>JAWWEW010000112.1:30536649-30599430 GCA_035583185.1 Anabacerthia variegaticeps | reverse complement strand
TTAGAACTTATTACAACTTAATATAACAACAGTAATAACAGCAATAAACTTTAAAACTTGAAACTGGGGCTCCTTATTCAATCCATCCTGCTTATGGCTGGTGAGTAGGCTCTGTTACAACTGTTTTTTCTACATTTAAGCTCTTCCAGGATCTAAAATCATTAGCTGGTTCCCCGGCAGGAAAGCACTGCAAAAAACTCATTACTCAGGAGCTCAGTGAAGAAGCTTTCAGAGACTATCAGCTTATGCTGTCCAACAAAAATCTCAGAAAGGCCACATCCACAGATTGCTCGGTTTATCTGAAGATCTTCCCTCTCTTTTCATTAGATTTTCTGAAAACATACAAATTATGAAAAACCGTCAATATGGAATGTGTGTTAGAATAAAGAAGAAAGCACCACAGAAGCATATTAAAAAGTGGCTAGAGACAGTTGGAGGACTATTCAAGAGTAGTTCATGGTCAGTTTTCTAGACTGTCACTGATATCAGAAAGAAAATGGATAAGGATGAAGACTACAGATAAAGTCATCATAAAAGAACATGGCAATTTATCAATTATATTGATTTACTTTAATGATATGGTCTCCAAGACTGCCAGGTTCTTCCACCTGTTCAGCAGATAACTAAAGGAACGTTTTCACCATTTCTTTTATCCCCTTCCAGTTCATCCCCTACATTAAAATAAAGCTTTTACAGTTTTGACAAGACATTTAAAAGGAGTCAGTCAGTAAAGCTTAATTGTTTGTTTTCTCCTGGGGGTCTTTTGCGCTTGTTTTGAACCACTCACTGGAGGTGGTTTTCAATTATGAGCCTAGATTCAGATCCTTGTATAGGCAGACCTTCCACTGTCTATAAATCCTGGAATTTCACAACCATCAGACAGACTCTTTAAAAGCTTTTATGAGAAAATATGGTTTAGTATGGAGACAGCTGGTATTTAAATTATCCATGTGAGAGAAATTATTCTTATTCATTCACCAGATGCTTTATTCATATATAGATTTTTAAATTAATAATTCCATAATACTTGCAGCTATATAATCCTAAAATCCACCCAGTGTTGCTCAATGACATTAACAAACCTTGACATCTTTTTTTATTTCTTGCAAATAGTGAAGCACGTTTTGCCAATTGCCATTTTGATGAAACATTACAACAGATGAAGGGAGAAAAAAAAATGTTGGTGTCTGCTGACAAGATGAGTAGAGTTCATCAGACTGTTATTTCTGCCTGTACTGTAGGTGCAGACTGCAGAATCATTTGACTAGGAAACGCATATTGGCTATGCACATCTCCTCCTACTACTCACACACCGTAGTGTGATACAATTTTAAAATCAAATAACTAGAAGCCAGAGATAACTAAAGAGGTGGGGAAACACTTCTTATCTACTAACAGAAATTGGACAACAAGAGGTTTCAGGAAGAAAAATAGGAAAAACAGGAAAAAATCTAGAAAATTATTTGAGTTGAAATTGTTGACACTTGTTACATTAAAGATGTGGAAAAGCAGCTAAGCTGTCTCGAGCATGGACTCCATGCAAAATAGACCTGCAATCTAAGGGCACATGATTGTTGGGAAAAAGTTTATTCAATCAAATAATGTTGTGCTTGCTTCCAACCCTGAAATTATTTTTTTCTGTTTTCTTCTTTCCACTTGAATACATGTCAATTTCTCTTCAATTCTCTTATCTTAAACAGTGTAGCTTCCTTCTTCCAGGCCTCACTCCATTATATGTTCTCTTGGAAAATGATACTACTTACTCCTCACTTTGAATCCCTGCAGTGGCTAAATTCCACTTCACATGAAGTCCAGAATCGTTGCCTCAGCTCTGTAGGCATGACACAACACTTGTTAACACTTCAGCGTTACTCTTATTTTCTCTGCTCTCAAGTCTTCTGCCACATGTTGCTTTGTATAAAGGTCATTCCTAATCATCACTGGACTTGTCAAAATCCATACCATTTTCATCTATATCCTCCTATAATGTACTGAGAGGTTTATCAGAAATCATTATAATATCAAAAAAAGAATGAAATCCCAACAAAAAAAAATTATAAAACAACCAAACATTTTTGAAAGCTATGCAAACTCAGGGTTTCATGTGTATGTTATAAATACTAAATGTTTTTTTGCATCTCTAAATGGTTGGCTACTTAGCAGTTTGTTTCCTTCAGCCATGCTAAAAACAATGATAACACATCAATGAGCTTCAATTTCTCTCCTAATTTCTCCCTGGGCAAGATTTTCAGAAGGACTGACTTATGACACACAAGGCTCCAACCACAGGTTTTCCAACTTGAAAGGTGTACAAATACCTGCAGGTTTTTCACTGTTCTTCCAAGATATTTTATGAACAAAAGTGGTAATAACAGTTTTTTCACTAAGTATTCAAAAATAGCAGCTATGTTATGAGAATGACCCATGCTTGCTAAGTGCCAGCATTCAGTCAGGGAATACATATCTTCCTCCAAAGGCATTTCAAATATTTGCAGCTAGGAATCAAACCCAGCACATCAGCTGATTTTCAACTCTGCAGCAAGACTTTAAGGATGGAAAGTAGCCCTACTTGCATTCTTCATTTTTATAAAAGCGTTGTGTTTTTTTCAAGCACAGACCAAAAGCATCCCATGCCTGACCTTTTATAGATGTTTACCCAGACGCTACTGAAGAAAAGGTTATGGTCACATTCAGCAGGAGAATGGGGCCAAACTGCAACCACAGGGTTTCGGGGGCCTGTGAACATGCTGGTCACTTCAGCATGGTGGTATGCATAAATGTGTGTGTACACATCAAAGCAAAGCCTGAAGACTCAGACCATGACTGTAACTAGTGGGCTTTGGTCTGCACATGGGGAAATAGTAAAACTTGACCCTTCTATGTCAAAAATCAGTGTCTTCCAATACATATGAATGGAATACTTCCTCACTTGAACAGCTTGTGTTTACTTTTGAGAATAGCAAAACCACAATTTGAGCAATTGCACCCTAGAAAAACACCATCAACAGGCTTTTATTGCAGTATGAAAAACCTTCATGCAACTTTCCTACATACAGTCTGAGTGTGGCACAGAGAATGGATGTCTTCCTGCACTTAGGCAGCATGGCCCAGAACAGAGGAAGAGTTAGTAACAGGAAAACTTCACATCCCATCCTCTCCTCCTATCACCTTTGGTTTCTGCTCCAGTTTTCACATTCCCAAGAGATGCAATATTTACCCACCCAATGCACAGATGTGCTATGAGAATTAGTTAGTATCTAATTACTTGAATATTTAAAGTGTTATTCTTAATGTCCTAATATTATCACCAGTATAGTTGCATATGATTTTATTTATGCTTTTAGCATTTGCTTTCCAGATTTTATTATTGCTTATAAACAATAAAAACCACGGCTGCCAGGCCCTATTACACACTTCCATGTGATGACTTAAACACCCTCAGACTCTTCAGGTTTTTTGAAGTCATAGTCACTTAACAAGTTTCCTGAACTGCTTTCTTTGAATCAGAGCCTTCTGTAAAAGGAGAAATGACATTTTTATCTTACTTAGTGTTCTTTCTGCATAAAAGAATTAGTTCGATATCACTGTAACAATAGCAACTTTAGTTCTTTCAACAAAGAAAGAAGGAACTCCCAGATCTCTGTGGTGATCACTGCCCTCTTACTTTGGTTAAATGCATGCCTCCAGAGTACTACAACAGCCTCAGCAGCTGGGTGCAAAAAAGGTGATCTCTGATCTGATGCCCCTGAATCAGGGTATTTTTATGTGCAGTGGAATTGTCTGCAGATAATAAAAAAGAGAAATAATAGCTCTGCAGAGATGGGTCTCTTAGATGTTTTGGCAGGCTGGTCTATTCCATTCATATGCATTGGAAAACTTTGATTTTTTAACATAAAAGAGTCAAGTTTCATTATTTCCCCATGTGCAGACCAAAGCCCACTAGTTACAGTCATGGTCTGAGTCTTCAGGCTTTCCTTTGATGTGTGCACACACATTTATGCATACGAGTGTGTGTATTGGTAGTGAAGGGACGCTAACTGAAATACTGTCTGTATTACTTTCCATTCGCTGTCTATTGTAGTTGATGTTTCAAGAATAATAATATATCTTCCCATCTTAAATAAGATACAATAACTTAGTCACACATCAGTTGTTGTCAATATTAACTGGTTAAAACTCCTTGGTCTTCTAATCCAAAGTTGTCTCTTTTGGCCTTTGGACACCACAAATTTATTCTGACTTCCTCATCTACAGGCATCCACTCAACATGTACAAACATGTACATACCTCATTGCTTTCAAACAGCTCCCATCCCAAGAAATTCTATGTTCTAAATGTGGATGATCACACTTAAACAGTCACAGCACATTCACAGCTTGAAAGGAGGCATTTGGTCCAACAGCTGAACTGTATTATGTATGAGCAAAAAACGTTTTCTAACTTTCCAGAACATAAAGGAATTGGGGGCCAGGAAAAATGTTAATTTATACAAACTGAGGATCTGGTTCCTTGTTTGTTTGTTTGTTTTCTATTTAAATTGCATTAATTTCACTGAATCATAAAGTAAAAGGCTGAAGGAGGTTGTCTAGTCCACACAGACCCCTCTTGTTCCCACTAAATTGTTTTGCATAAATCTATATCTACAGGTTTTCCTGGCAGTACTGTGCAAATGTATGAAAAGGGAGAATAGAAAGTTTGCCAAGATCATGACCTAGAATATAGTTTAAGTTTAATACAGTGTACATTATGGAATTTTTTTTATAATATTCAAACATAGAACCTATCAAAAGGCTAACCAATAAATGAAGGCACAAGCACAAGATATCTAAATGTAAATGGGCCCATAGGAACTGTCTAAATCTTTGGCCTCAAGTTCTGAGATACTGAGGTATCTGTATAATTTTCTCAGTTTGACTCTACTTACTTACATACACATAGTTCAGGCATATGTTGAGCCCCCAAAAAGAAAACGTCTGACATAAACTTTGCCTATGTGTAATCAACAAACGTTGCCTTTTCCATAAGGGGTATAAATTATATGTAATTATGTCTTCAACAAGTACATGGGTGATTATCTGTTTCTCTGGAGCTTATCAACAAATTAAGAATCTTATATTAACTACTCTCCGTATCACCAACTGTGCTGCTCTGGCAGCCCTGTTAAGAAATGTTTTCATATTGCAAAAGGGATTGAGGAGGAAAGAATAAATCTATCTATATAACTAAGCAACCTGTTTTATATGACTCTTTGTTATATGACAGGACTTAGAGAATGCCAGTAGAAATAAAAATATGTTGAAACGCTCCAGAACGTATTCATTCTTCTTGCTATAAAAAGCCAAAATGTGAATTAATGGCCATCCATTTATCTTGAAAGTTTGACATCTGCCAAAGCCCTTATTAGTTCCTCACAGACAACTGAACACTGTACATTGGTGTTTGGATTAGGATGTCATAACCAGTAGAATAAAGGAGTCAACAGACTAAACACAGGTAATCCTACAGCTGCAAATGCCTATGAGGACAAGATCATCTACTACCTATACTCCTGTGGCAACCACAACCCATCATGCTGCAAACTGATTTAAAGAAAAGCTTTGATGAGGGACCATTCTAGACATTGGTCTAGGTAGTCACAAGTGTAGTTTTAAAGAGGATAAGAGGTCTGCTCTGCCTCAGCTTCAGTCATTGCCAAGGGACTTTGCTACAATACACTGTCCCACTGAGACACTTTCAAAGCACTAGCTACTTTCCAGACTTATTATGCCTTCCATCAAGATTGCTAACAGATGATTTCATCTATGTTATTTCACTCTTGCATTGAATGACTCCAAAAATAAGCTTGCTTGAGCAGTTTTCTAAAAAACAATAAAAAAACCCAAAAGAATTAAGTTACAAAAAGTGCTGAAGCAGTTGCAATGAGTCAGCCTGGAAGCATCATTTTAGGACATCTACATACTGAGTTGGCAATTATAGTATCTCCCAATGAGTCCAATTGGAACAGCTGAAATGTTAAATATGAAACCTCACAACAAATTGCTGCAGACTGAGAATTACTCAGTGAATCAATCTGAGTGGAAGGACCTCTGAGAAGTCATGATCTCTTGTGGATAATTCATGAACATAAAAAGGCCAAATTCATAAAATTATTCATTATAAATTATTCACCCTCTTTTTTGGAGATATGAAGTATAAAATTAAGTGTTTAGTTTTGATTAAGTGAGGAACAGAACATCATAAATACAGCATTTGACTCAATAGATTCCAGGAAATTAACTGCTTTTGGAGAAAAGAGAATAAACTTTTCTTTCTATCACTTTTGAAACTTGATTAGCTGTTTGCATAGTGAATGTGTACACAGAGCCAGATCCCAAAAGATGCTGAGCTTGTACAACTCCCACCATCTTCAGCTGTAGTTACTCGGCACATTTCAAGTTCGTACGCAAAACACCATATGCAAAGTGCTAAATTTTGATATTTTTTCTTGGAAAAGCTCATCAAGTTAAAGAAAGCACTGATGAATGGTAGCAAAATTGTATCATAAATTTCACTAGCAACTCCTTACCTTCATAATATTCCTTTCTCTGGGCATCTTTGACACTGATTCAGCTGGAAATACCAGGTTCACAACTCTTCTTGCTCATGTTTATTTCTGTATGTGAAGAAACTTTTCCTTCTGATGATCCATTCTTTTTCTCAACTCAGAATTGTTTCATTCCTCTTCTACTTATTGTCCTAAAGCCAAGTACAAAACATGCACCTTCAGCTAGATTAAAAAAAAAAAACAACCAAACAACAACAAAAACAGAAACAAACAACCCAGGTTCAGAGGACTCCTTGCACGTTTGGGAATTTTTTAAATAACATTTTTGAAATTACATTTACCAATAGAGTAGTTCCTGAATATTTTTCTTTTACCTTTTAAAATGCACTAAAGACTTTTTTCTCCCCTGCCATTAATTACTTAGTGTCTGCTTTTTGTCTGTTTGAGGTGGGTTTTTTCTTCAGGCCTGAAAGTGGCATCATCAGACAGAATCCCCCTTTTCTTTCTTTGCTCTCTCCTGCCTTCTACTGCACTGTGTTCAGCTGTTACCACTGTTACCAATAAACACTCTTTCATAGTGATGAGAGCACTGAAACTCCACACATTAATTGCTGACAAGAGTACACACAGATTTTCCATTTCGATCTAATTTAGATACGGCAGGAACTACATTTTAGTGCATTCCAGTAGTGAAATGTATGTGAAATTTTCTCATGTTAATATTCTTTTCCAGTTGTTGCGCATATACAATCATGGCAAAGCAAGGAAGAAAGGAAAAGCTGATGTGAAAGCACAAAACACACCACCCTGTGCTGAACAAAACTAAACACAGTGAAAATCAATAAGATGTAAGGTCAAATGCTGGCCATGCCTTAGAAGCTGCACCACACGCGGTTGCCTCTTAGAGCCCACACATGAAATCTGCAGGATTTAAACATATAGAGCAGAGAAATGGATGCAGAGATATACAACTGAATTTGGACAAACCACATGGCTAGGACAACACCAAGGTCAAGGGAAGATTTAATATTATTCATATTTAACCTGAACCAGTTTTCTCATACTTTTGTGAAGTTGAATTACTTATCTTCACACACCAGTTCTCCCAGGGGCTCAGACAATGGTGGGCAATGAAAAGAGCAGCCCACTGGAATGAAACCTTACTGACAGTCATCATCAATGAATGTTGACCCTTTCATGAAAAGCAAAAACCCTCCATTCTTCTCAACCTCTAAGGGACTTTTCCACCCCCTGAAGGTGCTTTTACAGCTCCTCAGGTCTCCGAAACTAAAAGGAAACTTTTCCAAGGTTAAGGTAGTTAGAGTGAAGATTGATGTTTCTCATCACCCTGGCCTCAGGAATATTATGGTATGACAAAAAATGAAGCATTTTCTTTCAAAATTATTTAAAATATTACATCTCCTAAAAGCGAGGCGATGGACCCTCATTTGTTTCACTTATTTGTCCATCTACAGCTTTTCCCTAGGAGAAAAGAGTAGATTTTCTTTAGCCTTTTGAGGAGGCTGTAACTCATTCATCGCCAAATGTTTCACTCCACTGACAGGGCACTCTTTTGTAGACTGGTTGCTTTTCTAACATCACACACACAATTTTAGCAATAAAAATTAATTCTTGTCTGCTAGCTTTGCAGAACTCTATTTCATAACTCATCAGATCAGGAAGCAAATTTAAAGCCTATCTCCTGTCAAAAGCAAGCAAGTTTTTACCTTTACCCTGTTAGTCTGGCATTTCTCCAGCCTAGATCCACATGTAGAAGCAATATTAATTTCTGTTTCTCTCAGTTGCAGCTGTGCAGAGATAAAAAAAAAAAAAAGGTCATTTTTTTATTCTGGCAGGATAGATAATGCTTTTTAATTTGTCACTAGATTAAGTTAATGACCAAGTATGGAAATCACTCCTTGGAATGACCTAGAGCCCAACTGAAGGTGGGAGGTGCATGTTCTCCTTGTGCTGGAGCTCTTCTCATCATTGTTAGTAGAGCAACGGTTATACCTTTCAGGTATTGCAGTGTACCTTACCTAGCCCTGAGCTTTGCAGATGTCAGTGGTCCAAGCTGCATTTCCATGTTGATTAAGGATAACTAAAACTGGTGAAATGTAAGCCTTTTTGTGGATAGGAAATTAAAGATCTGCCCAGCTGAAGGACACTGGTAAGAGCACATTACCTTTCACTCAGCCTTACCAACACAATCCACATTTCATTTGTTAAGCATGTTGCTGTAGGCATCTGCAAACTGCACAGAAATATACATCGTGCAACAAGACATCCCTTGTAGGATAGCTGTAGGGGAGTGGTAGGATCACTGAGTGTTAGCGCAGATGGCACTACACATGGAAATTCAAAACCAGCCCTGAAACAATGCATGTGTACACCAACAACTGCACCTTCAGTCTGTTGCAAGGTAGGTAGCAAGGGTAATTGAACATCTGCTAGAGTTTGGTCCCATAGTTATTTCTAATTGGGCTCTTTCTCTCTCTCTGCACCTCAATTGATGGCTGGTATTTGGTCTAAGCACGGTTTTAAACATTTCTGATGGTTCTGGCACATCCCTTTATGAGGCACCAGATGTGCAGGTACTGAAATAGCTGTTGCTGACTTCTACCTACAGGGAAACTGGAAGGCAAGTAATTAAAAAAATAAAATAAAATAAAAATTTTATTGCACTGTAATAAAAAAAAAAAGAATTTAAAAAGAAAAGAAAAAGAAACATTGAAAAGTGGGTTAATCAGAGGGGAGGGGAAATTTCTTTTTTTAAATGCAGTTTTGAAATTTTCCAGTCCATCTGGACATTGCTAGATGCCTAGTTACATCAACATATCATGTTTCATTTCAGTTCCCATAATTTTTTGCCTTTAAAATGTCTCTTATGGGCTCCTCCCTCACAACCTATTCCTGAAGTTCCATATTATATTTTGTGTCAGAAAAGCATCAGAGAAGAGCAGCACATGAGTTGATTAGTGAAGTTCTCAGGCAACCAGGCAGACAATGACTGCTCCTCTCTTCTGCCTGTTATTTTCCTGGCTCCCTTATCAACATCTTCCCTGGGTAGTTCTGCACAACTCTAATTATAGGACTGATGATAACAACCATCAGGAAAGCAATACTTTACTTTTATACCTACTGGCAGTAGTTTGCTACTCACATTGACCTAGGAAAAGAGGGGAAAAAATTGTTTACAAATGTATCATTATACAGCAGATCTTAAATTGCACAACTATTAGCTGTAAGTATTGACTATTGTCAGAGCTCTGCTTCAGGCCCATGAAAAGGTCAGGCCTTTTCATTTGTGTTCTTTTTATGTGAGGAATGCCAAATAATAAAATACACAATTTATTGGGCTGCTGAGATGTTTTTCCCCCAAACTTTCAAAACCGACACCAGGTTTGAATCTTCTTTCCCATTATTATAGGAACAAAGTGATTTCACTTTCTTTTCTTTCTTGAGGAAAAGAATTTAATTTCCCATAGTAGCACCCAAAATGAATAGTTTTTATTTTCCACATAAACATTATACAAACAGTTATATCATTATAAGCTGCCTGTGCTTCTATCCTTAGGATGTCAACAGAGAGTAGTGGTTTTGCTCAGAGGATGTGATAGAAATAATAGCTCCCTACTGGTCTATCAAGCCAGCTAGCAACATTTTAAAAGCACCAACATTTTTCAAAGCACTGAGTACCTCATTTTAAGGAATCATATCCAAATGTAGGTCTCTGAATGAAAATAGTTTGACCTTATGACTCCTCAATTTCCGATAGTGATACACATTCAGCATTTTAATAAACGATTCATTTTATATAGCTTTCCTAATTAACTACATGAAAATTTAATCTTAAACCACATAAATCCTATAAATAAATTGCCTAGATCCCTTTGTACAGCCTCGGAATTTTGCAATAGATGTCAGGTATTTTTCTCAAGCTTTAGTCTATTTTGTTACACCAAGTACACCATCTTCTAAATAGCCGGAGAAGTTCATACTACTTTAGAGGCAAGAACTATAAAGCACATGAGACAGAAACCAGAAAGAGACTCTCAGCCCATCATTTTTAATTCTTCTGCCACTTAACAGGAAATATCCTGGAAAGACAAAGCCACATGGAAATATCTACTAACTTGTCAGCTAAACACATGGTAGCAAAGAAATATACAATTTATTTGGGCATTTTTAAACTGCAGCACTGATGCCCTCATTTATTTATCTCAATCTCCACAAAAGCAAACTCCAGCTGCTGAAATAGGAAGGAAGCAAGGCACTAACATGCCTCACTTGGCTGGGCGAGTCTTGAGATCTATTAAGATTTATCAATAAGGGTGAGCCTTTGGATTTTATACCAAAAGCTTACTACAGAAACAATTTTTTTTCCCCTAAAGTAACGTGCAAAATCCCATCAAATACAGTTGCACTGTTCCATCTAAATGCAGGGGAAAACTGCTAACTTAAACAATGAGTTTGGCAATTAGATGCAGAATCTCAGTTCTTCAAAGGTGATAATAAAAAGCATAAGGTAAGAGGTAAAACATAACTAGAGACTTGCTGAAAAACTTCAGGGACTGTTTTTTTCCACTTACTTTTTCCTCACCCCCTAAAGGCTGCAAACTTCTGTTAGTACCTCCTTCCTCAGTTGGCACTGGT
The DNA here is from genome assembly GCA_035583185.1 of Anabacerthia variegaticeps. NCBI lineage: Eukaryota > Metazoa > Chordata > Aves > Passeriformes > Furnariidae > Anabacerthia > Anabacerthia variegaticeps. Next base: position 30,588,230 of record JAWWEW010000112.1, on the reverse strand, counting down.
AAACGGTTCAACTTCTGCCAACTCATTCAAAACCATTGATCTGCACAACAAATATTCCAAACCTTTACAAGATGGTTCTGAGGAAGGATGAATTTAGAGATTGTCATACCCCAAACACACATACTTCATTACCCACTGAAGATAATACTTAAGACTTCAACATGGTACCTCCAAGGTGTGACTCACGTTCCCTTCTAACCTCCCTGTACCAGGGCAGGAGCAGCAAGCAAGGGGCAGGAGGCAATATCTCAATACCACAATTTCCAATGACTCCAGTCACTGAGTGGCAGTCAAAGGGGAGTTTTGTTCCCCTTTCTGTTACACTGTTCCTCTGTGCCACACTGGGAGACAAGAGATGATTGGTGAAACAAGGTGCAATTTGGTGTGCCTGTGGAAAACAAAAAAAAATTAATAAAATTATACACACAACACCATACCACCAGCCCTACTGTTTATTTCCTGATTCTCTCCAAGTGTCATTTTTTTTTTTTAATTATTATTACATTTCATTATTACATCATCTTCACCTAGTAAAGCCTTAAAACAAAGTTTGACCTTAGAGGTTGTGGAGTGTATGTCTTTGCCTACTTTGTTTTCAGGAACCTCTGTACCTCCGTGAAGAAAGGCCTCCTTAGATGGAGGATGGAAAGGATTACTTATACTATCATTCAACTCCCACAGCCTTTATTTCTGTGATCCTGTGGAAATTATACATTTGCATGGCTAATAAGACCATTCATGCTTCAAAGAGTTAATTGTTAGAATTTGGAACAAAGACAGAGGACCATGCTTCAGAGTTTGACTTAGTATTAAGGATTTGCATTTTTTCCACAATGGTGTAGATAGAGTTTCATCCAACTCTCTCTGGAGCATCCCATATTTTCCAGGCCTGGGAAGGAAGATCAGGAAGATTGCCATTTGGATCCATTATGACAATTCCAGTGTTGCATATCTGTGCAGAAAAGCATGGGCATGAATACCTGTTCACACACAGAAGAGCACTTAACATGTTGAAAGGTTTCAGTACTTTGAGTAACATTTTAAATATTAAATATATGGAACAAAATGAGTTTATCTCAACATGCATATATACATAAAATATACATGCACACATCGGTAACTGTATGTAAACTTACAGATAAAATCTCTGTGGATGGCACAAAAGCATGATTTTTTTTTTTGTCAAATACAAACTAACATTGTTTCTGAATTAACTGAATTGAACTTCAAAGGCCTTGAACACAGATTAAATCATTATAGCTGGGATTTGATGACAACAGCATCAAACATGTCTCCCCTAAAAGATCAAGCAATACTTTGCTCTTCTGCTTCAGTAGGCAAAGTTTCATTCAATGACATTTTCAATCTCAAAAAATGTGAAGAAACTGATATCCTGAACTTTTAATATGACCATGAACCTTCTTCTATTGCTTTTAACAGTTCTTACAAGTGTTTATATTTTACCCTAGAGTAAGTGTCAGCATTAATTCCTTCAGCCCATTTAATTCCTTGTTTATTGCTCCCCTCCAAGTTAGGCATCTGAAACCAAATAAATTTATATCTCGATGTTTGGCAACCACTGAACACTGATCATTAGCTGCATTTCTGAACAACAGCTTTCTCCTTTGTTGCAGTTAGAACAAGAAACACCCACCCAGCAAAGTCCACGCCAAAAACTGGAAAAGGAAAGAGCTAGTTAGGTTTTTAATGGTTTGAATCAGTTGCATGTGATATAGCTATTTGCAGAGAAAAATAAGAGAAAATTTATGAGGGCTCAAACATAACCCAGTACTCAAAAAAGGTGGCTCATTTAGCCACTTTATCCTGCAACTGAACAACTGTTGTGCTGATGCCCAACTTATGCAGGAAGACACTACATCTTCATTTTCCTCTAAGTTTCTGGGTAGATTTGCATCTTCACTTTTTCATATGTTCTCTTCTGAAAAAATTGTTATTTTTCAAGTTTTTAATCATAGAAAAAAAATCAAGCTATATTTTTTAATAAACTTAAAACTAGGAAGTACTTTCTAAACAATTTCTTTACAGAGATATTTCAGAATGACACAGATTAAAGCAAAGCAAAATTATAAGAAGTGGCCTTGGGAGTGCTTGAGAAAGAAGGAAAAAAATTACACTTGCTCTAAGACACAGGGATATATTTTTTGCCCCTCCTCAAGGGAGGAGGGAGGCAAGGCAGCATAGAAGGAATAAGGAACAGGTAATCGTCAGTCTTGCCTGCTACATATGAAGCTCTGCATGCATCAGAAACCCAAGCATTACAGTGAACACATATCTATTACTTGGAGAAATAATGGCAGCTCTTACTTACATTGCCTAAAAGAGTGCTAGAAATAGCAAAATATTATATCTATGAGACTGACAAATATAAAAATCAACAGTACATGCAAGCGTAGAGGTCAAAGCTCATGTGATAAAGGTGTAAGAGAACTGATTTTATTTATGTGTAAACCGTTTTTCTCATTGCTGGTACCGTATATCCCACACTTCCAGAAACCACTGACAGAGACCCTCCTGCCCACCCATGCAATATAATAAAACAACAGAAGCAGTTACAATTAAAGAAAATGTTAACACTAACATGATGTTAACTTAATCACAGACTCTTCCTTATGCCAAGAAAGCATCCCCTTTCCCTAATTATGCATGGGCTCACCTTATAACATGAATGCTTAGTTCTTGGTAGGAATTTCCATGGACAAAACTATAACTACCCATTGAATTTTCTTTTTTAATTCAGGTATCTTCGTTTCGCTGGGGTTAGAGTTTGTACCTTTGGCTGACTGTCAGGAATTGCAGGTACTTTAATAACTGTCAGTTAAGAATAAAAAGGAGCTCATCTAAGAGTAATAAGTGCCAGACATCTGGTAAGATAGTATTTGGAAAATAAAATGTATCAATTGTGATTCATTTGTTGTCTCAACTGGAGTTTTATGAAGTTCTAGTGCAATTATGTTGTGAAGAGTTTCATAGAAAACCTTAATTTTGAATTAAAATGTCTAGGGAAGCAAATACATTGTATTTTAGGCTTGAATTTTATTTTTCTCTGGCATTTTGAAAAATCCATATTACAGCATTTATTATGTACTCAGATACATTTATTGCAGCTCTGTAGAAAATAGATGTTTATCATACTGTGTCTCTGAACTCAGTAAGGCAGTCCTTAAAAATGGAATACACAAAAGAGGCTAGGGACTCTCACTGCTCTCTTGCAAGAAGTGTTATGTCTCCTATGGCATCACGAGTGGTGAAGGGCTCTGGTTTACTCCTAACTGGAGCAAAAGGTCATGAGAAATAGTGCACAGATAACAGTTTCTGCTCTTAGGTTTTTTTTAAAGTTTTGTTGTTTTGGTGGTTTTTTTTTGGTTTGGTTTGGTTTTTTTTGAAATTGATATTCCCCTGTCCACACATAGGACCCTATCACCTGACTTTGACAGAGAACTGTTATCTTCAGTGTGTAGAATGTCACCACGGAAGTTACAGAAGTATGCACAGATGTTCACACACGCTGTGCACACACACCACAATGAGCAAAGAACTCAGAACCACAAGAAAGAAACTGCTTTTCTTATTGGAAACCCCACATTAATCTTGTCTCTGTTCTTTTCATGTCAGTAAATGTAATGAAAACACTGGCTCAATACAGCATAACTCATTAATACCAGAAGTTAATGTGTTAAGCACTGTTAGAACATCTAGCCCATTAAACAAGAATGAAAGCTAATCTAAATATGGAGTCCGAAACAAAAATCCATGACCCTTTTATTTATTATTTGGTAGGTTTGTTGCTGACTTCATTTAGCTGCTCTGCTTTCCCTACATTTTGTAGAAGCCAAAAAAAGTAACAAATCATCACAAAAGGCAGGACCAAATAGAGTGATTACATAGTACCATCTAGAGCCTGTGACTGTTACAACACCTCTGAAAAGAAAGGTTTTTCTGGACTCTCACTAAAGTCTGTGTGCAAAAGGTAAGAAGAAATCCTGATTTTTTTTTTTTTTTCCAGGGCCAAGGAGGGGATAATTGCAGTATGGTGGAAACCAATCTAGAACTTAGCGTCCTTAAGGCAGGCATGATGGTTTTAGTACTGTTTTCATAGGAGCCATTTTCAGAATGTTTTATTATACAACAGCTAGCCCTTCAGAGGAAAAATGGATCAGGGGATAGAATGGTATATTAACCATTTTGGCATGTTGGGTTCTTCAGTCTGTTGGTGTCTCCTGAAAGCAATTTTTCACCATTCACTGCAGACGCGGTCACAGTATATAGCTCGGTTCTCAGCAACATTTTCAACATGACTAACTGTTGACAATATCTGAACTTTTGAGCTCTGCCATCCTTGGGCATAGTCGCAAAAAGAGCAGACAAAAATAGATCAGTCATCAAGGACACTAAGTCCCTCCCCCTCTCCATGAGTTAAAGCATTCAGCCTCCTCTTTCAAATCCCCTCTCAAAAACACACCATGAATCCCATTTAATTAGAAATGCTCTTGCACATTCATTATACATGCTGGCTTTGACTCAGAAAGCATATTCTTCTGGCTCATTTCTATATGCAGCACCTCTGTTCAAATAAGAGACTCCATAAACAGAACTTGTTTTATTTCTGTGCTTTCTTATGCTACAGATTGAGCACACTGGAAACTCTTAAATAATAGTACCAGGACACTTAGACTTCCAGGGACACGTGAAAGAAGACAGACAAACAAATCCATGGTCACACATCTCTTTCTTCTCACTTCCCCTTTCTACCCAGCTAGTCAGCCTTTCCTCTTGTCTCTATCCCATTTTATCAATCTTTTTTCTATAGAGTCTCACCTGCAGCTATCGGTGGTCCACAGCACAACAGAATTAATGCAGTTGATACGCATTAGAAAGGGGAAACGTTGGCAATACGCAATTACAGATTAAATGATGCAATTTCAGGGTCAGCACTGCAGAAGGCACTTATGAAGAGACTGACAAGTAAAGATGAATGGTAAATGAATGAGGGCAGTTACAGTAATGTATATTCGCCTTCTCTGAGATCTGTAGACTCTGCTACCATCTGCTGGTTTGTGAAAAAATCCAGGGAATCTATTTTAGTAGCTCTATATACATAATCTTTCAGCTGTCTCTCATTATGAGAACAGTCCTCATTTCAGGTCACAGCCTACCTTCAGCCTCCACAGAGCTGTCAATTAGTCTCACCTGTGTTTCCTGATGCATTTCCGACAGCAAGCATGAGGAAGAATAGCAAGCAGACAAAGAAAAATTTATACTAAACCCAAATAATATATCCCAGAGCAAGACACATTTTCAGTATTTTGCCAAAGGGGAAAAAAAAAAAAAAAAAGAAAAGAAAAGAAAGGGGAAAAATAATCAATGCAATTAGTTCCAGTTTATTCTAGAGGGCAGAGGGTAAGAATGGATTGAAAGGTATTCAATTCTGGTTTTGAGTGAACCCTTCATTATGCTTCCCTACACAAGTGATATATAAATTTTCATACTCCATTGAAATCAATGGAGCAATGCAGCCTGCTATCTTTTGAGAATGTGATCCAGGGAGGACATATGCCAGACCTAAATGCAACTTAATGCAAAACTATGATCAAGGTATATTAAAGAGAGGAAGAGAGAAAACACAATGGTCTTTCCAAATACAGTGTTATTATTCTACACATTCTTCTCTTAGACACATGTAATTATACCTAGACACTTCCAGAACTCATAAAATAAACGGGTTTTAAAATCACCACCTCTTACTCATCCATTTAACCTGTCAGGACTATCAGGAAAAGATTAGAATTGGTGGCAACTTCTACAGAAGAGTGACCTTACAACTTAATACTGTAGAGTTTAAGGCCAAAAAAGATCATGGTGGCCACTTTCACACTTACTGCAGTCCACAGACTTTTCCCCAGTGACTCCTCTTTGAAGTCATCACTTCTATCTAAGTTGGGTTTTCAGAGTGGAATAAAGCACATATATATTCCTCAGCTTGGAAGATTAATTACATGCTCAGATCATTTATGCTCACTCAGTCTTATTTCTTGTGCACAGTAAGGTTCACCTTGGTACTAGAACAAAGTTTTAGCACTCCATGGGAAGTTCAAGGAATGGTGGGAAGGCAAAGAGACCAGAGCCTTCCAACAGCTCCCTACCTTCAAGAAAAAAGTCCATGTTATCTCAGCCCTCTGGATAGCAGTTTCCCATCCTGGGATTAGCCAAGACTCCCCTAGTCCAGCTGCAGGATAGGCTGTGCCTTATGGAAATCAACAGTCTTCCCCATTTCATGGCAATATCTGAAGACAAAGGATTCCTGGGTTTGGGGGAATTTGAGGAAGGTGGTCTTGCAACTTGCTTTAAGAAAAGCCTATTATTAATGTAGCCCTGCAGCGAGCCTTCTGCATTTTCCCTCTACAAAACCAAACTTACTACCAGGATCATAAAGTAAAAGCAAGCAGATTTCTTTAGGACCTCCATACCCATATAAACAAGGGAAAGGGATGTCCATATGATGTTTTCCAAAGGGAAAAAACATAGGCAGCCTGTGCTCACTGCTTGCCATCTAGCAAAAAGGAAACTGAGGTTACTGGAATCAATAAGAAAATATTGGTTGTATTGTTAACACAGATTACACCAGAACTCCTTTTAAAATAAAACAGAACTCCAGTAGTACATTCTCTGGAGAAACTGAATTAAGGTGGGTGACAAACACTGATTGGTTCAGAGGTGAGATGACAAACAGAAACCTCACAGATTAATCACAATAAAGCTCTTGGTGTAACCCCAAGGCCCTTGGAGCATTCTGTCCAAAGATGGGCTATTCTTGATATATATCAGCCAGACCTTTTCTATTACTACAGCATTTTTAATAACTCTGTGGGCAAAGTTTCATTTCTGAGCAGGAGGGAAAAAAATAAATATTTAAAGTCATACCTGCTAATAAATTTAAATATTTAAAACTCCCTAATAATACGTCATCCTAATATTTGCTTTTTGGGAGTGAAAGCAAGCAAGTCTCCCATGAGGATTAGTCAACAAGAATTATAAACCATGGACTATTTTTTATTAACCGTTCAGGAATAATACGGGAAAAGTTCCGATTTGACAAAAAAAAAACAACACAACAAAAAAAGCCAAACAAAAAAAAAACCAAACAAAAACACAAACAAAAACAACAACAACAAAAAACCAAACAAAAACCAAACAAAAAAACCACCAATTGCAGCATTATAGACTGAATTACTGGTACAATGAACTTGCTGAGCTGCTTCATACATTCAAGAGGACAGGGAACAAATGAAAGAATCTGGCTCTGATCACATGGTTATCAATCCCTATTAGATAAATTCAGTAATTTACAGGATTTGTTATTTATATCATATAAACTGGGGAAAAGTATTTACGATCTGCTTGATAAATTTCTTAGAAAGCAGCAAAAGCACAAATAAGCTTTGCAAATAGTTGCCTATTTTACTATATAGCTAAGGAGAGAATTTGGCTCTTCTTTTTCAGTCCATCAAAAGGGTTAAATTGAAACACTGGAAAAGAGCATTTTCTTCAATTTCTGGAGAACGACAAACTGCTGTAAGGGAGGATAAGAAACAGCCACAAACATATCCACTAACACAGGCTTTGGACAGATAGAGAAGGACTTCCACACATCATCAGCTTTGCAGCCCAAGAGCCACAATGATGGTCTCTTCTTGCAGGTCCCAGTTCCAAGCTCAACCTCCTTCCTATTGAATCAATATTGTTCAGTGGAGGTCTGATTTGTACAGTTTCTACGTCTAGAAGACTTACATCTATTTACAACAACACATTTGAAGAGCAGATGGCTTTGTGTAAGCATGGGGAGCTGCTACCTACGATACATAGCAGCATATCCTGATACATATATCATGTATCAGGATATGCAGCATTTGCCTTACTCGTAAGAATTTGTTTACTTTAACAACTCCTAAAAGTCTCCGTATAAGGGAGGGATTATTTTTAGCATTGATCAATCTTACTTGGAAATAAGACAGCAGAGGGAAATAAAATGCAGCTCTGAAGACGTTTTACCAGTGAGATCAGAGTAAAAATATTGCTTCGTGATTCACACACAGCTAAGTGTTATAAAGAGATTAATTCTCCTAAGTGTTATACAGAGATTAATTCTCCCACTGGTTGATGTCAGAGTTCCTGCAAGATGACTATGAATTTCATCAGAGAACCATTAAAATGAGCTAAAACTTATACAAATTTATAACAAGAAAAACAATGAATTTCCTTTATTTTCTAACTTAAGAAAATTTAGGAGCCAGATCATTCAGGTTTTGCCCACTGAAATTGTGTGATTAAAAAATGTAGAGTTAGAGCACAAAAAACATTTAATTCTTTCATAACTCTGTTGTTCAGCCAGTCTGTCATTTTACTTAGGTTTTGACTTCAAAGCTGATCTTTTTCTCTGGTAGGAGTGCTCTGAGTTGCACTCAGTGGCACATACCAAAATAGTCTCTTGGTTAAGTTACTTCCCAGAAGCAGAGGCTCTGCCCTGTTCTCCATACAAAGCAGATCATGATTTTGTGCGTAAATCTGATGCATACCAGACACATTGCCTTTTAACTAAATTACTCATGCTTCATTTCATAAAGAAATAAAGTGCTTCCAAACTCTGACTGAAGAGCTAGATTTTGACATTTAACTCTTTTTTCCCTGTTTCTTTTTTAAAAAAAATAGGGAAACTTTTTTTTTTCCAACTCCAATGATAATTTCAATTAGTACCTTCTTCTGAAGATGTTGCTCTAGGCATAGAATCACCATTTACGAAGACTAAATACTAAAACCTCTGTGTTTACTATTTTGGGCAAAGGGCACTGAAAAGACTAACTCTCTACTTGCAAGTATGGGCAACAACATTGCTTTCTCATTAGAACCAATAGGACTCAACTGAATCAGAACATTCGCTCTAACTTGAAAGGGACTAGGATTTCACTGTAAGACTTTAAAGGGAGTAAAAGGGAATAGAAAAGCTTACCTCTATAGCAAGAAAAGAAAGCAAAGAAAGAGGAAAATGCATTTGCTTTTTTTTAAGTAAAGGTCATTCATCTTTACTAAAGCTAACGAAACAAATGTCATTAGATGTAGGAGATACAAAAGGTCAAATAAATATCCTGAACACTAAGCTAAAATGTTACAGAAAGACTAAAGGAAGAGGAAAGGCACATTTCTTCCTCTGAGGATAAAATTATTAAAGAATAAAAATATTTTTGGAAAAAAAATCTCAAAGAAAAAAGTCTACGTGGCAAAAATTTGAAGTAACCAGCCTGCATTGGAGAAGAAATAATATCCACTTATTAAATGTCTAAGAAGCAAGCAGTAACAGGAAGCTATAGTGTCTAGAACATTACTCAACTTAGTTTTTGAAACTGGAAAATTCACAGGAATGTTACCCAACAGAAAAAGAACATTCTATGGCAAAATATCATCTGTTGAATTCAGTCTGAATAACCATGTCTGATCAAGTGATGAAAAGCCAAAAGGAAACAACAAGCACGTCTGAAAAGAAAAAAAAAAAAAACAAACAAAACAACAAGTACACAAATGTCAATTTATCAATGGAACAGTGTACCAAAGAAGGCATTTAGACTACACTGATCCTTTGACTCAGGTGAGGTATCTCTTTCCACAATCATCTTTGAAAAGAAGGTATTCACCTTTAGAGGTTATCTTCAAAACTTACAAATTTCTGGAAGTATAAATGTAACACCTGCTCCATGCAAAGGACTAAACCAAGACAAGAGAGTCACTGACATTGGCATCAACTTCCAATAAGATCAGAGCTGTCACCCAAAAAGAATCAGTACAGTATTTATGTTGAAGTGCTGCAGGTTTGGAGTCCTATATAAATTAAAATCCTTGGATAAATTTTATTTATTTATTCTTCTGTATTTACTAAATTTCAACCACTAGAAGTGGTCTACATTTTACATCCTTTATGGTAAAGTATATACATTACACTACTTTTCTCATGGCCTGAGTAAATATCAGCTTTCTCACTGCATCCTTTTGTTGCTTCTGACAAGTGTCCTAAACAATAACGGATTACCCTAATTCAAATACACTATTTTCAGAGAAAAAATATTTTCTGGTGAATTTATAATATATTTTGTATATTTTCTAATTTGTTTATATGAATTCAGTTCCTATGTGATCCAAATCCGGAACACACTTTTCCTAATTTAATGCCCTGTTTTAAAAGCATGACACTTCTCTCTTGACTTGAAAAATACCTCCAACAGGATAAACACAAATAAACTGAAAAATATATTATTTCTACATTTACTGACAGACTATATATACCTGTTTCCAGATGCTAAGTATTCCACACTGTTGCATGGTAACTGTGCTGTTGTAAGGTTTACCTATGAAGGAGCAAAATGCAGCTAATGGTCTTTAATCTTCAGATGTCAATGAATTCCACATAGAAGAGTTAAGCCTCATCAGCTGTGTTGCACATATGGGACAATAAAGCATAGAAATAAGAAGAAAATTACCCAACATCTATTGTCTCATGATTAGGAAAGACATGGTTTTTATGAGCCAGTCTGAACTGTACTAATTTTCTTGTTTCTTCCCTTATACGGGAAAGGACTGGACAGAGATTCATGTGATACACTGTGCCAAAAGTGGAGAGAATTACAGTCTGACAGCAGGAAAGATGGGAGTGGAGACACATAAAACACACTTAAAGGTGTGGGCAGAGTAACTGTGGAATAAGCTTGGATTAGCATTTACAGCCTGTCCACCGTTCTTCAATAGACAGTCAGCTACTGGTATACACAAAGTAGCTCAGCCAGCTCTCTTCCACTGATAGTAAGAATTCGATGAGTTAATTCTTTTTCAGTGCAAGACATGTGCATGCAAGCAGTTTCTGGGAAATTACTAGTAGACTGTAAACACACATCTTTGGTTATTCAGGAATAACTAGCTTTTTGTCCATATCCCACTCAGAGCCAGAGAGACGGGTCAAAAGGAGGGAGCACATGTAGAAAGGAGGTTTGTTTTTTCTTTTTGCCAGACCCCAAATTACAGGAGCACTATGTGGAACATTGTTGCACATTTTGAAAGTACTGTAGTTACTCAAACAGGCCTTCGATTGGTTTCACAAGCCATAGGTCAACATGCTTTCCTCTAGGACTGTAGAGGGGACTTGTATTCCCTGGCTCTTGCTCACACTCTGCCTTAGATCACATCACTTCATGTTCCTTCTGGGTTTACCAGCCTACCTCCAACCTACCTCCAACTGCTACTATGCCCCTGAAGACACTTGACTCCAAGAGCTATGTCTCAGAAATGTACCACTCTGGAGGCCCATGAAATCCAGAAGAAAATACAAATCAGTTTCTTATTTAAGTTTTCGAGGTACAATCCCATCTCTACAGATATTTTGGACTAAGTTGTGACAGTCAACAACTACTCTCCCACTTGTCTGCAGATGTGACTACATGATCTCAGTATAAGTAAATAAGAGAACCTTATTTGTGCCTCCTACTTAATGGACTAAAATATTTCTGCATCATACTTCATGTTCTCCTGACCAGTGAAATGTCATTTCTGTTTCTCCTAATAGTCAATAGTTTCATAGTCAAATGGCCTAATATCTAGAATGGTGAGCTACGTTTGGTGCTCTTTTACACTAGTCTTACTGCAAAATTTCCTTGCTCCATAGCTCTGGTATTTCCCTTCCTTCATCTAGCAGGGCTAAACTTGTCACAGCTGGAAAATTCTCATCTCACACGCACACTGATCCTAAAGGACCAGTGCACACAATTCATTTCTCTTCTGAATTCAGTGGTAGTTGCCTTATTCAGTGCTTTCCTATGATGTTCTCTCTTAGAAAACTTCTGCAAAAATAGCAGTTACAGAGAAAATTCTGTGTTTAAAACAAAACAACAAAATCCACAACCAAAAGCCCTGCAACCCATATTTTTTGCAGCTTTATCTGGAGCAGAAGTCTGAAATGCAATGGTAGGCCAAAGAAAGGCTCTTTCTGATCCCAAGCAAATCTGTAAAGGTCAAAATTCCTTTCCAGATGCCATCTCTGTCCAAACTAATATTTTACCCTCCCATTTGCAATTAAAACACATATGGTATTCTCTACTGGAGAATAGCTGTCACCTCTAACATGTTGCTTTCCTAATCATCCACAGAGTTAATACACTCATCCTGCCTGTCTCTGGCCTTGGCAAATATAGGCTTCCCTGCCTAATTTCAACATAATGGTAATTTTCCTAAATCACTGTTCTAGCTATGTCATTATTCACTTCTGATCCCATCATGGGCTCTGTCTTCTCTATGGAATTGTCCTGGTTTCAGTTGGACAGAGTTCGTTCTCTTCTTAAATGATTGGCACAATGTTGTGGTTTGGGATTTTGTATGAGAATAATATTGATAATACACTGATGTTTCAGTTGTTGCTAATTAGTGCTTACCCTAAATCGAGGACTTTTCAATTTCTCATGCTCTGCTAGTGAGGAGCTGCATGATAAGCAGGGAGGGAGCATGGCCAGTACAGCTGGCCCAAACTGGCCAAAGGGGTATTCCATACCTGAGAACATTATGTCCAGTATATAAACTGGTGGAATTGCCTGAAGAGGGACCAAATGCTGCTCAGGAACAGGCTGGGCATTAGTCAGCGGGTGGTGAGTAACTCATTGGGATTCACTTGTTTCTCTTGGGTCCTGTTACAATTTTCCCCCTCCTTATCGTTACAATAATTATTACTAGTAGCAGCAGCAACAGCATTAGTATTATTAGTATAATTGCTATCACTGTTATTATATTTTTTGCCAATTATTAAATTATTCTTGTCTCCACCCCCAAGGTTTACATTTTTTTTCCTCATTCTCATCCTCATTGGTGTGGGGCAGAATCAGTGGGCAACTGCACAGTAGTTAGTTGGCAATTAGGGTTAAACTAGGACTAGGATAAAAGACAAAACTACTTACTCCTATTGTACAGTTCTACAAAGGACTCACCTCAGCTATCATCTCTAATTAGTACCAAGTCACTGAGTGACCTGTTCACCCATACTTGCATCTCTTTCCAGCTTTTCCCGCTTCATCAACTAGGTGATCTTCATAAAACGTCCATAAGTCAGATTCACTCTCTTTCTTCATACCCCACAGCAAAACTTCCCTCTGTTTCAAAGCCAAAGCTGAAAACCTTAACAATAATCAGGCGATTATAATACCACAAATTCCTCTTATCGTTTTGAGCAATATTTTCTCACTGGTCCCTTCTCCTGCATTCACCACTAGTCTTGTAGTTACATCGTAACTTTGTTTGTAGCACACTTTTGTGCTTAATTTTTTTGTGGAACACTGAGCACTGTGGAACTTGGTCTACAATTTCTGTCTAATTACTACAGTAATGCCACTTCTAATATTAAATTGAGTTAAACTATAAATTATACAAAATTGCCATTTTTCCATGCCAATTGGCATGTTGACATACGTTCTGAGGGCACTGTACATATTTATATTTCCTATCAAGACTGTTGTTGGATATGTACTTTACCTATATAACTAAAGCTACGGACAGGAGTTGTAATTTTTTCCTGAAGGAAAACAAATATGCTCTCTCCACTGCTGCTGCTCATTCTGATCAGAATACCCCTTAGTTAAAGTATGATAACTTGATAAAAATTAGATCAAATTTCAAATTTTCAATTACTGAAGATTGCACAGTGTGTACCTCATAATTCCTGATGGAAAAAGCAAAACCAGAAAACCCTATAATTATACCAACACAGGAGGCACACAGGATCCTTCCTACCTCACTTTCCTACATTGTAGATACCATATTCCCCTCTGGCAAGCTGGAAACAAAGTTCAGAGCTCCTCAGAACAGCAAAGTTTAATCCAGCAGACCAATAATCTCACAAAACTTGGTTTCCATTTACTACTGTTCATTTTTCTAAAAGAGAATGCTTCCACATACTTAGGCTGAAGGATTTTTGAAAATTTTTTAACTGGACATGTTTGCAGCATTCTTTTACAACTGTTGCAGGGTGCTGCCTGCATAGATCTTAGCAGCCTAGTACTGCTCCAGTGAATATTTCAAACTCTGCGAGTGATCTAGGTGTATAATTGTGGGAAACACAATATGTATGATATCTTTTGGTTCATCATATGTTTTGGAGGATGTTTGCTTGAAAAGCTGAGTCCACAAAAAAAACCAAAACAAAACAAAACAAACAAGAAATTCCAATTATCACTTGCCTTGAGGAGTATGTAAAAATATTTGCTCAGATATCTAGCTTGCCAAATTTTACAGACATTTTACTCACTCTAGAAAAGATTGCACTCTTGACATTTTCAAATGAAGCTATATCCCCCAAAGCACTATACATAGCAGTGAAAAAATATGCTAACATTCATATAAAATAGACCGTAAATTCATTCTGAATCAGAGGGACCAACTCATAAATATAAAAAGAAAAAGGAAAAATTTTCTGAAAGTGATTGGGAGGGTTTTTTTCTTCTTCTTATTATTATTGTTTGGTTTTGGTCTGGATTTTTGTTGACTGTTTTCTTTATTTTAGCAGCATAAACCTCAGCGATTTATGGAAACAATGAAAGAAGAATTATGAAAATGAACATAATAACGAGCAATTCTCCAGCACGAAAAACCTCTATTTGGTATGTTGTTATATACCTAGGAAAAAATGTTGTCAAACTAAGATCACAACATTAAAAAAATATAGAAAGATCAAATTTAGAAATAACCAGAAAAACAATGATTTCTGAGTTGGGAGCAGTGAATAAAATCTTTACAGTCTTTAGTATTAAACCTGCATAAATCCTGCTATCTTTAGCAATACATAAGTTTGAGTTATTCTTTTCTAAAATTATATTATCAAAAGGCTGAGTAACAGCTGAAAACAGCCTCTAGCAGAATACTACACTGGATGAGAGAAAGCAGTGATTATAAACTAGTATCTTCTTGGGTAGAAGAAGAATACCTGCACCACCAAAGAAAATACTAGTCCAGATTTCAAGAACCAGTTTGCTGTAAAGCAGTAGAGCTCCACTGACTTCAACTATACTGAATTATGCCTACTGAGGATCTAGGTCGTAAATCCTCATAATGAAATGAAGCACCTCTTCAATAGCATCCATAAATTTAACACCTGATAAAGACCAAACAAAATTCTGCAAATATAATCAAGATCACTGTTACACATTGCCTATAAAACATTAACTAGTATTCTATACACAGTACTAAAGAGAAGAACTGTTAATATTTAAAATCAGGTGTTGTGACAGGAGGTAAGAGCTGATTAGAGTCATTGCACACAGTTTTGACAAAACAGAGTGTGTTATACTGCCAACAAGATGCTTAGAGTTAATTTTGCCTTTGTCAAAAGCTGTAGCAAAGGTCCTGTAAGCAACCAAAACTCTCAGAATCAGTTAGGAAATGGCACAGAATCTGGTTCTCCATACTAGGGTAAAATTTACATTCAAGAAGTTGATGTTTAGTCCACACGTTTTACAGTTATATAATATATATATAATATACCCAGGTATATGTCTACATACTAGAATAAATTCTGATTGATATATCTTCTTTGTCTCAGAATAGAAATAAATAAAAATAAGATAAAATTAAACTGTACTTCAAGAAGCAAAGACTCACCAGACACCATTTCTATCTGAAATTTATTTGGAATGCAGAGGGAAAATCTGTTGCCTAAATTTACAGCTGGAAAATTGAGATTTTGCCATTCAGGAAAAGAATGTCTGGATAAGCCCAGAGAAGATTTTGAGAGCTTCTTTAACAGGGAAGTCTCTTGCTAACTGGCATTATCCGTGCAGAAAAAAATCTTCCAACTTTTAAAATAGCCATGATTTTAGATTGCCACCACCTCCAGATTTGCTTGTCTGGAAAACAGGACAGATAATTTTAAACAAAAAAGAGAAACAGACTCAGAATAATTAATTCAGAATAATTAATCCTAATTCTGTCCAGAGCAGATGAACTATCACAAGAACAGCTAATTTTGCAGTATCTCAAACACCATTCTATGATAATCATTAGCAGATGGTGCATATTGGATCCTTTGGCCCCAACAGGAAGCGTTTTGAAAGGGAAGTCTTTGGAGAACCAACACTCCAGCAGCATCCCTACATTTCAGTTTACCAATCCAATTAATCAAAAATCTTAGAGCCTTTAAAACTCCAAAGCAGCTTAAGGATACATGATGACTTCTGAAAGAAAAAAACCCAAACCCATGAAGTTTCTGCTACAACCCATTAATTTAAAAGTTCACCCCTGACATCTTGTTGGAAGAACTATAGATATGTACCCGAATGTGAACTGCTTTTCACCACCTCAAATACTTGCAGAGACACTCACACACAATACCTGTACATTTCCCACTCACAGCTCTTCATATGACGTGAGGTTTTTAGCAAATATTTGGACACAACCCAATATCCAGAACAGGACCAAGTGGTCCATACAATAAAGATAAGCTTCCTGTTTCACTGTTGTGGGTGGAGCTCTGCTACAGAAGTGCCACTGGCAGCTGAGAGGACTCTATATTGTGGTCATCTCTAAGAGCTCACACCAGTTTAGAACACTTTAAATGAGACAACATCAGCATAAGACCTGACTGATGCTGGAAATAAGTCTCCTCTGTCTGTATAAACTGGATTCCAGCTGCTAGAGAGGAAGCCAAGAAGGTGGATTGTTGCACTAGCAACCGTGGACAAAGTACCAAGGGCGAGTCGTTACACTCCTTGGCACTGGTTCTGAAGGGAGGCCAGAATCACATCACTAGGCATGCAAGTGGAGGGAGCAAGTCACTTGTGGATTCCATCAATGCACAATATTCTAAATGGTAGAAAAAATTCTTCTGCTAGTTTCTGTGTCCATTGAGCAAGGAAGAGAGAATTCAGCAGAAAGTCACTAAAAAGACTACATTTCTCAATACCCTAGGCCTAGCACTTCTCTGCTGCTCAGGACTGTCCTTATTCCTGAAAGAGCAAGCTAAGGACAGTAGGGTCTAAAATGTGCTGATGCACACCCATTAACTCCACACCTGTGCTCTTCTCAATCTTTACTTTGAAACCCCACACAGAACAGGAGAGAAGATTTATTGCTTCCTGCAACCTACTCAAAGTTACCCTATGGATTAAAATAATTAGAAACATTCTAATACATCACAAGGAAGGACATCTAGACTATTGTGCAAAATTTGTAATTGCAGTTACAGCTAGATGTTGACATCACATGCCATGGTTGTCTCCAGTATTTATGTGTACTTATGTGATCACCTTGCTTCTAGAAGAGGTTAAATCTTTTAGAGACCTGCACAATACCAGTAATGCTTGTAAGCATAGAGGATTACACAGGGTAAATGTTCACAGAGCATATTAAATCAAAAGACCTTCTGACCCCAAAATCTGATAGTCTTAAATTTGATGAGTAAAGAAACTTCTGATATGGATAGAGATGTTAAAATGCTGAATACCTGGAAGCATATATAACAGCACTCATTTTCCTCATAAGAAATAACTTGGATTCAACAAGTAATCTTCTAACAACTAGATTATAGTTACCTGCCTTTCTCAGGGAAGTTTTAGAAAAGTTCTTAGAACAGGTACATGCATACATGTATAAACAGGTATAAATCTATGCAACTGAACAATTTCTTACTTTAAAATCTGACAGGTTACTCAAAGGAGATTGATCCAGGATTCTAGTCCTTATCCCTAGCATCCCAAAGCTTGTGGAAATAACTAGAGAAGACTGCTTTCAGGTACATAATCCAAGCTAATGCTGTCAGTGTTCTGATTATGTATAGCTCTGTTATGTATTCCTTATGTTATAGCCTATATTCTCCTGTACGTCCACACATAAGCAAAGACTTGGTCCATGCATGAAGGGAGAGAAGAGAAAAGAAACAAACCACCACAACAGCCATATATTTAAGAAAATGCACTTCTGTAGCATGATGCCACAGCTCTCTAAACATTATTCTTTCATGATTTTATTGGTTAAATACTAATAAAGAATGTCTGCTTGAGGGGGAGAAACATCTATCCACCTCTCAGACATCAGTCTGTCATATTGCAGAATGTTAATTCCTAAAAGAGAACTAAATTGTGTAATTATTCTAACTCAATGAAAAACTAATTTCTACCAAAATAAAATGGAAAAAAAAAAAAGGTAATAATTCAATTAGTACAGCAGAGTGGTGAAGAAATGAGAAAATAAATAAGGTTTGAAATTACACCCAAAGATACACTGCTCTATAATCATATTGTCAATAACACACTGAATGGTCTTACTGTTAAAAAAAAAAAAAACAAAAAACACCACAAACAGGCCCCCTGCCCACAACACAAACAAAACTTTATTTCTGTAATATACATGATTTTAGACTTTTAGTATTTGTAAATAAGTGCAGTTTACCTATTAAAACTGTAAAATATTTTCTTCAGTTAAGTAATTAGCACACCTTTAATGGGCACAATCTACATCACTACTACGGAATTGCTCAAAGGTTGTTTCAGACACATTTGAATAGTATTACCTGAAGATACAATAAAAAAAATAAAATTCTATATTTCCAAGATATTTTTTGTTCTTAAATGGTATAAATTTGGCAGAATTGATATGGGAATTTCAGTTAAAAGCTTTTTCATACAGATTAATGAAAATTCTGCATTATTACAAGATTTGTATTGTTTGAACTGCTTACATCAAACTTATAGAATATAAATAAATACAACTAACTAAATATATGTATTTTTCTAAATCCTCACATCTATGTGGATCAAGTAATTAATCTCATCAGGAAACAAGAGCTGATGCTGCATGTGGGCTTCAGACAAGACACTCAAGTACAACAGCAAAATGTGCACCTACTGACTGCCACAGCTAATCCAGAATTGTATCTCTCCTCACCAATACACTGCTGTTTATAACAGTCAGTTTCAGTTGCTGCAGCAAAAAGTACTTTATAGAAGGCTGTGGTAGGATAATCTTCTCCTTTTAATTTATCCCTGACACTTCAGAAGGAGATGGAAGAAAATTACTAATGGATGATTTGGGAATCATTGTAAAAGCTCTTTCTCACAGACATGACTTGCAAGAAGCTGGCTGGATAATGAATGGCTCAGCAACAATGGCTTTGGTATCTTTTATGGTGTAAGACTTGCAGTTTGGCTATGCAAATATGAAAAGATTGTGCAAACTGTGTAACGTACATAGTTACTACAGCTAAAAATTTAATGATAGTAATTAGAAACCATTCTCTATCCAGCTCCTAACTCACTCTCAGTTTCACATCTTCTCCTCTCCATTTAGTTTTATCTGACTTGTCATCTCTAGAGCCTTGTGTGTGCTGAGATATATATCACACAGTCCACAAGGTAAGGCAACACAGGGAATGCAGGGAAGTCTTTCACTCAAACAGAAGAAAATTCAAGCCTTTCTTGCCAGTGCTAGAGATGGGGTTTATTTACCCCACCACCATGACTTCTGTGGTCATACAGCTGGCTCATTATATAAATGACTACAAAACATATATATACACAGCAATCCTCAGAGGAAACCAGAAATCATTGGTAACTGATGCATAGCTGAAAAAAAGAGCTGATTTTTCCCCCACAGGCACTATTTCTGCATTCAGGCACTTAATATTTCACATCACATCTGACTGTTTGAGTAAATAAAGTGACATTTTGATTATGGAACATATTAGACACTGAAAGTAGTTTCATTGATCTATCAAAACATTTGAAGGATTGATTACTACAGTTTCAAAGTCATTTCTCTCAACAGAGGTGCAGGCATCAGACTGCTACGGTCCATGGAAAGTAGGCAAGTGCAAGGCCAGAATAGACTCGATTAGAAATGTGAGTCTAAGACTTGCAAGTGAAGAAAAGTTTATAACATAACCATTTCCCAATGTTTGTATTCTGCAGTGATGCAGCTCTCATTATATAGGACCCTAAAATATTCTTTCTTCATATGTTGCCCTTGGTAATCTCAAGGGGAAAACAATGTGGCCACACTAGAAATCCCTTAGAATGCAAAAGTATGTGCCCAGTAACAAAACTAAACCAAACTCAATCAGATGCATAACAATAACTAGGCAATTTAGAGAGTCACTTCAAGTTGGCTTCACCAGTAACCCTCTCTCACACCCTTTACTGCTAGTCCAATAAACGTGGCTTCCAGATGTCACAGTTAAAGGTTAGCCATTTGCCTTCCAAATTGTGCTGCTATTCATGCCTCGTAATTTAAAGCCTCCTAAGGTGCCCTAAGGACAAAAGAAGAATAGAAGGCAGAAACAACACACATCTCTTTAGCAGTGCAATTTTAGCACTGTGATGCCTTCAAATTGTAGTCTTACCATTTTCAGATCCCTTAGCATAATTACCTGTAGATCCAAGGGTGGGGAAAAAGTACAGAACAGAATGTAACAAAGAGTAAAATGCTTTGAGAGGTGTCGTGACCTTCATGTAGTGCAGAGATGAAGTTTTATAAGAACTGAAAGGAGAGCTTAAACATAAAAGAAAGGCTCAAGACAGGGATCTCTTATGAGATGTATTAAGTAGCATCTCAGTATAGAAAAATGGCATGAGACACAACCAGCATGAAACAGACCCAAAACTACATTGGTCGTGTCACATGCTTCTACAATTACCTGCATCACAGAAGGGGATCTTGAGTTTCACTGCAAGTTTTGGTTCACACATGTTTTTTCTCAGCTTCCTGAAGACAACAGTGAAAGAACTTCCTCCTGTAAAGAAAAAAAACCCCAAAAGTTAATGGAGTAGTAAGAGAGTTCAAAAGAGATTGATTAATACCTTTTCCTATTGTCAACTTCACTCTTCCCACAAGATAGAGGAGAAAGGTTCCTCCAAGGTGCAGTCCCTACCTGGACCTCATATTCTTAGGACAACACTGCTTTCTGTCATCCCTTTCAGAGGGCCAAAAATAAACCTTAAAGCTGACCTAGATCCAGATTGGTATAAGAATCCTATTTTGACTTTCTTTCCTTGCATTTATCACAACACAGTAAGATCTCTATACATGGACCTCATTCCAAAATTTAAGCCCAACCTTTTTTTCAGGAGTTTGAGAGCTTTTCAGTGAGTTTAGTGCTGAAGCAAAAGAAAAGGGAGAAATCATTAATATAACACTCCTGGAGAAAAAAAAAAATATATATATATACACACATATACATATACAAAGCTGTGGGGGAATTTCTGTCAACCAAAGACTGTTTTTCAGTGAGAATCAAAAATAAAATTTAAACAACAGTAAAAGGTATATTCTATTGTATTCCAAAAGGAAGTAATAATTTCAAATGTGAAGATTATCAGTAAGATACCAGAAGGAGACTTATACTCCAGAAGTCTCTAAAGCAGAGAAAATCAGCTTATTGTGAGGTTTCATTGCTCTGTGGCTCATTCAGATACAGGGGTAGGTGAGATAGAAGCACCCTCTGAATGTCCCATTATGCCTATTTCTAGGGAGGAGAGCCATTCCCAAAAGTGTCATACTTGTTGGGAACTTTATGTGCAAAATTTTTTTGTCAGCCCAGTATTCTAATTTAGTAAAAGAGTTTTAATGGAATATTTGTCTTTTTTTTTTTTTTAGAAAAACAAACAAAATAAAAATACAAAATAAAAAAAATAATAATAAAAACCAATCAAACAAAAAAACCCACCCCAAAGTCAAAAAAACCACTAGCATTATCTAGTATCAGCAAATAAAAGACCATAAGAAGGAAGGGAAAAAAAACATTCTAAGCACAAAAAGCTGAAAAAAGAGGTGATGATGTAGCCTGTCTAGAATTTCCTAATGAGGTTGATTTCATTTTCTTTAGTTTCCTACAGTTAACTAGCTATTGGGGATAGGGGAATGGACAAGGATGTGTATGTGTGTATTTTTTTTTTTTTTTTTGTAATTGAAGTACTCAGAAAAGCAGACAACAAAAATACAATCCTAGATGCCAAACTCTTTTTCAATTGAGGCATAAAATTGCCAAAAACAATCAAGAGTTTGGCTGCCTTTAGTCTTTTATTCAGCATGTGATGTTTGAATTTAAAATTCTATACTTTATTGAAAAGTTTTAAATACGAACCGAGAATTCACTATAATATTTGAGCTACATAGTACCAGATGTTTCCAACACTTGGGAAAGGTAAAGATGGAAGCAGAATGGCACATAAAGCAACTGAATGGAATACACAAATGAGCTTTGTTGTACCAAACGCATTAGCGTTCAGAGTGCATGTGTTCCACCAGCAGTTCATTGGGCTAATTTGCTCATAGACTGCTGCACCATGCTCACAAAGAAACAAGTACCAGGAATAATGTTTTTCAATGAAAAGTGCTTTGTCTAGCATCCACTACAGAGAGATCATGCAAACCTACTAAACGGTTGGATCTCAGGAGCTAGGTAGCTGTAATGAGTCCACCTGGTCATTTTGAAAAGAGATACATCCTCTGACACAGATCGCAAGTGAAGTATTTACCACTGGCTTCATATTCTAACGTTGCAGGAACCTATTCTATATTGCAGAGATGAAATGAGTAGATAGATGTATTAATTTTTATATTATTGTAAACAAGAATGATTAGTCCGTTGTTTTGTCTAACAATATTTCCAAAGGAGAGTCACAAATGCCATGAATTACCAGCAAGAGAGTGTAAGATAGGAACAACTGAAGAGCCCCCGCACTGCAGAAGCACTCTTATCACTCTGGTCATGAAGCTGGAAGAGAACATTCAGTTTAGAAATCCACTGTAAATTCAATAAGCTGCCCCACAAGTCCATTAGAATATTAATTGTAGTCCTTTCAGACAGTCTACCTTTGCATAAGGGCCGTATCAACATTGCTAGTTGCAGTTTCAATTGAGCTTACTTATTCGCTGTATTTTCTTCTAGAGAACCTTGTCACATAATCTTTTTTCCCCTGTGACTGCTGTGCTCTTAACTAAATGATTTCTTTGTGGTCTGCAGCAAGACTTAATTTTCATTGCTCTTAATAAGCCACCCCATTCAAAATGCTCTGATGGTTGTACCTCCACTGTCAGACATATGCCATGTGAATGGGCCCTCAGATGGCCAAGACACTGAATACTGAGCCTATCACTGGAAGGAGATATTTGAAGAGTCTTGTGAAGGCTCTTCAAATCTTTGAAGATTCACTGTACCATCAAATCCAAGTTTTTATTACAGTGTCTCAGTAATTTTTAATATCTGTTTCAGCAAATCATTAAACCCAGTGCACAAGATAGTTTTGAGTGACCCAGAGATGGTTTATCAGTCACAGCCACCAGGATAAGGATTGCAAATGGAAAAACATAACATGTGGCCAAAATACTGTCCTTACGGGCTACAAAAACAAACCTCTAAGAGCTATGAAAAACAATCAATAAGGACAATCACGACAGCCTACAAGCTGTGCTAATACGCACTGAGTTTGGAAAGAGTGGAAGGGCTAAAAGCATGCAGAAGGTGGTATTTGTGTGCTGTGATGATCAGATGTCATTAAAACAAAATAAATGGACATTTTTGCTCTCCAGAGCTTCATTTCTTATCCATAAGCCAAATCTTAGAATATTCAAGGTACTCCAAAGGCATTTATTTTAATTTTTGCAACTTTGTGTTCCCCAAGATCAAGCCACAATGTAGCTGAAGATTCAAAGC
Organism: Anabacerthia variegaticeps; assembly: GCA_035583185.1. NCBI lineage: Eukaryota > Metazoa > Chordata > Aves > Passeriformes > Furnariidae > Anabacerthia > Anabacerthia variegaticeps. The sequence continues at coordinate 30,564,499 of JAWWEW010000112.1, read as the reverse complement.
AAGGTTTAAGCACTGGGGACATTTTGGTCTGGGCTTAGTAACAGAATTTACACTTTGGTCATTAAATTAACTCCTTATTCCAACACCTAAAAAGAGGAAGGCAGCTAACAGCACCACCGAGGTCTTCTGTGAGAAATGGAGCACACAGTTTTAACTGGACAGGGGATGGTGGCTGGAAGAGGAGAAAAGTAGACCACTAACATTTGTTAAACTAATTGAAATCCAGAAATGAGAACTGCTTTTTCCTTCTATAAAACTTTAAAAACTGCTCTAAACAATAATAAAATTCTCCTAAATATAAGCACCCTAAATGAGCCACATAATGTTCCATGCCATAATCACCACTGCAACAAGAAAATTGCTCAAATCGCTGCAGAGCCAGATTTGTCAGTCATGCTGCTCTGTGCTCTGAGTAACAATGATCTGTGCAATTAATAGCAAACCTTCCAAGGCAGCTCTGAGTTCTGAAGTTCTGTGTGCTTCTGTCATTGCAGAAACTGTAAAGCCATATTAGAGTGTAATATAGAGGACAAATGGGAAGAAGAAAGAAATGAGGGTGGGGGGAGTAGGAAAAAAAAAGGAAAAAAGTTATACAACCAAACAGAAGCCAGGAGAAGTAAGATAATTGGAATAGTTTTTTTACAAGACTATAACAGCTTGAATTGTTTCCCCCACTTTATGTTTAATTACAGTTTTTATTGAACTCATAAGAAACTCAGCTGCTGACACAATCTAAGGAGCCAAGAACAAACCATTTCTCCCCCTTTTTCTAAATCTTTCAGCTCAGCCATTACATACCCTCTCTTTGTAAAACAAAGATGGAATAAAGCACTATTGCACTCTTGGTTATGTTAGTCTTAGATGTCATCATTATTCTCAATCCTCTCGGAAATCCTACATGATGAATGAAGTACACAGAGGCATAAAGAGGACAGAATTCTTTTTCCTCTGCATCTTGCTGTTTCTCTCCATTGTAAAATTATCACTTACATCAGTAAAACACACATCAGGTGATAATGAATGCATAGAGTCTTTGCAGAGGTAAAAATCACAACTCCAATACATAAAAAAATCAGTTTCCTACATATGTTTAAAATTGTACACTGTATGCTGAAGCCTCTGAAGAGACATTAACTCACTGCAAATGCAGGGATGGGAGAGGAAGCAGTACACACAATGCCATTCCTAAAGAGCATTCCAATCTGCTAAATACTGATTACCATCACATTTTAAAGCATAATATCTAGAACAATACAAAACTGCAGGTACTTAATCTCTGTGACCAGATCAAAAATTAATTATATGCATACTGTATAAGCAGTGTATGGGAACAAATAGGAGGCCATTGAACAGGCTGCATGCACTTGTCACCGTATTTTTAGGCTTTAATCTACAACCCTGACCCATGTGGACAGTCATGCTGAAATCAATTAAATTTATATCAATAAAAGTTTGTTGATTGGGCCAGTCATAGCCCAATTGTAGGAAAACTGATTACAAAAGCAGTCACCTGCATTCAGGCTGTGCAAATGAAAATTTTCTTTCAGGAATTCTGGGGATACAATTGGAAAAGGGAAAAATGAACTCTCCTTTACGCTGAAAGGTAAAACCCAGCTTGAAGAAAGATACGAACACTAGTGCACTACTGCTTACAGACAATTTAATTTGTTATAATTTATTTAATTCTTGTCTGCTTCTGTCTTCTTCACAACATTCTCCCCCAGCCTCAAATATTCATCCAAAAAGGAGCCCTAAAGCTATTTGTCTACAGAAAACTGTCAATGAAACACTCACAGCAGCTGGAGAATCCAGCAGAAATTTAATCTAGGATACCTTCACAAGAAACTGTCCTGTCCATAGACACAAATATTCCATTTTAGCCTGATTTAGTTTTTACCAGAATTCAGCTCAAGAAAACTGTCACTAATGCCACACACTTAAAAAAACAAAAACAAACAACAAAAAAACCAACAAAACAAAACAAACAAACAAAAAAAACCAAAACCACACACAAGTAAAAAGAAGAGCACAAGTGAATAAAAGTGAATAAATAAACAAGGCAATTTCCCACTATGACTGAGGAAACAACCACAGCCAAATGAAATATGTTGTTCATTATTAGTAGAGTGCAGAACAGAAACTATGGAAAGGCAAAAGATGTTCTGCTATTCCCTCAAAACCAAGGAGGGAAACAGCCAAACTTTTCAAAAAACCTGAGCATAGTCTAGGCAGTTTGGGAGTTAAGGAAAAAACTCTTAAAGGTTTTGTGATTACTTTACATGTCTTTGACCATCAAAAAATGGGTACAATCCAGGAGAAATAGCTCAGGCAGTAATATTTAGGCATGAAAATAGAAGTTTGATCAAACAGGTCTTAGCAACATGTTCAGCAAAAATCAATTTCCACTGCACCTTGAACATGAGTAGAAGCCTTTTGGTGAGACACAAGGTTAGCCATATCACTGACACTTTTTACCTTTGAACAGTCTAAGCAGACGACTGAATTTTCCAGAGACTCAGATGATTAAGAAAGGGGCAAAAACCTTCTGATCTTGGTGTTCTTATTCTTCAGAGAACTGTTTGAGCGCTGTTAGTGATGGTCAACTTTATCTTACGACACTCCATCTAAAGACTGTTCTGCAGAGTGAAAAAGAGAAAGAACAACTCTTTCCTGCACTTCACCTAATGGCATCGGCATTTCCAGTCATTGGCATTCATCTCTCTGCATTTTTCACTTCCCACATTGCATTTGCGCACACACTTTGCAATAATGGAGTTTATAAACCAGCAATCTCATTCATAATCCCATTCGGCTGTGGGTTTAGTTCATATTTACAATAGCATTGTATTCCAAGACCCTTATCTATTAGAAGCTGTCAAAACAAATTGGGGAAAAAAAACATTAAAGAGCAAAAACCTCAAGTGGTGCTGAGAAAAAAGTTCTGAATCTGAAAAAGAAAGTGTAACTAATGAGTATATAAACTGGAGACTTCACAGCAAGTCTAGTTCAGCCATTTAGAGATTTGCATTGTCTGTGCTGTGCAGTCTAGTGACAAAATCAGAGTGATCCTCTGGGCATAAAATCTTCCATTGCCTATGTAATAATATCTCTGATCTTCCCGTTGATCATTTCAGATTTTATCTCCTTTCAGTACATTTTATTAATCTTGAATTTCTGGAAGAAAGAGAGCAAGAGGCAGCATACAGCCCCAGAGTTAGTGATGTAATGATACATTTGCTCATCTGTACAACATAACATCAAGCTGCAGTCAGCTCCACTTGGGGGAAAGCAAGCACCCCTCTCCATGCCACAGAACACCCGTGTGCTTGGGGTATGGCACGAAACAAATATAAATCTGACCCAAGGAATTCTCATCAATGAACAGAAGAATACCAAGGTTCACTTTTTCAGCATTATATTTACTCTCACCTGTAAAGATGCTTAGTATGAGATGTTTTCCGCTTGCACTGTTATACCTCTAAACTTACAGTCCAGTTAAATCTTGGTCACAATCACTTATGTGTGTAGGTGTCTCGGGCCTATTGATCACCAAGAAGCAGCCATCCCTATCTATCTCAAGTCTCTTATCATTGATAATGGCTGCTTATTAAAACAATGTATCTTTCAAAATACACTTATAAAAGATCAAATGATAATTTATCCACTTTCATATATTCATAAGTAAGCTAGAATGAAATGACACATTCTTTTTGACTCTATTCAGTCTTTGCATTTGACTTAAAGTTTTCTCTTGGTAACTTGCCATTCAATTTCTTTTCCCAGACACTGCTAGAAGCTGTTAAGCCTGAACTCTCACTCATGTACTTAAACTTTCTGCAGTGTCTTAATATCCAAAATTTTCTCAGATGAAATATCGTTACCTTTTATGTTCTATAAGAACTTTTAAAATCAATAATTAAAAATATTAAGATGATGAGAAAAGCCAAGCTTCTCAGTATTCATTAACTTTGAACAGACCTAAATTCCTTTAATTGTTTTAAACTGGGAAGAAGATGGAATATCAACTCTATAAATATCTGGAAGGACTTTTCAACAGTCTTTCATTTATATTCACGCAGAACTACTGATTAATTTTTCAGCAAGGGACACACTTTAGTTTCAGAAGGCCCAAGGGAAAGTTAATTTTCTGATAACTTCTAGGCTGTATTATAGCTTAACGAGTCACAGCTTTCCCTTCCTTTAGCTTTTCAAAACAGGTCTGGAGTAAAATACCCTCCTTATTGTAAAGTGAAGGTCTACAGGTCCTGCCCTTTACTTACCAGAAGTAGCTCTTACATATCTTTAAAACCTGGGAAAAAGGGAGGAAAAAAACAAAAAAAAGCAAAACCAAAAAAAACCACAAACCCCCCACCAACAAATCTCGCTCCCATAGTTAAATTAACTGGCTATAAAGGAAGAGTGTTTCTTTTTTCTCTCTGCTTCTTACCTCCAAGAGGCTAATGTTGATGGCAGCAGAGATCAGAGTGAAAGCTAACTAATTTCTTCCCAGCCAGACATCAGCAACTTTCAGTCTCATCTTTGTGCCACAGTGATGCTTGACTAGACACAGCAGTGAGTGGGGAAAAGGTGTTCTGAAATTCACTCAATCTTGTCCTCTCCACGTTTCCTATCATAGAGTTTTCCCCTGCAAAACCATATTCCGTCGGGGCATAATACAAAGTTAGGGCAACTAAAACCAGGAACAGTCTCTCTGCAGGCATTTTCAGTAAGGATAGTACAAAGCTGTTGCAGTGGGGAGTAAAAAATATTTTTCTAGAAATTCATTTGCATTCAGTGCTTCCAGGCTGAACAGAAGAATAAGGGGAGGAGATATGCTAACAGCCTCTGTTCCTATTCAGATTGCTAAGGAATTCTCATACGTGTCTCAGGAGTGTGTCCTAAAGAAGGATATGTAACTTTGGGACAAAACTGGTGTTTGAATTTCCCCTTTCAGTAGGCAAATTACATTTTTACAGTTGATATGCTCAAGAGAACATTTGGATTGGTGAGAAAAAGTGGGGCATGCTGCACTAGTAGAACACTGAAAGATAAGAAAGACCAGTTTGGGATTAGTGGTTCATTATGGAACCCAGATAACCTTGGTTATGACATAGTATACTTTGTTGGGTTTATGGTAGTTTTTGTGACAAAGCATCTCATATTCATGCAGGAATATGAGAAGTTGTCACGTGTGTCCTTGTAGGTGGGAGCAATAAAAAACAGGCACAAGCAGAAACTAGCACTTTCTTTTCCTTAGAAGGAGGGTGTTAACTTGCACCAGATGTCCTTGGCCATTTCAGCTATGCAGTTTAATAATAGAGAGAGCTACCACTTTGTTGCTTATGGCTGAAAAAGATACTTCCTCTAATTTAGCCAAAGGAAATGTCTATATTAAAAAGCTGAGATAAATTGTTTGGCTTCTTGTGGCATTAGACTTATAAATGAAGGGGGAGGATTTGGAGGGAGATGAAAAGAATAAAATGTACAGTCTGAGAGAAGGATTTTCTCTTCCTCTGAAACAAACAAACAAGAAAACACCCAACTGGATACAATTTAAAAAAAAAAAACAAACAAAAACAGACAAAACAATAACAAAGAAAAAAACAACCCAAGAGAGAAAACCAGGTTATGTAGCTGAATTCAGTTATGTTAGTTTTAACATTAATTTACTCACAAATGAGCAATCATGCTACAGCACTGTTGAAGTGTGTTTTGTAGGTGTGACGGGTGGGAGTGGAAGGTTTAGACAAAGTTTATTAGAGAAGCTCACTTCTTGAGTTTCAAGGTGCAGAGGGGACCCCCTTGCATTCTAAACTCCTAATCAGAGAGGAACTAAGAGAAGCTGGATTCAGTCTTAGCCTCAGAGTTTGTCAACAGTTTAAAGTTAAGGAATTTTAGAGGTAGGATTGAACCACTTTTTTTCCAAAAGGCTTTAATGATGGCAAATCAGACATATTTATATAAAATTGAATTATTTATTTTGACAAATGAACAAACGACATTAATCAGAATTATTTACTGCAGAGTATAAAAGATAAAAACTACTGTACTAGTATAGTATAAGATAGGGTAGCATAGCGCATTGTGTCAAAGCAATTATATTAAAGCAACTATACCAAAGCTAGCAGGGCAAAAAGGAAAAAAAAAAATTCAGTAGAGATTGACGTACTCACCACACAACAATTGAGGGCAGATTTCTTTCTTTCACTTAACTCCTGAGGAGCTGTCCATGAAGCGGCATCCCTGCTTCATGGGAGTAGCTCCACAGACTTCAAGAACGTATGTGGAAGAATCCACCATATGAAAGTTGGACTGGACTTTTGCAGTTATAAAGTGTTTGATTGCTAGTCACAGATGTCCAGGCTACTTAGCAGCTTATCTATCAAATCTTGCTTCAAAATGCAGGATGTATATGTGAAGTTTGAACCAGACTGATTTTAGCATAATTCCACACTAAAAGCAAGACCACAGTGACAGTGGTAACTCACCGCAGAGAGTATGCATTGTTTGTATTCTTTGACTGAATTTTAGGCCCAAGGCAGATAAGACTTGTCAAGGCAGAGCATCCTGCTACAGTAGGGGAGTCATTTTTGTAGGATACATTTCCACACTTGTTTAAAAGGAAAAAAACAAAGGTAATTTAAACCATACTGTTGAAGGTACTGTGCAAGTATAGAAGTCTTTGTAAAAGATACTGCTCACTCTGACACCAGACTTCCACACCTGAGAGCCAAGGGAATCGTGAGTGTTTCACCAGTTGTTCACTTTTGAAACAGCACATCTCCTGACTTCTCGTTCAACATCCTGGCAGGATAAAGGGCAATAGAAGATCACAACCACTTTGACCACATCCTTTCCTTAGCACCAGCAGTTTCTTCTTTACAGCTTAAAAAGGACAGACATGAAAAGCCTTATTAAAAGGCATGACAATTTTGCAAGCTAAAATTATTCCATTTACACAAGATAATTTTTGCTGATCTTCTGGGCAAGACAGAACTGAAAACAACAGCAAGGACTCTTGAAGCAACTCCTGCAGCCTCTCTGTGTTTCAATTAGCTAGCAAAGAAGTTTGTTATCTCTTCTTTGACAAGTTCATACTCTATTGGAAGAGTTTTTCAGTACTGAAGAACAACTGTCAAACATCTGAGCTTCAAACTTGAGAAAATTTGAACAATTTAAACTAAAATTAGAAATGCAAGAAAATGACCAAAACAAAATTAAATTGCCTTTCTCATGAAAACTCTGGCAGCTGTACATCCAGCCATGTCAGTCCACTATAGGGGCAAAGCCATTTCTTGCTAATCCAGCAGCATCAAATAAGATAATAAAAAGGTCAGGCATAGTCTGTCCTTTGGAACAACAGTATTGCTGTGCAAATTTCAATTGGTTACACCTGAAGAAAAGCAGGTAACTGTGGGAGTGCAGGCATTCCATGAAGAGCAAATTACAGTTAGAATAAGATTGTATTGCTCCTGACTAAAATAACACAGCTTGGTATTCAGAGCAAGGACTGAATTTAGACTGCTGGTGGACAAAAATTTTCCAGGCACTTAATTTTTAGCCGATGTAGACTGTGCCTACAACTTTTACAGGCATGAGAGCAGTCTGGTTCTCTTTACTTACCTGGGATGGCCTAGTCTTCATTTTTAAAGAAATATGTAAATTCTTAGAAAAATCCATTTTTCATTTCTTATCTCAAGTTGTACTGGTTGCCTAAGTCAGAAGAAAAAGAGGAGAAAAGGCTTAAAAAAATTTTACTAGAAAGAAACAGCACCTCTTTTTTAGGCTATGAGTTGAAGTCCAGCCTGAATCCGTACTTAGAATAACATAAAACTTTAGGTTGAGAGCAAGTGGAATGGGATTAAGAGGAGTGGGATTTCCTCTTTCTCTGCTTCTCCTCTCATTAGAGAAGTCAAAACTGTGACCTAAGTCGTGGACAAAGAGTAAGCTTCAGGTAGGCAGCAGTTCTTCTGGATGCTGCCTCATTGACCATAGATGGGCAATTAGGACTGTGGTCTCCCAGATGTACAGTGCTGACCATACACCTGTTACAGGCAGCACTTGCGGCAAGAGTTTGTATCTGACCAAGGTGCATAAACTTTTGGGGTTGATTCTCTGCACCCCTAGATCAGCCCCAAAGGTAAAAGCTAAAACTCAAGGGGTATTTGACAAGTTACAGACAAGGTAAAGCAGCTGAGAAAAACTGGAAAATATTTCCAGAAGGCAACTGATCTCCCAAAAGAATTTCTAAAACAGTCCTTCCAGAAGCTATGGAATGGCTGTTTTCCCCTCCTTTGCCCTATTCCAGGCTTCTTCTCTAGTTGCATGGAGGATATAATGGAATCAGTGTGATGTTTTTCCAACAGTATAAAACTCACATTTAGAAAAGCAATGCAGTACAAAGATATCTCTTTTCTCTAATGGTGTTTTCCAGGAAGACTGCAGGTGTCAAGCACAGGCAGATTTAGAACTTTTAATATCTTCATGCACCACATCTTCCAGGGAATGAAGTCTTCCCTCCAGATGACAGTATTACCATTGCAGTGTCACACGCTTCTTTCTGCTTGATCAAACCTAGTGACACTTACAGAACCAAAAAGAAATACCTGAGCAGCTCAGGGAAAAACACATCCTTTGTGTTAGTAGAAGCCAATTAGATACTCTGGGAACTTCTGTCTGCAAAAAAATAAGAGAGTACTGAAATATGGACTAAGAGAAGTAGTCTTGCACATGACAACCCATCATCTGGATTATTCCAGAGGCAGGAGCAACAGGGGAATAACACCTACAACCACAATGATACAGATATGCAGATATCTGTACAGCTGCAGACATTTATGCAGATAAACCAAATGGAGAAACAGAATAGGGTGCACAACAGTTGTAAGCTTTCCCTTCAACCTCTCTGGCTCTCTTCATTTTCTTTCTATATTTCTGGAGAAGCAAGACAAAGTCCACAAAAAAAGCAAAAGGCTACATCAATATGAACTGATGACTGTGAGCTGCCCTATTAGGAGAAATAATGACACTTTTCTATATCTGTTTTGACAATATCAAAAATATCATCTTCCAGGAATCCCTCATATAATAAACCAATAGTCACCTGTCAGAAGTGTTGGTTGATCAGGACAAAGTTACTGCCTGACCAAAGACTGTTAAGAAAGTGACTTCCACTTCACAGGCAGGAGATTTTTAAAATTTGAATCAGTGTTTCACAAATTAGTTCTGCCCCTCTCCGGGGTTAGTTTAACTATTAGAAAATGTAGCCCTACACATATACATAAAAAATCATACCATTTCCACAAATATATTTAGGCTATTTGGAAACTTTCTATTACACAGAATAATAAGGAGAACAGGAAGTCCATGACTACTTGCCCTGGCTATGTCCACATTTTAAAGCTTGTCCCTTTTCCCTAGTGTCATTTGGAAAGAACTTACTCCCACCTGGATTTTTAGACTTGGCAGGTATCTCTAGGTTCTATCTCAGTGGCTCTTTGCTGGCACTGTGCAATCACTCTGTGCAGCTGTTTTTTTCCCCACTGTTTGTCAGTACACGTGCTCTGGGCTTCCCGCTGCCATCTGGCAATCAGTGTGAGATCACAGCTCCTGATCCCAGGAGGAAGACACCACAAGACAAGGTCACAGATAAAACAATATCAGAATACACAAACCTTTGTGTAGCTGCACCGCATACTGTTTGGCTTTCCTGTGACCCACTTTTTACGTTTTTGCAGCATTTCAATCAATGATTTTGCTACAGTAGAAAAGCATGAAATGAATTTTTCACAGTTGTTTACCGATACCACAAAACCATACAGCTCAGGAAGTCTTGTAGGTCCTAATGCTAGTCATTTCATTTGTATTTAATGTTTGGAAGGTGATTTCATCTAGCATCAAAATTGAATTACATGGAATATTTTCCTTTAATCAGAAATCATATTGCTGATGTCTCCTTGTTGCTTCTTCAGAGTCTAATGAGCATTTCTACCCTGGCTTCTTCAAATACTTGGAGGACATTACTTTTATTTTAGCATTTGCACTACACCCCACTTCTTGTGTACTTCATAAATTTTGTACAGAACTACAATATCACTGGGTTTGGATGGATCTCTGGGCATTGTTTTGCTTAGACAGATAGGAACAATAGAGGAAACACTAAAAGTGGTAAACTGATATGCAAAGGCAAGATCTTGGTATCCTTAACTTGCATCAAACTGACATAATCACTAGGGTGAAGGGACAGTTCAGTGCCATTTTGGTTGCCTGGACCTGATGAGGTCAAGAGTCAGTGAAACCACTAGAAGGCCAGGCATTTTAAGTTGCTGAAGACAAATGTGTTCATTAATGCTTTAGAAAACAAAACTTCTCATTCAGCTCCTTATGTACTGCACATTAAATTATCTTTAATCAAAGCTAAAAAAAAACCAAAAAACCCACGAATGGACAAAGTAAGTTTTTTCTTTTTGATTCCAGAGGGCTATTTTTTTGCTTTAAATGTGACTTTCTCATAAGCAATAACCCAATATACTGATGCAATTGTTACAGAATAGCAGAAAGCAATGAAGTCTTTCTTTACCATGTGCAGTACATTCAGAATTTTTCACAATATAGAGAACTCTTCCCTAAGAAAAATTTCTCTCATAGTAATTTTCAATGAAGCTCTGTGCAGCTTATTCCATAAAAAGTTGACAGATCTATTTTGTTTATCTACTGTAATGGAAAATTCAGATGAGAAAGCCAAGCCTTTTTAAACATGTCAAGTAACTTCTCCCCTAAATGTTGAGTAGTCATAGAAGCTATTACTAGCTACTGTATGGCTGAAATACTTTCTTGGTGGAATGGAGTTTTCTTAATAGTTTGTGATCACATTCAATTTCTAGTTCACTGTCCTTCCAGGGACATCAGGCCCTTCATTAGGGGAAACATGTGCAGTTCAGGCAGTTTTCAGAATCACAAAAACACAAAATATGCCAAGTTGTACTCTTCATTAGTGCTTACTTGTAAAGACTTTATAAATATGTTGAATCTCTGTAATTTCATGAAGGCACATATTCACGAATCATCTCCTCTCTATTTTTTTTTTTTTTGAAAGGACTAACTTAAAAGAAAGCCCTTTGAACTGTGTAGATATTCAGAGTATTGAATATGGTACTGATTTCCTCACTAGAAATTGCATGTCAAAGTTTGAAAGAAATCAGCAAGCATCTGAGCTTATTTTTCTGCATTATCCTCATTACTGAGACTACTCTTTCTATGTATATTTATTTCTGGTACTGCAACATTATTAGTGCAAATCATTTTCCACACAGACACATAGGATATTATTTGTGTGATAAGAGTTATGATTAAAAACAGAAGTCTGAGAAAAGGAGAGGGAGAATTTTTTTTTTGCCAGCTAATGTTATTGTACGTTTTCATCAGTACTACAGAATTTGTCCTATATATCATAGAAGATGATGAAGCCAGAAGAACTCCCTGCAGTCAAGACCTGGCAACAGGAATTTACACAGGCCCTCAAGAGCAATGAGGGTCAATTTACTTTATATTTCCCTGGGAAAAAAACCAAGACTCATCACATATATATTTTATCATGTTTAACATATTTTACTGCAAGACAGAATCTTTGTAAATATATTTCCCTCTTTGCAGTATTCTGCTAAATTTAACTTTGACCTTAATCAAACCTGAGACTGGAGTTGAAGAAAAGGCATAGCATTTTATCACACATATCGAGTGCGTGCACAATTGAGTTTGGTGCTTAGCCACTAGGGACAGATGTCAGGAATACCTTAACATGGCTTTCATCACTATGCAGAAGCAGATAGAAGGGATTCTCGTGGTGGGAAGGGCTGTTGTGAAAACTAGGTCAAAGGAGGAAACTGAGATAAACAGAAAATAAGTATGTTTAAAGACTCACAGTGTTGAGCCCTGTAGCAACATTAAGCAAAAAATAAGCCAACTAAAACACCCTTTTAGTCAGCAGCATTATTTTCCAGCGGGCCAAAATGTAGGAGTTCTCACATATATAAAGACATTTAGCTGTCTGAAATCATTTTCATCTCAAAGGCTGCTGAAAACTCAGATAAGGTACCTTGTGAGGTCCACTACATAGAGCTCACAATCTTACCTTTCATTGAGCACCAGAATTTGCCACAACAGCACTGTACCTATGTTATTAGTGCTCACATACCCTACCTAGGTAATAAACAGTAATCAGCAGCCACTTTTATGGAAAACAAACCTACAATTTATCTCACCCAAAGTGGTTTTCTTCTTACTTTTTTTAAGTGTTATCCCGCCATGGTCTGTTTTTCACTTACCATTAGTCCTGAGATGTTTTACATTGTTCTTGGGGAACAGCTTGCTGGAATCAAAAGACTATGGAAAAGTTTCAGTTCACATGCCCCAGAAGAATATAAAAGGACTCTTGACACTGTAAGCACTGAGGAAACTTTCACCCAAGATGGCTGGCTGCAGGAACAGGCTCTCCAGGGATGTGGTCACAACACTGAGCCTGACAAAGTTCAAGAGATGTTTGTATGACACTCTCAGGCACATGGTGTGACTCTTGTGGATGGTCCTGTGCAGGGCTAAGGGTTGGATCCTTGTGGGTTCCTTCCAAGTCAGAACTCGGCATATTCCATGATGCAAACAATTTTTCCCTCCCAGCCTTTTTTTTTTTTTTTTTCTTTTTAATAATCATGCAGTTTTGTAAGCCTGGTGCACTGGTTTGTTTGGGGTTTTTATCCAAATCTGGCAATTGTCCTAGATTATTTTTACCAGGCCACATAATACAAAAGTAGAAGAGCAAAGCACCTAGGTGACCATCCCACACAAAGCGTTCACCTGAACTTATAAAGATGTGTTTGCTATAGATGCAGAAACATGTTGGCTCTCCGCTTCCTACATGTCCAGTATAGACATAGTGCAAATTAAAATGAAAAGAAATTTTGATTTAGTATATGCAATATAATGTGTGCCCAAATACAGCATATATGCATTGTCTTCTAGCAGCTTTGTGCTGTTTTTGAATAATATTTTTTCCTAAATGGATAGGCAGTTACTTAACAAATAGAAAATACAGCCTTGTATTAGACAATTTCATTCCCCAAAGAAAGCACAGAACATGTGAGTTTCCATTTAATTTCAGAATAAAAATCAATTAAGAAATCCAAAGAATAAGGCTAGGAAACAGGAGAATAGTAAGCTTCCTTTTTTTTTTTTTAATTAAAAGAAGTTAATATAAAATACACAATAACAGCTGCTCTATGTCAGATTCTGGTGAAGAAAAATGAAGGAAGAAGTTAGTCATATTCATTGGCAACACTGTCTAAAAAAAAAAAAAGCAAGAACTAACACCTGCAAAAGTGTTTGTTCTGCAGAGTGAAAATCTATCCATCAATCTCCTTGTGATATTTTCTGTGATGTTGCCAACTTGCTACCCTCCCATATTTCACTTGATACTTGGGGAATGAAAGAAAAAAAAAGAGATTAAAAAAAAATAAAGAAGAAAACAATACATATTCATCACTGAATATATTTCTCTACAACAGATTTCTTTTGTGAACAAGAACCTCACCTGTTAACTTCGTGCATGCAAGTTTATATGACAGATCAAGAGCACCAACTAAAATTTCAGTACTGGTAACAACAAAACTACGGATGTAAGCATTAATTTGATCTGCTTACTGATATGGAACCCATTTTTACTTAACTGTGAGCACAGAAATATTGATTCGTTGTTCATGAGTTATGCTTTCACTGTGAAATCTGAAGTCATAGTTGTCAGCCTGGAACAAATTAAGATGTTAAATAGCAACAGCAGCTCTTCTGTGTCTAGACAAATAAAAAACCAGGCTGTTACAAAGTGGGAATTGTGTCACAATATTAATCCTTGTATTTAGAGTAATTTTATAATATATATTTTCACACCTAAATCTCCCAAACTCCAAATCTTCCTTATTAAAAAAGTTATTAAAACAATTTCCAAAAAGAGAGTTAAATATGAAGTATTCTATGGAAATAAACTTTCCTGCTTTAATGGTATGACCAGGGGAATACACACTAACTTTAAGAAATGAAAAAAAAACATTCAGAAATTAAAAAGGAAAAAATGTAATAGTCAAGAATCAAAATATTCTGTTTGGTTTAGCAACACAAACTTTCTATCTTCTACCATACCTCTATAACAATTAGATTTAGAATATATGAAAAATTAATTGTTCATTATTCACTGATTTTACACTGATGAGAAGTGTGAGCTGTGTAGGAGGAGAAATTAAAAATAGACCAAGTTTCTGTGAACACAATGGAAGTGGAATTAGGATACAGAGACTCTTACACCACTGGTGGATCCGGACAACATAAAAAGTAAGAGAGTAATTGTGAGACTATTACCTTCATATAAATTGCCAAATGAGAAGTCAGTCTGCCATCCTGCTCAGGTATACAGCAGACTAAAGCTTGTGTGGACACAGAAGCTAGAACTGTACTCCTACCCTAAAAGGAATCCCTTACATTCAGGATTAAAATATAATGCCAAGATAAAACTCCAGAGTTTGGGGTTTTTTTCCTGAATTTATCTGAAGATTTTGTTACTCTGGGATTTTTTAATTTTTTTTCCAGAAGAAAAAATCACAATACCTGTTTTAAAAACAAAAGATGCTGTCTTTGTAGTAATTAACAACCTTATTCCTCAGATGCAGATGAAAGCAAAATAAATAAATAAATGGGATTGAAACAAAAAAACCTGTCTGTGCATACTCTGTTAATCCTGAAGCATATTTCTTGCCATGTATTAATTTAGCACACCATTTTTAATAGTCTCTGCCTTGACCTGATTTAAGACTTGGTTGCTTTTTCCTCTTGGGAGTTGCTGTACTGGATTGAGGACAAACGTTAAGTCAACAATCAAAATCCAAAGGTGAGCTTACAGCTTGCACAGCTATACTACATGAGTCTTAATCTACCTAATTTAGGCACCGGGAGCCACAGATATGCAGAATCCAGCAGTAGCTTGTCTTCATCACGTTACCTGGCATGTATAGGCCAACCTGCCAGGGCCTCATGTCACTAAAACTACCACACAAAGTACCCACACCAAAGAATGCAAAGACAGAGCTAGTATCTCCCTGTGAATATCACTTTGCATCACACCTGACAGTCCCCTAGATGAGTTCTGCTCTGCTTGTGACAGAAGGCAGGTTTAGGATTTCTCCCGAAGACAGACAGGCACCACAGTACCAATATGATCCCATAAGTAAAGCAAATATCTGAAACTGTCATTATTCACGGAAAAGCAGCATTACATTCAGGCCAGTACTGAGGAAGCTTCAGCAGCTACAAAAAGCATACTGTGGTCATCAGAAGCAATACTGAGGACCAGGAAAAAAATTTCATTAGCTTTTCTATATCTGTTGCTGAAAGAAAAAAACTAATAGCTTAGTCATTTACTAATATCCTACACTGATGGCACACAAGAGAGTATGCCCTGGACAACCTGTAGCACCCTGTAGAAAATTCCTTTTAGGGTCCCTGAAAGCCATGGAAAATATTACTTTTCCTGGCTAGCTTCCAAGAATTCAGCCCTTTCTTCCTCAGCTCCTGGACTGTGTCATGATGTAATATCAAGACAAAAAGATTCCAATCGAAAGTTTTTTCAGGACACACCACCTCACTGGTTATATTATATCAAGTTCCTGTCCTTGTTTTAAAACAAAACAGCATCTCAACTCAGTGTAATACATATAGAGGTTTTTAATTAAATAAAATTCACAATTAGGCAACCGTCTCCCTCTTTTCAAGAGAGGCAGAAACAATGAAATATTAACATGTTTTGTTGCAGCAGTACCCTTAGAAATCAGTGTCTATCCCCAATTACCACATTCCACCCAAACAAACAAAATAATAGAAAACATTAAAAAATCTGGTAGTCACAGAATTATGGAATAAATATTTGCAACTAATCAAGAGTGTCAAGACATTTACCCTTCTGTTGGCTGACAGCAAAGTAATTTTTACCTGATCTCTTAGTTTTCCTGCAAACACAATTTTCTTTCTGAATGATCCAAAACTTAGGGTTGACACAATTGATCCTCATCCAAACAAAACCAAGGATAACAAGAAGCATAAACACACAATTTCTTAGTTAATTTTACCATTTGATTGTCACAAACATTCCTTTGGATAACAAACATTAAATCCTTGACAATCCTATTTCTGTTAAAATTATTCTTCATGGATTATTGCCTTTTTTCTCTATCTTTTTATAGTGTATAAAACCACACTGCCAATTCCAACAAGTTGGCAGCCCTGGCTGTAGCCACAAGCAAGAATAAAAATCAAGTGTTTTTCATTCAGCTCTTCACCAGAAAAAAAGACAGACCATTCAAGATTAGAAGTAGAAAAGACCCTAGTGAAGCTATATAATCAAAGCTATGTAAAATTTATACTCTACCAGCTTACACAAGGAAGTCCATGACCTGGAAGTAAGTCACAGGCAGGGCTGCACAGTGCACTGCAACAAAGGAAGCAGCTATTGCAGCCCTAACCCAAAAGAAGCAGCTATTGCAGCCCTAACCCTTACCTGTTTGGAGCACACGACTCCATTAAACGTCTTGTGTGGCTTTGCTCTTTGCTTATCTGAAGTCTTTGTGGATCTCCAAGCAATGCATGCAGTTAGCATAACAAGGTCTTCATTTCTATGCCCGGTAAATCATGTTCTTTTTAGCAGGTCGTGTTTAAAGAGCAGCAAAGGGGAAGAGAAAAGAATAATGTTGCTCTGTTTGTTTGAAGTTGTTGTTTGGCACTTCTTTTTTCCTGGTCTTTTTCATGAATTAGAAATTATAAGACAATAGGAGAAACAAAGAAATCTATAACATTTATTTTTGGATTTCAGAACCAGAGGTCAGTTGAGTATCACTCATGTTTCTAGAGTGAACACATGCTTGCATAGCAGAAATTTAGGTTCTACATGCTTGGCCAATCTTTATCCAAATATGCAGTTAGGAATGAAAAAAAGGAAGAAGATAAAAGAGAAATAAGAAGAGAATAAAGGTGTTCATTCCCAAGACAACCATGTTTCTTCTTCTTATCTGAATGCCATTTTAAAGCCTGCATAACAAAGTCTGCCCTGATGAAGATTTTTAGCTCCCCAAGGAATTGCAGGGGAATAGACACGAAAGGCATAAACACATCAGGGTTTCTTTTCACACTCCCCGTGCTACAGCAGATAGTACAGAGAGACAGACAATATTCTGATGGAGGGACACATCTAGAGAGTCAGAAAAAGCCCTCATCTGTCCCTGATCCTCACTCGTCACAAACAGTTACACTTTACTCCAAAGAGCACACAGCCTACAGCTGACAGGCCTGGATGTCTGCTGAGTTGTCCCATTTTTGTAAATTCTTGCCTCCATTGACATTTCTTTCTAGAAGTGAATACAATAGCCTTCAACTCAAAGGAACAACTGGCAGAAAACCCTTTTCTAGATTAACACATATTCAAAGTTGTGTATGACTGAGATCAAAATCATTGAGCAAATACTGTGCTAAATCACAAATAGCTCTAAACAACAGACTCAAAGAATAATTTAGGCTGAGAAGGACCTTCAGTGATCACCTAATCCAATCCCCAGTTCAGAGCAGGCCTAATTAGGCCAGACTGCTCAGGGCCTTGTCCAGAGTCATGAACACCTCCACTGATGCAAATTCCCTCACTTCTTCTGGCAACTTGTGTTTGATCACTTTACCATGAAAATGTTTTTCCTAGTACCCAGTCAGAACTTGCCATGGTCCAGGTGATGCACCCTTTTCCTTTCACTAGGTACCTCCAATATGAGTTTGACTCTCTCTTATCGGTGTCCTGCAAGCAGGCAGCTGTAGACGGCAATAAGATCTCCCTCAGTCATATCTTCAGGCTACAGTTCCTTCAGACTCATTCATATGCCATGTGTCAGCACCCTGAATATCTTCATAGAATCATAGAATGGCTTGGTTCAGAAGGGACCTTAAAGATCATGTAGTTCCAACCACCCTGTCATGGGCAGGGACACCTTCCACTAGACCAGGTTTCTCAAAGCCTCAGCCAATCTGGCTTTAAACACTTCCAGGGATGTGGCATCCACAGCTTCTCTGGGCAACCTGTTCCAGCGCCTCACCAGTCTCACAGTAAAGCACTTCTTCCTAATACCTAATCCAATCCTATTCTCTTTCAATTTAAGGCCGTTTCCCCTAGTTCTGCCACTACATGTTCTTGTAAATTGTCCCTCTCCAGCTTTCTTATAAACTCTCTTCAGGTACTGGAAGACTGCAAATAGGTTACCCCAAAGTCTTCTCTAAGCTGAACAATCCAAATTTTTTTAGCCTTTCCGCATAGAAGAGGTGCTCCAACCCTCTGATCATTCTGGCAGACCTTCTACCATTAGAAATTACCTGTGGTGTTTGACTTTTCTGTGTATTTGGTCTTTCAGTGCTTTGTCAAGGGTGTCCATATTGGAGCAACAACAACTTCCATTTCTTGGAACTCCAAAATTCTATCTCTCCTTACTCAAACCCCAGGCACAAAGGGAGAAGTCTCCAGGAGGTTACTGTTCATAGTACCATAAGGTGTTAAAATCAACTGTCAACAACTTGAATATTTTCTTTAAAAAAAAAAAAAGCAGCAGCTTTTCCTGAACAGAATTATTCTTTTCAGGGTCAACATTTGATAATTTTTTCTAAATGAAAACTAGTATGAGAGAAATTTTCCTTTTCAGCATGTCTCAGAAATGAAATATTCACAAATATAGCTGATTTTCTCCCTTGATCAATCCACCTTGAAAGATGTCCTACGTTCCTTACTGTTGGCAATGAGCGGATGATGGCATAGAATATTGGCATGTTTGTCACAGACACATCTCCGTACCCATGAACCCATGCCCAGTTTTAAATTGTCTAGCATTCTGATTACAGGGGTGACAAGTACTGTGATCAAGGAGATTCTACTATGCAATTTAATCGTTTAAATCTAGGCTTGCTTCCATGGTTGTAGTTAGTTTCCATAAGTCCTATGACAGCGCCAGAAACATATGTCAATGGATAAGGTCTGGATATGGAACCATTTTCTCATGGACATTTCTTAAACCACTATTTCATGTTTTATTGGTAATGCCACATACTGAATTAGCCACAATTAATCCTGAAAACCACCACTCCAAGAATGTAGAGAAAGTTATCTGTTCCCATTAAGTCATTAAGCAGTAATGAGTTAATTTATCTACATTGCCCTTTGATGTCACCAAGGTGACAAATGAACAACTTCTCAGATGCCTAATTATCTTCCGATCAAACTTATTTGTTTGGGCAAAGAGTTAAGATCTCTTCCTTGTAAACATGGAGTCTCTCATATCCCACTCTGTCTTCCTGTACTCTTTAAAGACCCATTCCACAGTTCAAATTTGAGTTATGTCTCCAGATAGTAGAGGCAAGGGCAAAATACAGAAGCACAACTTCACCAAACAGTGTCTCAAAGGAGGTTTTTTAGAGAAAACTGTCCTTTGACTAAGACAGACCTATAGGGAGAAACAAGAGAGGAAAAACTAGCAGTGTGCCATGGAAAAAGACATTTTCTACTTTTCAGTGCAGAATAATTTGGTAGCCTTCTCTAACTCTTGGATAAGGGTTAGAAAATGCCATTAGGATCAGCATAGGTTTTGTGTAACAACGAAATAAAAGTGCTACCTTGATTCTCATCCAGCAATGCCATCCATGGTTTATCAGACTAAATGCTCTAGAATTGTATTAACAACCTTAGAAAGATCTTAAGAATGACTATGTCTCCTCTTCTGACTGCAGGGTTTGCAGTCTTTCTGTGGCAAATCTTACTCAAGACAACATATCTGCAAGGATCGGGTGAATTAACTAACATTTTGCAGGCATTTGCCAGTCCACATTAAAACATCTCTCGTATTTGAACATAAATGATTGGCAACAACTGGGGTCCACAGCAATACAAGGTAAAGATGGACACATATACTCAAATACAGTCTGAATGATTAGATAAAAGCAGTTTCTGATCTACTTGTGTGCATTCATTTGGAACTGCAGCTGCTGTAGGAGAGCCCTGAGTGGAACATTTATGCCAAGTAATGTAGTATGAAGAAACATTACATATAGAGAGGCCAAACTATACCTGGAAGGAGCATGACAACTTTCTGCAGTTGGTGCAGCTGCCTCTTTTCAAAAGTGATGAATTCAAAAGGCAAAAAATTCTGCAGTAATTCTAGACATCCTGCTGCTATGCATGGAGATCAGAAATTTCTAGGAGCATCACTTAAACTGCCCAGCAGCAGCTGCCTTGGTTCCTCGCATGCTCTTGTCTTCTGTGCATTTTATTCCCCTGAGCAGACAAGAAGCAGAAGCAGGTGCACCACTGTCAGTTCTGGTGGTAGCCCCCAAGGCAGATGATTCCAACAGGGTGTATTTGCTGTTCTCTCTTTCCTCAGGCAGGGTGGTGGGGTCATGACCTCCCGCACCAATGCCATGGCACTGTTATGACTGCTGGGGGAAAATAGAGGGTTGAAAGAGGGATCTTGCTTTCAGTTCCATATCTCCTTTTGCACCATGTGAAAAAGATGAAGTGTGACACTGCAATGTCAGTTTCCTTCTTATAATCTGGATGTTGGTTTTTAAAATAACATCTTTAAAGAAGAAACCATGGAAATTCCTCACAGCCATGAGACAACATTCAGAAAAGGAAAAGCCAAGTCTTGTTTTCTCTAAGCAGCTGACTCACAGACCATTGCGCTACTTCTCTCCATTTTGGGGTAAGCTGCTAGGTTTAGGAATACCTCCTCTCCACTTGCAGCTGCCCTTTCTATTGCCATCTTTCACATGAAATGAAAATTTTTAATCCAACCACTATATTCTTAGGAAAAGGGAAACACCTCCTTTCTCACCTGGCATTTCCAGCAAGTAAAAGCAGTCAATGAAACTGGAAATGTGGGTTTTGGGTGAACAGCCCAAGCACTAACTGTAGCATGAAGTAAGAAATACTAATGGGGAGAGAGAAAAAAGTCCAAGAACAATTGTGGTCCCAGTTCCGTTTCCAGAATTTCTCAATGGTACTATTATCACAAGTGGTAACATAAGAGACATCGAGATACACTGCCTTAAGATATGCCCTAGGCAGCAGCACCAGTACTAAGAAAGCCTATAGATGTGTGTCTTATGCCTGAATTTCTTTTTGTGCAAAAACAAAAGCCCCAGTCAATGCTTTCACCATGATTGGAACATTTTTAAATGCTGACAGCTTGTGGTTTCTTCTCCTCAAATGCTTAATGAGGGTCAATACCACAGTTTCTCTATTGGGTCTCTCCTCTACCTATCTGTTGGATCTCTACTTCTACCCTATACAAATACAGTTGACTTCAAATTTTTATGACTGAATCAAGAGATATGTAACAAGCAAAGTATGTCTGCATTAGGCCCATTTCCTCAAGAAACCAATGTCAACAAATTAAAAGAGAAAAGCTCTCTGTGTAGGCTATCGACATTGCTACTTTTAAGTAATGATCACTGCGTTCCACAAAATTCCTTTCAGACATTCCTATGTATGATTTTTGCAGGTGGGAAACTGGAGCATCAAACGTCTTCCCAAAGCCAGATAATACCATTTACTCTCCTGAATAAAAGGTGGAAATTGCTTGCTCCAAACCTGTTGTAAAATAGGTACCATGAGTTTTTCTCTATTTTTCTGTCAACACTATTCAAGGCTACAAAATTCTAACCATGGCAGAGGACCATTAAACTCACTTCTAATCAGAGTCACTTGGCATTTTCATACACCTGGAAGATTTTACTCCAATTTCCAGCAGGCCATAATCTTCTGTTAGATCTCATGAGCAACAGAGGCCAGACAATAAGTGAATCTACAGCAGAAAATACTCTGAAATTGTTTTCAGATGTGATGTTCTACTCCTATAATAGGGTCATCTAAAAAGGTGCTTCCCAATATCAGTACATTATCTAAAGCTTTGAGTTTTCTTTAGACTTTACTGACCCACGTAAAATAGAAATTAAAATTTTAACCTCTTTCCTCCCCCATGTCTCCCTTTTAGTTTTTCTTTCACTGTACAACTAATCTTACAGTGTTTTCTGGCAACACACACTGTATCATATATTCAACACAACTGCTCTCTATAAGTTGTACTGTTTAGTGCTACTAAATTGTGTAGAGCTTGCGCCAGACAGAAATCTCTACAGAGTAATATAGCAGCACATTCCTAGTCTCAGCAAGACTTCCTTGTCACCAGCCATATAAAGAAATACTGTCAGTGAGTAATACAGGGCATACAAGGAATGCATCCTGCATCTGCAGACACATACGCATGTGCAAAATATACATAGTCAAGAACTCATTCAGCAGGCCAGTTGTATTTAAGATGACAGAGGAAATAAAAACTAAAGTTTGTTTGATTAAATATATGAAATAATTTTACTGTATTGTAAAACATTGTTTTTTGTTCCACACACTGTTGTGCTAGGCAGAATTTTTTACTGAAGAAAACACCTTTTAAAGGAGACAGAATAAAGCTTTGCATCTGAGGTCCCCATAGCCTAATGTATTTGTTCACTCAAGTGCTGCAGGCCAAATGCCTTGTCTTCTTCCAAAGGAATTCAGTGGGAGCTTTGGTTTACATGACACAGACAATCGGCTCATTACGCAATGTACAACAGTGTGGCCTGCAGGCCTTCTCTGTACCATCGAACAAGGCAGCCATCAAACCTGTTAATCGGGCAAGCCTCCAAGAGACTTCAAACTGTGCTGAACACTAAGACCAGCAGCAGCATCTTCTGCATTGTTGAATCCCTCTCTTATAATGCACCGTGACTAGAAAGGACCAGCAAAAGCCTTCCACACCAAACCTGTGAATCCCCTGGGACACCTTCCTGACAAGCAAATGTTTACCTGTTCTGGCAATTCCAATGAAGTTGCAGGCACATAGGAAAGAGAATAGAAAGGCTAGTCAGGTGCATTTCTGGCATGTGATGGGAAGAGGTCTGGATGGGGAGAAGAGAGCAGTCTGGCAGCACCATGCACACTATTCAGTTCTCTGTTTCTGACTCCAGCAATACTGATAACAAAGAGGAAGGGAAAAACAGCCGTCCTAACCTGTCACCTCAGTCACCTCCAGCATCAGTCATGCTCTGGCCTTCCTCTCAGCATGGTGCCTCTTGTTTCCTTGTGACTATTTGTCTCTTGAATCACAGTCCCACAAGCTACCTCACCTTCCTTATCCTGTAGCTTTGCATCTGTGCTGTGACATAGTGCACACTACCCTCACATGCAACAGAAAGACATTGTCTGCCAAGGGCAAGGGAGACTTACAGTTTCCTTTAGGAAAATCTGCATAACATATGATAATATTAGCTCAGGTGAGGTCAAAGGGAGATGTTTTACCTGTGGAGCAGGAAGGTATATGGGTCGTCTGTGGTGCTGTCATCCTTGGGCAAGTACACTGCACAGGTTCAGACCAGCAGCTACAGAAAATCTACTGCCCCAACAGCATCCTGTACAGTAGAAGAGAGTTTACCAATAGCCATGCTCACTGACAATGATAAGACAGTCAGACTGGGAGGAGGAAGGAGGAAAAGAAAATAGGTATCTCTGACCTCTGGTGTCTTGTGAGCTTTCTACTTACCACTTTTGACCATAGCTGTACCTGCTTTGGAGTGCTTTCAGTAAAAAAGGCTCTGCCAGAGCTATTCTGACAGCTTGCTAGCTTCATCATAGATACGCATCACAGAGCCGTAACGTGGAAGAGCAGTTAGCCTAAGGCGAACAGATATAGCAAAAGGCAGAAGAGGATGCCATTGGTAAGTGGAAGGAAAAGAGGAATGAATTTTTCTAAGCAAAATCATCAAACACAAAAAGTAGAAAGCAATATTGCTGAACTGCAAAGTGGCCAGCAAAGGATGTGTGTTTTCTGATTAAAAAAAAAAAAAAAAGTATTTGTATGTGGACCTAGCTCAAAAGGTGATTCCTTATACTCAAGACTAGCACATGGGATTTTCCCTCAGATCATACTTATTAGTAAAAACTATGTAGTCATCACAACAAAAAAGCTACCAAAGTCCAATCCTCTTGTTGTATCTTTGCTAAGGCAAGGAACTTGCCAACAAGCCAAGGAGTGGTATTTCTTCATGGCACAGATCTGTTCAACAAACACAACCCAGCCTGACCAAACCTAGCTAGCTCCCTAAGCCTGCCATCGTGCATTATCTAATTATCATTGTGGCCATCTACCAGAAATCTTCCAATAAAGTGCCAGAAGACCCAGCACTGATCATGGTATTCCAGATGCATCTTGAGAAGCACTAAATAGAATAGAATAATCATTTCCTTTGACTTTCTGGCTGTGTTCTAAAAACACGTTATCTGCCTTTACTTTCTACTTATGAGAAGTCCTAAATCGTGTTTCAAAACTTGCCAGTATGCAGCAAATCTTGGACAAGTAGCAGCTGGAAGTAATACTACCATTCTATTAAGGCTACCTTCTACTTCTTCCATTATATCTTTTCCTCTTTTTTTTTTTTTCCCCTGATTTTTTTGTTTAGTTTGGTTTTTTTCTTGGTGATTTATTTCTTTGGTTTGCAGGAGTTTTTTTGTGTGTGGTTGGTTTTTTGGTTTGTTTTGAGTTTAGTTTTTTTAGTTGGTTACTCTTTGGCAGCACTTATACTAGTTTCCCCTGCCAATACACATTTGAGGCTGAAGGTTTGTGGAAAAATTCAGACAAAATGATACAGCAATTTCTGAGCACACAAGTAGAAATACATTATTCCAAACAATCTGAAAAATTTTGACAAGGTCTGCTTTGGGTCAAAAAAACCCTTTTTCTTATCCTTGTGCTAGACTGCCAAAGTCTGTGTGGCTTAAAAGCCATCAAAATGTCACAGTTCATATACACTCTGATAAAACTCAGCAAGCAAAACCTCTGAGGGTTCTGTCTGAACTGGACATCCTTCACTTTCTTGCAAAGTGCAGTATTCCCTGGACCGCACAAGTCTAGACTACCTGGATAGGGCTGCTATGGAGACCCACATAGTAGTGGCTTCAGGTGAGGGCGAGTTTGAGGCATTGCTCTAGCACAGACTGTATTTTGAGAAAAATCACTTGAGAAAACCATTCTTTGCAGGCTCAAAAAAAAAAAAAGTTTGCAAATTAGAGATGATGCAATGAAAAATAGTTAAGGAAAGTTAAATATAGTTAAGAAAAGTTTATTTTTACTGACAGACTTATGAAATTCCTCAATCACATTCTGGCAGATGTAGCTGATTGTCAGACTTGGCTGGTAGCAAATTCTTCTGCATCTTTTTTGTAAAAAACTATCTGTTCAAACTGCTTATAGCAGTAAGAGACATGCCCATTTTCTACTGGAAACATAAAATGTTTATCCACCACCTGCTAGGAAGGCTTTTGTTCCTTGAAATTTGTCTTTTGAGCTCTGTGGAAAACAAGTATGTATTCTAAATGTATTTTCAAATAATGAAGCAGTTTTGATGCCTTAAAAGATGTTTTCTTCAAAATAAATAACAGGTTTTATCACTTGAATTGACTTTTAAGTGTTTGGAAAAAAGGTTCAGGATGGAACACCCTAGAAAGAATAAGTTTCTCAATTCCCAGAGAATCAGAGTGTACACCCCTTGTTACCAATGGCAAACAGCAACTCACATGCATAACCCTGTGAGCACTTGTAAGAGCAATTCTTCACTGACAAGAATTAAGCCTTCATATTTCTAAATCAGTACAACGCAAAATGATCATCATCAGTGGATGTGCTCCCTATGACACTCTTCAAAGTAAGCAACAAACATTCTTATGGAAGAACCTCTCAAGGAAAACAAACAAACAAAAATTCATCAGAAGTCACCATTTACTGGAGAAAAAGTTAGGTACCCTTTCGATAGAAAAACATTTTTTCAATACCAGGCTGCACTGGCAATTTTGTTTTATAGAAACCCGGAACCAAACACTTCATGTTATACAGGCAACATAAAACTGTCAACATCAATTAATGCCGGTCAGTGTGGATTGGGGCTGAAGGTGAGCCAGGCAGTGTGGGAAAAGGGCACTCTCAGCTCTCTGGCACCAGACCCCAGCAGCTACTGTCAGTTATAATGGGAGCCTGGCAGTGGAGAATTCAAAAGATAAATAAGAGCATACTGGTAAGCATTTATCAACAACAGCATCATTAAAACACTGGAAAGAAACTTTCTTTTAGAAGTCTTCATCAGTTCTAGCCGAATTCTCTCCTGCATACAGACAGTGCTATTAAAAAGAATAGATCTGTGGATTTTAGAGTCAGAGGAGAACATTGCTAGCAACTGTCTGACCTAAATATACAAAATCACATCCAAATAAAATACCTTAAAAATAATGCCACCAAGGTCACATAATCCAGCATCCAAAACTCTCAAAATGGCAGTATTAAGGTTGCCTGAATGACCTTGATTCAGCAACCCTTAATTCAGGCTCCCTCGGCGTCGCATTATGTGACTGCAGAGAATGGACAAGGTGCATTAAATAGGTAGCTAATCACCTTCTACTTTTGCCCTTGTTCAACTTGTATCTCAGAGCAGAAGCTAGCACATACAACAAAAACCCAGCCACAGAACTGCCTGTCATTTTACAGGTCATTACAGACCCAGAGCAATGCTCTCAGTGACCCCAGGCTGCAGGACTCACAGGGGATTCAGAAACACTGTATCTCAGACTGAAGCAATGGGAACAGCATAAACCAGATATTTAAAGCCGTTTAGAAAACCTGACTGCCATTTTAAAAGTCTAAGTCCAAAACTTAGAAGTCCTGCATCACTACTTTTAACCTGTTGCGCCTGCAGTCGTCTACAGGTAAAAAAGCACCTGCTTCCAGCTGTTCAGAAAAAAGCTTGTGCCCAGGCAACGCTACATTCCTCAGCAGCAATCTCATAATTACATTCCAAAAGAAATCAAATACCTACTCTTTTTTGACCTCTGTGGTCCACTGTGGTAATATACTTATCAATAACTACAGAGGCCAGAGGGAGAGGTGGTGTGCCTCTCCTTTGTCACTCTCTAGTACGTTGGTCATGGCATTCACATCAGGCTGAATAGCTGTGTTTCAAAGTATTCTTCCTCCAAATGGGTTTGCATACATCTTTAGGTAATATTCGTATTCCATTAAATAAGCATTTGGTGAGCAGCCACATATATCAACCGCAAGCTCACCACAATGTCCAGACATTTTGATTCCATGGTGTTTTATGTGTCAGATGAAACAAGACAAATTCTAAACCAGACAAAGGGAGTCCACTTTGAATCGTCCAGTATCCCTCAGAAAAAAACTAATCTGAACCCAGAAAGCAAAGGAGAGTATCACAGATCATAGAAAGGACAAAAGAAAACCCCCTTCTGTAGAAGTAAGGTAAGTAGCAAACCTCTGGTCCTTTAAGTCAGCTTTGATCATTCAAATATTTCACATATAAACTTACCTTGATACAGCCTTCCTAAAGAGCACTTCCCTACTGCACAACATAAGATCGTGAAGAGACATCCAAGCTAGCAAGCCTGCCATTTCCAAATGGTAAAACAAACAGAAAATACACACATGAAATATCAATTGTTGTTTGGGATGCAGGTGCTGGTAAATAGAGCAGATTTAGAAAAGAGTACCTTTCCTAAGCTTGAAAGCCGTCAGAAAGCAACATTCTCTGACTCCTTCCAGTGCCCACAGATCTGGACAAGGGGATCTGGGATGTTACAACTCACTCCAGAAGGGGAGAGTAACCAAGATTCCTGTTACTAAATCCCTTGGGCTGGATTAGAGGA
>JAWWEW010000112.1:30526072-30536549 GCA_035583185.1 Anabacerthia variegaticeps | reverse complement strand
GGGATGTTACAACTCACTCCAGAAGGGGAGAGTAACCAAGATTCCTGTTACTAAATCCCTTGGGCTGGATTAGAGGAAAACAACACGTAATAATTGGTGTTTGTAAACAGATATATATATGTAGGGTTTATTTTAGAACAGTTTTGTTTCAAAGGGAAACATGTGTTGCTGTTTTGGGTGTTATCTACACTAATATAGAAATATTAAAGCATAACACTTAAGGAAATGTATAAGGGAGAGAAAGAAAGGAGAATGATCCTAAGATATATATAGTCACCACTATATAGTAGTTGCAGCTTCCATGTCTGTTGGTTGAACTGGTGGTCACAAGCCCTGCTGAAGTGATGGTCTTGATCCCTTGGGGCTGGGGGAAGACCCCCAAAAAACTCAAAGACTTCATGAGTTATTATACACTTCAAACTCAGGTGAGAACACCTTGTACGTCTCCTAGGGCATGGAATTTTACAATTGATAGTGATACAGGACACGTCTCAGGACGTGTCACAAGTCTCTAACACCTCCTAAGACTCAACATTGATCATGGTCCATCATGGTCCAACATTTGAGGAGAACAGCCCAGGCCAGAAGTGAAATGTCTTCAAGGTTCCCTGGAGGGATTTTTACAGCAGAGTCATCATGTAAGAGAGGACATTGGCATAGTAAAAACGATTATCCCACCTCACAGGATTTGCCTCTTATTAGCCTCTTCCCTAATCCAGTCATACAATTTGTAGCTCCAGGTATGCATACCCTTCTGCACTTGGACAATGACACCCACTTACCTGCTCTGAAGGTCCAGAAGTAGACATATTCAAAGAGGGGTAGGCTTTGCTGGGTGAGCAGCTGTTTCTTTCCAGTCTGCTACAGTGGACAAAAGTCTTTTGGTGATCTTAGAACGTTTAAGCCAATAACTATTTCAGTCTCTGACAAGGGAGAACAATTTTTTCAACCACAGGGAGAGCTGCATCAGCATTCTCACAAAGCCATGAGAGTATTTCCTGCCTTGCCACCTGGTTTCTGACTATATTCATGCAACCTAATCCTCCAAGCTGCTGTGCTGAGGAGGATGGGATTTGTAAAAGGCTTTGAAGGCCCTGGGCAGGTAATTCCTGAGGTAATTCTGAAAGCAAAACAAAATGACAGTCTGGTTCCTGATCCGTTTTTCTAGGAAAATTACATTTTACGGC
Organism: Anabacerthia variegaticeps; assembly: GCA_035583185.1. Classification (NCBI taxonomy): domain Eukaryota; kingdom Metazoa; phylum Chordata; class Aves; order Passeriformes; family Furnariidae; genus Anabacerthia; species Anabacerthia variegaticeps. The sequence continues at coordinate 30,535,362 of JAWWEW010000112.1, read as the reverse complement.
CAATTCTGTCCTTACACACTGACTATAAAATTAACTTATTAGCTGACTCAACTCCATTTTATGTGAAGGATTGAGAAGGATTGCCTCCAGCCCTTGTCCCTTTAACTCTAATTATCAAGTGTACACCAGATTAAATTCAGAATGAAGTAGCCGGGTCAGGCAATCTACTTAAAGTTTAATGGAAGTTAATGACTCATTGATCAAACTCATTTATGTCTAATTAAACTCTTCCTGCATTATAAAAGACAAGGGGGAAGTTTTATAATGCACCTCGCTCACCCTCTGCGCATGGTAGATTTGCTGCAGAACTCAATGGAAAATTCACAGCATCTGCCTTTCATGAGTACGTGGCTTGGCAACAGCCCTGCAGATTTAAAAGTATAATTATTTTGGATGACTTCAGCAAATGGATGGGGTTTATACAATGCTGGCAAATACAATACCAGGATCCAGCTGTACACAGCCAGATTGAAAACTAAGCTTGTACGCACTGGCATCAGCCCACAACAGTGAAGTCCAGGGAGCATAATAATAACCAGACCTGCACGTGGATCTCAAGCACGAGCCTCACTAGAATAAGGCAGCAGTGATGTTAAGCCTGAGACAAGGAGGAAAGCTTCCTATTGCATGTGGATGCACTTCAGGCTCTGCTCATGCTCGAAACCTGGCAAAGCACCCAAGCTATCCAAAGCACAGCACAGGCACTGGCAGTGTTCAGCATTCACACGTAAACACGAGCGACAGGCAACCCACTGCAACACTCAGGATTTATTCCTTCCTCCACTGCCTATCCCCTCTTATTAAGCATTTTCTAAACATTATCTTGTATATAAAGATATGATCACAATACAACGCCCCTATTGAGGGGCTATCCACCAGAACATTACTTTGGGCATAGTTATTCAAGACTGTATAATTAAACAGGGATACCACGGCCTACTTACATATTCATCATTCTGTTACATAGATTTAAAATTTATACCATTCATGTGAAGAGAAAAAAAAAGCTTTTTAAAACCTCAGGCTGCTGGGATGCAGAAAAAGCAGTTTATTTTGTCTCTGTAATTTGAAATTACTGGTCCCTCACATGTTATACAGTCTTTAAAATGATGCTTTTCAAAACCTTTTTGGTGTATAGGTCCATGAAATAGTATAATGGTATAAATTACTCTGGAGAAACTAAATGCACTATAGTAATTTACCTTCTTCAGTAATCTACAGCCCTATCACTCCTCAGTTTTCTACCAAACACAAGATAAAACCAGCTGGCCTTGCAATCTGTTGAATAGTTTAAACAGTATTGTGTTAGAGCAAGTAATAGGCTTTCCTGTGATAGAAGGATACTCTGGTTTGTTTTAATCCCCATGTTATTCCTGTTCTATGGTATTTTGCAAAACTATGGATTTCTAATGATAATTTATTGACTTATTCTTTCTGCTTCCTGTTCATTAAGTCCCAGTGGAGTATATATTTCACTGTCTTCAAAATTACATTTCTGCTTTGAATTCCTGATTGTCCAATGTAACTGTTCTTTTAGTAAACATGTATTTTCACTAAATGTGAAGTTAATATGAATGGTTTCTTAGTCATTAAATGCATACTACTTCCCAATAATGATTTGACTTGTACCAAAAAACTGTTTTGAATCTGACCAGCCATAGTTCATGAAAGTCCAGTAAAAGCAGCAGTAAGCTTTGGCCTTTCATTCTTTTTTGACTGTAACTCCTTCTACCATCCTTTCCCGTCCTGGCAGAGCAGAAAAAACACGGCACTCAGCACTCTGTTAAGGTGCAGATAAAATAGGCCTGCGGTAGCATCTCTTCTCATTTCTAGAATGGTTTGCCCTGTATATTGCTTGCTTTTTGACAACTTCCTTTTACAAATCTGTAACAGTTTTAACTCACAGTTTAACAGCAGTGAGTGGCTGTTGTTGTATGGGAGTAAGACACGGATTAATTACTATTTTATACAAAATAATATAGACCGGCTAGGAATACAATGAGGTCCATTATCTTAAATAGTACTGTTTGGTATTCCATTTCTGCCCAAATATTTTGTTTCTTTATCCATAACAGTTCCAAGAAGTCCGTCAGTTCCCAGAAGCCTACAGAGGACCCACTAATAATGAGACTGTTTGTATAATTTGCAGTAAAAAGGTTATTTCCTACTTTTTTTTCCAAGGTCTATTGGGAATGGCTTGTATTTTCGTTGTTTCCTTTTGCTATTTGGCCTGCATGTAATTTAATTGCAATTAAATCAAATGGCAATTGCAATTTAATTTAATTGCAATTTAATTTAGCTGCAATTGCAATTAATTCTACAATGTCTGAAAGACTTGGTCAAGTTTGACTGGTATATGGCCCCTTTGGGTTTCCAGAGGCATGCTTTGATTGGTCATAAATATCCTTGGGGAGGGCAAATGGAGTTCTTGATGACCTAGGCACTATGACCCAACTGCCTCTGTATGTACCGCCTTACACACTCAAATCCTCTTGATATTTCTAGTAGCCTTAAAAGGCACATGGGGTTTATCCCAGTTGTCAGACTATTCAGGTAGAATAATGCACATGAACATTTATAAACCTTCATTTTGTAGATTTTTTTTTTACCAATTCTATTCAGTCTCTGTCTTATGACTCATCCATAACTCCTTAAGAACACGAAAATTAGAGGGGAAGCATACAAAAAGTGGAAACAAGAACACATGACTAAGAATGAATGAGGGAGAAACACGACCTATAAATATAAAATCAGAAAGCAAGACAGAGAATGAGTTACTAGCTAGCAAGGAACAAACAAGGCTACAAGAAGAAGTTCAATGATTGTATCAGAAAAAATTCTACTTATTTATGGAATATAAGACAAAAAATAGAAGAAAAATACATACAGTGTATACCTTGGAAAAACAACAAATAATGTATGACACAGATAAGACTGAAATACCAACATTTTCATTCTTTTTTTAGAATGGCACAATGGATAATAAAGGAGAAAGTAACAAGGACCAGAATAAGGAAAAGACATCTTAAAAGTATGAAGGCAAGAGAGATATTTTCAATGTAGATGGACCTGACAATGTTCACCTTAAAGAATTTCAGGAACCAGTTAAAGCCATTTCTAACAATTCAGACAACGAAAGTGTCTCTGAGAAACAGAGTGAAATAAAGCAGCACCAGCAGTGCCTGTTTAAAATAATATTCCAATATGCATTAATCAAGTTTTTGCCAGTGCTTAGGAAAATACCAAAAAGAAAAATTATTAGTTACTAGGTCTGAGAAGACAATACGCTAATAAAAAGCAATAATAAAATGATAAATTATATTATGCCAAATTAATTTGGTATATTTAATAGTATTACTGTCTTAGATGATAAGGAGAAAGACACATATGACATTTATGCTATCTACTTAAATTTTTTCACATATCTGCATGATATTCTCACATGAGAAAAATATGATTCAAAGGAAATGTCAGTGCATGAATACCTGATTTTAAGACACACTTATGTTAAAGTATTTAGTGCAGTCCCTGGCTGAAACGGATTGAAAGTGCCTCAAAAACCAAGTCAGACCCTAGAATGACTTTGAGAATCAGAGAAACAATTATAACAAAATTTAAATCAAAGGGGACCTAAAGAGACTTTTAACACAACTTCCCGCACAAAAAAATCAGAAGAGATTGCTATTTTTGTTTTCAAAACTCAACTGGCCAAAACCCAAAATGGAGACGGAAGAAACTGCAGTCACAACCTGCCAAAGGCAATCTGTTCCACTGTCCTCACTGTGAAAAAATTTTCCCCTATATTCAGGCTCAGCTGTTCCTATTTCCACTCACATCCATGGTCTGTGTTCCTCCCACCTCTGTGAAGAGTCCGGCTCTTATCTTCTTGGTGACCTCCTCATTGGTGTTGAGCCACAGCTGTCAGGTCCCCACACTAATTTTCTCATTCAGATGTTGCTCTCCTTTTTCTTAATGCTCCCATCCAAGACTAATAAGAAAAAAAAAGAATAAAAAGGTAAATGTTCAGATCCAGGAACAATCTGCTAAATGCACAAATACAAAATGAGAAATAATTAGTGAGGCAACAGTGCTTCAAATACTGACAGGCTGTTACACTATATTAGTACATGTGCTACATGACACACATTCATCTGCCGTGCTTGGACTTGTGAAGCTTTGATTGGACTCCCCGCGGAGTCCAGTCCTGGGAAACTACAAGAGAAGTGGAGATAGACTGGAGAAGACTATAAGGGAAATAGCATGATTTGGAAGTTTGAAGACATACCTTTTCAGGACAAACAAAGACTTTTTTTTGTCATGTGGAGGGGGAGCTTGGAGAGACAGAGTAAGGGAGTAAAGGGGGTAGGGAGGGAGAGAAGAGTGAAAAAGGACATGGAAACAGTATTCCAGTTGCTCAGTAGGTAAAAGTCTTTCTTCCCATACTAAAGAGAGGAAAGAGATGAAAATCCCCCATGCTCACTGTGACCATGACAAATAGAAATATGCTTGCAGCCAAAAAATTTTAACTCAGTATGAAAAAACCTCTAACTACAATAATAATCAAGTGGTAAATCAGGCTGCAAAGCAAGGCCAGGGAATCTACATCACTGCAGCCTTTCAACCAAGGGTAGATAAATATTGGCATGCCAGGTCAGAGAGGAGAAACAGATCAAGTTTCATAATCCTTTCTATTCTAAGACTGAAAACTTCTTAACAAGTTTGATTGATGGCTCAGATAAACTCCTATTCTAAAGAAAATCTAACTAATAAGGCAACAACATTGCCTTATGAAATATTTGTGAGGTGCTGATGTCATTAAAGGGAGCCAAAGAAACACTGGCTGAAAGCAGCATCTAGGATGTTTATGCAGTGTGAATATTCATGGTGAGTCTCTTTCCTTAGAACATCCTTGCAGGTCACAGCATTCTAATTGCATTGTTTTCTTGTTAACAGAACTTTAATTAGGCTTTGATTGAGTTTTCTTTTGACCTTATCTTGTCTAACTTAGATTATTCATTGATTTTTTTTTTTTGTTGGTAGGGTGTTGCCATATTATTCTTTTTTTACATCTGGTGCTACTCATTATGCTTTATACTTAAGCATTATGCTTTCTTGTTTATTCCAAGGGTTAGTTTTCTGGTTTATGTGCACTTACATAACATTCATATAAAAAATTCTTATTCTTTGCATAATTTGCTTCTTAAATTAAAAAAATCTTACTTTTCTTTCCAAGCTTGCAAGCTTTGATAGATCTTTTATCATAGTTACTTCATATGACTTTACATACAAATTTGTATTTGAACTTCTGCAGACATTTACAGCTTGGTACAGATGATGCCTGTTTGAAAAACATTCCCACTTAAATTATATATATTTTTGTCACATCTTTTGTGGACTGGAATACCAAGCCCTGCAATAATGGTACCAAGACTTCTCTAGTTCCAAAACACCATACATGTGGTAAACTTCCTGACTGCAGACAAAAAAAGGGACTGAATAAATTGCCAAGAAGGAACATGAAATGAAGGAACAATTAGGACAAAAACATTCTTATCCCCACCAGCAGTTCCACCTGGAGCTACTCAAACACTTGTCCAGCCAAGCTCTGGTGCCAAAAGTGCATTCTGCCAAACCGTAGCCACATTTTCTACTTGAAAACCTCTTCTTACAGCTTACCTTGGCTTACAATGTTCTTGTAATTAATGTCTGAACAATCACAAAGAAGTTCAATTTTTATAATCTTTTTTTCACATGAATAACATTATTTATGTCACTTTAGATGCTTTGTCACAATATCTGAAAACTCACCATTGCATATCTTTTCCAATGCACTTCTGCCAAGCAGGAAGTGTTTTGGAGTACAGTGAAGGTCCCATATAAGACTGCATCTGCTACCAGAACATCATGGTATTCTGGGAGCACAAAACCCTCTCCAGTCTTTAAAGCAGGATGCAACTGCTTTTATTGAACCCTGTTAAAGTGAGCTCTTTTCCTACTATGAGCTAAAGACTAATTGCTACACACATAACACTCTTTCACATTTATCTGCTATATTCTTCTGAGGAATGATAGAAAAAAAAATAAACCTTCATGTATTTTATTTTGTTTTGTAGTAACACCAGTTTCTGATAACTGTATCTGCAGAAAGCTAATTTACTTTAGAAACAGTGTCCAGTGTTTGACTATAAAATGATACAGAAAAAAAAAGTGTATTTGGGGGATTTATTACATGTCCTATGTGTACTATTCTCTTTCATCAGGCTGTTTCTTAAAAGATTTATCTGAATGCTGAGATATTATCTCAGGACAGCAATAGTTTTCATCATTCTTGGATGCCTTCTCTAGTGTCCTGTCCTCCACTCATGTGCCTTTCAAATGACAACGCTGCATTTCCACTTTTCTTTGGAGAAAATGACCCTGTAATCTAATCATATTTATCAATCTGATGAGGTTATCCCATTCTGATTAGCAGCTTTGATACCAACCAAGCTTAACAGCTCCCCATAGAGAGCCTGGCATAGTAACAGTATGCATCAACTTCCTCAAAACAAAGTATACATCAAAACATCCATTGCACTCAGCTAGAGCCATTTAAAGATCATATTTATGTGGACAGTGTCTTTCTATTCTTGTCACATCTCTTAATCCCTTATGAAGACATGCCTTCAGGATAGACGGCATTATGACTCACCTGACCTCAGTGCACCAATGTCACCTTGCTGCAACTGACAACTCTCCAGCATCCATTTCCTCACTTTCCACACACTTTTTTCTGAGCCTTAACTCCTCAAAACTGCAACCCAGCCAGGAGATGCCATAAGAGGGATTTAAATGCAGAAAAAAGTCCAGTGTAGCAACCCACCAGGAGAGTCTGTAGCAGTGAGCATGAAGCTGAGGATAACCTCCTGTCACTGAGATACTGATACATTTCATTAGAGGCAGCTGAAAGAAAACAAACAAATAAATAAACAAGAACAAACAAGCAAAACAAAAATAAAAAATCTCCATAATAGTGTTTGTAAAATTACAGTGCTTGACATGTAAAATATCACTTCCTTTTATTTTTTTATGAAGAAGTTACCATATGGAAACCCAATCTGGGAGAAAGATTGGGGGAACAACAATCTCTGCATGTCTCTTGTAAGTAATATCACAATGCTCCAGCCTGAACTTTACCTCAATAGTGGGTACTCTTGTTAATTTGGAGCACCATAAACATAACTAAGAGTAAGCTTTAAGTCTAGCTTAAGCAAATAAAAAGGCATAGAGACTCTCTGAAAGAACTGAACTATTAGGAAAACAAAAAATAAGCAAATTTAAAAAAAGAGCAGCATTTATGCATTGTTGAAAAACTCATCCAAGAAACTCACATGGTCAGGAAAGAAGGAGCAAAGAAGCAGAAACACTGCTTTGTCACCCCTTAAGCCTGGCAGCAACTAATTTCAATGGCCCAGGGCAATCAGGAGGACTTAGCAAAATAACAAGATTTCTCTGACTGGAACCCCACTATATTAGGTGATGCATAAGAAAAATATATCCCTTACCACAGGGAGGTTTACTATCAATTAAAAAATGACAGAGAGACACAAGCACTTTGATAGATTAAGAGAAATGTAGAGTAACAAATGAGACAGTGAAAGAGAGATGCTACGTCACAAACTTCACTGTTAAGAAGCAAAGTATCTATGAGATGTGTATTTTCTAGCAGAACAATAGAAAAAGAGACCAAAACAAAGGAAGACAAACTGTAATCTGTAGCATAGGTTATCTTTGGAGTATGACTGAATATAAGTCATGTTAAATAACTGTCTTTTAATTAGGATTCAGAGCACAAATCACAAGAAATGTTGAGGAAAAAAAAGTACTGATCTTAATAAAGCAGTATTGAAATGCAAAAATAATAAATACCTTTTAAAATATCTTTTTCCTTTTTTGAGGAAATTTAAGCAGCTATGAAAATTCATGAATTATCATATTTAATAGAAATCAGTATGTTATTCCATGAGCAGTAGACCTAGCAAAGTCTGTCATCCTACAAGTTGTGTATTTCCTACCCAGGCCATCACTCCCTACCCTCAATAGCAAACTACACCTTCAGTCTTCCTATACAACTTTCAGTGTAAATAAGAACCTAGCAAATCCCATCCCTCTTTCAACAAAGCTGGCTAAAAGGGTCCACCTATTTCTAGGGTCAGAAAAGCAGCAAAATTACATAACCTGTTTTCCTAGAAAAAACGGGATGTAACTGAAAAGTTTTCTAAACTTTCACTCTTTATTGCTATTTTCCTCCTTGAGTGACTGCAGTGAATAAAATATGCACCTTGACCGGCAAGGGCAGTAAGGAAATGCACAGCACAGTTATTGCTCCAAGCCTTAGCCTGAATCCTGTTGAACTTTGCTGGACTGGGAGACAGGAACTGCTCTCACAGGAATGCACTCATTGCTCTTGCAGCCTAGCAGTCCTTGTCAACCAGACTGCCTTTTTAAAAAACAAAAAAACAAAAAAAAAAAAAAACACCCCAACAAGCAAACAAAACAAAACCAAAAATAAACACTGCCTTGTTGGCATACAAGCTCATTAAAGGACTTCTTGGACTCACAAAATCTTACCAGTGTCAGACAAAATTATGGTTTAAGTATATCATTAGTTTGTTTTCGTTTAACTCCTGTGGCTTTAGTATCCAAATTTTAAAGTAGCACTATTACACCTATAATAAAACTATCTAGTTTTGAAAGATTTAGTGACACATAAGATTTTAACAAAATTAAAACTACTCTTGTGGAAGATCAATATCATCTACAGCTTCTAAATTTCTCAAGTATTTTGAATGATTCAGTAGGCTTCAAGCAAAGGTGTTGCCACAATGAATAATAATCCATATATGCTATGATTTTGAGAGCATTAATAATGGCTACATGGATGAAAAAAATAGCTACTGAGTAATTAATAACCAGCTGTACTTATGACACTGCAAAGCTAAAGACAATATTAATTTAAGATCAAATAGCTAAACTCTAAAGAAAAAGCATTAAGTCAAATATTAATTTTGAGTTCATCCTTTCCCTTTTGTGTCTATAGCCACATAAACAAAGGCAAAAAAACTTTGTTTCTTCCTTCCCACAAAATTTCTAGAGTTGGCAATTTGCTTTCAGCACATATGTGAGTAACAGGTACAGGAGAGTGGATCTTTCCACCCCCACATAAGATCCTAAATGGTCACATAGCCAATGACAAGCAGGTAGCTATCAGCTTTGTAACTTCTTAATGTTGAGCATTCATTGTGATTTCT
>JAWWEW010000112.1:30501842-30525972 GCA_035583185.1 Anabacerthia variegaticeps | reverse complement strand
ATGGTCACATAGCCAATGACAAGCAGGTAGCTATCAGCTTTGTAACTTCTTAATGTTGAGCATTCATTGTGATTTCTTTAAAAGAAATTATATTTGTACGAGTTTTTAGCAAAGGAAAGGAAGAATAAATGTTCTTGTGTAAATATCCATCAAAGCAAAATCACAAGAATGGTTCAGACCTGATTTTATTGCAGCCAAGCATCTGACATGACCAGAAATATTACAGCCAAATCAAACACTCTTTCAAGGGATTGCAGCACAAGGATGGACTGTCATCATGAAGCTGTGGGTGTGAAAAGTAGAAAGCGTGTGGCATACTAAGATGGAAAGCATATGGATACAAAACGTATTTCATGGAAAAGATTTGTCAGGGGAGATTAAGATAACTCATTTTGACATTAAAAAGTAAGTTGCAAGGCCCCATGTGAATTCAGAATAAGTGTCTCCTTTCTATGATATAACAGTGAGAAAATTTCATTTATTCTACAATCTTACAATTGCACCCATCTTGGGAATGACATTCAGTCTTCCTAGATAAACATTATTGAACAATGTCCAAGTTTTGTTAGTTTTATTTTGTTCAATAAACATTTTCTGAAATCTAGAATATTTTCAAATCTTCAAGACTAAGCATGAGCAACATTTAAATTACCACTATTTATACAGTAAGTCTATGCCAGCTGTTTTCAACTGGAGAACAGATTGCCATAAAATCTCCTACAGTGTTCTGAATCTTGAAAGTGAGCATAAGGTAATCATTCTCACCTGTCCTTCCTATTCCCAGAAAAAAAGGTTGGAGACAAGAGGAAATGGGAAAAAAAAAACAAAAAAAAAAAAAAACAAAAACAAAAAAAAAAAAAAAAAAAAAAAAAAAAAAAAACTCAACCAAAAAAAACCAACTGTGGTAAGGAGGGGAAACAATCTGCATGTAGCTATCAAACAAAAAAATGTAGAAATCAAGAAGTATTTGTCTGGTAAAAGAAAGTATTCCTATGCAACAAATACTGGGCAAAGTAACTACTGAAAAAACAGCATTAAGTTGCTAGATTTATTTAAAAATTCAGTTTCCAATCTGAAGGAAATTCTTCAAGAAAATGCCTGCACCGTACATGATGATTCAATGAAGAGGTGCTCTTCATCACCAGTGTGACCAAATGTTTTAGAAATACTAGTCTTTTAAGACAGAAGACCACTCCTGATAGTATGGATTTATTTGCGTACACACAATTCCCAAATAGGTCCATACAGGCTCAAAGATGCTGAGATACAGACTACAATACACAAGTGAGCTTGCACAGGATGGTCCCTGCAGACATGTCAGGCTAACTCATCCTGTCTTCATGGATTTGCTGTTCACAAAGGACAACAAAATAGGGAAGATCAACAGTCACGGTTTAGGAATAGCACTCACCGATTTAGTGCCCCCAACTCCTTTTCATAGCATTAGTTAGAAATACTGAACTATAACATGTGGAACTTTTACTGTACATCTTCAAAGAAAAATCCAAAAATCAACATTAAAAAAATCCAATAAAACTGCACTTAGGTTATAACTTTTTTCACAGCAAAATGAAACAAAAAAAAATAAAAATACAGCCAATTACCCTTTTGAATTATTATCTGCATAAAATAGATGGCAAAGAGTCCCCTTAACAGGAAAAATTGGCTGGATCTTTTTAAAGGTGTCAAAAGAGAATGACAAGAGCTTTCTTGGTTTTGCCTCAATCTCCCAAATTTTGCAGGCTCCCTTAAGGCCCCTATCAATGAATGTTGTTTAAATTAGTCCGTTTAAAAGGTAGGTTGAGCCATTTTCACATTGACTTTATATAAAGCTATTTTTCTGTTTTATTAGTCACATTAGCATTCTATTGCCCTTTAAATGTCACAAGTTCAACAGCATACCTGTATATATCCTGGAAATATTCCTGTTTGATGTGATAAAACAGAAAGCTACAATTTTCAGGGACAGATAAGGCGACCAAAAAAAAAAAAGAAAAGGAGAAACAAACCAGGGCATAATAGCACAGAGTAAAACAACAAGGCAGTAAAGCAGGATTGTTTGATTGTTTCCAAGTGAAGGAGGATCAGGAGTGTTACTGAGAGCACAGATTCAGAAAGGTTTGTTTGCATCATCTGTGTCAAAATATGTGAAACAGCTGATGAACACGCCAATCACTGTAACTCACAGAAAGGAAGAAAAATGACACTACACTCTCTCCAGACATATTCCTTAATCTGTTAGGGACCTTTGCAAAGCCACATCATACACTGTTACTACTCTCATTTATTAGTGGTGGTTTATTTCAAAGCAGAAACCTGAAAAATTTCCCACCTGTATGGTATCTAACCTAAAACATTGTCGGGTTTATCAAGGGCAATGTGAAAACCCCAAACTGGTTGGAAAGAATTATTGGAAATCAAATGAATTTTAATGTCTGCAGGATCTGGCTTACCATCTTCTTCTGTCAAAGTCAATGGAGGGGATTTAGCTAAAAAAAAAATTAAAAAAAAAAAATGGAGGAGAAATGTAGAAATATTCTAAAGAGAGAGAGAAAAATGTTTTACAAGACAGAGAAAAATAGTACAGCAATAACAATGTAGTTATCTTTACACTGTAAACTTCTCATTTTGGAATTCCACTATGTTATTGAAGGGCATTATGATATTGATATGCATTATGAGTCTCCTGGTTTAACCACTAGGTCAGACAAGCCTGTAGCCAGCAGCAGGGTAGTGCTTCAAACAGGATGCACTTGGCTTGAAAATATCACCTGAGTCACCAAATCCCATTACTCACAAAGGAAAGCAATGTACAACAAAATCTTTTTTCTTCCAAAATTGCTATAAAAATATCTTCCCTACATGCTACCACAGCCCACACTACACTACCCACCACCTCCTGGCAAATACAAGGCTCACTATTGTGGCTTTTAAATGTCCACTGCAATGTGCCACAGGAAGACACAATTCTTGTTCTGTTGCCAAGTGTCACAGGCCCTTACAATTACAAACAACTTGCTAGATAAGGTTCTCAAATTACCTCAAGAAGAAAGTCTGCCACATGGTACAAAGGAGGGCAAACTCTTCCTCCCCTCCGGAAATCCTTGCCAAGCTCATTAAGGTGAAAGTTACATACACCCACAAGCATGCACGTAACATGAGGACTTACACATCTACATAGTCGCTCAGCAGGTACATTTTTAAACTTTGTGCATGTCATGTTTTAACCCCAGCTGGCAATTAAGCACCACGCAGTCACTCCCTCCCCCATCCTGCTGGTGGGGTAGAGAATCAGAAGAGTGAAGTGAGAAGACTTGTGGATTGTGATAAAGGCAGTTTAATAGGCAAAGCAAAGTCTGGGCACATGTAATCCAAGCAAAACAAGGAATTCATTCACCACTTCCCATGGGCAAGCAGGTATTTAGCCATGCCCCTGAGACTAGGGCTTCATCACATGTAACAGTGGCTTGGGAAGACAAACGCAAACGCCATGACTCCAAACATGTACTCCTTTCCTCCTTCTTTCCCAGTTCTGTATGCTAAGCATGATGCTGTATGATATGGAAAATGCCTACAGTGGTAGGGGTCAGCTGTCCTGGCAGTGTCCCTTTCCAACTCCTTGTGAACCCGCAGCCCACTCACTGGTGGGGTGGGATAAGAAGCAGAAAATGCCTTGTCTTAATGTAAGGCCTGCTCAAAAATAACAAAACTCAGGACTGTTTCCAGCACAAATTCGAAGCATAGCTTCATATTAGCACTGTGAAGAAAATTACCTCTACCCCAGCCAAACCCCGCACAGTACACTACAACCATGTCACGGCTCCTGACTGAGTACACACCAACAAACTCCTGAAAGCTTCACTGCTCTGCACCTTTGTTACACCCCGGTCCCAAAGGCACATGCTCAGCCGGACTTTTAATTTAGACTCCCAATAATTCCCACATGAAACTTTTGCAGTGTTGGTTCTTTAATGCCTTGATCTCATGTACAGAGAAAAAGCTACACGCCTTTTCCCAAGAGATTTCTTTTAATTTAGTGAGAAATTGAGTGTTTTGCCAAAAGGGTTTATAGGAGTAACACACAACCAAGGGATAGATTCCACAAAAGCATCACACTGAGTAACAGGTCACTAGGAACAAGAGGACTTCCCTGCCTCCCTCCAAACAGCATTCTGAGCTCTGCTTCTATACTTCTAAAGAGTTTTATAAGCCATCAGGCATCACTGTGAAATAGGGAACTTTCTTTGCACCCCATAAACACCCACCAAAAACTTAAGTGAAATACCACTCCATCGGTTTTAAGTTACCCACAAAAGAAAGAAAAGTATAAAGGAAGAAAAGGGAGATTAGGAGAACAAACAAAAAATACAGGAGAGAGAACTAGTTACTGCCAAGAGATCACGTGTTCACAGCTTCCAGGAGAGAAGGAGGGTCAGAATGGAGACCTTGTGCATCTATTTGTAGAATTTGCCTACAGTGGCCACAGCCCCCAGGTGGGACATCTGGTTCAGTGACCACTCAGTACCCTCCCAGCCGAAGTGAGCAGTGCTGCAGCCAACCAGGGGTTCCAGGGGGCATGGTGTGGGTGGGCTACCAGGTGGGTCTTATTGATTGATAGACCAGCTACACAGCTGTGTGGCTGTTGCATCTGTGGATGTAGTTGCCTTCTCTAGAGCAGCCTGCATAGTATCTGCTATCAGGTTCAGAGGAAAACAAGTAAGTCACTGACAGTCTGAAGATCCAGTTATGGCTCTGGCAGCACATGGAAGCCAGCAAGGGATGGGGCAGTACATCCTGCTCCCAGCAATGAGGATGTCTACTCAAATGAAAGTAGGAGTTTCTAGTACTTGCTTAGGAGTTTAGTACTTGCTGAGGAGTTTTTAGTACTTGCTTAGTATTGATACCTGGTCTTCCAGCTGGCAGGTTGTCACCACGCTCCTGAGGATACAGAAGGGCCCTAGTGAGGCAGAGCCAGGGGCCCAGTGAAGTGGCATTGGATGATGAGAGATGTTACATTGCATAAGTTCTACATATGGCAATAGGCAATGGAGAAACTCATCTGTCATTGCTGGTGAAGGGCAGCCAACACCAGCTGCCCTTATAGAAGGGACCTGGTACACAACCCTTAAGATGAGTGCTACTTAAACAGAAATCTGTTGATCAGAAAATAAAGGCTGCAGACAGATGCATAAGAATGCTGAGGGATCTTTGTGTGCCTGACGAAGCCAACACAGCAGTCCAAAGGAGGATGAGTAAGAGAAGTCACTGAGGAAAAGGTTTTCTCTGACCCAACAGATGCTCAAACCACCATGACTAAATTTGGCCCTGGAAAATCCAGACTTAACATTGTATTTAGGCTGTCAAGTGATCAAACCACCTGGAAATTAATGAATATTACCTTGTCACACTACATGATGGACTAGTTCGAGGGTGAGAAACACAACTTCCTGTGACATCTTCTGATTTACACTGTCCTGATTCATTCTTGATTTATATAGCACCGAGCACCCTAATGAGTTCAGCACAATTCTGAACAAAGACCTGGGTTCAGGTCTTTTGCACATGGTTTCTCCCTATGAATGTTTCAACTCCAACTCAACTCCAACTCAGCAAAAAATTTGATGCAAATGTCTTCTAAGAAAATACATAAATATTTTCAGGCGCAGTGCCCATTGAAAGTTCATTGTCTGTCCTTGAAGCTATGATTGCTCCTCCCTTGAAGTCTGTCAGGTCTGCAGCTAGAGTACTGAAAACGTGCTCTCAGGAACTGTTAAATCCGCTCATCAGATGCAGTACAGTAACTCTGGTCAAAGCTGACTGTGCTTCAAGATCTGACAGCTGTCACAATTCATTCCCTGTGATAGACACAGACTGCTTTCTTTCAGAGAGCAGCTTCCCACTTTGAGCTAACACAAAAATCCCACACCTTTCATAGACTCATAGAATTGTTTAGGTTGGAAAAGACCTCTAAGATTATTGAGTCAAATCATAAACCCAGCACTGCCACGTCCACTACTAAGCCATGTCTCTAAGTGACCTATCTACATATCTTTTAATTACCTCCAGAGATGGTAACTCCACCACTTTTCAGGGTAACTTGTAATGCTTGACAACCTTTTTGGTGAAGAAACTTTTCTTAATATCCAATCTAAACCCCTCCCCTGGTGCTACTTGAGGCCATTTCCTCTTGTCCTATCACTTGTTGCCTGGGAGAAGAGACCAGCCTCCACCTGTCCTACAACCTCCTTTCAGGTATCAATAGAGACCAATCTCCTGAGCCTCCTTTTCTCCAGGCTAAACAACTCCAACTCCCTCAACCACTCCCCCTAAGACTTGTGCTCCAAACCCTTTCCCAGCTTTGTTTCCCTTTTCTGGATGTGTTCCAGCACCTCAATGTCTTTCTTGTAGTGAGGGGCCCAAAACTGGACATAGGATTTGAGGTGTGGCCTCACCAGTGCTGAGAACTGGGGAACTATCCCTGCCCTCATCCTGCTGACCACACTGACACAAACCAGGATGTCATTGGCCTTCTTGTCCACCTGGGCACATGCTGGGTCATGTTCTGCTGCCAGCACCCCCAGGTCCTTTTATGATGAACATCTTTCCAGCCACTCTTCCCCAAGCCTGTAGGATTGCATAGGGTTGTTGTGACCCAAGTGCAGGACCCAGCCTGGTTGAACTTCATACAGGTGGCCTCATCAGTCCATTCATTCAGACTGTCCGGATCCTTCTGCAGAGCCTTCCTATACTCCAGCATATCAACACTTCTGCCCAAGTTGGTGTCATCTGCCAACTGAATGATACTCAATCCCTTCATTGAAATCATTGGTAAAGATTTTAAACAAGACTGGCCCCAATACTGAGCCCTGAGGAACACCACTTGTGATCAGCCACCAGCTGAATTTAACTCCATTCACCACCACTCTCTGTGCGTGGATGTCCAGCCACTATTTTACCCAGAGAACAGTGCACCTGCCCACAACACGAGCAGCCAGTTTCTCCAGTAGAATACTGTGGGGAATGTTGTCAAAAGATTTACTAAAGTTCAGGTAGACTACAGACACAACCTTTCCATCATCCATTAAGCTGATCACCCTGTGACGGAAGAAGGTCAGGTGGGTCTAGCAAGATCTGCCTTTCATAAAACCATGCTGGCTAGGCCTGATCCCTTGGTTGTTCCACACATGCTGCATGATGGTACTCAAGATGATCTGCTCCATGACCTTCCTCAGCACCGAGGTAAGGCTGACAGGCCTATAGTTCCCCAGAATTCTCTTTCTGGCCCTCCTTGTAGATGGAAATCACTATGTCAATGGCTTCCAGTTAAATGGGACCTCCCTATTTAGTAAGAACTGCTGGAAAAAAGGTGGAAGTGGCTCATTACATCCTGGAGAGTCTTCCTGCAAGTTGTGCTAGCACTTTTTCTCTCCCTCTTTTTCAAAATTGAGGGAGAAGAATTTAAGCAGAACTACATTGAAGTATCTTCCCAAACTACAGAAATTATGCATCATTTATGCTGTATAACATGCCAGGCCATGTCCACCATCATGTTCGAGAAAGCTATTGCTCCACTTACTCTCTTTTGCCTTCTCATGAGAGTAGAATTAAGCATTTCTGAGAAGAACTTTTATCTCCTTCATTTACAGTAGATGTGATTCTTCTTTTTCTAGTTAAAAAAGCTCTTCCATACTCAAGTACTCTAGGAAAGCCAACAATAAAGGATATACTTTATTCTTCTGCATTTTCAAAAAGTTGTGTTTGAGTGACACTGAGTAATTACTCATGATGTTTTAGTTCAGTCATATTTTCATTAATTTTTGCTTTTTTTGATCTGTTGTTACATAGAAAAAAGTTCAAACTTTGGAAGTGTGATCGTTATATTCTGCTGCAGTAGTGCAGAAATGGTCCTACCAACTCAGAGTAGACATTCATCTGGTTCAGATGGTTAGGGAAGAATGCAGAATGAGAGAAAGCATGGCTAGATGTTTTGTTAAGCATCTCCACAGACTCCAGTATATTAGAAGAAAGGGAAGCAAGAAAGTATACTCTCTCTGCAGATAAACTTTTTCAGCACTTGTCTTCTTTGATAAATTTTGTCAGGAGTCTGCATCTTCTGCTCTACATAATGTAGATTTACACCACTTATTATCCTCTTCCTGCATGCAAGGAAATTAAGGTCACTTTTAGTCCTCTTTGTTCAATACCTGTTCTGAGCTGTTCCCAAGAAACAGAGGACTTTTGTAGAGGCATTTAGGTTTCTGTACTGATACCAACCCTTCTCCAGAATCTTCCCATTAATGTGCTCCCTCTTATGGGCCAGAACATTCCCTGGAATAATTTCAGAGTTTCAGGTCTGTCCCTGAATGCATCTCTTACTCCCGTATCTTTGCCCAGCCCTCCACCTCTATGCAAGATGATGCTTGGAAAGCAGGCTAAATTAAGAAAAAACTTTCTCTGGTCCTTACCTCTCTTACATGGCAAGAATAGCCTGAAATGCTGGTGCTCTAAACATAAGTCCCTGACTACCTCTCAAATATGAAGAATACCAAAGAGTCATATATGGTAGAAACACCATAATTCAACAAGGAATTTACACTGTCTAGAGTTATGCAATTGAAAGTCACCCCTGACGTAAAAGCTCATCTTAAAAACCTTCATTACTTCTAACTCAACAGAAATTTAAAAAGCAGGTCAGGAACCCCTTTTTCTTATATCTACTAGATATTTTCTATTCAGAGGTATAATGGAAAAGCTGTTACTGGAAACATTAGAAGATCTCAGCATCTCTGTTTCCACACCACCAGTGCCAGGGTCTGTAGCAGTGGCATGTGCCTTAGCTTCTGAAGAACAAGAGCATAACTCTTAAATTGCAAATGCTCTTTGACTTTTGTGGCTCCCAAGAAAGTAGGAGGATTTAGATGCCTATGACCCATAATAGAGCCTGAGATACAGCATTAGAAGCAGTAACCCATCATCCTTTCACAGCACAACGGCAGCAGGCTGCTGTGAGGAGAATCCAGCAATTTCATTGCCTATTCTTTACCCTACAACAACCACATTCAATCTTCCAAAAAAGGAAGATGGAAGAATTTACATGCAACATTTTCCAGCCAGCCATAATGCTGAATAGAAATGTTAAAATAAAATCTATTTTTCCTGTAGCTAAGCAGTAAAGATACTTGTGCATCACAAACCAAAGCTGAAGACATGATTTTCCTGGAATTGGACATTTTGCCAATGTGAATCTCTTCTCTGACATCAACAACATTTCTGCTAACAAGAGACAGACCCAGAGTGAGTCTTGTCTTACCATGGGGGTAGACTGGGAGATGAGAAAAAATGCAGGGGAAAAATTTTCAACTATTAAAACCCAAGCTCTAATCTGATTCTTCTGTAATTATGAAAAGAGCAAGTGAAAGCTGACGCACCCCCTAAGAAGGCAAGCTCTGTCATCACTGATCTTAGTCGGTGATTTGTGCGTGCCCGTTGCAACACAGCCTTCTATACTGCTCTCTGGCAGAAAGACTGTTTGTCATCATCTGGCAGCTTTAGTGGAACTTTAGTGGCTTTACAGAGGAGCTTTAGGGGGAAGGAGCAGGATGTTTCCCCCCGCCTTTCCCCGCCTTGCCTAGAAACCAGGAGGTGCAGCCTCAGGAGCTGCCTCTGATTGGTAATGGAATGTCTGGATACAATTAGGTCCAGTGTGCAACCCTGTCCTTGAATGGATTTAATAGCCGTGATCATGGGCTTATTAAGCCAAATATATCGAGATGGCCTGCAGGAGAGTTTTTTTTCACCACATAGGGAGACTGCTTCTTCTTCTATAACAATGGCCTGCAACTTGTAATCTGAATTTCTCAGGCAGAATCAAGGCCCTGTCTTGTCATTTGCACTTTGCAAAGTATCTAGGAAGATAGATAATTAATACCTCCCTGCTCCCTCTAACCTCTCTGCAAAGAAAGGTGCCCATACCTAAGCAAGAGCCCTACAACACAGAGTGGGCAGCACAAAAGCAGGGCTGTGGTGAGTTTACAATCAGCGATTTTTCCATGACATGATGACTTTGGGGGGAAGAGTCTATCATCCAGACTGTAAGTTACACAAATCCTTCCTACAACAGCCAGATCCTTAGTTGATTGTCATGGCTGAAGACATAAAGAGGACAAAGCTTACATTCACTGTGCCCTGAGCACAGACTAATGAAGAACCAAGCCTACAGGATCACATATGCTAGCTGTTGCTGCAGTTACAAGCTCTCAATAATATTGCCATATGTTTGCCTCTTTGCCGACACCACTTGGTAGATTTCTCAAAGCTCAGAAAATGTTTAATGTCAGAAGCTTTGGGCATATGTGGGATTTTCTTTAAATCATTCTATGAAAGAATATAAGAGGTGAGGAAAAAGTAGGTTTACTTTTAAAGACTGTTTTCTGACTTTTTTTTTTTTTATAAGAAAGTAGGAAAATGTTTACTCATAGGCTTTACTAAACACAGTATCAAGTAAGACTCATGCCATGTGTATCTGTGAAGCAGAGTATGATACACCAGACACAAAATAATGTTTACATTGTTGTATAGAAATTGTTCATTTTCATCACTGGCATACAAAGGGTAAAGGTAATAAGGAAGGGTAGAGGAGAACTTGACAAAAATAGCTATTTTTTTTACTATTTCAGATCTCTAATTAAAAAGATTTCAACATGCACTCTTGATCAGAGAGCAGTATAAAACTAATACCAAGAGAAAATCCTCTGCATTTTGATAATGGCACCAAACTGCTTGAAATATACAGGGCAGTTGTAACTGATGGACTCTTATTTCTTTTAACACAGTAAAATAAACCCCACATATTTTTAAAATCTACATTTCATAAAGCAAGAACAAATCACAATGGGCTCTTACTATCCATCAGTTTTTCTAATCCAATAATTTTTTATGCTATTTTCTTTCATCTATATTCTTCTATTTTTTTTTTCTGTAAGAAATTTAAATTGAGAGCTTAAAATAGCCAATTTATTTGACTTTTTTTTTTTTAAAGTAATTGAAGTTTCAGGCAGTCAGGCTAAGGGTATAAACATGTCTCAAACTCATGACCAATCTGTTTTTTTCAATATTAAACCATATATTTAAAGTCCTTCACATGACTAAGCTGAGAATCCAAAATATTGTTATGCGCTACCTAACATGTCAAATAGCAGAAGGATATTGAGTAAGTTTCTGTACAAGAATTCCAGAAGTCACACTGTACAACACAGTTGTTATACTTAAAATTCTTCAAAATGCATTGCTTTAATGAAGACAGAAACTCCTGGTCCTTGATATACCCAATTAGTCATTCAAATCATATAGAAATACATTTTCACGAATACTGCTGCTAAGTTCATTCAGAGGAATATTTTCACTTATAGTCACAGAAGCATTTTTTCCTTTACACCCCTTCTATTTTAGGCCTTAATCTTAATCAGAAACTTTAGGGCAAACAGAAACATAACCAGCCCCCGCTCTAAATATACCCCAGAATTAAAATGAGATAGATCCCTCTCCAGAACCTAGTTAACATGAAGTACATGTAAATTCATTGAATTCAGTGGAAGTAACATTTTAGATGAGAACAGCCCCTCTGAGTACTAGGGCAAAATTGTAAGCCAGTTCAAAGACAGAGTCACCAAGCTGTTTCCTCCATTATGACATTGAAAGGATTATACTCCTAAACCTGCACTTGAGACTACCTTGCACCTCATTTAAAAGTTGTAGTAATTTACTGTTGCACAGAAAAAATGTAAAATGCTCATAAAACAGCTCTGCAAGGGAGGTTCAGGGAAGTAAGTATTTGAATAAAGGATGACAGTCAGGCCTAAATAACATCCAGCAACTAAAGCAGGTGTAGACTCTCCATGCACAGGGAAAACTAGATTAAACAGCTAGAGCACTGCTATAAATAAAATAATCAAAAGAGAGCCTTCAAAGGCAATCCTCTCCAGAAACAATTGTCTTACTGGGAAAGATGAGATTAAAAATGCAAACAAAAAATGCAACTCTTGTGACACAAACCATGTTGCTAAAAAACTCAGATATTCTGGGTAATACAATTGTCCAAGAGGCTATCTAAATCAAAGCCAAATCACAAGCTCTCCAGAAAAAACAGAAGATTGTATTTTGAACTACTACCATGTTATGTGTAATTAATAATGCTGCATTAATTACAACATTGTTTATGACATATACATGGTGGAGAACACTTTATTCTGCAAGCCGAGTGACAAAC
The DNA here is from genome assembly GCA_035583185.1 of Anabacerthia variegaticeps. Classification (NCBI taxonomy): domain Eukaryota; kingdom Metazoa; phylum Chordata; class Aves; order Passeriformes; family Furnariidae; genus Anabacerthia; species Anabacerthia variegaticeps. Next base: position 30,513,707 of record JAWWEW010000112.1, on the reverse strand, counting down.
CCAACATGAAATATTTCATCCCATTTTCCTCCAAGATAAAAGTCAAGACTTTCTATTAGATCAGAGTCTCTTACGCTAATAATCCTGCTACCATGACAAAAGCTATTTGGAAAAACAAAAAGAACAAGAAACTATGAAAATCAAACATACAGGGACAAAAATCATCAAAATCCCCCAAACTTGACCAATGCTACAGTTACCCAAAGTACAGTCACTAAACAGGTTTTTTGTAGACTGAGACTTAACTTAAAACTGACCTCACAGGACTTTGATTACCTGAAGGCAAGCTTGATATCATATCACACTAAAACACATTAAAGTTCTATTTTAAATCCTCTTATTTTGATTAGACTGTAATTCTGCAGAGAGTCCCTAAATAAAAAAAATGAAAACCCAAAAGTATACATGTGAAAGGTGTTTAAAAACTAATGGTCCAAGGACAGTCTATCCTAAAAAAAAAAAAAACAACAAAAAAACAACAACACCACTTTAATTTAAGTAGCTTCACCCAAGTAGTTCTATACTTAGAGAATGTTTCACGTTTTCAGGAAAATGCATAATACTGTGAAACTTTGTCCATTGTTCAATAAAGATGACACCACACAAAAATGGTGCCTGAGGGAATAATTTGCTAAGATGTCAGGCACTAGAGATTTGGATCACCAGCTGGTATGCTGAGCCTCATTAGTGTCCCTCTCTCCACTACTCCCAGTTCTGAGAAACTGGTCAAAATGCATGTTTCAGAAATTGTATGAAGCCTTCGTGTCCTCAGGGATAATACTTTATCCACTTGGAGCTGATTTAAGACCCATTTATAGACAGATATTATAATACAGCTACCCCCCACCAGAAGAGAAAGCACAACTTTTTGAGATAACTAATGAGATTAAGGAGTGGTAAAGCTGAAAAAGGTTATATTTCCTGACCTTGCCTGTGAGTCTAACTGTCTTAATGGAGTCACAGACTGTGGGTATAAACCATGTTGGCTATAAACACTTAATCTCAAATTCCCTTACAATCACAAGGGGCAACATTTTCCCAAACTTACTGAAGAATTTAAAGGAAACTAAAATAATGTAATAGAGTGGTAACCCAAATAACTAAGTGATAAGGAGAGATCTGGCTGGTTAAACAATAAGCAGCTATAAAAGCTGCTGGCAAGGGTGACAAAATAATTACAGAAAAAGGAAGAGGGAGGGACTATACTTTTTTTTATCTTTTTTTTTTAAAAAAAGATGTAAATACAGAATAGTGAATTTCCACAAGAACATACTAGATGAAATTCTGGTTTGCTTGAGGTTGTATATAGCAACAACTAAGATCAAGTTCAGCATTATGTACAAAACCCACTAATTTTAACAATCTGATATCTGAAACTGAGATACAGGTCCTTGTCCTTCTCTCTCTGTGCACCTGAGAAATACATAGCTCTTTCAGTCCAGAAATAACACTCACACAGTTAACCTTGTAGTCCCACCTTCCTCATCGAGCTTTTTGACTCCCAGCAACCACTCAGTCCAAAGACTACCCATGTAGCAGTCTGAAGGAGTTCTGCTGGTACTTTCCTGTAGCAAAAAGTGTTGCTCAAGATGAAAGGTTTGGGAGATCGTTTGAGAAGGGAAACAAACAAAAACAAAAGAATAAAATAACTATTTAGAAATTTAGAACTCTAGCAGAGTCCGAGATAATACTTTAGCCTTCAATAGTGTATATTACCATAAAGGAAAGGAAATAAAAATATAAGGATGTATACTGCATTGATGGTTTAACTACTAAATTTCACTAATTAAATTCCCTCACAAGAAGTATGTTTTGCTTATGGTTAAAATTGTCAAGTGAAATTAATTCACAGGTTTCTTTCACCTCCAGGGTTACTCCATGTCCTTGCTGATGCAATTATTCTCATATTGTCCTGCTTTACTTGCATGGCTATTGTTATATATGTCTCTTGCCACAGACAGCACCATTCTCTAGGTAAAAAAAGAAGTATAATAAAAAAGCCTAAACTTCCTAGCATTGTTGACAAAATGTCCACATTCAACTTAATGCTCATAAGCTTTCTTACAGCAGTAAAATATTTCTGAGCCTTGTCAGGGGTGATTTTTAATACAGAGCCAGCTGTTAGCAAGAGTTCAATAAAACAGTCAAGCTTTCCAGTTCCAAGGCAGAATCATAAAATATGCCAACACTGAATAAGTAGAGATAACGAGCAGATCAAGGGCTAGGTTTCTCTGAGGGTACCACACAGCTTGGAGGAGGTGTCAGCTAACCTTGGCTGAAAATACAGTCTAGAATTTAAAAATGAAAATTCTCTAGCCTGGCAAATGTGCAGGCCCTGATCAGCAATGTTAACTGAAAACCATCAGCTGGCAATATGAAAGACAACATTTGACATTATACTTGTCAAAAGCATACCTTGGGCTAAATCCTTGTGAAATTCTGCTGCTAGTAATAATTCCGTACAACTCTGTAGCTCTGTCTTATATAGCAAGGAGATTGACCTGCCTGAGTATTTATAAGGACTTAACAAGCTTATAGCTATAGAAACTAATGCTGAATTGGGAGCTTCCTGAACAACTACCCAAAACTCTTCTTCCCTGTTCACCCTAAAACAACAATAGCGATACTGACAAAAATTTCTATCAGTCAACAGATCTCCTGAATTTTCCCTTCCCATTACCAGTACCAGAACAGCATAGCACTAAATGATTTATCTGATAAGATAACAACTGCACCTGACCCTCTGAATGAAAAACAGATTGTTCATTATGGCAGCTGTATAAGAAGAGATTTATTGGCCCACAGTGACAGACCTGAATGTCCCACAGCAATAACAGTTTCTGTTTCCCAGCAGTGATTATCAGTGCATACCGGCTAGTGTCTGCAAAGAGTAAGTTCAAAATCAGAGACCTCTCCCAGGAACTAAACAGCAATGACATTTACTAGTTGCTTTTTTTTTACTCTTGTGTTCAAAGTAATTCATTTTATCTGCAGACAAGGATGAAGCTATTTAACACATGAAAATTGCTTAGAACATTTCATATATGAAGTCTAGCTTGGTTTGAAGGTCACATGCAATAATTTTAGTAGCAAATATATCTATCTTTGCTGAATCAAGGGTTATTCGATCAAACACAAATTCAGCATCATTTTGGGAAAGTTACTGATGCATAGCATTAGATGCATGTTTTAATAAGAAAAAAGAGTGAGGACCCACAAAGAATTGTATCTCTTTGTGTTTGTTTCTTTTTATTGTTGTACTCAGTCCAGCTAGGATGGAGTTAACTTTCCTCATAGCAGCCCATATAGTGTTGTGTTTGCACTTGTGACTAGAACAGTGTTGATAACACAGCAGTGCTTTGGCTGCTGCTGCACAGTTTTCACACAGTTTTCAAGGTTGTCTCCCGAGTCCCATTCATACCTGCAAAAGCCTCTCCCAACCCAACAGGGAGCTGGAAGAGATCACAGATGGGACCACTGACCCCAAGGTTAACCCACAGTCTTTTCTGGCATCCAGTGTGTGTGGCCAGTTCCAAAGAGGCAGATGTTTAAAAAGGTCATAGCTTTATGCAATCCAGAAACAAAACATATGTAGACTGATATGATGGTTTGGGTTGAGGTAAAGTCAATTTTCTTCACAGCAGCTGGTAAGGGGCTTTGTTTTGGATTTCTGTTGGAAACAGTGGTGATACCTGAGCAGGGCTTACACAGAGTCAAGGATTTTTTTGCCTCTCACTTCACTCCACCACCAAGTGGGTTGGGAGTGCTCAAGGAATTGGCAGGGGAGACAGCCAAGACATCTGACACCAACTGATCCAAGGGATATCCCATGCCATATGGAATCATGCTTAGCATGTAAAGCTGGGGGTGGGAGAGAGGGTGGGGCATTCAGAGTATTGACATTTTGTCTTTCCAACCGATCGCTATATATAATGAAGCTGATGAAGCCCTGCATCCCTGGAGATGTCTAAACACCTGACTGTGCATGGTAAGTGGTGAATGAATTCCTTGTTTTGATTTGGTCACATGTGTGGCTTTTCCTTTACAGATAAACTGCAGTCAAATTGTCTTTATCTCAATCCATGAGTTTTCTCACTTTTAGCCTTTTGATTCTCTCCTCCATCCTGCTAAGGAATTGTGGGGGACAAGTGAACCAGAGGCTGTGTGGTGCTTAGCTGCAGGCTGGGGCTGAAGCACAACTGACTTTTCAGAAGAGCATGACTGTGTAACACTTGTATTTTTATCTACAAAAATACTTCAATTCCCCCGTTCTTGACTTTGCACTATCCTTCTCTTTTCTAACCACAGGAAGAGCAGTTCTGATCTATACAGGCAAAACCCAAACCATTCTATGAACTCAGGATCAAGTTGTTTTTTCAGGAAGAAACAGCCAGCTGTAGAGAATTTCAATACACTCGTATCCTGAAAAGTGACTTTAAGGTAACATTTTGGTGCTCTGTGTATATTGTGCCCTGTTTATTGCATACCATATTTTCTCATCATATTTATTCTGTAAGTCCTAAAATGCACTTTGGGCTCCTACCGGACTCCCACCCATTCAGTAAGGAATGCTCTGCCTCAGACCTCAGCAACAATGCACAGCTCCATGAATTCCTTTGGGAATTGCATTTGTACCTTGACATCTGGTGTGGATGCAAGTCATTCTTTTGGGGTTAAATTGGCTTTGAATAATTACTAGTTAAATCAATAGGGTTTTTGTATGAACTGTGACTCCAGAAAATTTTCACAAAATTTATATCTTCATATTTTGGTATGGACTTTTCTTTTTGACAATGCAGTATACATTGCTTTCAAGTCATAAACATATTTGCTTGCAGTATAACATGACCCTAAAAACTATTACACAATGGTGTTTGAGAATTATAGAGCAAGACCTAGAATGTTTTAAGAAGCTCAGATTAATTCTGCCTCCTGTGTTAGGCAGTTATGCTTTTACCTGATAAACATGAAAACTGACTTAAAAACATGCAGCTCAGCATAACTTTAAGCGTAAAGCATTAATCAATGGACCTAGATGCTCCTCCACAGTATGCATGTTTTTCCACAACAGCATCTACACATTAAACAGTGTCTGTGTTGTTGTTGAAGCAGGAGTATGGAAAGAAATTAAGACAAATGCAGATACAAGGTTCTTCCTCATGGAAGAAACACTTTTTGCTTCACAATGAAAACTCAAAGAAAGAAGAACTAACAACGTTATATTTTTCAAAGTGGCGTGCAATAAACAGCACTGAAAGTTTATCTGATAGTAACAATGTACTTCTCAAAGGCATTAAAACAATTTTCTTTCATATGCTTATTGTGCTTCTCAGGTTTATCCTGACTGTGTTTACTAACCTACAAAAAGAATTGTAGTAGCTCTTTCACAAACATGACACCTATTCTTTACATTTATTCCTCTTCAGACTTACATGACTTGTTGTAGCTTTTATGAAAAGGCAAAAGACTGCAAATTGTGAGCAGCTTTAAAAATGAGCAAACTGATTATTACAGAAAGCAATTCAAAATGGCATTTTATAATAGAATCACAAAGGGAGGCTCTTGTCCCATCAAAGGCTTATGCTGGAGCATTGCCTCTTCCACTTGCTCAGTCTAAACAAGCAATCAAAATATTTTGTTTTCTCTATAGTTATTGGATGGTATCAGAAAAGAATCTTCAACTACGGTCTTTTCAACTCAAGGTATTATAACACTGATAAAAGCAAATAGTTTGAACACCATAATGCTATTCCTAAAATAGGAAAAAGAAAATTCTAGATCTACAACGAGTCATTAAATGCAAAAGTGGTGTTTTGAGCAAATGATGTCTGTAAAGCATTTGATTATGCAGTGCTATTCATTAGAGCCCTGATGTAACAAACCTGAAAGAATGAAACATGATTTCAAGTAATTTCCTTCCTTCCTCACTGCAACAGTTGTGTCAGAATCTTTTCCTCTTACCATCTCTATCGTTGCCTATTCAGATTTAAACAGATGCAGTACAGTATATTTTCATGCCAAACATCTGATTTTAAGGACTAGGATTTTTAAGCCAAGGAGCTTAATGGAATTGAAAACAACGTTTCTATCTCACATTCACTGTTTATACTATTCAGTGTGTAATGAAACATCAAAACGAATTCACTCAGTCTAGGGCCATAAAAAAAGCCTTATAAACAAGTCAAAGCCCTTTCTAGAGAGGTGAACTACAAATGAACTTAAGACTAACTAAATTTTATTAGCAGAAAAGCATACAGATGAGATACTCAAGGTTCAAGTGTAAAATCATTGTGCTACTGAAAAGCTCACTAATTACTATTTTTATTTCATGTTTCCACAATGTACACACCTGTTCTGAAAATGTGGATCCAGTTTGGCTACAAACAACATCTGTGCTCACACAATGCTAATAGCTTTCTAAATCTTGCTTAGTAACACCAAGGAACTGCAGGCTCTCAATACGGCACAGAACATCTTCCAACCCTCTGTGTATGCAAAGCAGCAGTTCTCCCAGTAGGTGAGGGTAAGAGGATGTAAACACCTAAAGTCAACGTATTGAAATTCTTGCTTTTGGTAGAACATTGAGCTTCCATAGGAAAAACAGGAACTTATAATCAGCACTAATTTATGCTAATATATCAGTTTAGAAGACGGAGACAAAAAAATTGATTAGTAAGATTGCTCCCTTTGAGGAAATTGGCATGTATGGACTCTTTATAACTTTCTAGTGTTTCAGTACTGAATTCAGGTCTGCATGAAGCCTTTTTTCCAACTGGACATTTACAAGTCTCCAGAACAAATCAAACTAAAACAGAAGTAACTTTTTAAATGACAGGTACTAGAAGAAAAAGAGAGGGCACTGTCACAACCCACCATTTATGTAACAGGTTTTCCCAGATGTTTTGGATCAAAAAGATCACAGACAACCTTCATGATTAATCTCAAATAAAGGCAAGTTATCTGGTCAATAAGTAAAGTGAGATGCTCTTAACATTCACCTAATTCCCGCTTCAAGGGCTCTTTCTCTTCACTATTCTGTGATTTTATTTTCACAGAAATTACTGAAACAATCCTGAGCTATAAACAAGAAATGAGGCCTTCTGAGTCCCAGTCTACAAACCTTACTTTAAGCATTTACTTCTTTCTTCAGTACTGAACAAAAGCACATCTTCAGAAAACAGCTTGTATCACTCGTGTCTCAGGAACAGCTAAACGTGCATGGCCAGAGTCACAGCTCTACTCCACAGTTTGCTCCTCCAGGGCAATTCAGTACAGCTTCTTGCAGGAAAGGGAAAAGCCCTCCAGATTTCAGGCATGGATTTTTAATGTGAGCTGTGGAGGGGCAGAACTGAGCTCTCAGTATTGAGCAATTACCTAGTGATTTTTAAAAAGGTATGGTTATCAATAAGCTTAAAAACACATTACAAAATTAACTGGCAAGACACCAAATTTTGGGCATATCTTATCTCACCTGGTGGGCATATCTTATCTTGCCTTACCTCCACATGGGACTGATGAACACAGACCATGGCCCAGCCCACCCATCAGGAGAGTGGAGCAAACCCTGACTGTGGCCGAGTGGCACAGGGCTGCCCTTTCAGTCTAAGCTGTTGCCACCAAAGGCTTTCCCTCTAAGGCTGCACCTATTCCTGTAGGGTCAAGCACAGAAGTGAAAAGGTCAGAGCCTTGCAGGCATCCAGACTGAGTCATGAGGAACAGTGGTTTTCTTCCAAGGGCCACACAGACAAATTTCAAAGTTGGAAGCCAGTTTAATTGGTTTCAATGTAGCTGAATCCTCCAGACAGCAAGGTAATCCTCAATCTTTTGTCCCTTTCTTTGTAAAGACTTTTGATGTCTGTTGAATACAATGAGGAGCATGGCCTTTAATCACAACCCTTTAAAATTTATTTCTACTGAAATCCAAACCAGAATCTGAATTTTTTACAAACAGTCTCCCTCTGAAGAAGGTTTAAGACAATGTTGATTACTGTACAACTGTATGAGTCTTCTACTGACTAGTAAATAGAAAACCCTTCACTGGAGAGCTGCTACCAAACTTTGGCAGGTAAAGTACAGAGTAAAGCTTTAAGAGTAATGTAATGTAATTATGCATAATACTGTATCTTAGCTGGCAAAATACTGTATAGATCTAATCACTTTTCTGGGGTTATTCTATGAGTTTTGTGGAAGTTTAATATATTTGTCTTCAAAAGTCTTATTTTGTTGAGGATTTTGTTGAGATTGTTTTTGAGATGGCTACTAGTTAAATAATGAGAATTATCAACAACCTCCTTAATCCAGTTTCAAATGTTTTACTTGATTTTGAAAAAAAAAAAAAAAGGCAAAAAGTAAGCAAAAAATGTGAGAATGTAATTAGAATAAACTGTTAGAGCCAGTCTTTTCAAAGGTTGCTTGGCCTCAAGAGCACTGATTTCATTTTAGTTTGGGGGCGGGGAGAGCATTAAATCTCAAGGAGGTGGTATAATGTACTCTGAAGTTCTCACTGGTGGAGGAACAGGGAAACAGAAACTAAGCCTAGAAGCAGCAAGAACTCCTTGAGATGAGGTCTTCTGGGGAAATAAGGGAAAGCTATACAGAGTGTGAGAGTTTGTTGGCTGAAGCAAGATTACAGGACCTGAACAAGAGTAGCAATGTGTGGACAAGTGATCCCCATGATGCTGAGCTATTCTGCGCATCAAAATGAGCCAGTTCCTCAGAGAAAACTTCCTTTCTGTCACCATTAAGTGAGCCAAAAGGGCAGGGCCAGTGCCAAGTCCCTACTACACCACCAATCAGTGTAGTATCCTCATGCATCTGCTAGAATGAAAGAAGACATGAGGTCTCCTTGAACCCTGAGGCAAGTTCACACAAGAGCGAGGCTGGGAAACTACTGAGAGTCAGCAGCAAATTCTAGACCCACACTGACACTACAGCAATTCACAAACATAAGAAAACAAGGTGGGCACAAGTGTCCAACAAACAGAAAATGGAGTTTGGGGTGCTTGGGGTCTGGTTTTACCCATAAATGTATCATCAGAGTATCTTCCTTGAAAGAAAGAAATTTGGAAACAGGAGGTATTCAAATGGCTCTGCTTGTGTTGCTTTGGAATGTGTCCTGTGCTAAAAAAAGCTTAGCCAGGTCAGCCACTTGAAGCTTATATCTCATCACACTGTGTCATTTCTAGTTGTGGCCAGAATGAGGATGTGCAGAGAACCATGACAGAGGAAATCAAAGCAACAAGAACAATAATCCCTCAGTTGCTCCACAGTCATAAGGTGAGTCACTTCATAGGATCAGAGAGCCTTGTCAGACTTGCTCCATCTGTACAACTTCAGTTCCAGGCTGAAGCATAAAAGTAGAAATTCTTGAGAAGCTTCTAACAATTTTTGAAAGAAAGAATTACTTTCTATGAGATTAACCTAATAGCAAAAGGTGTAGACTAACAGGAAGCATACAGAAACAAGGGTATTTTGTGAATCACAAGCAGCTTGATTGCAATGAAGTACCAGAAAGAGGCAATAATGGAGAAAAAAAAAAGTTGTACTATGCCTGCTTTGATAAAAACTCCCTTAAAGCAAATAACAGACTATTAGGAAGCAGTGAACATTACTGTATATTTTGGAAATAGAAAGACTGACACTTTTTCATAGAGCCCAATCATCCATTCATTGTGTGAGTCCACTGCAACACTGAACATGATGCTGGGGCAACATATAACATTATTAATACCATAAATGGCTCCCAGACAGGTTAACACAGAGATGTAAAATCGCTTCAGTGAAGCCACTCTGATCACATTAAAACCTCCAATTCAGACAAATCTGCAACTTATGGATCAACAGCACACTTTGCCTTTTAGGAGCACTCACACAACGGACTGTCATCATGTATTGAGGCAAAATTCACTATGAGATATCAGGAATCTCTCTGTAGGTTGTTTTGGATGAGGTCTGTGTGTCAAGAAGTAATAAGCAGCATAAAGGTATGAGGAGAGAAGCCACACTCACAGAGACCTATGAACCAGTAGTCCTTTACCAAAGGCATTTACCAAGTCCTTTACCAAAGTCCTACTTTATACAGCACTTTTAGGCTAAATTTCACAGGGATAAGAGTAATCATATAACCTTTGAACGATCCCAACCCCACAGCAACACCAGTGAAATTTTTAATAATGGTGAACTGTTTCAGTATATATTTAGACTCTAGCTTGGAAATCAGTGTTGTGTCAGATAAAAGTTCAGAGAAATGCAGTAGAAAAACTGACCTATCTATAAAAAAACCCACAAACAAAAAAAAAAAAACACAAACAAACAAACAAACAAACAAAAAAACCTCATACCAGATACTTACATTTCCTTCAGAGTACCAAACATGACTCTTGTACCCTGCTTGCTCCTAAGGTTTTATATCCTAAGAACAGGTTATTTGCTCCCATTTCTGTTCCACCTCTTTCCATTCAGCAAACTGTGCTCTGAAGGGAAGTCTGAATGCATTTGCAATTCTCCATGTGTAAAGTCTTGGATAATAATTTTCTGACAACAGCTTCACAACATGGCATGCCAGTCCACTTGTAGCCTTATTGTTCAGATTTGTCTGGACAAGCTGGAACTTGCCATGTTCACATTTTTTACCCCGAATCTTTTTCCATTCTTCTATGACAAGCCATCAGTAGAAGCTCTGCTTGTGGTAGCCCTGACACCAAAAGTGTACACAAAATGCTGCTGCAAAAAGAATCACTAAGAGAAAACAAACAAACAAAAAAATTAAGAAGAAAACATTGGTGGTCCAAGCTAACATGGAAAAGAAGTAATGAATAATGAAAAACGTCATCCTCCCAGTTCTCCTTGAAGAGAGCTCTCACAAAGAACAATATTAATCATTCCACTGCACAGGGCTGAAGAATGAGATTGTATGTGAAAAGAAATAGAAGAAACAGGCAAGAAACAGAAGTGAGTATGAAAGATAAAGCAGATAAAATACCAATAAGTTTTAAACATTGTAATTTTAAGGCAGGAAATGGAATTACTCCAGGTTGTACCAACATATATATATACCCTATTTTGAGGTCTGGAAACAATGTTTATGTCTATCTTACCTGGGCTTAGATGCCAGAGACTGTCATTCAGATAGTATTTTAAAATCAGTGTTCTGATCATCAAGCTATTAAAGGAAAGCTGACCTCTTTCTGCTTAGCAACTTAAAAGCACTTTTCTGCAAGTACCATTGTTGTCCAAGACTTTGTGGGGTTTTTTAAGGCTTGAATTGTACAACCTGTGAAGTTGTCATGCAGAAAATAAAAGTGCCTTTTGCTCTGGGTATTCACTTTTTGTACTTAAAGGTATTTACCACTGTCAATTCCACCCTTACAACGTAAGAATGATGGCATCAGAAGATTAAACATCTTATTCAGAAATGAAATCTATGTTTACTGTCAGTAAAAACTACTCTTTATGCCCAAAAAGGTCTGAGGAAACTTAATAGAGCAAGGGAAAAAGCATAGCAAAGGAGCACTTCCACCTAGTCTCCTCCCTACATGAAGGGTCAGGAAGGGCCCAGTAAGACACAGCGATCAAATTAACCCAGCAAAAAGTACTAAAAAAAGTCACTACATGCCATATGCACTTGAGAAGAGTAATTGCCTATGAATTCAGAAACTAGTACTTCAGAATATAATTTTCATAGTGAGTTTACAGTGTAAATGTCATTTATCCTGGCAGAATTGTGTACATTTAGTGACACTTTTTTAACATTTATGATTGTCATAAAATTATACCAGTGAGCTGAATCGTATGATAAATAATATGACATTTGTTAAATTGCATATTAAACTTCAGATGGAAAACACCTTGCACCCGGGGGCCGGG
>JAWWEW010000112.1:30488313-30500019 GCA_035583185.1 Anabacerthia variegaticeps | reverse complement strand
GGCTGACACAGAGAGACCTGATGTCCTCCAGGCACACGAAGGGAAGAGAGAGAGACAGGGAGGAAACTCCCCATCTTGTATACCCCAGGTTACGTGAAGGAAATGGTGTGGAATACTTCCTTAGATATAACTTGGTTACCAAGGAAGGTCTAGACCAAAACCAAGAAAACTAAACCAACACAATTATGGTATGCTAATTCAGAGAGTTCATAGGCAAATTTTAAAAATCGAATATCTTCATTAGCACAAAACCAGATTGTTCTCTCTACTACTCTTCTATGCTGTAGGAATCAGACATGCCTAAAAGGCATCAATGGAAGATTTTTCAGAGCAATTCCCAAAGGAGAATACAGTATGTGTTGGAGTTGGGAAGGCTTTCTGCATAGATGGAGCATTCACAGAGAACTTGTTGTAAATTTAGTCTAATCTACCCTCAGATCTGCTCAGGAACATCATGTAACCCCAGAAACTACTTAAAAGCCCCTAAATATCATCATTCCCTGCTGTTTTCTCCTTGCAACTTGATCTCTAAGAGGAAAAGTATTCTTTCCTTGTTGGTGGTCTTTACTTTTACCTTCAATTAAAGAGCAGGGAAAGAGCAGTGAAAGATTTATTTTCCCTGTAAAGGCGTTTAATACATGGAGTACAGCAAACTGAATTTTATTTCCTAGCTCTAGAACTCAACAAAAAGGTCTGCAAGAGTCAATAAAACCCAAGACTCAGCTCTAATTTCACTTGTTCCACTCTAACAAAGGTATAAGTCTGTCTCCCTTTTTCCCATTATTGTAGTAAAAAATATTGACTGGAAAAAAAAATATAGAGATACTATAAACAAAGCTAGACATTGTAAAAGAAAAAAAAATGTTTGAGAAGATATTTTTGATGTTATTTAAAATGAGTAAGTCAGAGCTCTGCTGAAGTCAACTAGACAGTCAGATAATTCATAGCACAGAAGACCATAAGCACATGTGTTTAGCTAAGGACAGGGTAATAAGATTGTGTGGTGCTTGTGGCTGAACAAAATACAGATAACAAGCTTTAGTGTTTCTTTGCCAGTCTTTGAGAGGTAATGACTCGGTTTCAACACACACAATGACACAATTTCTAAAGACCTAATAGGATAACTCCACTGCTCATTCCACTGCAAAAGGACAATGACAAAGTGTACAAAACTTCCCGGTACAAAACTGTCTTGGGAGGACTTGTTGACGATACACGCACCTCCATAGATGTGGGAAGACTACTGCAAATCTTACTACCTGCGAGTTCTATGGAGTGGAGGAAATAAACTGACTTCTAAAGTTGTTGTATTCCAAAGTAAAATGAACATAATTTCAGGTCAGGTAGAATCTCTGGTTTTAGAAGGCTTATTTTTTTCACTGTTTCTGAGTCATGTTATTATGAAATATCTTTCCACATATAGAATTTTCAAAGCGTTCATCAAATGCACAATTACTGTCAGATTTAGTATCCGAGTGAATTATGTATTCATCAGTGCAGAAGGCTTTTCCAATCAAAACCCTTTGTCCATCTCTTTCTATAATGAGTATAATGGACTACTTCTCCTTCCAGCACATCCCACTCTCACTTCCTCCTAACCCTTGGCAGAACTGCCTGTAATGCTAGCATGGAGATCTCTGAAGATTATGACATCTGGGAAAACCTGAAAAGCAGAGAGAGGTGGAAATATTTAACAACAGCAGCTGCATCCCATTCAGCAGGCTTGTCAAAGTACATCCTGATTGGAATAAATTACATCTCAGCCTCTGAACACTGGAGGGAAAACAAGGTGTTTACAACATAACACCTAGTTGGATCAATTCCAAACTGTGACATATGTCACACAAAGTCGTCATGATGGAACTAACTACAGATTTCTCTCCAAAACCGAAATCAGTGCGTTAGCATTAAAATGCTGATCTTCATTTTGAATGACAGCATCATCACATTAGCACATAATCAACATAACCTTGTGGGGAAATGAAAGATTGTGTTGATGGAAGACAGGGATACATCTTGAAGAAGCATGTTAATACTTTAAAATGGAATAAAGCCTACAGAAAATTACGAAATTTTCCAGATAAGATACCAGTTAAATTTTCCTCAGCTTCTATAGAATGGTCAGTCTTTCAGGGAGTGGCATTTGGAAAACAAACAAAGTGGAAGTTAAAATATAAATGTTGCCATTGGTAGTAACAGCAGTTCAAAGCCAGATTCTGGATTCAAGTACCTTCAATGAAATCCACCTGCAAATTTTCAATGCAAGTTTCTCTTGCTTTGTCCCCAAAGCAACAACTGAATTTTGTTAATTATCAAAGACTGAAAATAGGCTGGGAGTTGAAGCCAAAGGCTGCCATGTTACATAAATTTAGCATATATAGCTTAATGCAGACTTCTTCCATCCTAGCCATGTGTTGGCCTCTGTTGAACACAAAAAAATAGAGCTCATCTGAATATACAAAACACAGCTACACCACATGAACAGAAGGACAAGTGGGACCTGCAACAAACAGGTCTTATGCATCCCCAACTCCTGTTTTTAGGGTTATATCAGAGTATTAATCAAACAAACTTAGCAATTGAAAAGGATAACAATCTTTGCACAAGTTGTCTCGGCCTTGCACAAAGACCTCAACTATCATCAGACAAAAAATCACCTTGTTACAGTATTGCAAGCATACATTCTTTTTCATTTGTTACAAGAAGGATTTGACAGATATACTTGTGGTATTTTACAGTTACACTGAATAGCTGCATCTGCTCCAAGAGAAAAACATGATTTCTATCAACAGAGCATTTAAAAGTTGGAAAAGAGAGAGAACGCCATTTCACTAGTCTTCATTTCACTAGGTTTATAGCACAACAGTGCTAAGATTATAACATTAGCCAAAGATGATGTAACAAAACAGACCCTAAACCTGTTATGGGAACTTACACATTCAACAACATGAGCCAACACTTAAAAATCATAATTTTTCTTCCCTATGCCCTCAAGAGATATTTATCTGGTAATTTCAGGGCCCAAATGGAATTTGCCAGAGCACGCATTCAAAGGTGATATTAAGCAAAGGCAAATTGGTTGCACAAAAAAAAAAAAAAAAAAAAAAAAAAAAAAAAGGAGTTTTTTTTAAAGTTATTTATCACTTAGAGTTCTGAATGTGGAACTGTAATAGTAACAGTTATTTGTGTCAGTCTGCAAACAGTCTATCTTCCTCAGTTTTGAAGGGCAGCTCATGGCTAAGGATTGCTGTTTACATCAACACCCTTCCCAGAGGTAGTGAAGATCATGCAATGCTGACTGGTTTTGTGCTTACTCAGTGTCCAGGAGGCAGCCTCTGCTAAGCAGACCAGTCTTTTCAATTGCTATCTCAATTATTGTAGAAGCAAAAATTCCTCTGTTCACCAAATCAAATGGCAGGCTATGGCAATTACTCTACTGATTCCCACTCTACTAGTCTCACTCAGACCAGCTTAATGGTCAACCTCCCATCCTCCTTCTGGATTCCAAGCTCTATCAAGAGTTCAAATAGACTCTCCAGTCTACCCTTTTGCTTCACCTTCATCACCCAGTTTCTTGCCTCATTTACGGACAGGCAGCTGAATAAATGTGTTGAGCTGTCTGCATTTAAACAGAAAATGACACTGATTGTCACTAAATATAATGAGTGCCGTATGTATGTTTCATTGGAACCACAAGCTCAAATTAGCCTGTCAGAATTTGACTGTACCCTGATGCCAGCCTGTCAAGTGACTCAATTAGCTCAAGAGAATAAAGAAAAGGCTTGTCAAAGCCATCAAGGCTTTCCACTTGTTCAAGTCCCATCCCTCTGCTCACTCTCTTTATTAAATCTAAATGCACTTTATATTTGCAGATAGGTAGATGCTGTCTCTTCACTCCCTCTCCATCAACTCCCTCTTCGCCACCACTTTCGTACTGAAAAACTCATGAAATCTGTGGAGAGGAAAAGGAAGTAATTTCTTTACAGGTCCCTAAAGCCTGGTTTTTTTCATGATGAAAAGAAATATTTACCTCTAGGTAAACCCTTATCAGTGGCTCAACTTTGCTGTTCTTGCAGAGGACTAAAAAGCATTAGAATAATACTGGATTTGGAGATGAACTGAAAAAGCAGAGTCTTCAAGAAGTGCTATCTTTTAATTCTTTCTTTCCCCTCCAGTGCATATACTGAAGCACAGCATTTCTTGTTACAGACGTCTCAGAGACCAGCAGCAAAAAAAATTGAAATCAAGCTCAGAATTGCTATCTGTTGCCTCAAGGGCACAGCCATGCCTACCGCAAACTGCAAACTCACTAATCCCAGGCATGTCCAAAACTGACTCAGAGGCTGGCAACTCTGGGCTGCAGTCGGATCTACAAAGCAGACAGCCTGTTCAGACACTCCTTAGCAACAGCACTTGCGTCTTTTCCCAAGGACTCCTTCTCAGCTCTTTCCCAGCTCTTGGCCCTGATTCCACAACACCTCATTGTAATGTCAAAGACTCTACAATTATACCAGCTCATGGAAAACAAAACAAACAGAATTACATCCTCTTAATCAGTATTGTAGTGGTTTTCCTTCTCCAACCATGAGAATATTCTGAGTTTTATAACTGTTCAAAAAACATAATTTTTTAATAAAATGGATTCATGATCTCTTCCACAGACTAAACTCAGATATGCTGCTGGTGTTTCACAAGATGAGGAAACATACTCATTGCCAATTGTGAAGGTAAGGGCACCTTGTGAAGCGGTTTGGATGCTGCCCCAAGCCACCTGGCGTCTTCAAGGGGGAAAAGAAGGAGTATATCTGTGTCCTGGTCTTTCTGTACCACTGAGATTGCAATTCAGCAATGCCAGTTCCTATACCGGCCTTGTAGCTTGGCAAAAGATCCCTGCCAGACCATTACACACCTCACAGAACAGTTGTCCCGAGGACTATGCTCTTATCACTGTATTTGGAATGGTTTCATTTAGAGAAAGAAACACTCCAAATACATCAGAGTCCCTTAGGGCCAGCTCCAGGACAATCCAAGCATTAAAAATGAAATCGATTTAATTAAAGAAATAAAATCAAACTTGCAACTCCAAGACTAAAAAACAAATTGCAAATAAATCATAACACCTCACACCAAGGTACAAGATTGTCTTTAGAAGACAACACTTCTAAGGTCTTAACTCTCATGTCTAAATATCTGTGATGCCAGGACAGAGATCTTTGCAACATAATCTAATAGTTATTTAGAGAACTGCATATCATAAAGATGTTGCACTGACTTACACACCATATGAAGTGCTGGTGCAGGACACTACCTGCCAGCAAAGACCAACCTTCCACTCTAAAGGCACAGGAACTGACATGCTAAGAGAACATCTCTTATAAGCTGATACCCTAGACTTTTAGCCATTTCTCTCAGCCTCCCCTCCTTGTGGGTTGGATTTGTCAAGGAGAAGGGGACTGAGTCAAGTCAAGGGCCAAATCCGGGTGAAGGGCTATCTCAGCTTCCCACTGGCCTCTTTGCTGAATCACTGATCCCATGAACACAGATTGGGATATACAGCAGTGCTTCCAGTGCCCCAGTTTGGCAGCTTGCCGTATCAGCGCAAGCCTACAGTCCTCAACAAGTGTTCACTGGCCTGACAAGGGGAGATAGCAGAATGACAGGTACTGCAGATCCTCATACAGACCACAGACAGCTTTGGGGATCCAGGAAGAAAGCTGAGAAAGAACCAAAAGACCTCCTAATATATCTTATGGTTTTGTGACCAAAGGGAGGTGGTTTATTTTGGCACAGAACTGCTTGCTTCACATTTCGAAGTGCCACCTGATCACACAAACAAACATGCATGGATTATTTAATCAAAGGCTCCACCTGAAGGAAGAGAACAAATGGTTTGGTGAAGCATCTAGGACTTTTCCCACTCTTCTAAGATGTTCACAGCAGAGGAAAAGATAAACACTGAAGAAACAAAGAAGGGAAGTGAAGAGAAAGGCTATGTGAAAGTTTCAGAAAGGAATAAAATAGGGGATTGAAATATCTCAACACTGCTCTGGGACACTTAGACTCCTTGAAGATATCACTATTTGACATCAGTTAAGACTGCCCCAGTGTGTGCATGCCACTAGCACTTGAAATATCTTTTCGCCCAAATAAATAACACCAGGTCCTATTTTTTAAGGACAAGACTCACAAACGAGACTATGAGAACATGTCATCCAGCTCAGTCTATATGTTGTCTTGACATTGCTTATCTTACAACAAACATTTCTGCACTTTAACAGATAATCACTCAGCTTAAAGGCTTCTCCTTTGTCTTTACTCTTGAATAGTCTAATATGCTGTCAAGTGCAGCATGTCTTTCAGGAACTAAAATTCGAGAGGGCATTAGAACTCTTGCTCCAGCGCACAATTATAAATGCTAGTCAAGCCCAAACAATATTTACTGCTTCTGCACTTATGCATGAGAATGCAGGTCTGATGGATGGAACCTTTCATAAGTCACATAATACCTTCCAAACCCTCTCCTATATAATTTTTGGTGATACAGAGTAGCTTAATATTTGTCTGTAAAGAAACCATTCCTCATGATCATTCCTCATGAACTTTATTTCTGAGATACCTTGGGATCCTCAAGTCTACAACAAGTAGCCTGTTTGCTCTGTTACATGGTTTGTTGAAGCTGCTAAACAAAAAAGTTCAGTTGCACCGAGTAAAAGAAGAAAGAGCATTACCAGTGAACTAACATTCAGATACCAATTAGACAGGACTGGAACATGGAAACAATTAATAAATGCTCTTTGTGGTATTATTAAATGTTAAATTCTATGCATACTAAATCATTTTATAGCCTGATAAAATAACTTCTTTCTGTGGCTTAGGAGATGCACAATGAATATGTTTTTTCTAGCCATCAGTGTTTAATTATTGAAAAGTTTGACTAACATTTAGATGGGAAAAGCATAAAAGCCTTTTGAAAAAGCCTAATTTTTTGTGAAGAATAGGATTGAAATAAGTAATTTTTAATAGAATTCTTTTTTAATTATAATTTATTTTAAAATAGTACACTCCAGTGTCTTTAGGTCCTTCTGAAATCTTGGGTAAGGCAAGGGTTTTAATTTCTATTCTCTAGTTGCTATAACTAAGGAAGAGCTAATTAAATATGAGAAACTACCTTACAAAATAACTGGAATTTTTATGGTTAGTTTGTCTTTGTATTTGATATCAGCAAAAGCTGAGATTTTTAATAAAAGTAACATTTTTGACTAGAGATTTCAGCTTAGAGATCTATATCTTGTGTGTTTGATAAATATATCCCATAAAAATAAATCAAACATAAGTTTATTAAGAAAATAGGCAAAGTTCACACAAACTTGCATTGCCAAAAAGGGAACCCATAGCAGTGTTTTGACAGGAGTTATGTAAGGAAATCTCTGAAGGGACAGTACTGAACACAAATCTGAGTGACACTAGAGCTTTCATAATACAGCAAACAAAAGCCTTGGCACTCATATATACTGAACACCTATGTACTCGTATAATGAATTCTGTAATTCCATTGGTGTATCATTGCCTTTTCTAGTTCCTGTGTACTGAAAACAGTGAGCAAAATTAAATTGCTAGATACATAACAAGACAGTGGATGGATTAGTTGCCTAATAACTGTGGTACAAATTTCTGGTCTTGCCTTCGCACACCAACCTGCTGGTGGCACATGACAGCTCATAGCATAGCCAGGCAAGCAAACAGAGCATCAGCCTCCAAGCTTTAGGGTCTGAATGCAAACAAATGGGCACACAGGCAGGGGTCTCAAAAAAAAGGAGAAACAAGCCCTCAGAAGCACAGTTGATGCCAGCCTGTTGGTGGCAGCCCATGACAGCCCAGTTCTTGTCAAGTTTCTGGTAGGTATTATGGAAGTTTTAAGGAAAATTACAGTGAGGCATTTGAAAGAGAGCAATTGGGTCACTTCAAAGTGGTGGAGGAGAGTACCAGAATTGCTCACAAGTAGCTGTACTAACAGGGGACAGCATGAATGTACTTGCCAAAGAACTAAAAAAAAAATTAGGATGAAAGTGTCTGGTACTTCTGTTTTCCAAATGCTTAGTGGAGATGCAAGTTGATCTCTTGGTGCTGGGAGGAAGGACAATTACATCCTAAGGGAAAAGCTATGGCTTATGTTTGACATGACAGGGAGAAGAGCAGAGTGATGACAAATGATGTGTAATACAAATGATGATTGCAGCAGGAGTACATAGTTGTATTCTAGATGGAAGGTGAAAATACTGGGTTCTTGGAAATAGTTTGATATGGAAAAGAGAGAGCAATTCAGGGGGCAAATATAAGTACTTTTTTGTATGGACAGAAGACTCAAGTTAAATGACTCCATAACACAGGAGCACAGATTTCAGTATAAAAAGAGACAGAGAAACAAAATTCAACTCTGCAGGAGGGTTCTTTTCACAGGCTAAAAGCTGATTCTTCTTTTTCTTTCCTTTTCAAAGTATCACAGCACCACCATTGCATAGGAGTCCAATAAGAACCATCCCAAGACTGAATAAATGCAGCAGGAGCACTGCTGCTTTCCAAGAGGCTTTTCTGGAGCTTTCCCCCCACACCCTCTGAAGGAATAAAAAGCTGAATAATGTAATCAACAGCAATTCATTGCCTTGAAGCTTAGTAAATAAACAGAAAATATGTACTATTGGGTAATGTACTTCAGAAAAAAAAATTATTCTACAGTAGCAAACTGGAATTTCCTTTGGTAATGAAAATTTTCAATACATACTACTTTGGATATACAGTTCAAATGTTGTTCTTCAGGGGATATAACATCATAGGCACGGTGTTCAAAAATATTAATGAGGATTCTGGTTGAAGCATATAGACTTTATTAAAAAATTTTTGAGTAATCATGAAATTGCTAGCCAAGAAAGTTTAACTCCTACACAGAAATCAATTAATTAAATGTATGCAACTTGTTCTAGTAAAAGATCCCACTGCATTTGTCCTCCTGAAAAACACCACTGATGACAACTCATGACAGGAATTATTTCTTTTTTTTCTGGGCCACAACTGTTTTCTTGCCACCCTGCTATACCCTGCCTGGCAGTATAGTGTTGACAGAGGGTGGCTTCTCACTAGTCTCTCATTGGCAGAACCAGGGCCAGCCACGTCCACCTAAAGTGTCTATAGAACTGTCAGGAAGTCTTGAAGATTACTCCCTAGGTTATGTGACTCCAGCACAAAATTCACCAACCATCACAGAAGGTTACAAATATAGAAAGAGAACTTAAAATAAAAGAAACAATTTAAAAAAAAAAAAAAAGAAAAAAAAAGAAAAAGAAAATTCTATTCCCAGCACCCACATTCTTTAGATGCAGAAGCAAGTATTCAGCAAGTAAAACATGAAAGCAGAGGACACTAATACATAGAAAAAGAGGAACAATTGAGAGAAATAATCAAACTGGGGGGAAAAAAGCACCAAAACACTGATTCAGAGGTATTTACAATGAAATTTCCCACCATAAAACCAGAATCTGACATGCCTATTCATCAGATATCTTTTAAAATTCTTTAGTTAAGCCCACCAAAGACAAAATCTGAAGAAAACCTCTAGGGGTTTGATTGAGATTTTTGCATTTATTCTTTATGAGCATCTACCAGGGAATAAAACTCCGACTCTAGATACAAAAGAACAAACTCAGCATGTAAAAATTAAACTGTTACATTTAGAAATGCAGAGTTCAGCTCTGATGAGCTGAAGTACTGTTCTCTTTCTGAAAGGCACTTTGTATCACATCTGGATATCACAAGCTAACTAATGTCAAGTCAAAAGTATAAAAGATATGACAAGGGAAATCACAGATGTGAGTGTTCCAGTGCAAGAGAAAGATTTCAGACTTGTTGAGCATGAAATAGAGGCTCATTCACCTCAGAGCATTGATACAATTCATTACAAACACTACTCCATAAAAAAAAAGTTGCTCAAATACATTATTTAATCCTGAGTTTCATTTTTGAGAAGTTGGTCTTCATAACCTGTTGGCTTACAACACTGCAAAAAGGTATGTAGACACCCTCTGCATGTGAACAGTAAAGGTAACAAACTCAGAATTCTTGTTTTGTAGAAATGCAGATGTTTCACCACAACTCAAAGCAAAATAAGTTTTTTCCTATTCTCATACATTTCAAGACAAGTGAGCAGAAATCCACTACACTGAGTTACTCAGGTTGTTTTAATACAAAAGCTAAAATATTTATATCACCAGTTAATAAGGACTGAAACATTTGCTTTTTCTTGATCAACATCTGCTTCCATTGTCATGAAATATTTTGTCAGAACCATTTCATTTCTCATTACAAAAAGGGAAAATATAAAAAGGAAGAGATTCCATCATTTTCTATGGAGTAGCCTCCTTGAGTATTCAAGCTAGCATTTTAACATCTGAATAATACCTCCTGAATTTTAGCTTTCAATAAAGTCCTAGATACAATTAAAATCCAAACAGAAAATGAATGGAAAATCACAAACCAGCCAAACTTCTAGGGGTAGAAACACGAAACTTCTAGGACTTCACAGAGTAGCCCAGATGTAATCCATATCCTCAAACATATGCAATATTATTTTACATTGAGTCCAAGAGCAAAGACCTGAAAACCTTTACAGGGAAATTTCCCGTGAAATCTGGCCAGTTTTCTTTTAAGTAATGACTAGGAGGCAAGTTCCCTGATGACACAGGGTCAGCACCAAACACAATTTCTTCTTATGCAAACACCAGTCTCTGTAGAATATTAAAGTGATTCTGGAGTAAAACTAAATAACACCTTTAGATGAAAAAATGTGAGTAATGTCCTCTTCACTCCATTCCTCAGATGTCTTATGGGTTTTGCATACACACCCTGTGCAGAAATATCAAAACCAGCTCAGGGCCTTCTAGAAGGGCAGCTATCATTGCTTGTTATTCAGCCTACACTTGTCTTCACTTTAAAGAAATAGGTATCTTGCTTAGGCAGAATATAATTTAAAACAGTTACCAAAGGTTCAGATCTGAACTAAGTTTTGGTATTCCTAAGAGTATGAAAATGACAATTCTCAGTAAAATCAGAAGTCCACCTAGTCCAGTGCCTTGTCACTAACAATGGTCATGAACAGATGCCTTGGAAATGACACAAGAAAAGAGGAAGCATGTATGAATCATAGCATCTCTCACGCCTTTCCACTGCTCATGGTGGGGGAATTTCCCAGCCACACGTGATGTCCAAATCAATTGTATCTATCTCCCAGGAATCTGCCCTTTCTCCTGATCTCCATGATATCCCATCACTTAGCTTACATATAGCCTTTTGTTTCACAAGGATTAAATTCTATAACTGATTTCTCCACTCAGATTCTTATCAATTTCCCTTGCATTGCAAGGATGGCATTATTAGCTCTTGTAATTGGAATTCATTCAATTAAAACTAAATAACTTGTTAATAAACAGGATGCTGCAAAAGACAAGTGAATAAGGGTAGCTACTTAATTAACAGATGGTAAGCCATAACACAGATATTTCTTCAACACACACCACTTACCTTGGTACCTGCAGTTTTGGATGTGAAGTAACTTCTCCACTTATAAAAATATATGAGTTAATTTTCAATCCATTAAAGAAACTGTTACATGAAAGGTATTGATTTTGTTGCTTCTCTTTCTTTTCTCTGCCCCGCCCC
>JAWWEW010000112.1:30444481-30488213 GCA_035583185.1 Anabacerthia variegaticeps | reverse complement strand
TCCTCCAACCACCCTGACAAGGATAATTTTTAAAAAGTGAAAAAATTGAAAGATTGATGTGAGCACAAGTTTGACACTTAGAAAAATAAAATCTTTTATATGATATGCAAAAAGCAAAACTTAAGAACTCTCCAATCCTCAATTTACTGGTTGACAGGTCTGTAGCTCATACTACAACAAACCAAGCGAACAGCAGCCATGTTGATGCCAGATTTTACAAGAAACTTTTTCCTCACCTCTGTGGGACTGGAGCTTTCTACACTTCCATGACATCCTCATCACACCAAAGGTCCAGAGCCTCCAAGACTGGAGCTGACTGTGGTACACACAGATCCAGGCCCTGCATCAGATCACAGCTCAGATGCGCTACAATATTCTCCAGTAAAATCCACATACAATTTGTCCAAGGTGAAAGAGAACGTCTTGGCTGCAGCAGCTGGTACAGCAGAGGCAGGAGTTAGAAGGTGTCCTGGGGAACTTTTTCCACAAAGATAAAATTATTTTCTGATAAAATATAATTTTTAGGGTTCTAATGCTACTGAAGGTGTGATTAAAATTAAAGAAACATCCTTCTAAATTCATGCAGTCATTCATATTTTCATTTCAAAAGGGGGAAAAAATGCTGCCTTCAAATTCCACTTGTACAAAAATGCCATTAAATTACACTGAGGGAGTGGAGTCAGCCTATGGCTATGGCACCTTGTCAAAAAAATCCTAGTATTTCAGCACATATTATGATGAAGTATTATCTTTTTTTCTTATATTTGACTTGGTTTTCCAGACACACACACAGAGGTATGGAGGAAGTAGTTAGTGACCTGCTAAGCCATTTAGACACTCACAAGTCCATGCGACCAAAAGGATCCCAAAAGGGACTCATCCAAGGGTACTGAGGGAGGTGACAGGAAAGCTTACTAATGTCCACCATTTATCATCAGTCCTGGCTAACTGGGGAGGTCCCAGATGACTGACTGTTATGTTGGCCAGTGTGACACCCATTCACGGGAAGGACTGTAAGGAGGATCCAGGCAGCTACAGGCTTGTCAGCCTGACCTTGGTGCCCATCAAGGTTATGGAACAGGTCTTCAAATAAAAACTGGACATGTCACTTAGTGCCATGGTCTAATTGACAAGCTGGTGATTGGTCACAGGTTGGACTCGATGACCTTGGTGGTCTTTTCCAACCTAAATGATTCTGTGATTCTGTAATGGAAAGGGAATTGTCTGCCTCAGTTTCTCAGTAATACAAGCCTAACTCTACAAGTCTGAGTCATGCGGATAGGCCTTATAAAAACTAGTCCTTGAGTGACCTCACTTATCTCTCCCTCGCTTGTCACCATATGAATGTGAGTTATTGCAACCAGTATGAAAACTGCCCTTCAGGACTTCTTATAGCAGACTATACCACCTGTGACATAAAATGTTTGAAAACATTACTGCTACTTGAATTGGTCTTTCCTTTCATTTTGAGCTTCATTTTCAGCAAATGTAATCATCCACCCCAGGCTTTAGAACATTAACTTCTCTGACTTCCATTTTTGATATTAAAAAATCCCCATCAAGTTTAAAGAAGAGTGTAGGAAAGAACCAAAAAAAGATTTTAATTGTGCTCAGTCCCAGGTCAGTAATAAGAACTGCTAAGGGCAGAGATACCAGGACAGAAGAGAAAAAATGACCATGGCTGGTGAATGGTGCCTTAGACCAGCAGTCTGGAGCATAATAGTCCAAATACTATTTAGTAATTGCTCTCTCTGCCTGTGGAGCTTCATTTCTTTTATATGTTTTTTGCCCTTGTAATACCTTTAAACTAGCAACCGAATAAACATCACACAGTATTGCCATTCAGAAGTTAGGCCAATTCTACTACATGCTAATTTGAATGACATGGAAAGGCATAAGCTATTTGCCCTTAAGCTGCTAAAGCCGGCATGCATACACAAGTGATCGCCACTACCATTCTGACACTTCTCTTCATGCTAGACATGGTGAGAATACCGCAGTGACAGTAGTTATAAAGGAAATTTGCAAGGTTTATAATGGAGCTCATTGGGTGCGTTTACATATACATTAGAGAATAGATTTTTACGGGGGAGTGCAGGAGGGGAAGGATATAAAATTCATCCAAAAGCTGAAATTTCCAGTCTGCACCAAAATTGAAACTGTTTTCATGCAGATGTTGCCTGCTGGGAGTTTTAATTAAGTGCCTTAGGGGGTATCTTTAGCAGACAACCATGTTCCTTAGCCAGATTGCCTCAGTTCTCAGGGTACCCTGCCATTTCCACGCATAACAGGTATGTGACCTTTATCAGTTGTGGGGTTTTACTCCTGATCGGAATCTCCATACTGAAGTAAAAGTGAACGAGAAACAACATTACAGCTTGCCAGCACATCATTGCTGATTACAGAACAACTACCTGACAGCATGAATTTTGAGAAGAAAGTTTGAAGTTTTCTCCAGAGGGCAACAGACCAACACATAATTGAGCCAAAACCAGTTTTTCAAGAAAAACAATTTATTTACATCTAATACACAAACACAAAAAATAAATTTTGCCTCTCTTAGAGAGCATCCCTGAGTTTTGTAACAACATTGGTGGGCTGAGAGGAGTAGTGGAAGGAAATTATTCAGCTGGTTGTCAGGTTTTGGGGGAAAAAAAAAAGCAAGGTTAGCTCAGTGCAGACAGTAGTCATAATGCTTGGACACCACTGAAGTCTCACATAAAACATCAGTATCAGTTTTGAGTGTATGGTGCTCCTCTTCAGAAGGGTAAAGATTACTCTCAAGTAAGATGATAATATCAATCAAAATAGCCACACCTGTATTATCTCTCATGGTTGCAACACTATCAGTTGTGTTTCCCCCATTGCCCTGCGGCCTCATCACACAATTTATTATCACACAGTAAAGATGTTTGTTGCAATAAATATATTAGAGGCCTACTTTCAAAAGTGTCAGAGAAATTTTCCTACTTTCATATGCCACTGCAAATACTTCATCTTACTCTAGATGTAACAGCAGCTTTTTTTCAGCCATCTATACAATACAAAAATGACTATAAGTTGGAACAAACACATCAATGTTACCAAATCAAAACATGATTTCATTCTAGTTTCAGGCTTCAGTTCTGGGGGAAATTAGAAGTTCAAAGAGCAATTAATTTGCTTAAACTTTTTTATGCAAATGCTAATTCCCTTTGTCTGACAATATTTTTCAACTGCAGATTTATTGTCTTTTTTTTTTTTTTTAACCCCCTGTGACCAGTTTCCAGCTGACTGCTCTTTCAATTCCTTTGTTTCACAAAGTCAGCCTGTGAGACTTCAGGTAAAAATTCTGTTTGGTGAATGCATCTGTATTATTTCTCAAGAAATACTTTATGTTTTTTATTCCACATCCAGCAGTACTCTGGTCACAGGGGTTAATAACAAAAGTCCACAATTATGGATCGTGGCTGGTTGCTTAGGCTTTACAGCCTTACAAGTTCTCTCTGTGGTTGCTCCAGGATGATATAAATATGCTGCAAATGCCCCTATATTCAAATGTACTTTGACTTTGCAGCAAAGAGCAACATTTGTTAAGATAACGGGGGGGGGGGATGTATTTCAAATAGCATAAGGTGCCTTTCAAGCTCACACAGAGTTATGGTGAAGCACAACACACACACACACATCACACACTTAGAAATAAATTGTTTTATATATTTAACGATGTGCATATTTTGTTTAATAGCCTTTCTCCTTTGCACATGTACACACTTCAGACAAACATACAGAAACTCCTGAAAGTGCTAATCAACCTAATTTGCATGCACAATAGCAAATATTCACAGCTAAAAATACCTGAACATAATTCTTACAGAAAATCCTCTTTCTTAGAGCACAAAGAGAGTCATTCTCTTGCTAACCCAGCTGAAGCAGTTACAGTAGCAATACCACTGTGTCTTACATGATCTGCAGTCTGAGGGGCTATTTTGCAAGATGGATGAGTTTAAAACGGCAATGATGAAGACTCCAAATTATCAGATCAGAAGGAAAACACCTGAATGTGAGGAAAAATTTCATTACTGTGAGGATGATGGAGTACTGGAGAAGATTGTCCAGAGAGTTCATGGAGACTCCTTCTCTGGAGATATTCAAAAGCCCTCTGGACACAATCCTGAGTAGCGTGCTCTAGGGAACCCTGACTGAACAAGGAGGTTGGACTAGATGACCGCCAGTGGTCCCTCCCAACCTTCCCCACACTGTGACTCTATGAAGTATGGTGGTTTTTTCCACATTTTTCAGTTGCAAAGATAGAAATAATCCACCAAGGTAATTGTGTCCACATCACAGAATCATAGGATGGTTTGAGCTGAAATGTACTTCAAAGAGCATCTAGTTTCAACCCCTCTGCCATAGCAGGCAACCCCCTGCCATGGGCTTATCTATAACTCTCATTTTTGTATTATATAGGTGGCTGAACATCACACTAAGCAACCTCACTGTATCAAAGTCATCTTGACACAAAATACCTTGGTTGATATTGTCTTGGCCATGGTAGGATTTTAGCTTTTTGAGCAATAAAACCATTTAGCTTGACTCAGATTGCAAGGATCAATCCAACTAGTCCAAAATTCACAAAATTAACAGCATGACTAGAGGTTCCTGTAGGCTTATGTTTCTCTAAATAATTTTAAAATGCATTTAGTCAAATTTCTATTATCCAAGTTCTATTTTGGCATACCTATCCTACTTTTTTCTTACTATCCATAAGATTATAAGCAAAGAAATACAAACCTAATGATTCCAGTTGTTCTGCTGAAACCTTGAAGCACAGTGCCCAATAGCACACAACACTGCTTCAGATGCTCTGCAGCCTCAGGGACACACCAATCCACACCTGAATGCCAAAGGTACAATATATAGGCAAACTATTAGGTGCCTACATAGAAGAGAGCAACCAAAAGTTCTCAGGAATACACTTGGGTATCCAGGACACCAGAAGTTTCTAGAAATTCAAGAAAAAACTGAAACTGTGTTGCCCTGAAAGCCCATGTCACCACTGCTTTGTGTAAGCAGATGCTTAACTGCTTCCACCAGGAACTCACAAAATATGTGTTCACATAGCTCAGAGACACAACCCGACAGGCACATAATAGCACATCAAGAGATGTGTAGGGAAGCACCCTGGGCTTGCCAATTACAGGCTGAGGTGGGAAATTTAGACTTAAGTTCCCTCCTCTGTCTCGACAGAGCTGCATCATGCACAGGAGCATGTCCTAACCATGGCAGGACTTTTTTAATGTGCATGCTGGTCCTTTTGATGAAATACTGAAATGTTCACCAAATCTGGGAGAGACAAGTAAATAGCTGATAACTGGGATGCCCACCTGGGATTTGGGACACTTGAGTTCTGGTCTTCACACTCAAAAATATTTCAGCATTTTATACCCAAAGTGGAACACTTGAAAAAAAAAAAAAAAAAAAAAAAAAAAAAAAAAAAAAAAAAAAAACAAAACAAACCAAAAAACCAACCAACTAAATATAAAAACCCCAACAAAACAACCCCCCCCACACACAAAACACAATCAAATAAAAAAACCCAAAGCCAAAACCAATCAACCAAACTGCCAACCAACAAGCCGACATAAAAAACTCCCAACCAAACTATGAAAGCAACTGAGGCAGACTACCTTATAATCCAGAGCATTAACCTTCAGGAACAGAAAGAGCTCCTAGACTACGCCCTTAGCCAAAGAAGGGATATGGAATTCAAAAATAAAGCAGACTAGTGGTTAGAATGTCTGTGTTTCTTGTCCTCAACTAAGCAATAATAACAAAAGCAACTTTTAGGAAGACTGACTTAGAAGACAAGGGAAGTTGTGACAGCAATTAAGGCAGTCTACTAAATAGCTTGTTTTTACACTGAGACAATATGCAGACATAGATACAGATGGTAGAATTATACTTAGGTACATTTGCATGCTACAGAAATCCAATCTTAGTTTAAAACTTGTAAAAATTGTAAATAAAACATCTGCAGTTCTCCATCCAGTGGAAGTGTTAGCAGTAGTATATATGGAAAGGTATTGTTCTATTACCTCAAATAAAGCTTTAATTTCAAATTGTTAGGTAAACATGACATAGTAATGGTTTACCAAAAAGGTTATTCCCCTTTCATAGAAGCAGTCAGAAAATCTTCAATTTCACACACAGAGGCAGAAAATAATTCCTCAGCACCAATGTTTCTCCCAAGAGAGATCTTTTGAGAACCTCTGCAGATGAGAGACTCAAATCAGTCATTTACAGGTCCTAGATAACTACCTAGACCACACAAAAAAGTTTAAAAAAAAAATAAATTGTTCCTAAAGATCTTATTCTGATCAACATTATTCAAAACTTCACCTTGAAAAACTTACTAAAAAAGTGTTACCTGCTCCACTGTAAACAGGCCAGAGCAGAACTGTGAGGCTGCTTTAGGAGGCTCTGGACTGTTTGGCATCCCATAGGACATCACTCCGCTGCTCAGAGAGGACTGGGACAGCTGAAAGTCAAAAGATCCAGGCAGTTCACAGCAAACAAGGGAACAGGAAGGAACTTAGTAAGCTAATCGGGCATGGAAGGCACACACAGAAATCCTAAAAAAGGCTACCCTCCAGGAATGCTATGAACAAGCCATAAGCAATACACCATGGCTAGTAAAGATTCCTCCTCACACTCACACTCCTGACCCATAGCCAAAGGAAGAGAGAAGTTGCTGTCTTTTAAAACCAAATAACAAGAGGATACACAGGAAATATTTTTTCTTGAAATCAAACCCTTGCAGAACTTGAATGCAGAGCTACAATTCAGCCCAAGTGGTTTTGAACCCCTGCACATCATACTGGGTACAACACACATAACTATAAAATCTGTAGCGCCACTTCCCCATGCCATCACTGAAAAAGTTCACAGAATCTCACCACAAAAGCACTTTGAGTACTTAAAAAAATAAATCCCAAAGAGAAAAAAACAGGTTTTCCTACTAATTAAACAGCTTGTGCTAACTTAGTAACTATGTTTTCAGTGCATACACAGGCAGCTTTAAATGTTCTGTTCTGAATTCACTTAGGTAACTGACTAATTTCATCATATGTTTGGGTTCTTGGGGTTTTTTTTCATTAACAGAACTAAATGTTGATTACAATATCTTAATGCTACTACTATCCATTTCTAGCTTTTTGTTTATTAGAAAAAAATAAAAGAGATTGAATACATCAGCTGTTCTAGGTTAAATAATTTAATCACTTTGAATAATGGCTTAATTCACTAGAAAAACAATAAAGAAGAAATGCGTGCCACACTTTAATTATATGTTATATCCAGGTTTTGTAATGACTTGAGGTAAGGATCCCATTCCTGGCAGAATAACTTCCTCTCTCGAAGCAATACTGTGCTGGAGTCTACAATAGAGTAGGTACCCATCAGGGGACAGAGAGACATTGCAAAGATCTAAGTAGTTGAGATCATTTGCTTTAAGATAGTAGAGAGTAGTAAGCCTTTATTGCCAGTCAATGGTACTTGGCAATCCCAAACACTGCCTGAGATAAATGAGCCAAGCAAACCAAATGAACTGCAGAACTGAAAGCAATCCATGACACTGAATAGACATGTATAAGGGCAAGTACTATCTAACATTAAAGCAGTAAGAAAACCCCTTCCTGAAGAGTTTCAATAAGAGTGCAAGTTGATAGTTCTACAGAATGAGGCATCAAAGGAGACTTCCTCTACTTCCTAATGAATCCTGCCAACAAATATCTTCCTCACTCCAAAGTTCTCTCCATGGAGTTTTTCCACTTGGAAGCAGATATTCCTCAAATTTCTCTCTGTTTACCTGTTATAATGCACAAACTGACTATAAACATAGGCTAGCCTCTGCATCATTTGGCCCATGGTACAAAACTTGCAAATGAAATCTGAGTACTGCTCACATGGTGATGAGAGTTTTGACATTGAACAAGTTCTGCTTTTCTTTAAGACAAACTCTACCATTGAGTATTGAGAAGCCTTAGTCTTTCTTTTTTTTTAATTTAAAAGATGTTTCCCTTAGTGAAAGGCGCGGTCTTCTTACCTCCATCAAACTGCATGACTGAAATCTCATTAAAAGGTAATTCCCCTTTCAAAGACTGCAAGAAGAAATCAGCCAGATGTGCTTCTAATACGACTTCCTAAAACAGAAAACTGTTTTAGCTAACAGTCAGCAAACTGAAACATGAGATGAGACAAGATATAGAGGGTGAGAATCTACTTCACTCTACATTTTTAAGATTTTAAGAACAGGTTAGACTGGTGTTGGGACTCAGTTAAGTTTCATGAGCAATATTTCAGCTCTGTGTTTCTGTGATTCAGGCACCAAACTCATTATTTGCAAGTATGAGCTCGCTGAATAAGATCAGTTGGCTGTATCAGAATAGAATAGGATGAAGAAGAAAATAACTGTGAAAGGCTTCTTTTATGCCATCTTCATCGCATCATGTTGGCTTTAAAGATCATTCTTCTTTCAATATAATTTCTCATTTTATTAATAGAATAGGAATAAAATAATATTTACGTAGCATATTTAGTTGATTTTCAGAGTGCAGAGAAAAAACACACATGGGAAGAAAATAACAATTCTGTCACTAAGAGAAATATCTCTATTTAAAAAAAGTTGCAACAGAACATCTTTAAACCCAATTAGGAAGCCTGCTCTCCTGGGACTTAAGAAGAGAAATGTTCTATTTTAAGAGTCCTGGGGAAACTTCTACCAAGACCTTGCATGTCCAGTGGCAGAAAACATTAATCATAGCAGCAAAAGGGGATCTAATTAAAGACAATTTATAAGAGGTACGTGCATATGCAAAAAAAAAAAAAAAAAAAAAGGGCAAAATTCTCTAGTTTCCACTTTGCAGAAAGCTGCTATCCTATAAATAGCATCTGTTATACAAACACCAGTATAAACACCATAAGCACAGTACGAAAGAGGAGTGCCATGTTCACATCAAAGGTGGCTCTATGTTAGTTCCTTAGCTCACCATTGAGGTAAAGAAAGCTGCCTAGGATATATTTAGTAACTGTTCACGTCCTAAAAGACATTCAGTTTTTCAGGAACTGTACCTACCGTGCCTACACCCATGCTTTGGAACAGAGGGGATTTCTGTCTTAGTTCCTTAAACTCTAACATTTGGCTTCAGACTCTACTCTGTTAAAGCACTTTCATGCCTGGGACAAATTTCCTGTTTGTTGAATGCATCTGAGCAGGGTCTTTTGTCTTTTAATACTTCATTTAATATCCTCCACTTCAGGTTGTTTATTTTTCCATTCTTACCTTTATCAAAAAGCTCTTCCTTAGTGTATCCTCTCTAGTTGATGTCATGTATCTTGACTTATGACTTCCAAGTATAAGATTAGCTTTTCTTTTTCACTTTTTTTTTTTTTGAGAAAAGTGAATAAGTATCACCTACTCAATCTTGTAAAATTATTTGCAAATTAAATGTTGTATCCCACCTATTTCTTTGAGGATCAGATTATTCTGTACTTAATTAATACTGATAGCCAAAAGAGGCTGCTTCCACACAGAGTTCTATCATCATCTTGAGAACTGGCCCTTGCAGCTGGGCAGTTGCTCATGTTCCTTTTGGAAAGCAAGAACAATGGATTTGCTGGACAATACCAAAAAGAAAAAAAAAATAAAATATCATGCAGTCAAATTTAAGATTCACTACCCATAAGAAGTTATTGATCTTGATATTTGCCTGAAATCAACCTGAACTCAAGCTGAATTAAGGTAAATGTAAAATAAACAATTTATTGACAGAAGCTAAAGAGAAGAAAGTTAAACATTTTACAAAAAAAGTTTAATAAAATATAAAAAGAAAGCTTTCTACTTCACTCAGCTCTAGAGGTTTACATGGAACCCACTGTTGGACATTCACAGCTCAAGCATCTAGTTGCTTAGCGGAATCAAAGGAAATAAAATTTTAAAACAGAAGAGGATTTGATTTGAGATTCTCTACTTTCTGCTGCTCCCCAACCCTTCAGATCTTCTCTTTCAAATCTTCTTCTTGTCACTTCTTCCTTCAGATATCCTTTGATCTCCCACCCTCTGGCTGCTCGCATCTGTTTGGGAAACATTGGTGTTCCCTGGCCATGATTAGATGTGAT
This sequence comes from Anabacerthia variegaticeps, assembly GCA_035583185.1. Classification (NCBI taxonomy): domain Eukaryota; kingdom Metazoa; phylum Chordata; class Aves; order Passeriformes; family Furnariidae; genus Anabacerthia; species Anabacerthia variegaticeps. Next base: position 30,478,055 of record JAWWEW010000112.1, on the reverse strand, counting down.
TACCGCTTGTACAAATGGCAAGCAGTCAGCTAGTGACTGCTGTGGCGCTTGACAGACTGCTAGCCTCTTCTGAAGCAAAAGGCTTGTTTGGGCAGATTCAAATCCTTAAGCATATCTTCTTCATGCTATTAACCTGTATTCCATTAGACACAGATAACCGTGTGAATCAGACTTTACGGTCACCGTGTTGGGATTAATGTTTGTATCACATGGTTCAATTTTGTCTGAGAACAGACATAACAGTAACTAGTCACTTCAGGGTAATAACAGCCCTTCACTGACTGTTCTCTAAGCTAATACTTGATGCATAAGCTGACGTAATTTTAATAATAATTATGTTTATTATGAAGAGAATTTTCATGCTCTAACTCCCCGTCTGTTTTATTTTTTTTTTAATTGTCCATCTGGGTGCCAAAATCAGAAAGAACCAGCTGACATTTTTAAATCTCATAGATTAGAAAGTATGGCTTTCTCCTGTGAGATTTCCCTAAAATTTGGAAATCATAACTACAGTGGTGTGCCGAGTTTTCTTTTGCATCACCTTCTCTCCAGGAGAAGTAAGTCCAAGAACTTGGAGTAGGCTAACAGTAACGACCCATTTTTCCCATGGAAGTACATCCTCCTTTGCTGTAGAGTGACTACTGTAGTAATGGTCCTTCTGCCTTCATAATTAATATCACACATAGGGAGAACTGAGGTGACTTTTAAAACCTCCCCTAGAAAATGTTAATTACCTACAGCTGAAATGGGAAGAAAGCAATTGTAATAACTAGAAGCTTTGTATTTCCACTCGCAGTTAGATACATCATTGTTAGGTTGAAAAGTGTTGCCAGCAATCCAGGAAGAAAAATTCTACAATGAAAAATAATTTAAAAAAAGAAAAAAAAAAAAAGGATAAAGTTGTAACCAGCCCAACCTGCATGAATAAGCTTTTAACACAACAGCAAATACAAGCTCCTCGTCCTCTTGTGCATGCCTTATAGACCACCATGACAAAAACATTGGAAAATGGAAAGGATTCTGTGCAAGCAAAAGTAAAACTAATTGGGGAATTGGAGAGATCAATTTATAATATGAGCATGAAAAACTGATCCAAAAGCCACTGTTAACAGTGGGAACACTTATTAAAATGAATGACAAAAAATTATTTGTGCTTAGTTTGCTATCATCCTCTGTTGGCAGCATATGCAGCTCTTATTAGCAACCAAAGGTGAGGATAAACATTATTTTTAACTATAAATACTAGCCTATGCATGTGAAAGCTTTATTAAAATGAAATGTTGGCAAATTTTGGATGATTCAGGAGAAAAAGAAATGACACTTTCATTCATTAAAAAGAGTCTCAAAATGTAAATAAAGAATGTGGCAGCATCCTTACTGGTTAGACCCAAGTGAGGCGCTGGGAGACAGTGTGAGAGCTCTATTCCCAATTTGCAACATGATCCAGGCCAAGTTGTTTAGCTCCTGCTTGTTTATCCATCTGTAACATGGGTGTAAGAAAAGTTATTTCCCAGATGGCAGCATGGTGAAACTTAATTGATGTTTGTAAACTTCTGTCAGAGTCTCTGATGAGAGGTGAGCACAAAATAATATTGCATTCACCTTCTGGGAGCTCCTACATTTATTGCATAAATGCAATAAAGATAAATTGAGGGTTACAAGAAGAGAATTATTAAAAATCTGCTATAATAATTAGTGTGTTCAAAACACACATTCTTGTTCACAGAATACTAACCAGTATTCTTACATAAGTATAGATCAAACTTGGGTAATGATTTTTTATTGTGAGATTAATGCATATATTGTCCCTGGAAAATTCAAATCACTTTCCTCTGTCCTGACTTCATTGAAATGATCCAAAATGCTTAAAAAAAAAATAAATTCCTGGGCAATAACAAATCGCAGGAGCTCTCCATTTTCCATCTCTAAACCAGAACATGGGAACTGACACCATGGGCCCAAATTCAGAAAGCACTTTCCACAAAATGCTGTCTCCAGCAGTGAGCAGCAGCACCATATGTTGCTATATGACATTCTCTTCCTACTCTACCAAGTATATATTACTGAGGGATTCTGGCTTACTTTCAACCCTGCTATAATTCTGACTGCTCTTGTTACCCATAGAAAATCCTACCCTTCTCACTTCTTGGTGACAAGGTCATTCTATAGCAGATTTCCAGAGCCAAATGAAACCTTGGACAGCAACTCATGGTGATAAATACTACTGTCTTTCTCTCTTCCTTTTTCATAATGGCTTGTTTAAATGCTCTCTAGTAGCACAGATGGCACAAGATGGCAGATTCAAAGACAAAGTCATTCGCTGAAGGTTAGGAGACACTGCTAGTTCCCCTAATCATTCTGGTTCTTATACTCTTCCTCAGAAGACAGGTTAAGGGGACTATAGGTCTAAAATGAAATCTTTTAAATAGTTTAAAAATACATCTTTTAGGACAAGCTGGATTCATGACCTGAGATGACTGTGTCTAAGATAGGAATGGCAATGGCTTAGAGCCCGTGGGACTCCAATGCAAGTGAGGTACTTAAATGCTGTGAAGCCACAGGCAGTACTATGGAATTTGGAATTCCAGTGTCTCTGATCTTAGACTGTGGCTTGAGCCAGAAAGAAGATAGAGGAAGAAGGCTTTACTACTACTACAGGCTTTGTGCTGTGACAACTTCCCTGGGGAGCCTGTGCCAGTGCCCAGCCACCCTCTGGGTGAAGAACCTTTTTCTAATATCCAACCTAAACCTCCCCTGACACAACTTCAGGCCATTCCCTTGGATGCTGTCACTGGTCACCACAGAAAAGAGACCAGTGCCTGCCCCTCCTCTTCCCCTCATGAGGGTGTTGTAGACTGCAATGAGGTCTCCCCTCAGTCTCGTCTTCTCCAGGCTGAATAGACCAACTGACCTCAACCACTCCTCATATAGCTTTCTATCAAGGTCCTTCACCATCTTCATTGCCCTCCTTTGGACACTCTCCCTTAGCTTAATATCTTTCCTATATTGCAGTGTCCAAAATTGCACACAATATTTAAGGTGAGGCTGCCCCAGTGCAGAGCAGAGCGGGACAATCCCTTCTCTCAACCCAGCTGGTGATGCTTTGCCTGATGCCCCCCAGGACAGGGTTGGCCCTCCTGGCTGCCAGGGCACTGCTGACTCAGATTCAACTTGCCACTGACCAGGACCCCAAGTCCCTTTCTGTGGCACTGCTTTCCAGCATCTCATTTCCCAATCTGTACAAACAGCCAGGGTTGCCCCGTCCCAGGTGCAAAATCTGGCATTTTCCCATGTTGAACTTCATATGGTTGGTGATTTCCCAGCCCTCTAATTTGTCAAGGTCTCTCTGCAGGGCTTCCCTGCCTTTGAGGGAGTCAACAGCTCCTCCCAGTTTTGTGTCATCTGCAAACTTGCTTATTATCCCTTCTGGTCCTGCACCCAAGTTGTTTATGAAGACATTGAAGAGTACAGGGCCCAGGATGGAGCCCTGTGGAACCCCACCAGTGACAGGTCACCAGTCTGATGTTCCCCCATTCACTATCACTCTCTGTGCTCTACCCTGGACCAATTGCTCACCCACCACATGATGTGTTTATCCAGCTGTACTGGACATTTTGTCCAGAATGATTCTGTGAGAGACAGCATTGAAAGCTTTACTGAAAACCAAAAGGATGACATCAAATGGTTTCCCTTGATCAACTAGGTGGGCTGCTTTGTCATAGAAAGAAATTAGGTTTGAGAAGCAGAACTTTCCTCTCATGAAGCCATTCTGGCTGTGACTGATGGCTGTATTGTCTTTCAGGTGTTTTCCAATACTTCACAGAATAATCTTCTCCATAACTTTACCAGGCACTGAAGTGAGACTGACAAGCTTGTAGTTTCTGGTGTCCTCCTTCTTGCCCTCCTTGAAAATGGGGACAATGTTTGTCAGTTTTCAGTCAGCTGGGACTTTTCTGGTTTCCCAAAACCACTCAAAAATCATCAAGAGAGGATCAGCTAGCTCTTTGAGAATTCTTACGGGTATTAAACAACACTCTTTCTAGTTGAAAGGACTAGTTCTTTTCTTTGACCTGTTTTTTTCAGGCTTTCTGCAAAATCAAGCAGATGCTTCCACTTGATCTGAACCCATCTCAATATTTCAAAAAAACTCTGAAACCATAGTATGATTTCATGAAATAAGTCATAATTTGGGGATTGTGAAAAGACTCAAGCAAGCAAGTTCTTATGTCAGTATGTACCACCATAGTTCAAGGCCTGATTCAAGACTAATATACATATTTTATTTAGGAGATACATCTTTGATATACTTAACTAACTTCCACTTTGGAGTTCTGTCCTGAGGGTTTAATTAATAGCTGCTGGTGCTTCCATAAGGAAAGGAGCCATGATGAAAAGAGGGTATTGAAGCTACTCCTACTGAAAGCCGTATAGAAGAATACAGCTATTTAATATAAAAATTATTAGCACTAGACATTTTCTACAATTTTTGTATGATAATATCTCTTTATGCAGATAGTATAGCTATCCACAATACTGTATGCAAAACTGAAAACATGTTTCTGATTTTTACATTGCATTATAATATTTGATTCTGAGGTTCAACAGCAGTTTTTCAACAGCAGATTCCACTTGCACAACTTTGAGATATTAGGAGTATGTTTGAAGTGGTGAGCATCTGTCTTGCTTTTCTTATTTTCTTTTGGACTCTCAGAAATTAATTTTCCTTTTCAGGTAACAAAACTCCCTCTATTAGCTCCCACATCTTCCTTTAAAAAAAAGTATAGCGTTTAACTAACACAAACACTGAACAGAAACTCAGATCTAATTCAGTGACAGACTATACCCCAGCGTAAACAAAGACAGCACTGGGGAGTCTTCCCACTATGAGCCATACAGAAGGCACTAAGACCAACTCATCTAATTGCAGGCACTTGAGGTTGCTTATAAAGAGAGAAAGATTAATCTCCAGAGTATGGTTCATCCTTCCTAATATCACTTAACTGAAACATGTTGGAATGAATCTAGCAAAAGCTACCGTCCACCTGCCTGCTCTTCTCAACTGGATACAGAATCTCTAGAAGGCATTCCCTCTACACCTGTCTAAAGAACAGAGTCCAAGACAGATCCTTTCTACATCTGGTATTATGCACTGAAAGTAAAGATGGCTTATATCCATGGCAATGGTCCATAAGGTTTTATAATGCAGAGTGTGGACGTCATCATTTCGATAGCATAGCTTGCTTCCTTGCTGCTTGCCTTCCCTACAATCACTTAGGCATGGATCAAATAGAGCTGTTAAGGCTTGACAATAAATGCTTCTACAAAATACTAGACAGCTAACCAATTCAAATGAGAACCATAACCTAAGTCCAAAAGAAATTTCACTACTTCCACTAGAGCTGTGGACACAACCCTTTAAGGAGGAAAACAAATAAAACCATATAACTTAATCTATCTGTTTACAGATAAACAGTAGTGTTCAAACTTTTGTATTTTGAACATTTTTAATTTCTCAAATGAAAATTAAAAAAGCTTTCATCAGGTAGCTGTTAAGTCTGAAGAAATCCCATTCCTTCTTCAGAAACAGTAGAATCTTGGCTAAGTAAATTGTTTGCTGCAAATTATTTATTTAGCTGCAGGCACAGGCTAAATATTTGCCCCAATTCACTGGACAATCTCTTAGCACCTAAGGGAAGCTTCTACCAAAGCTATTAAATAAGTATTTATCCATGCTTTGCCTCTAATTAAATGTCATCTAAGTTATCTTATGTGCATTAAGGGCAAAGGACGATACAGTTTTGACTTCACATAATAAGATGCCTTCTGTTAATTATGCCTCAAGACAGGCTTTGATTCAGAAATCTTATGCTGCTGTTAATGTTTCAGTCTTCCTGATCAGTTCCACAGAAAGGGAACACTTCTAGAAAAGAGATTCCTAATACTGGGGTGGGGGAAGGAAGAGCAGAATTTTGGGCATTTGTTTTATAAAGCTTTCGAATATGCAAATATCCCAAGACAGTGTGCTACTTTAAAAGGTTTATACATAAGTTCTGCTTGAAGCAAAATGTAAGAGTTTTTCTGTTACATTTTTTAAAACATTTAGTGCAAGTGGTTTTGTAAGTATCCCAGGGTTGATTACTTTTAATAATTAAAATCATACAAATGAGGCTAATTAACCTTGTATTCAACTATATCTACTAGTTACCTGGATTTTTTATTTCTAATAGCCTTTTTGGTGACCAATTATTCCATGTGTATAGTATTCCCAAATTTTTTTAAAAATATATGCTATTATCCTCTCAGACAGAACTGTGCTTTGCTTTTTTCCAAGTTTGGTCTGTCAAATGACATTGATTTTTATCCATTAAGTCCCATACCTGACTACAGGTCATGCAACTCTCAGTTCAAAATTAAAGAAATACAAAATGTACAGCTCTGTAATTTATAAGCAGATGCAAGTATGATCATGTCTTATCACCCTTTTCTGTTGTGCATGCTCTTAGACCATGATTCACCAATATCTTTTGAAGGAAAAGATTAAAGGACTCTTCTATTCATAGAGATCCTTTATGTTATCCTTAACACCTCAGCTATCCTGACTGACATTCAGCTCCTGAAGGGAATTTAACTATCAGTCGAAACACTTTTATTAATTTTGCAGTTATCTATAAATTTCTAGACTTACTAGCACCCAGCTCTGGCAAAGCAAATCTTGCAAATTTAAGCAGGAGACTTAGATACATGCCATTGTCTAATAAGTGCTCTCCGTGCTGTTTATGGGGAGACTACTTCTTTAGATTCCATGCTCTGCTTTGCTGTTGTTCTCTTTCAGTTCCTCTCCTCCCCCTCAATGAGCTTAATGAATGCATCCATCTGGGAAGTTGTAACAACATAATATACAGTGACTTCATATCATAAAGTGGGTTAATTTCCATGTTCATGAAGTTATCATGTATTAGTGGTCTTAGATCATTAGGTAGCAGCTCCTGAATTGTGAGCTACTTACACTTTCACTCTCCAAAACCAAAAGTCTACCACTGCTGTATGTATATCTTGTTAAATCTAATGCTGGCAGTTCTCCACCAAAGAGCCAGAAACAGTAAATTAACAAGCTTAACCTTAATTTTAAGGTTTCATAGACTGCTAGAATTATTAATCTTTGATTAAAGCAAAAAAAAGTAATTTAATTGAAAATTTTAGATCTGACTTCAGTATTCTTTCTTGCTAAGACTCAAGCCTTTGAAAGAAAAAAATTCTTTTCTTACTTTCCTAATACAATTTAAAAGTAAAAATTTCTGCTTGTATCAGCAAATAAAATATATCTCCTTTGACACAAAATGTTGGCAACAAGATGAAAATAGAGTGGTTCTTTTCTATATTAATGGATCTTGTTCTTTGGAGTCTTTGGATTTTTACCAACAATCTCATAACTATGCAGAGGAGTGATCAAAGACACAACAGGAACCTACAGCGACTGTTTGGGGTCCTATGGCACAAAGCATCACCTGTCGTCTAAATTTGAGACACCTTTCTCTTAGTGTTGTGTTATAACAGTAAGAGACAACTCCATAATATCTGACTAATGTTTGAAAACATAAAAGACTGATCCAAAATCAGGTCAGTGAGCCTTTCTGTGCATCCTCAGGCCTTTTACTAACCTGTGATGTCCACTTCCAATTGATGGATTAAATCATTTGCATTACACGTGCAGCATAAATTAACAAATCAGGCATGCAGCAAACTAAGAAATTAAACTTACTGCAGCTTGCCACTACCTGCTTTTCCTGGATGCAGTGATTTCTTATACCGATAAATTGTAGATACAAAAATGTTCACGGGCAATAGCAGGGCACATGAAGAAAAAGGGACCTTCTGTTCTGAAAATTAACTAGATTTTTCAGATATTTTCTAGACATATTTTCAATGCATACAGAACCTTAATTCTGGGTGCTATTTGCTCAGGTATTGTAAAACTGTACTCCAGGTAAGAAAAACAAACTTCAAAGCAGAACTACAAACTCACAACCCATTTGAAGCTATGCCAAGTATGCTCAAACATACACTTTTCTGAGTATGTGCCTTTCATGATCTTGAGAGTGTATGAATAAGTAGAGATAGCCTCTTTTCCACTGTGTTTTAGATTAGATGGCTCCCTAGCCAAAGCTTTGGAACATTAAAAACATGGAAGGAATAAACAGTCTTGTGCTAAATCAAAATAGTGAAAACACAACAGAAGCAAATATATTCAGTAACTATTTCTGACTGACAGCATCAATAATCAAACCTGCATGCTTTAAGTTCTTAAAATATGTTACCTAATGCTTGAGATGACCTCATAGTCCATTTAAAAAAAAAAAAAAAAAAAGGAAAAAAAAGTTATATCTAAGAAGTTTAGGAATATCAAGTTAATTCCCTACATTAAAAAAAAAAAGAAAATAAAAATCCACTGCACAAAGAAGTTACCAAAACTGGCTCTAGTGAGGAATGTCTGAACAAACAAGGACTTGAACTTCTCCACATCTGGTATGAAAAACCATCAGTGGGACACTGTCAGAAAACTTAAAAATCTTTGCAAAGTACCATAGTGTGTCTGTTATGTACCTGTACAGTCACAACACCAAGCCTGACAGAGTTTGAACATGACTCTCAGGCACATGGTGTGATACGTGGGGTTGTCCTGTGCAGGGTCAAAAGCTGGACTTTGATGATTCTCATGGGTCCTTTCCAACTCCGAATACTCTAAGATTCTGTAAATAAAAAAACTAAAGTAATCAGAGTTTTTAATCAAACTGTATTCATAATTTTTATTACTTAATACTCTGAGCCACATTGAAGTCAAATCTATAATATCTAATTATGACTCCCAGCTGCTAGTGTGTGTGTGTTCTGCAACCAGTACTTGAATGCAGCTGCTATGAGTAACTAATTTGTCTTACATTGACCCAGTAAGTTATGAATGACATTTACATAACTAACACTTTCTGTGCAACCACACTGACATAGATATTTGAACATTTCATACTTTGATTTTCCTGAGTGATTTTCAGTTTATCTAAAATTTCTGTGCTATTTCCTTCAACGTCCTGTAACACAGACATAAATGTTGAGAAACATTGAAATATCCTTCAGTATATAAGAAAAAATCTGCAGTGATACTAATTGGCAACATGTCTGATTAGCATTTAAAATACTCCAATACTTTTTACTCCATTAACCTTGACATAAATTATAGTAAGTAGTCTCTGTGTGACAGGAGTTTTAATTTAGCACTACATCTCAAGTTACATACGTCTTTAAGTCTGACATAGAGCCTTTCTTCTTGCCAGTTCCTTTTATCTTGAGGGAAACCAGACAGGCAGTAAAGCCAGGTCTTACCACGTAAACAAGGAAGGGTGTTCATAGCATCATTTTTGCTAAAGCAATTACTGTGATACAAATGACTTAATTTTGTCTTTCAGCATCCATGTCCATTTCTAGCTTTTAGACTGAACTGCCAGACAAAACTCTGAAGGCAAAGAGTTTTGTATTTCATATTTCACTAACCTCTGAAATGATGCCTGCTTTTTTGACTGCTAAGACAGAGCTGCAGACTTCAGAGCATATAGCAGAATATCAGCTGAACCTGAAATTGTTTTATTCAAACTATTACTCACTTCTCTCAAGACATCTGTTAGTTCCTATATTTTACAGAAGTCTTTCCAAGTTCCTCTTGCTGAGCTATTCCATGGATTTTATATGCTGGGGTTATCTGCCACAGTTTCTTTTACCTCATTCCCATGCCTTCAGTACGGTTGGAAGCAGAAAGCTTTTGAAGCTTTGATTTACATATATAGATCAAAGTACCATAATAGCTCTCCAGAGCAGTTATGGAAAAAAGGAAAAAAAAAAAGGGAGAGAGATAGAATTACATCCCATACCTTTCTACTTTCTAGCTGGCAAAGCACAGCACACCTAACCTGGAACTTGCTAGAGCCAGAGAACCTTTTTTAGTCATTTGGGATTAGATGTAGTGAAAGTAACTCATGAATAAACTAGTTTGCGTTATGCCTGAACCACTTTGATTTGGCTTTGGAGAAACATATTTCATGAGTAGATTTTCATAGTTCGAGCCTGAAAAGGTAATAACAGATCAGTTAAATTGTCACACAGCACTCCAGCAAAAGAAAATGCATCAGACCCACTTATCTTTTTAAATATGCAATCTGTGTGGGAAAGAACACGTTGTGCTTATGTAGCATTACGAAATCATGTTTTTAAAAGAATATGGAAATGTACTAGTTTAATTAGATTGCTCTTAAATTATAATGGGCTGTCCCTTTCAAATAAAGGGGTTTAAATGTTGAGTTGCTGTTACAAAGGGTACTGCAAACTGAGTAAGCCTACACAGGCATTCAGCCAAAGTAAGCTCGGAGGGCCAACTCTCCAATGGCTTGCAGGGTTCACTCCATTTTCCCTCATGGCTCCTTAGGGAGGGAGTATGAGAGGTTTCCCTCCCTTGCTGATGGGTGTCTCCTGTTGGAACAACTATACAACATTGCCATCTGCTGACTGTCCTTTTTTATTACAGTGCCGACAAAGACCAGCCTCGTGCCGCTTTCTCCCACGTCCCACTCCGTCCCCCTCCCCACCTGGCCCCAAAACCACTCTAGAAACCAGCAATTTATATTTAAAGAAATTCTGAATCTTCGTATTTTTTTTTTAAAAGTAAAGAAAGGAACTTCTCGGAGAGGCTATTTTTTCAGAGGACCCGATTTCATATACTCATTTGTTATAATGACGTGATATCTTATGAGTATCTTAGTGTACATGAGAACCATTCCATAAGGTACATGGAGCCTAAGATCTCCAGTTTGCCAGAAAAAAAAAAGAAAAAAAAAAAAAAGGAATTTGTCATGACTAATTGCTGCTGTTCATTGTTTTAATATCTTGATACCAAGTAAATCTGTCTAAACAAACCAAGAGCTCTTCCCCAAAGCTCTCTGGTGCAGTAGATCTGCTAATTGCTTTAGAAACAAGTGACAGACATCTGTCTTCTCCTTTTAGGCAACAGTGCACAAGGCTGGTGAAAATGTTCACAGGAAAAATAATTATTTCAAATATGTCAATAAATTTAAAGACAGACAACGGCTGTACCTGTTTTTCACAGGTTTTTTCAGCTTTCCTGTGACTTCTTGGCAGCTCCGTTTTATTCTCAATTTAATTAATTAGTTAATTTGATGTCCTTTCAATACATATGACTCTGCTTCAGAGGACAGAAAGTTTGGAGAAATATTTGACCTTAGTCAGATGCTTAGTCAAACATAAGCCTTACATGAACAACTGCTGTTTGCCCACCATTAAAAGTGACATATTATTCCCTGCTCATGCTGACTGTACTTTTAGCTGCATGGAATTACCTCCTCTCTTCACACAGCTGGAACACTCATCAGTGTAACCAGTGACAAGGACATGTTAAAGTGCCTTTATTGAAATCTGATGCTATTTCTAACTGCACAACAACCAATAGAAAAGGAATACTGTTTGTAAATGCTGAATGCACTAATCCTGCAGAAATTTGCAAGCATCTAGTTTTATGGTTCAAGTGGTCCTCACACAGGCCTCTCTCAGTATGCAAATTTTAGCACATAAACAAAGCTCTGCAAGTTCTATACCTTGGATTGCACAGTACTCAATACAAACCTGCCTCTCACTGTTTGCTTTGTAAAACAGCAGTGACTATGAGAGTTTAACCAATAATGATGGAGCCTGGTGAATTACCAAAAAAAAGTAATAACCGTACTCTGCAAACAAGTATTCATGTTAATATTTGTAATTTTATTAAGAACGAGTTACTTGGTAACAAGAGTCCATCATAGATGTCTTATTCAGTCTTGTCTTAAACTCAACCTTCCTGTCTCTGCTTGATATGTGTTCACAGCTATGGTCATTTATACATCCCAGTGAATAATCTGCAGTAATGTTCAGTTATTTCAGCACCTAGAAATGAGATTTCAAAGGGAATCAGGACTGTCCTATCTATCCCCCTTTGAAGTTACTAGGCATTTCAGCATTCATCTCAAGAGTAGATGATGCCAACTTGGTATACTTAAAAATCCCCCTCAAAACGTTTCTGTTTCTTCAGGCCAAGAAACAAACAAGTTAAAAATAACAATGCTGGTGTTAAATGTATATTTGCTTACAAATCCCCAAATTTGTAGTGTAAGTACAGAATAACCCCTGTGTCTGTAGATCATCATCTGACACAGTGAGGGTCAGCCTACAAGACTCATATTGCAGGGGCACAGGCTAGACTCTATGGTAAACATAGAAGCACCAAAACTAGGCACATATTTTGTTCTCAAAGGATAAAATAAAGACCACTGAAGGTCAATATCTCGGTGCTAAAAGGTTCCTCGTGGTAGTACCTGGACACCAGCACTTCTTAAGAAACCTTACCAGCACATGTTTAGAATTGATGAATTTTTGCCTGTATTATTCTAAGAGTGTTTTACTTTATACACACCCTCACAGCATAAACCACTGTTTCTTTCTTCCCAGTCTCTAGGATGTTAATTTCTTCCCATTTATCAAGAACTTTACACCTCATAGAAGTAAAAAAAAAAAAAAGCATGCACAATTCAAAGGACAAAGCTAGCAGTGCAAAGCTAGTTGCCATCTAAGACTGTGTCCGTAATGTTTTTGGTAGGTGTACCCAAATACAAGTTTGAGTTAATCAAGACAAGCAGTACAGCCTAGGAGCACACACAATATTGCCCCCAGTGCAGCTGTTGCACACACTCACTGTACCCACACTTCATTTCCACCAGGAAAGGAACAGTGGCACATGGGCTATGCCACTCACCTTTCACAGTCACTCCAATCAGGACCCTTTAGCACCTCTTGCAAAAATAGTCAGGCTCTAGATACAATGGGAACATAGCCAAGGAGGAAATCACTGCATCCCAGCACAGAGAACAGATAATAGCATGCAAGGAACAGAATAAACAAGTTGTATTCCCTTGGGAGAGTCCAGAAAATGCACTTCAAAATTTCACAGGTCAACTTCACTGTCACTTCACCCACTCACCTCACTACAAGAAGTCAATAATGTGATGTTACAGGATTCTACATGTCCAGCTCATGCTCCTGTCCAGCCAAGGTCTTATTTGAGTCAAAAATCTTTTCAGCTTTTCACAGCTTGTCAGCAAGCTTGTCTTCAGCCTGTCCGTGTCCATGCTGCTGCAGCCAGAGCTGTATTACAGGTTCCTTGTCTAGGGAATGAGGGGGACTACATGCACAGGTTAACAGTGCCCTTCACTCCAATGGTCTGTACTAATACAAATAAACTACTTTCTTCCCTGATGACAGTGCAGCTGAAGATCATCCTGCTTTATCTGTCTCCCACACCACAGTTCACTCTTGGCTTTTGTGTGTAAGGGAGGCTATGCAGTATGGAAAGGCAGAGTGCAGGGTTACACCTCCAAGGCTCTGCAATTGCAGAGAGGAAGGAAAGAGGGAGAGAAGGGAACAGTGAAGGGAGTGAGAACACGGAAAGGAAGAATTGGCCTTTCTCTGCCGTGTGAGAGCTCCTAATGGTGTTCCCTGACTTGTCTGACTGCTGTGGTGAGCAGGTCAGGAAAATCCTCTTGACTCAGGGGCTGCCCTCAAGCTGGGAGAGGCTTTCAGAGCTCGCTGTAGTTCATTAACCACATTTGCAACATAACAGTTTTGTGCCATTCTGTCAGATTCAGGACTAGGTACTGTGCTGAGTAATGATGACATTTCTTCAATTGAAGACTACCTGTTGTGATACCAGGACATTTAAATTTGGTACTCTCCAAGCAGTTTTTCATGGGCAGCCAGCCCTCCTCTTCCTCCCTCTGTGCTCTTCCTCCCTCACCGTCTGTGACACGGTGTCAGCGTGCAGTCAATAGGTCTGGTGGGGGCCAACAGTTTTGATGGAAAGGGAGGCAGGCTGGAGGAAGAGAGTGCGAGCCAAACCTGAGTGATGCACTGCCTCATGTGGGGAAAGGGCATGACCATGCCTTCTGCCTCTCCCTGTCCCAAAAGCTAATGGCTACTAGCTCCTCAAAACTGCTGTCATTTTGTGTGAACCACTATAAATAATAGAGAGCATTCTATCCTCACTCTGTGGATCAGGATAAGCTAATAGTCCTATAAGGACCTTACAGAAATGTTACCTGGAGAGAAGAAAATAATGTTTTCTGGTTTAGAAAATATTAAGAAGATCTTTATTCTGTTTTTAAAAACATGATCAGACCTCCATTTTTTTTTCCTCTGGGAAAATTAACTTGGATTGAACACAAAAATCCAAACAAGAAACAACCAACCAAATCCCTCTCACACAAAAAAAAAACCCCAAAACCAGCAAACAATATTTGTAGAGTTTTGTTCCTTATAGTGCCAGCACATGTTAGTACATTTGGCCCAAGTTTCTTGGCTAAGCCTTCAAATACAGCTGTAACACAAAAAGAAGAACAGCAACATTTGCATCTTTCTGACTTGGCTGGTTTTGATTCCTCAATGTGTAATTGAGGAAGGTAGAGAGGGAAGTTTGAAGCTAACTGTGTTAGTAGTGCTTAAATTAGTACCTAGTAAGGAGGAGCAGGGGAGAAACCTTTACCCATTGTTTAAAAGGTTTTCAGCTCATTTTATGCAAAACCATTCCTTAGGTATGCCTTGGCCTGGAGAGTTCTGTTTGTTTTATTCATTAGTCCTGCGGGAGATCCAGAGCCAATGACTGATTTTATGGTTATTTTAGTGGTTGACTGCAAAACAATGGAATTCAAACTCTGTACCATTCTGTAGAAACAAACATAATCAGAGCAGCTGCATTCAGGCATATGTTCTTTGACAGGAAGACAGCTACACTAGAGAGGAATATGGGCCAGTTTAATTGCTGGAAAAAATAAAAAAAAAAAGCACAAACCTACAACTACAGTTGCTTTGACTGTTTAAGCATTGCTCCTACAGAAGGTGTGTTTGCAAAAGTAAGGTGGATGCCAGTGGCAGGGCTGTCCATGATGAAGCTAACAACTGCTCTCAGCCTGGAGCAGAATACTACAACACTGAGACATTGCACAGAAATATTTAGATCTTTCTCTTTTCTCAAATGTAGAAAGCATTTTACTTCACCATTTGAACTGCTATTTCCTTATTTACCACATTATCATTTTCTAACTGATATGTCCTCATGCTCTGGGAGAAAACTGTGCTTTCAGAACAGGTTTTCAATGAAGTTATATGATGCAGATGTACTACAGTCAGAGTAGGTGTACTTTATCCTGATGATATTTCACAGAATTTTCTAGTTCATCAATCAGTCAGCCTTTTTTTTTTCCTTTTTTTTTTCCTAACTCTTCCACAACTTTCCAGATTTAGGTATTTTTTCTTACTCAAAGATCCTGATCCAGATTGCACTGATCAAAGGCCTTATGAAAAGACACTCCTTTCTTATGCAGTACATAAATAGACTGTAAACCTCAGTGCTGTTCCTGAGCCAAAGCACTGAGCAAGCATTAAAGAGGGACTCAACTATTGTATGGATAACTAGAGCATTCAGGATTGATACAAGGAAGGTTGAAAAGAAGCTTAGGAAGGGCATGTGAAAGCATATGATTCAGGGTTTAACCTCCTCATCATAAGCATGAAATTCAGTTGTTATGTTTCTGCCAGCTGAAGAGTTTCATATACCCTCCCCTGGAACATCTCCAACACTTGAGAAAGTCTCCCACTGACACCTACTGGTTTCAGATAGGGCCAGGAGTGAAAGAAGTATAAAAAAGATGTTATGTACCTTATCTCATTAGATGCCAGAATATTTTGATCACATTAACAGGAAAAATCTCAACAGCTAAGGTAATTTTTGATTGTTTTTTTCTTCCAACCCTTTAGGACACCTTATTGCCATAATTTGTGCCACATTTTTTTTCTGCTCAACTCAGAACTGTCCTATCACTCATCTCTTTTATATTCTGCAGTCTGGCTCATCTGTAGCACTGTTTCTAATTAATTCTTCAGTTTAGAATAGAGCAAAAGAGAACAACAGTTTCACAAATATCTTTTCAAATATCTTTTCAAGATCATATACAAAGGTAGAGGTAAGCAAACAGTTGCCATGTATAATGAAGATTATTACACAGTCCCAGAGGTCAAATGTTGCTCTATCAGGGCAGAGAAAAATTGAAACTCACTGAATTACAGTAAAGTAACTCCAGGTTTGAATTCTCAGTGATGAAAAGGAGAGAAGAATTGGCTATCTGTGAGGACCTGACAGGATTCAAACAATCACTCTCTACTGCACTGAAACTACAGCCTTTTTTCCTAAGAGGAAACCTCTTTCTCACTAAATGAAAATACTGAAGTAATTACACATTATTACATACTTAGCGGGACACATAGATATCACTGCAACATAAATGGACAACTTAGTTTTCTGCATATATTTCTATATTCTTACTTCCTCTCCCATCATCAGATTTCAAAAATCCTACCAGATATTCTAACATCTACTAACCAATATTATTTTTAAAAAGACATCGGTCTTGTAAGAAAATCTTTTCCTCTGCCTACCCTCCAAGGATGGTTTTGCTATACATAGAAAGGACTACACACAATCAGAGGAAAAATGCAATCTTAGGCTCCCAGTAGCAACTAAAGACCTAGATTTTGATTATTAGTTTTCATGCAAAGCTAGCAAGTTGACATTAGGATAGCACATGTTCCTAGACTTCACTGGAAATAGACTGCTATTCAGAACCAAACATTCTTAGGGGACATTGGATTTTTATACCTATAACAATCTCTCAAGAACTCTTTTAGATAATTTTGGGATGTTTATCATTATTTCCTTTCAACACTTTGGCAGCAGATAAAATGTCATATTTTTCCCCTTTATCTCTAAAATATTTATAAAAGCTTGCACAAAACCCAATCTCTGAATAGCCTAGATAAAATTTCCATGTGTGTGCTCTATAAATATTCCATACTACATCATGATCCATCTTAAATCTTCAGTTTGACAATTCCACAGTAGCACCTCATGAATTCCCTCTCTGTAGACAAGGATAGACATGCAAATTACTGGTTCGCTGTTAATCATCTTCCTTCTCACAGTAACGAAAACTAGTGAACATGAGTCTCTTTCACATTCCAGTATCTTAACTGAAGAATCATCCAAACTACATTTTGAAAGCACAGTGTAAATATTGTAAAATGTACACATGAAATACACTGGGGGAAAAAACCAACAAAACCAAAAACAACCCAGTTGTAAATATATCAAAGACCTCTCCAGTCATCTAGTCTTGTTAGATTAACATTTACAAGAAAAAGAGATGAGTAAGAACATGAACCAGCACCTTAGTACAAGAGTACCTTGGTAATTCTCCAGGTTCAGACAGTGAGGTGGGTAATTAAAAGAATGCTTGTAGGCAAGATTTTGTGCTGGGACAGCTTTCAGGCATAAAGGTTAGAGTTCTAGAATTAAACAACCATAAGGTCAAATATTAAGGGTAGCAAGTCAGATTAGAGCTTGGAGCATTAGTAAGGAGATTTAGAAGTTGTGGTATGAAATACTGGGGACACACACCAGAGGCGGGGCGACACTGGGTCAGTCCAAAGAAGACAGGGAGCCTTAGAAGGCTTGTTAGGCTTTGTTATCTCCACAATAATGAACAATATCAATGCCCCAGTAAAGTTAGAGTTTGAAATTTAACACTGCAGGCTGCAGCTTGTGTGCTCAGGAGACTTCTCTGTGATTAAGCTCTTTGGTGGTCACCTGAGAACAGCAAAAAAAAAGCCTTGGTGCTGCTCAGTTTAACTATGTCTCCCAATGTAATTGGTACAAAAGAAAGACTTGCCAAGAACACGCCATCCACAGGGTCCAATCCTTTGGCCTTCCCTTCAAGATCTCATATGTGAAAAAGCAAGAACTCTTATTTATTTTTTTCTGCTCTACCCCATCTACCTTGTTGCTGCTACAAGGGCTGATAGCACTTGGAACACTTACTTGTTGCTTCTTGCCAGAGCAGGACTTGATTTCTGCACGAGAACCTGCCTGTCTTTCCTGAGTGCCTGTATTTCTGGAGCCCTTGAAGGCTTTGTTCCCACCCCTTTGACGCAAGTATTCAGAGCCTATGAGAGCAGGAAAAAGAGTAAAATGAAAAGTTCTGTGGGTTTTTTTGCTACAAGTTTTGGCACAATTTTTAAAACGACACATTCAATAAAATTCAGTTCTAATAAAAACTTCTGAGCTGTTGATGAGACTAAGAGCTAACATAAACAAAAATCTCCCATCTGGTAGGTTTCAGAGACACTCAAAGCTCTTTCAATTTGTCAATAAAGTTTTGTAACAGATGAAAAAAAGAATATGGACAATTCTCTGGATGTTCCAGGCAGTCAATATGAAGACTCAGACTCATGCAAACCCCTTGTTTTTGGACAATCCTTTCAGGTGTTTTGTCAGTGAGCAGTGTGCTACTCAACCTAGACACAGCACTTATGCTGTCAACTCTGCCATGTTCATCATTACCTTTCATTTTCATTTCAACACATTGTCAATATCACACAGGCACTCCCAGGCTCAGTGCCAAAGAGAGTGGATAACTAGGGTGAAATCCTCAGAGCAAATCCAAAGGATTGTCTCTGGAGAACACGGGCCTTAAAAGCTATCAGAAGAAAAGAAGGCTAGTTTTGGAGTAGGGAATGTTAAAAAAAAAAAAAAGAAAGAAATGAGATAGAGAAATGGACAGGATGGATGTCATGGGCAGGATGGGAAGAGGTTCCATGGGGGCTGTGTAGGGCCAGTCAGATGTGGCTCTGCCTCAGGGCTTGTCATCTCTGTGTTCCCCTTCTACTTCCACAGTGGAAGACACCCTTCCTGGTGCCTTTTCCTTTTACGAAAATTAAGATGTCACTGGTGTGAGAGGCAGGGGGAAGGGACGTGTGGCACTACTGGAAGCCTGAGGCAAATATCAACCTCTGCTCAGCAAGATTTTTATAGTAAAGCTGGCACAAAGTCTGATGTGGCTCTACCAAAAGAGTACACAGAAGTACAATAGGCTGGAAATTTCTGAAATCCAGCACAGCCTATTCAGCCAATGCTCTGCTTATTCAGTCAGGAGCTGCTGTCTCAGATTTCTCTGCTGTGGGTTGCTCCTATAGAAGCTGTGGTCAGCAGTGAAGCAAAGGGTGAGCATTAGATTTCCTGTATCAAAGACAAGGTCAGGGAGTGTCCATATCTGACTTTAAATGCTTAATTTCTCTGTAACATCACCAAGTAAATGAGCCAACATTGACTAACAAATACTATCTACAGGTAAGGAGTCCAGAAACATCATCATGTAAAGCTCATACTCACTCTAAATAAATTCAGAGGAAAGAAGACCATCAAAATATATTTAACAGTCCAGAGATTACAGACTCTTGGTTCAGATTGGCTCCAGGAAAATCATACCATTTTTGCTGTGACAGAAGGTTGCTTATTCTGCCACATGTGGGCTTATTCAAAACCCAGAGATGATCAATTGGGTTTTGACTATAGAATGTCATTCTCAGTACAGTTCACTTACTCAACTAACTCCTCTTCCTCAAGGATTTTTTCCACTCCCCTCTTCCATTCTCTTGTTTATAAATGCTGGATAATAATGTATAATTATTTGGCCCAAAATATAGAGGAATTACTTTTTTGGTCCCTCAGTTCTCACTGCGAGAACTGACATAGTACTTCTATTTTCATTACCATTGCATCATAGGGTACAGAATCAGAGTGCAACTTTTGCCTAAGTATTTTAGTTGTGTTCCACATGCAAATCACTGTCCTGAGTGCCCAAAAGGAGAAACAAACAGATTTGGTCTCCACATAATGGATTTCAAGTGTCATGCATGAGCATAGTGAAAAATTACAAAAGAAAATTGCCTGGTAAGTCAGATAAGAATTATCATTCCTCACATGTAACTATCAAAGTGAGAGGTAGAAAAAAATCACCAGTAGGTTACAGCCTGATTTTCTTTTCATAGCATTTTAAGGATTTCAGAATTAAGAGCTAGAGTTAATGAAGGCTGGGGGTTTTGGTGTTTTGGTTGGTTTGTGGAGGTTTTTTTGCTTGGGTTTTGTTTGGGGTTTTTTGTCGTTTGTTTGGGGTTTTTTAATAATATTTTTATCAAAATGCTTAAGAGATAGCCAGATGTTTGATGCCAGTTTGTATAACTCCAGCAGCACATTAGGGAAAACATTGGAAAGAACATGCCCATCTTTCCTAAAAGCTGTCTGCTCCTTTACAGAGACATTCGAGCAAGTGCAGATGTAAGTCTTTGCATGTAATGCTGCTGTCTTGTAATCTGAGGGACACTGCAGGAAGAAAGAGTGATGGTTTGCTGTTATATGGTTAATTAAAAGGCATAAAGTCATGGTAGGAACAACAGGATATATGCAAGGGCTTGTCTCATCAATAGGGCCAGAAGCAGAACTGGGAATGCCCTAAAGATAAAATCACATTACTTTTGTAGCCATGCATTTTAAATTAGCTATAAAATAAATAAATAAATAAATAGAGGGAAACAGCACACGTACACACACTTGTGACCATAATTTAAATGAATGAATGAAACTAGTGACAGAAACACAGCCTGACCCTGATCCTTTGAATTTAAGCGATTTCTAAATCACCTTTCTCCCAGTGTTATTTCTTCCAGACTTGTGGCCTTTGCATGTGCAAATGATTTGCAGAGGTATAAAATTCCTTGTGATTTCTCTTTTCTCTATTACCATGAAGAAACTTATAGAAGGAAATTATGTCAGCTCAAATCACTGAGCAGATTGGAAATCAACTTTCTATAGAGGCATATCTCTTAACACTTCTATTCCCTGTTCTTGTTTGCTTACCTTTTTACAATGGGAGAAGGAGCAAAAATAAGAAAGAAATCAGTCATCGTCTTTAAGACCACAAGTGATTAAATTAAACAAAAAAAACCCAAATAATGCTATAAGTCCATGAAGTTTGTTAGATATGTTTGATTCCTGAAGAATATAAATCCCTGCGAGAATCAGTATCATCATTGTAGATAAAAGGGTTAAATGTCCCAGATACACTGAGAAAAAACTGGTAAAAGGCACTGTGGAATAAAACATTTAAAACAATAATTAAGGTACATTTAGCTCATGTTGGGCTAAAGCATAGGAATATTTTTCTTCATTTCCTTTACAATACCAGCAAATATCAGAAAGCTGTTGTGTATATCTTCAAATGCTTCCTCAACAACCTGTAGTCACTTGAAATTGAGGGGATCATGAGCACATATTTTCTGGTGCTCCTGTAAAATCACTGAATGAATTACTACAATCTTGCACAGGCAGAAAGTGCTCTAAAACAGTTACTGTCAGAATACATTACTTTGTTCAAGTTCATGCCCTTTCTCTGCATAGTATACAGTAAGAAATATCATAAGAATACAGATCATATCATGGTTATAGCACAAATTCTGTATTTCAGTCATCAGTAAGAAGAAAGCAACAAGACAGGACGTACTAATCATCAAAAAGTCTAGTTGAAAACAAGACAGATTTGAGTGGCAGAGGACGATTACTCAGTTTTACCTCAATTAATTGTTGAATATCTTGCTTACATATCTACAGCTAATCCTTCCATAATCATAAATAAGTCTGTCTATTTCTACTGACTTCAACAGATCATCTCTAGGTTTCACAAGAAGCTGCCCTTGAAACACATAGCATTCCTTAAAGTAACTGTTACCTCTGAGAAGCATAATTGATATATAAATAACCCAAGAACCCCTAGCTAAGGAATACAACAGCTAAAATAACAGACTTAGAATCTCATGGTTTTATATTACCAACTCTCAGTAACAAATCTGAGAGACAGAAAGAAACGGTATCTTAGGTAACCTGTGCTGCATTCCTCTGCCTACTTCCTTCTACTCTGGCATCTCAGCGCAGAGGCACAGGAGAAAGGTTGCTTGAGGATATTTACTGAGGTGGGAAGCAGCCAGCTTTTTTGACAAGGTGGTTAACCGTGTGGCAGATGATATCTCCTAGAATTCAATGGAACACGGTTTATGCTGCTTATCCAAGAGTAGATTATCCCAAAAGTAGATTGAAAAAATTTGTAGCCTCACTTCCCTCATTTTGCATAAATTTTCTTGAGGTGTGTTGGAGGTATACAAGACTAACCTCTGCTTATTTGCTTGCTCATTTCTTTTCCAGTTTCTGGTGTACATAGAAGTCCTGTTGGGATGGCTGTTTCAGTCAAGCTTGACCTCTATTTTCTCTGTTAGCAGCCAGAGTCTGGCAAAGACCACTGCTAAATTCTCTGTAAAATGCCCTTGATAAATGAGTTGGCATCTTACAAAGGATAAAAACCTGGCCATAAGCACCACAATGAGGGACAAAGTGCCAAGTTCTTTCAAAAATTTCTCTTATCTACATAATATATCAGCTCTTCTCCAGCTCACACTAGCCTAGTCATTTCTTAGTTTACCAACCCCAAACACTTTCACTAAGTTCTATCCATAATTTCTATGAGTCCAGTAGCTTGTTCTCACTCCTGCATTTGGCTGTGAGCGCTGCTGAGATTGATAATGCTTTCTGTAGGGCAGCAACTCGAGCAACATGAGCAACTTCCACGAAGTGTATGTGCTTCAGCAATCAAATTCACTCCTCACTCTACTCATCAGGAGGGGCAAGCCAGCAGCAATCATCTGTGTGTAAAGAGAAGGTCTACAGTACACATAGAGAAGGCAGCTTCTTTTACAAATTATCTTAAACATATCTCTGGACAAGTTGTTGGCTATACTGTTCCTACAGAGGTGATGACCAGCCATCATTTTTCCCATACAGATCATTAGCTTGCAAGATCCTCCTTTACTGTAAACTTAGCATCACATTTCCACATGACAATGGAGGGAAGCATAAACAGTGGCGTAACAGCATTGTGCTCAACTAAGCAAACACAGGGGACTGTACCTCTGAGAAGAAGAGGGAGGTGATTTTGCCTAAAATCATTCCATTTTCCTAGAACACACAACCAATCCACATAGAAAGATAATGCAAAATTTACCTTTCCATCCACTTGCACGCCTTTTTTCTTACCTTAGCCAGCTTGCTTTCATGCTGCTCTGATACTTTGCACCCTGATAAATCATTCTGTAACCATTCACAGTTTGGAAGCACAGGAACTTGTTAAACTGTTCCATTTTAGCTACACCAGCCAAGTATGAAAGTAGAAACTGGTATTCCTCCTTGAAAAGCTCCACAACACAATGTCAGCTGTTTTAAACTGGTTTGTTTCTCCAGCATCGTAATCTCTGACACATCTAACTCATCTCTTTTGATGACCCTCATGGAGTCTGTCAGTTCCATTCTCTCTCTTCTTTTTATGTGCTTTCAACTTTATCATTTCCAGTGGAATTGAAAAATCTGCTGAGGCACTAACACCAGACACAGGTGACTGTGGATGTCTCTTGTTAGGGCAAGAAGATTCAGCCTTTGCTGGAAGCAAAGGGATGCTGGAACAAAAGTTACCTGGAAATCTTTTCATCTTCCTTCCTCTCACATTTTCAGCTGGGAATCAATTTCTTTCTCTTATGAAACTAGTTTGTTTCCTGGCAGAGTACCATCATCCCTGTTTTATTTTCTCTGAAGGTTTATAAAGCTTGTTATGATTTAAGTGTACAGAGGTGTAAATTTAACATTAGTTCTGTTGGCCATTTCCACACTATCTGGGAGACGAGCCAGGCTCCTTGCTTGACAGTTTCTTTCTATGGTGAAATGGATTGTTGTAGCACATGCTTAATAAGAAAGAGGAAAGACAAAATATATTTTATAAAGGGAATAGCTTAGATGAAAAAATCTTTCAACACAGAACGAAACTATTCCACTTTTAGAACAGAGTATTTTACACATATATGGCCTATAAAAATATGCTACCTTCTTCTACCTTCTCTGGTTGACAGCCAGCTGAACATGAATAAGCACTGTGTCCAGGTGGCCAAGAAGGCCAATGGCATCCTGGCCTGTACTAAGAACAATGCGGCCAGCAGGACCAGAGCAGTGATCACCCCCCTGTACTTGGGACTGGCGAGGCCACAGCTAAGTCCTGTGTTCCGTTTTGGGCCTCTCACTACAAGGAAGACATTGTGGTGCTGGAACAGGTCCAGAGAAAGGGAATAGAGCTGGTGAAGGGTCTAGAGCACAAGTCTTATGAGAAGTGACTGAAGAAGCTGGGGTCTCCTAGCCTAGAGAGAAGAAGGTTCAGGGGAAATCTTATAGGGGATTGTAAAAAGGAGGGCGTTGGGCTCTTCTTCAAGGTAACAAGTGAAAGGACGAGAGGAAATGGCCGTTCTGTCAGAGGAGGTTTAGGTTGGATATTAGGAAAATTTTCATCACTGAAACTGTGGTCAGGCTTAGGAATAGGCTGTCTGGGGAAGTGGTGAAATCTCCCCTGAATGCGTTCAAGAGGTGTGTGGATGTGGCACTTGGGGATACGGTTTTAGTGGTGAACACAGTAGTGCTAGGTTAATGGTTTGACTTGATGATCTTAAATGTCCTTTCCAACCTTAAGAATTCTATGATTCTTAACCACAGCAGTATAAAATTAATTAGACAGACCTGGAGACACCTGTAGGTTCCTGGGAAGCTCAGCCTCTGCCCACACTCCTTGGTAACACTATTTCTGATGTTTTCCCCTGTAGGTCTCCCCACAAATTCTGCTGCCTGAGAGTGCAGCCTCTTCTGCCTATTCATTTACACTGGGCCTGAGGCTGATCCCTTTCTACAATATATCAAAGAATTCCTTTTTCCTCACTAATCAATGAAAAGGTGAGTAGGTGGCTGATACAGTTAACATCAGTGAGGGAAGGGTAAATAAATATTAAAAAAACTAATAGCCTGAAATATTAAAAAAACTAATAGCCTGAATGAGCAGATAATGTAGCCCTTAAAGTACCATGTTGCTAATTTGGCTAAGCTGGATGAATATCTGTCTAGCATATGTGAAAAAGTGCCTGAAACAGTTCCAGACAGGTTAGCAGTTACTTTTGAGGATGTCTGGGGACCGGTGAGCCACCAACAATGTGAACAGCATAACTACAGGATTTATGTTTAAAGAAGTAAGGAAGGGAGAAAGGTGAGTACAAAAACTCATCAACTTTACCTCCAACTTAAAAAAAAAAAAAAAATCTGAGCGAATAAGAGGTGGTTTTAGAGCATTAGTGCAGGAGAGAAACAGTAGCTGGAGCATATTTTGACTTTACTTAGGCTTTTGGCATTGTTTTGTATAGTACTTTTATGAGAAAGCAAAACAAAATCATCTAGATGGAGATAGGCTAGCATGGGTGCAAAATAAAAACAATAAAAAACTCTGTAAAACTACATTCAAAGAACAGTTATAAAGCTTCCCTGTCCAAATGGAAGAAGTAGCAAGCAGTTTTATATGGAGATTTATCCCGAAACTGTATCCGATTTTCCCAGCATTTTTGCTTACACTATGGATGATTAAATACACAGTATGCTTATTAAATTTGCAGATGACATGATATGGAAAGGGGGTGCAGATATTCTTAGAGACAGGATTGGAACTGAAAATGCTCTTGATACGTTGGAAAATTCTGAGAACAGCTGGATGAACTTCAATATCTGCAGAAACAAGCATCTTCCCAGTGGCCTGCAGCAGCTGGCTCAGTAAAAACTTACTTAGAAAATATCTAGGGAATATGGTGAATGACATGGTCAGAACAAATCAACAGTGCCAGTATGGTGAGCAAGACAAATGGCATTCTGGGATATACAGAACAATATCTAACACATGGGAAGTGGGAATACTCCTGCCAGTGTTCCCAACACAGATGTGGCCTCAGCCAAGTGTTATGCCTGATTTCAGGCACTGATCTTCAAGAAATATTTAGGAGAACTACAGGATTTCAGAAGAGAGTGAGTTGAAAAACCATAAGTGAGAAGAAAATGTATGTGGGAGTAAGAATTTAATTTCATCTGAAGAAGATACTAAAAGAAGGAAATACAGCAGAAAACATGTTCATAGTATGGCTGGAAAGATTTAAGAGTTCAAGTATTAAAAAAAAAGCATCTCCAGTGCTACAGACAATGTCTTGCTTTTCCCAGTTTACTCAGTTTCCAAATAAGCAGCCTAAGGTGGCCAAGAGCAGACTCTAACTGCCCTTGCTAACTAGGAAAACAGACTGGGGAACCGAAAGACACAGAAAGTTGAACCCTGACCCATCGTCCTAGACAGCATGATAATCCCCACAATATTAAATGATATTTGAAGTGCATATTTAAATGGGTTGCAGTCAGAGTCTTGATTTACATACCAAGGAGAAAAAATTTAATGGGAATTGTCTTGCCAGAAGAGGGACCACTGGGGATAAGTAGGAGAAAGCATGTAGAAATGAGTAGGTTTTAGATAGCCCAGTACATTTTATAAACTGTTATATAATATGGAAGAACGATATTGTTTTTTCATCAATGATATGATACAAAGGGGAGGGGAAAAGAAACCATTGCATTTTCCCTCGACACTCCACTTTTACCTGTTTCATATTAAAATGTCAATTTTAGTTCCAGAACTGTTTCCTATGATTGACTTGTGCTGAAGAGATAGAAATCACAACAATAATAATGATGTGATTTTTTTCATAGAAACACGCAAGAGAAAGAACATATTGCAGCATCTTGAATCGAGGATAAACTGCAGTCACTGCTACTGAGAAAAATCTGCCTGGGTGATCATATTTGCTCCTCTTTTCTGTCTTTAAACTGACAGAAAACCCTCTTGTGTTATTTATTCTAGAAGGGTAACAGTAGGCTGGCTAGGCAAATGCAAGAAAAGGGGACTAATTGTGTTTTCCCAATCAAATTACAACCTGTGATGACCCTGAAGGAAAGGCTAGAGCTGGCTGGGCTGAGTTCAGACTCACCTGTTGTCCTTTCATTTCCTCTCTGGGTGGAACACAGTAGTCTGAAGACTTCTACACAAAAGTAGCCTTTAATTCAGTCCTCATTTAATCTGAAGCATTAAGGTCTAAGTGGGTAGGAGATGAGATAAAGTACAAGATAAGGCATGAATCAAAAGAAAGCATATTGCATAAATTAGTTTTCTTAAACAGTTTAAGAGCAGGAATTCTCTATTATGTCTCTTTAGTGACTCTGTCGATGAGTAGGTAGGAAGGATGAACACCTCAGGGCCTGTGTTTCCTGCTGGGGCACACATCTGCAACCTGTCACTATCATTTCTGGTGGTAAATTGGAGGCAGTTAAAAAAGTGAAAGTTTCCAAAGTCACTGGGCAACATGCTGGGCAGCACAGGCTCTTCCCCTTCCAAGACTATCTTCAGTGCAAGTAAGAGTAGTATATTTGTACTAACCCATCCTACCATGCCTCTGCAGTCTATAATAAGAGAAAACTGCTCTGAGAAGGAACTAGATCTTTAGACATGTCTGCACAGAACAAATACAAGCACAAGAGGACAGGAAAATAAATGCTTAACATAAAGTAGGGAGATGGAAAAGAACAGTTTGGGAGACCTTGAGAGGCTGGAGGATGGGCCAACAGAAACCTCTTGAAGGTCAAAAAGAAGTGTAACAGCTACAGCTGGAGTGGCCTAACTCCATAGAGTTAGGGATCAACTGAGTAGGTAACAGCTTAGCAGAAGAGTACTCGAGAGATCCTTTTGGGCAAATTGCACAGGAGACAGCAGTGTGCCTTGTGATGAAGACAGCTAATCACATACTAGGCTACACAAGCAAGTGCACAGCCAGCACACAAAGGAAAGCCCTTATTCCTTCTGCTTTGCATTAGTTGGGCCATGCTTAGAACATGATACCCAGTCTTTGGCCCTGTAGAGCAAGAAACATGATGACAAACTGGAGAGTCCAGCAAAGATGCACTGAGACTGCTGAGACACTGAAGCACAGGCTAACCTGGGAGGAACTTTTTCGTATAGCCCAGAGATTAGACCACTAATGAGAGTCCGGAAATAAATTGCAGTCTCCCAGTGCAATAAATGGTAAAGAAAGAGTCTCTTCTCGGTGGTGCATGGTGAAAGGGCAAGAGACCACAGCCACATACTGCAAAGGGAAAAGTAGGTTGGATGTAAGAAAAAAATCTTCACAGCAAGAATAGTTCAGCACTGAAGTAACATGCCCAGAGAAGTTGTGAAATCTCTGGGCTTGGAAGTACTGGCAACTTCACTGGGTATGGTCCTGAGCATCTGATCACAATTTCTTAGACCAGCATGGAATAGGGCTGGACTGGGTGAGCTCCAGACTCCCTTCCAACTTGATTTTTATTATGTTTCCAGGAAGGTCTTTAAGTTTGCAAATGAAACACCATCAAGTCAGGAAATACCTTCCTGTGCTTCCCCTCATCTTCTGTCTTGTACATTCAAGCTGCGCACTGTAGGTGGCAGAGAAGCTACACGGAAGCACCGTTATTGTAGTCACAGTGCCTGAAGAATGTGAGGCAAGGTCCGTAGGAAGAGGTAATCTCTTTTATTAGAATGACTGATATAGTTAGAAGAACTTGGATGGGATTTCAGGCATGCAAATCCTTCTGCAGCCTGAAAATAGAACCAGCCCACTTCAGTACTAAACGCAGGTTGAAAACAGTTACTCTGAATTTAGCTAGCTATATTTATCATTTAGACCATCTGAGAAAAAAACCCACATAATTGGCACTTGTGGAGTGAAAGATTTGTTAATTATATTTTCATCTCTCCTCTTGATATACCTCCTGAAGGAGGCAGAGGGATATTTTTGCCTACAGAACACGAGGGTGGAAGAGAGTATTGAAGCGTGACAAAGCAGCTCAGTATAGATGATCATGGCTTCCCAAGAGTCAGGGAAACTTGGGATGCACATAGCAAAACATACACACACACATGCCAGGCTCAGCATCAGGTTTTGGCTAATGCCACTGAGCAGGGGCAGCCCTGCAGTGTGTGTCATGTCAATCCCTGCTCACCAGCATGGACCATGCAGGTTATGCTAGGCTTTTCCTGCTGCATGGAAATTTCATGCATCACCCCCAGACTGGCGTGAAGGCCTTGCCTGTTGCATCCCTGGTGGCTTCCCCTCCATGTGCCAAACATCCCACCTAGCCCTTCAGCCATACTTGCCTGGCAGGAACCAGTGCCTCTGTGCTGATGTGCTCATCTGAGTTGCCCTGGCAGGGCCTGGCAGAGACTCGGGGCCATGCTCACCACAGGTCTCATCCATCACCATGGACACCAGCTAGATGTCCTGCTGTCCCCAGGGTCCCCACCTGGCACTGGAGCAAGACTCTTGGCTTCAGCCTTACCTTCCCTCAGTCATGCTGAAGCCTGGGACTAAAGGCCAGACCCTAGCTTGATTTGGGACTGGCCTTGGGAGGCACTGGTCTGCCACCCCACTGCCCACTTCTAGGGACCCCACATTTACCTCAGGCACTCTTTGCTCCTGCACAAGCATTAATCTCCAGTTATGACCCATTCCACTCCTCCCAGCCCACTCCTCATGCCTCCAACTGCATCGTCATGGAGGATGGGTGCTGAGCCATGCGATGCATGGGATAGCCTCCTCACCTTTGTGATTACTTCTGCTACCTGCTACTGCTTCTTTCACCAGTACAATTTCCCATCCAAAGCTTGCACCAGGCTTCTTGTCAACATCAGAGTGTAGAGGACCTTGGCCACCACCTTTGCCTCCATGCAGGTTGAGGCTTCATGTGGTTCTAAAGAGATAGCATGACTCAGGTATCACAAGCACAAAGATTCTGAAGGACCAAGAGCTTAGATCTAGTCCTTGGGTTGTTCTTCCGTGCTGGCTAACCTCCAAAAACATAGTGCTGAGGAGATTTCTTTCATTGACAGAGAACCAAGAATTTTCTATCAAAAGTATTGTAACCGTTAAGGAAAGGTTTCTTGCTTTGTTTTGCTGACAGCAGTCAGGAGTCAGACTGAAGATTTTTAGCCTTGGACAGAGCTGAGGCATTGGGTAGATGCAGCATGGGGTACCAGCAAAAGGCCTAATCCAGCAAAACTGAATTCCCCTATCCTCATACAGTCACACCAGTATCTAGAGACAGACAAAGAAGCAAAATAAGTCTAGGCATGGGCCTCCCCAGAAGAATTTCAGGTGACATACGCTGATTGTGTGCCAGAAAGATTTGTCACAAGGGAAACATGCTATAAGCAAGTCTGTACAATTAAAATCAAAGAGGGGACAAAACCACACAGGAAATCGTTCACAGGAAAACCACAGAGAAACTGAGCCTCCATGAGTGTCAGACCAGACTTCTGAACCTGTATCAAGCTGTGAATCAAAATGTAGACAAGCTAATGACATAGTGAGAGTACATGAGAAATAAAGTGGAAGACAGCCTTCCCCTGACAGATAGCCACAAGCATATGTCTGACTGGCTTTAGGACCAAGACCATAGCCCCCATTTTCTTGGGACAGTTATCCTCTTACATATGCATTAGCTTGAAAAACACATAATTTGTTTCTAGTGCAGACTGAAAGTAATAACTAAAAACAAGCAAATAAAATGACAAAGAAAACAAAATGACAAAGCAAACAAAATGAAGAAAAAAAAATCCTGCAACCAACCAAATAAATAGATACCTCCCCCCCTCAAACAATCTTTCTGATGCTGTGCATTAATCCTACAAGCATGCCTAATGAAATTCATTTGTTAGGTCTGAGTAACAGACCATGTGCCTGATTCCTGACAAAATAGATGGCTTTAGCACACATCGAGCACAGCACTGGTCATCATTCAAAAGACTGTCCTTAAGCTGGCTTACATCCTGCACTTTGGCACACAGCAGCACAAGCTCCTCCTTCCAAAAGATCTCTAGTTTATGCTCAGAAGTCATAAAGCAGTTGGACCCAGTTATAGTTTAGAATAAACATGAAACCTCCCATCTGTGCCCAACAGTGATCATTCCCAGCCAGGATTTCTATGTACGGTGACCACAAATGCAATTACGTCAATACAGCTTTGTTACTAGTGAAACACGTAGGCGCCAAACTGCAAAGACTCTCTTAACTCTGAGCTATTGCTCCTGCTTCTCAAACTGTGTTGTGTAAGGGTAAAAGAAGTGGCAGCATTCCTTTCCTTACTGTTGGTGCTACACTGGGACTTTTGTTTGTACTGAACAACAGAAAAGGCTGCCAAGAAATCGGATCTATTGCTACAAGTTTTATGCATATTATCTTTCCCCTCAAATGCCCTGAAATGTAAATGCCTTACGGCTGTTATGTATTTTGTCACAGTAATAGTCATGAGTTCCATTTACTTTAGTTTCATATTGTTATTACATAAAAAGACACAATCAAGCAGAGGGCAGGGGGTCCATTTGAAGGATTGGATATATTTGCTCTGTAAGCCTTGGTGAGGAGCTTGAATCAGACTAACACAGCTGGAGTGACCTTGCACTCAGATCTGTGTAGCAGTTCAGAGGCTGCATAGGTGCATTGCATTAAGCAGAGGCAGAAAATAGCTACAGAAGGGGCAGAATGAAGGTAGACTCTTTCTCAGGTATCTCTCGCATAGAAGAAGGTTGGATGCTCTACGCAGTCTGATGTGTGATCTGCACTGTGTAGTGGGCCCAGGCAGGTACTTGTGCCAAATGCAAGCTCAAAGCTGGGGAGTGGCGGCAATCAGCATTTGCATTATTAGAATAAGCCAACCATGTCCAATTAAACTGCTACCTTTGGAGTCTAAATGGGCATTGTACTTCATTAACTGACAATGATTTAGGCATTTACATCTGTCCCAACCCTGCTTAAAGGCTGGTCTTTAGGAAAGGACTCAGTAGGACCTTTCTGTGAAAACTATCCATGAACACAGCCGGAATCCAGCCAAATTTTTTTCACATGTACCAGGACAGAGCTGAAAGCTATAGGCTGCAGAGGGGAAACAGCAGGAAGATGAGTGAGGGAGGTTCACCATAAAACTGGGCGAAGTAAAATCTGTTTGCTGTGCAGGGTAGGCTTTATACAAAGGAAAAAAATGGACCCCCTAAATACAGCTCATCCGTCGTGAAAGTGTTTACAGAATCTGAGAACAGCACCGCAGTCCAGCTATTCAATAATCACAGCATCTAGACTCATCAGTACCACAGGGAAGGCTCTTGTCAGCATCAGCAGGCTCCAGGATTAAATTTAAGAGAGTTTCTAAACTTAGATCCTAAAACAAAACCAAGATTCCTTAACAAGTCAAAATCTAAGATAGTTTTTAAATGTAGCTATTGTCTTCACCAGTTTCCTAATCACACTTTTGTCCCAGAAACACAACCTGCATGTCATCCAAACCATTTGCTCCACTCAGTCTTGAAACACAGACTTGTCTGTCAGGAAACACTGTCCCCACTGCCAACAGGTAAAGTATCTCTGCAAAACGCATCTCAAATGGAAACAAACAAAGTGCTCAGACTTGTTCTGAGATACTGCTGGCAAGTTGCACTGTTTTGTTTGTGTATGAGGAACGCCAAAAATAAAAGTTTGCTGGCATTCATACAGTATGCACGTTCTTATTATTTTACCATAGTTCTAAAGTCAAAGTTTAAACTGTAAAGCATAGACTGATATCTTAGGTGGCTTTTCAGCTATGTCAGACTAGACCTCCAGGTCCCTGGTACCTTCATTCTCCTCCCAAAAACTTTTTGAATGTATTGACTGATTTAATCCAAACTTCAGAGAAGAGTCCTAAAAATGACAAAGTTCCAAATTTGATAAAAGAGGTGGCTATTTCGGGAGAGGACTGGGGTCCACCCCATAAGTTTTCATTCCACTAAGCAGTTTCTACAGGACCTGTGAGTCTGTTTATCACAGCCAAAGCACAGCAAGAGATGTATTTTAACAGAAAACAGAAAAGAATTTCAAAATGACATGTAAAGATAGCAGAAAACCGAACTCAATTTTTTTAAGTCTAAGCACAATAATGCAAACCAATAGGAACCTGCCTTTTATCACCGCTGTGATCAGAAGAATACCTGTTTGGGAGCCCAGTGCAGGCTCATGCTCTTTGGGCAGTGTTTCACATCAGCTCTGATACTGTGGATTCTCCCAGTTAACAGTGCTGGGAGCAGAGATGATGACCATGGTCTCCTGTCTCAAAAGCTTTTCTGCACAGGAGTATAGTTGGTTTGGTTGTGCCTATTGCTTGCTGTTTTAGTGATTGGCAGAGATTGCCTTACCAGTGGTACTTATTTCTCAAACAGAGAGGACTCACAGAGCACCCTCCAATCCTATTAGTACAGTGACAATGATGTGAAAAACAATTTCTGAGGAGAAATCTCTTTCTGTGTTCTCAATCTCAACAGTTATGGTAGCAACAGACTATCCTATTTCCAACAATCAACATAGCTATTAGAAGTCTATATGACCTGGAGAAGAAGTATCCATGCAGTTCATTATCATGTTAAATGCAACTACTCTCAGAGTAAAAATAGTAGGGTTTTTTCCAAACATCATTCTTGTGGCAGAAAACCTGCAGTATCAGAAATGGGAAAAGTCATGTCAGAGATGGGTTTCTGAAGAAAAAGAAGAAACTGGCCGA
>JAWWEW010000112.1:30377198-30444381 GCA_035583185.1 Anabacerthia variegaticeps | reverse complement strand
ACCCTTTCCCATTGGTCATTTATCCCTTGATTTCTATTGGTAGTAATTTGGATTCTCCTAAAACCTATATATACACCTTAGTTATGTTAATAAACTCTCTCTCTGCTTCCCCTCCTGTGGTCTCCGTGTGTCTCTCTGGGGCATCTCGGGGGCCCTGAGCTGGGGGGGGCGAAAGGGGGAGCGATTCCCCTCGGCTGTCGTACATTCTTAATAGAGTTTTCACAAGCACTTCCCTCTCACCATTTCTTGGCATGTAGAAATTATAGCACGTTACACTTCTCTCCTAGGTTACTTGTCTTTGAAACAGACAGTGATTGCAATGTGGGTATAGTGCTGGAAAACCACATAGGCTGTGGGAAAACCACACATTTTAAAAATATTTGTTTTTATGTACAACCACGGCAAAATGCATACCCTGTAGTGTACTGTGGAGAATTACACAGTCCATGTTTGAATTCTAATGGTTTCTAATCTTCTTATAGAATGTGACTTTTTTTTTTTCCCCCATGGTGAAAGTAACATTAGTGAAAATGCTGTTCCCAACCAGTTTATCTCCAGCATAAGTTGATGAGGCAAGCTCTAGAAAGGAAGAGAATTCAGTCTGCTCCAGTCCATTCTCTCTCTCTATTGAGGTTACCAGTATTTCCCTCAATTCTGGACAAAAATGGCAGTAATGCCACCTTTGGAAGAAGAGAAAATGGGCTACAGCCATCAGCCTACCCTGTAAAGTTCATAGAAAAGACAATTCCAGGCTGTGTCAACTGTATTAGTCCTGACTATGGCAGCATAAACATTAAATTACAGCATTCTCAGTTATGGGAGTCTCTGGCTTAAAATGTAGAGTTGCTACTAAAACACTGCAAAAGAGTTAGTGACAAGTCATTGGCACAAAACCTTCCCACGTCTCCAAAATGAATAACATTCTGCTCCAGTTTTCCCATGGTATGGTTTATATCGACGGACATCACTGAAAAAGATGACATAGATCCGCTCTTGGTACATGTTCCAGTTGAAAGAATGTGAAAAAAATCTTTCCTGTTTACCATGTGAATGTCTGCTACAGTGTTTCCCATAGCATCAGTATTTCTGGGAAAGAGAAATATTCATGTCAGAAGTGTTTTGTCAGATGAAGGTTAGATACTAAACAGAAATGGAAGGTCAAGCAAATTCTGCAAATTCTGTTTTACTGCCACTTTAAGTTAGGAACAAAAAGAGCAAGATACACTAGTGACTTCATCTATGACACAGTCTATGCAGGATCAACTACATTCAGGAAATTAGTAAAAGGTCTTGTAAATGAGAAACAATCTTGATCTCACTCTGTAGTCCTTTCTTCCATTTCCTAAACACATTCATAATACAGTTTCAGTTCCAAAAGTAAAGCACCAGAATCTTCAAATACATTAATTTCATCTATGCCAACTCTGCATAAAGACAAAATCTCAAGCACTTCAGAAAGCTCTTCTGCATGATAAGCATGACATGGCACTTCTACAAAGCAGAGAATGATTCTGCATGAGGGCCTTACCATGCAGGAAGGCTTGAGAACAGACTTCAGATCATCCTCCTTACTTTAGCCTTGCCAGTGGGTGAGAGAAGCTTTTCTTATATGTGTAGCCCACCTCTTATTTTAGTTCTGCCCTCACCTTACTCTCACATGGCACAGAATTTACTTCATTCCAGGCTTTTCAAGTTAGTAATACCGCATGAAAGGACAGAAAGAAACTAAGGTCTGCTTTGCACATTTCAGCCCATTAACTCTGTCTTTGGTACACACTCTGTTCTCTGTGCTTTACATAAACATTGGAAACATAGGTCTGTAGAACAGCTTTACACTTTTAATTCTCAGTCACTGGGAATTAATTCAGACCACAGAAATCAAGAGGGTAAAAGAGGCTGTAGAGGTGACAGTCTGTTCTACTCAGGTAGTCCTTAAAGGTGAAAGAAAAAAAAAGAAATTGCTCTACCAGAAAAGAAATTTCATAGCACAAAAAGAGCAGAAAGTAAAAAAGCAGAAAATTAGGAACTTGCCATCCCAATCAGCAAATTCTATTTAATGATTTCAAGTAATTGATTTAGAAGCTTTCATATAGGAACTATACTCTATACTATATACTCTCTCATAGGATGTTAGTGCTCCTGCGTGAAGCTTTCTTTTAAGCCTTTTGCTTTTCTGAGGCTGGTGGTCTTGAGGTCTCAGGATTCACATGCCTTATGGTGAAGAACAGAAAAAGTCTTCAATAGATGCTTCACCAGTTAGAGTGGCAACCATTTCTAAACATTGTCAGCTCCCTCTGATATGTTAACATAGCAAAGGTTTAGATAAGCTTAATGAAAACTGCTGTCCTTGTACATTCAGGAAGCAACACTATGTTAGCAGACAACCTGGATTAGTGCTAAGTCACAGGTCACGCATAAGTGCTCTAGGCTTTCTTGAGGAATCAGAGACTTAGTTCACTAACGGTTGTGGTATATCCCCAGTAAAAGATAGCTAGCTCTGATACCAATACTCTTCTGAAGGCAGGAGGAGGGATTTCAGAGAACCTTTTTCTGTATTATCCATGAAAGACAACATCCTAAGGAAATACATTCTAAGTTTTTATGCATTATTTTACACATGGTTCAACAAAAAACAACATGAGAAACCAGTATATATTCCTTGGAAACTTTAGTTTTACCATGCTTGTGATTGGTTGTAAACAACCTTTACTAGTGCTGTGACTTGGAAAACTTTGAAACTTCAAAAGGAAGGCAGTATATTGCATGTGCAGCTCTGTATGAGGCTATAACATTTTTTAATATATTTTGTAACTAATCATGAAAACCACTGAGAGCTACATAGAAGATAGACCCGGTTCCCTGGGCAGATACTGAGTCCAAAATGGGAAGTTGTCTGACAACTGTAGCTGAACTAGATAGTTGAAAGAATACAGAGAGTTACCCATACCACTCCCAGCAGTCCAGGAACAGGACCCTGTGAAATGGCTGCAGAAACAGGAACTACAGAGACGTGGTATACAAACCTATTTGACATTGGTACTCATATAGAAGTCAGTAAAGATTTAAAAGAAAATCTGCTACAGTGTTTAATTATAGGATTTTGATTTTTTTTTTAAGATTATATGTCATCACAACAGCTCAAAAGTTGTTAAAGATGCAACTACATATGCCATCTTGAAAGCTTGCACTGTAATTTCTTAATCTTCCCTTCACATTCAGAGAAAATTGAAAAGGAGGTGCTCATCAGCAGCACACCTGAGGGCATCACAGCCCTGTGATAGTTGTCCTCATCTGACAGGAAAGTGAATATCATCATACATATTATAAGATGATCACCTGATTGCCTCTACATATATTTTGAATTCTGGACTGCATGTAATTAGGAATATTTCCAAACATGCATAACAAACACACACACACACACACACAAAAAAAGGTGTTTAGCATCTTAAATAAGTTAAAAAGACCCCCAAGCCATACAGTGTTGGGCAACTTACACAAGGTCATAATGAAAATCTGTCACAGAACAACTTTATTTCTTCAAGTCCATAAGTAGCAACTTAACAGATGTCCACTGTCTTTCCAACTGTACTGTTAATATTCTTTTCTTCAAGCTTCAGTACATTTTCATGTTAAGAAGAAAGGCACATGTTGCTACCCTTTCTCCCATGCTAGTCACAAAGACTAGCAACTACTTTTTTTTTTCATCAAGATGGGATTTTTTGTCTCAAGTTGTTAAATACACCTGATTTTTGAATACTTTCTACAAGTCAGCAGCAGAAAACAACTTGGACTTCACTAGCTGGAAATTAATATTAGTTATCATACCATTTCTCTTTGTCATCAACTTGTCCATGAGCACTAATTCAAAACTACCCATATTCATCACAGTACCACATTCACCACTGACAGTAAAATTTTCAAAGGCTTCTGACAGATACTGACTTTCATAGGTGGTTCCAAAACCTTTTTGGTCTTTTTTTCCTTTCTTTCTTTTTTCTTTTCTTTTTCCTTTTAATATTTTTTTTTTTATTTAACAAGCCCTATTTTTTCATTTCCATATGCTTATTAATAGTGCTTATTAGCAACTCATGTTGCTTCTATAAACAACAGAAATTCAGCTAACGGAACAGAAGTAGTTCTACAAACATCACATTTGTACCTATATTCACAGGGTTTACAGTGCTGTAAAAAAGGAAAACAATTAATGCCAGCTCAATGTCAACAGATGATACAGTGAAAATCATTTAGCCGTTACAGCAATGCTGCAACCCCCAAAAAAACATGGAAGAAAAGCTTTACCTGGTATAATGCATTCTTTTCACAGTTCTCGAGTTTCAGATTTCTCCTTTCTTTTAGACTTTTTAGAACAACAGGCCTTATGTACACATCAACTACATTCTGAAGCATTTCTCTGTGATTCATTCTTGACCCAGAGACAAAGATCTTCATCTTCATATGCAATTTCCATGGTACAGGTATCTCTTCCAGAGCACTACTGAAACACACTGTAAAAAACTTTTCTCCCTAATCTGAGGAAGAGAGACTACAGATTGAGTAAGGGGACCTTGTCCTCAGTAATTGCCTTCAGCAATTACAACAAAATAATCTCCAACACTTGTTGAGCAGGTGAAAGCCATTGATATTTCTGTCACAGAGTACTTGGATACTTTCAAATAAGCCAAAGTTCCTCAAAACCAAGAACAGTACTCCTTTTCTCCCCAAAAGTCAATGAGTATCAGTTAAGGTTCTTTTACATATATATATTTTCCATTATCTGCAAGGGAATATATTCAAGGTTAATTTTTGTAAGTTTGTGATGATGTTTTTCAATAACAAAGGGCTAAAAACATTCAAGAAAGCACACTGAATGGACAGTGACCATCAATGGCAAAGCACCATGCTGTGCTACAAGAGCTAAGTCTGCACAAGCAAAACAATGTGAAAAGGCATGTGATTGACTGCCATCAATTTAAGAATCTTGACCAGAAAGCCATTAATTGACTCCAGCCTTTACATTCTTGCCAACAATACAGAAACAGATGGAAAGGACCAAATTAATAGCATCCACAGAAACATTCCGCTTCTATTGCCCATCCCTCAAAATAATTCAGAAAGTTTTAACAAACCCTTAAGGAACAAACCCTAAAAAAATGCATTAAATGTCAGTGCATTTCCTGTCTCACCACGTAAGTTAGCCCTCACAGTACAATCCTTGTAGCAGAGCTTTCTGGAAGGGCTGGTTACAAGAGTGTGTATTCGGTGATAAATACACAGGATTACTTTTCCTCGTTCTTTTTTCCAGGTATTTTTTAGCTTTACTTTTAAAGTGTTGTTCAGAATTTTGCTTTATAGTTCCCTGACCCTACCTTATACTCTAAGGGTATTGGTAGCTGTTAAAACTCTCTGTTGCTTTGGACTAGCAAACCTTACAAATTTGGGTGCAATTCTTTTGCAATTCAGCATCTGAGTATCTCCATAATTCCAAAAATGTAGCAAATGAATCTGCATTAGCTGCACTGACATTTGACAATGGCAAAGCAAGGATCTATGTGGAAGTTATCTGTCAACAGTAAGGTAAGCTCTCTGGCAGCAGGAGGGCAAAAGGAAAAGGGGATCTCTTTGCAGTTTGTGACATTGTAAACTTGCAATACATGATAAAAATTTATTAAAAAAAAAAAGGCAAAAAAGAATTATCTTATGTTAGGAAAACACACCATAAGCAGTAAACTGCAAATACAGGGAAAAACAAGCACTACCTATTTAAAAGAGTCCACTATGTTTTGAATAGCTTTGTGCTGTGGTTTACTTGTGGTATAAACACACTTATACGCACACACATTCCCATCTCTCATTTGCATTCCCAATAATAGCAAAAATCAACATGAAAAATAATATTAAAAAACTCTGTATTCAGTAATATTCACACCAAAGTATATGTATAGATATATCCATTAAAATTATGAACATTTCTAAATATATTTTATGTATCATACATATATTTATATGTATAATTACATATCCACAGAAGTAGTCTTGCTGTGCTAGAGCCAGCAGTAAAAGCAAAAACAGGTTTCACAATAGGACACCCATATATGCATATGTACTGGCTGTTTGGTTTGTGAATTTATTTACAACTTAACTATATCATAATAAATGCTTACTGTTCTATTGTACAAACGTAATAGTAAAGGTTTAGGTTTGTTTTTAAATACAAAGACTGCAAATGAATACATGAAAAAAATTACACACCATGTACAGTATTTATAATTTATAAATGCAAAGTTAAGACCTCTTTAAATTATTGCACTTGCATATTTTTTTACAAAGATAAGTTTATATGTATCATATATATATATATGTGTGTGTAAATATATATATATATAAAACAAACTTCAGCTCACTAAATGTAGTAAAGTTGAATGTTGTTACCTTGAAGTTCTTTCTTCTTCACATAACAGCCCAACCTGAATTTTGAATATTTATGAAACTACTCTACAAATCAGTTTGATCTACCCTAGAAAGCAGTCCATTGTTTTAGTTGTTGTGTTGTTTTTTGTTTTTTTTTTTTTGACAGAGTATACACCCGTATTACAATCGAGCACAGTTTTTGGTCAGAAAGCAAAACAAAAGTTATGATGTGCCTTTGCTAGACTGGGATATATAACCTAAAGTTTGAACATCAACTTCCCCACAGTAGTGTGCAGAAAGCCTTTTCCACATTTAGAATTAATAAATTAATTGTTCCACTTCACAGAACTGGTCCTATATCACAGTGTTTGAGGCAAATGCATTATTTCAAGAGGGTCATAATTGATTTGAGCATCTAACAATCTCTATTTTTTAACATGAATAGTGCTTTTTGCTATTCCTATTATTTTAACATTAAATGCTATAAATGCAGTCACAGCAAACTGATCACACTGTTCTAAGTTTCAACACATGAAAGAAATCTGTGCCACATAAAAAGATGAATTCCACTTCGCCTGTCCCCTCCAATTTAATATACTTGATCATATACTCCAGTTAAAAAAATCCTATTGAATTTCTCTAATGGTCACTTGCAAAAAAGTAATTACTGCTATGAGTTGAACCATTATAGGAGAATGTTGCACACCCATACAAAATTCACAGATCAATTTTAACAATGGAGTTTCTCTCAGTGCTGTAATAAAGTATGCAACATCTCAGACAAGTATCATGCTATGTCAACTATTTTTCTCACTTAGTGCATACCTTTCAGGCACCATTTCATAATGCATTAGAAATACTCAGTTGTAGCTTCAAACAGTGCTTTTACCTTTACTAGGCTTAGAGGGGAAAAGCAATTGGAATTATTAACAAGAAAAATGCAATTCCGGGAATATAAAATCTAATGCTTCTAGAACAGGAAAGACCTGTTAGGCTTTTTATAAATTCTTAGTGATTTTGAGCAAGATCCTAGTCAGAAAAAAATGCAAGTAGGAATGGTTTTTGGCAGTTTAACTTAATGAGTCAGAAGTCTTACTCGATTTGTGAGTTCAAGTCCAGAACTTTGAACAATTAAATCTCAACATGTGTTTGAGTCATGATATTCAAATGCAGCTCCAAAGTTTTAATTTTTGGTGGGTTAGACTTTGCAAAAGCAGGTGTAAGTCTTTTTCTATAAAATATTTACACGTGTGAATCTGTACCCTGTAAATGCTAAAACAGACTACACTTGCTTAAAAAAATACAGCTTGTCATGGCTATTTTGTAGGTTTAGGTACTAATAAAGAGTATCATTTTGTTATGACTTTTCTCCTTTTACACAACAGGAAATCAAACCAAACCACAGCTACTGGAGCAAAAATTTTCAATTTAATAGACATTATACTATAGCAAACATATATTTTATGTGGTTTGGATAGTTCTGTATTAGAAACAGTAGCTGATTTACTTCAGACATTAATAGAAAAACTGATTGCCAATTTGACAAATCTGCCAGGGAAACAGGCTCTCCATCAGTACTTATAAACTTCAAAACAAAATCATGTGTGATGCTGTCAAATATTTTGAATGGTAAGAAACAGAATTAGTGAAGTTATCTTTACTGTCATAAGTAAAAGGTGAATGAAAAGCTTTCCATACACACAGACACAGTGTGATAAGGAATACTTTTGCAATCCTTTTAAGAGCAGCAATTTTAAATTGAGAGGAAAAAAAAAAGGGGAGAATAACAGCAAATATACTTCATTTATGAATGAAAACATTCCATCCACTTGTTGGGTATCTGAATTTCAAAGACTATTTTTATAGTCACCATAGATTTAGCTAATTTCCATGTACATTGGGAACCATAGATTGTGGTCACGTACTTAGTGGATGAAAGGTTGCATCTGCATGATTTAGCTGAAGCAGAACAGCTAAGGAGTAAAGCAGAGGACACAGCATGTGATATTATTCATTCTACTTTTGTGTAATTGTTTCCTGCCATTTTTTTCTTTTTTTTTTTAATTCCAAAACAGTTTGCTGTGATTAACAATGAATTTCCACACTTAAAATTAGTAAAGCAAACTGAAAAATATTAAGGGGCTGTTGGTAGGTAACCTGCATCATACAAATAAGGTAACTTCATATTGAATTCTCAGCCTGTGGGATCTCTATGTACAGCAAAGGCTTACGTGCATTTATACATTATGCGATTACGGATCACATACTGTACACATATACAGATACTGACATGTGCTCGACCATAACAGAAGGCAAAACTCAAGAGTCCAAGTTGTTCACACAAAACCCATAAGATGGCGTGCCTATTAGAGCAGTAGAGGCCAAACGACATGAGACAGAAAAAGAGAACCTGTGTTCTGTCTTTAAGTCACTACTAGTATTTTTTGCAGTTACACAATGGCCATGTTATCATGGAGCCACTACAAGTGTGTATTACCTGTGAAAAAGCATATAATGTAATATAGGCTGTATGTGAAAGGTATGCAAAGACCATGTTTTCACCTACAGTGTGGATCACTATGAAGATTTTTTTTTCCTCATTATTTTTAAGAGAAAGACAAAGGCAAATTAAGTGGTGTTGAAACATACTCTGTACAATTGCACTAAATTTAAAAGAGTGGCATTAAATATATGGTCTTAAAGTCTGTGCCTAAGTTTATAAGGCTGAAGCCTAAGTCAGCACAGAACTGTAAACACACTATTTTAGAGTACTTTTCTTCAGTCAACTATTCTTTCACTAAGAAAGGCAGTTCTAAACCTGGGATTTTTGCTGAACTAGGGGAAAAAAGAAACACACAAATGGAGAAGTTTCCTAATTTCACTCATTTTGGGATGGTGGGGGGGAAAGCGGTAGGAGACATGCAGTGTTACTGTGCAACACAAAAGCTAGTCAATACAAACACATTTTTGATTTATTGTGATGTATCACAATCCCTCTTATCAAACCTGACTTCAGACAAGGCTTTTGTTACCAGCAGATAGCATACTTCAGGTATTTCTCTAATACCTTTTAAAATATAAGTCAGCAGGTAGAAATAAAAATGATGACTACTAAATTGTGAGCTAGGCAAGGAAATCTTTGCTGTCACATTTAAATTTTAATCTGATATTTCTGTCACTATGGATACAAAACCTCCAACCTGAAATTCCCTCTCATCTTGGAGATAATTATCCAGTACTGCCAGTGTTTTAAGGGAGGAGTTGTCTAAGTTTATAAATCATCCTGAATAACAAAGCACCATCACTAGTTCTATCAACATTTCCCTTGTGAGTGACAGACAATTTGCATCATGATGCTTAATGAAATACTTTAAAACTTTAACCTGAATGTTGGTTTTCCTTTAGTTTGCAGCAAGAGAATTCACTGTAACCTAAGCATAAATTATAGTCTCCAAGGATTCTGCTGGAGTTCAAACTGATTACAAGTAGATCACACATAAACATTCACAATAGCAATGGGTATATTGTTCTATTTATAGCCAAGAACTCCCAAGTGACACTGGTGTTAAAGCCAGCCACAGTACAGTATAATAAAAGTACCATGAAAACCTTACTATAAAGATACAATTTAGAAGTACCCCCTAAGATTCCCTCCCTCGCCCCACTCCCCATCAGTTTTAAATTAAGGCCTCAGCAATGTAGCCCATGAGATAAGGCCAGTCTTTTATATTCACAAGTCATAAGTTCTCTTTTGATAGTTGACTCCAAAACATCTGGGTTGTCATTTTCCCTGTTTACTTTGTGTCACTGGTGTATGTCAGGAGATTGGCTGCCAGAGTCACTTAGCTGAGGTAACTCCACGGGTGTTACCTTCCTAGGCAGGTCTACTTCTCAGTTAACATTTTGTAGCTTTTCTTTTGCCATTTTTTTTTTTTCCAAATAAAAATGAAAAACAAAACAAAACAAAAAAAAAAAAACAAACCAAAACAAAAAAAACAATCCCCAAAACATGAAGGGGTGCTTTTCAGGTTAAAGCAATCTGTTGCTGCTGTTCAGTCATCGATCTTCACAGGAAGAGAATCTGAAGTCCCAGGAGCAAGGGACTGGGAGGAAATCCATATAGAGGCTTCCTCACCTCTTGTTACTTTCTCCCATTGGTTGAGATTGTCCCTGGAGAAGCAAAGAAGACAAAGGTAAAGCACTGTTCATAAGTGTAGTGGGATTTGTTTCTTCCTAACAATACTCTCTGCTGTACTATACTTGCAGATTTATATTTTTGCTGTATATTAGTACTTGCATGTCAACAAGCTTTTATATCATCTTTACCGTACTT
Source organism: Anabacerthia variegaticeps (assembly GCA_035583185.1). Taxonomy (NCBI): domain Eukaryota; kingdom Metazoa; phylum Chordata; class Aves; order Passeriformes; family Furnariidae; genus Anabacerthia; species Anabacerthia variegaticeps. Next base: position 30,433,637 of record JAWWEW010000112.1, on the reverse strand, counting down.
CATTACCTTATCCTATTTTGTAATTCTGTCCTGACTCATATCCATGTTGACTATATACAAGCCTATGACACATCTTCCCCAGGGCAAGCTCTGAAACTAGAGGCTACCACCTGCTTTCATTATGAATTTACAGCTCTCATGGCTGCAGCAAAACCCAGCTGTGACCCAGGAAAGACCTATCTGCAGAGACTCTTTAACAACAGCCTGGAGACAAGCAGCCTTCCACATTTTGGACTTCAGGGATTTTACCACAGCATACTTCAGCTCTTTACAAAACCAGCAGAGAGATCCGACTTGCCAAGAAGCTTCCCTCATGGGAAACCACCAAAGCACATTAAGCTTTCCGAAGCTGCCTGACAGTGTGTAAAATGTTGCACACCAACATCACAATACCAACTTTCCATTACCAATGTGGTGATCATAATATCAATCTACTACATTTAAAGGGCACCCCTCCCTCAAGAAAGAAATTTCTTTTAGTGTCTCACAGCCTAGCCAATCACCAAGTTCAAATTTTGGTTCATAAAGCATAAAATGATGAGAAATTAAGCTGATAATGTTCTAATGATCTGAAGGGAGTACAGATCCATATCTTACTTGCTGTACAAGAGAACCACTCCAATGACTGGGAAGTCTATGTTGATGATACACAATAATAAATCATACTTGCAAACTATGGCTAAATCTCAGCATTCAGTCTTCAAACACAGAAAGAGAGCAAACACAACTGTTTCAATTTCATACTGTCAGACACCTAGTTACCAAAATAACAGTTCTTAGATGCCTTCACTAAACAAACAGGATGGCAACAGTACTAAAATGTCTTGCATGATATGTGTCATACTATGATATTACAAAGGAATTTATGTGGCAGAGCTCTTCGGATTTTCATGTCACAGCTTTGCCAAAATATTTGCTAAAACAGCAAATAATGCACTGAAAGCTCAGTGTACAGGTAAGAAGAGAAAATGTCGCATTTTCTGGGGATGGTGGAAGGGAGGATCTGATGGAGGCTACCGAAGAAAGCCTCTAGGATGAACACTTACACCATTTTCTGCAGACACATAGAAACCTGCTCTGCCAGTACTCCAGGCCAACTGGAAGTCATGAAACCAGCGCTAATGTGACACTGTGCCTCAGCTAATACAATTGGGCACTAAGGATCAGAAACAGTGAACCATCGCTATTTCTAGGTCTCTTTCCTGAAACTGAAAAAGCAATGAGAATTTTAGCCAAAATATTTTTAAGTTATATAAATTTCAGGAAGAATTGACCCAAAAGCACAAAGAAAATAGTTTTAAATTATTTGGTCTGAAATAACAGAAAAAACCAAATCACTTAGTTCTCAAAATAAATACACTATTTGCCACTTTGGTAGGCCTAGAGAATGCATGGACTACAAAACATACATAAGACTTATTCTGAACACTGCAACATAGGCAGCTAGTAGTTTTGATCTACACAGAATGAGAAGAGAGCATTTAAAAATGTGGAATAAATTACCAGACAAGAAAACCTCCTAGACTGTTAGCTGCTACCTTACCTCAGGAATATCAGTGTCTGATACACTTTATTTTTTTTTAATGATTTTTAATTTTTTTATTATTTTTATTTTTTTTTGTCTTTAAGCTTCCAATGAAGCCCTGGCTTCCGGTGTCTGGAATAAGTGCTCACAGGCTCTCAAAATAAACACCTTGATGTTGACATGCTGCCTTGGCTGCTTTTACTGCTATTATTTGCAGCTGGTACCTGCAGCAAGATGTAGCAGCTTAATTTTTTTGTTCCAAGAATGAGCACTGCTGGGAATGGGTGATATCGTAATTTGTTCAGCAGCAACTGAGGAAGTACCAAACAAGAATGTATTTCTCTCATTACACTGAATAACAGTTACCCATCAAAAGTGAAGGAGAAAAACTTGTAGTGAAAAATCAGCCTTTTGAAATACTCTGGAATATTCTAAATCTGGCAATAACATCCCTTTTTTTTGATTGCGGAGTTGAAGTTAGATCTGTATTCTGATCTCCTACTTTGCATCTCCAAGTCTGAATTCTCAAACTTCCTCTTCATTCTCTTCAAAGACAAAGCAGAGGGTAATTTCAAGGCTAAGATAAAGCTATCAAACTGCTCTTCAGAAAAATTTATGCCAGGGTGTGGGTTTTCAGAAAGCTCTTTAGTCTTACAAGAGATCCTAAACCTTATCCTCACATCTGTGCTCTAGTTCTGTATCAACACAATCTAAATTAAAGAATACACAACAGTAAGACAGGGAACTGTGTTTGTACAGAACTCTTCCCAGTGTGGAGATTGTGTCAGCATAGCTTTCAGAAGTATCAGTATTACAATTTGAATTACAAACAATAAACATAATTTCTATAATAGAAAAGTTTGTGTCATCTCTTCCAGGAGTCTGATTGCTTTTACTTGAGACATCTACAGAGAAACCCACTCCTGAAAATATGTTAATGCTTGATCTTCAAAATTATGGAGACTCTTTCATCTATCTTTCATACTTGTGTGGGTGTTTGATATTCACAATTCAACTTTAAGTCTCCTCATCTGAGCACTAAAAGGTGGACCATCAAGTAATACAGGCCACTTTTGCAAATAAGCCTCATTTGGATATCCCTGTGGACAAAACTCAAAAGATCTGTGTCTTCCCAGAACACTGCTTTTGGGAAAGATGATATGCAGTCTTAAGCACTCCACCTAGCTTCTCTAAGCCTTCGGTTCCACTAAGTGGAATAACAATGCTAACTTCAATTCATAGGTATGGACTGTGCAAACAGTTCTACAGTAAATACAAACCCATTTGTAAGACTTCCTATTTGATTGTACTGGTAAGAGAACTTTCCTGATATCCAGTGTTAAGGTTACTTTATTAACCATAGACTCTGCAGGACATTTGCATGTCAAAAGCACATAGATAATGATTTGGGGAATAAAGTACAGCCAAATGTTCTTTTTTGAACATTTAGATGGCAAGTATTCTTTACCTGCTAAATTAATGAGCTTTGCCTAAACAGAAGACATGTTATGGATACAGTTACAGATTTAGATCAAGTCTTTACTGTGAGGGTGGTGAGGCATTAGAACACTTTACCCAGAAAATCTGTGGATGCCCCATCCCTGGAAGTGTTCAAGGACAGGTTGGATGGCACTTTGAGCCCTGGTCTAGTGGAACGTGTCCATGCTCATAGTGAGGGTATTGAACTAGATGATGTTTAAGGTCTCTTCCAGCCCAAACCATTCTGTGATTCCATGATACTCTTGGATAAACTAAATACATTATGTCAGATTAGTCTCTCTCTACTAAGATCTCAAAACATTATTTAAGCTCTTTCATAAAGAAAGAGCTTCTCTTAATTGCTAGTGTCTAATCCTCCTGAATATTCCTTCCACATCCATCTAAGGGTTGCACAGCCATGCCCAGCAGAGGCAGGCAAGTATTAAAGATGACTCCTAGATAATCACTGTTTTTCATAAGACAGTCCTCTGTACCACTGATATAGACCTACATGTTCTTCTCATAGCTATATGAAGGACTGTTTGGCTGTGAATGAAACGATTTTGCTAACTACTACATTAAATTTCCAGGTATTTGTTTGTTACTTGACAGAAATAATTTAGTTCACAAGATCAGGAAAGTGACAGAGCTCTGCCATACATAACAAAGAAAATGTTCCATGTAAGCTTAAATTCAAGGACCATAACAGAAAAAAAAAATAAAAATATATGAGACAGGTACCAGCAAGAGCATTAGGAAAACAGGCCTCTTTTCCCACTGGATGTGACTTAAGATTGTTGACTTTATGAACCAACTGGTTTTCCTTAGAAAATACTGATTAATATAAAACTGGATCATTTTCATGAAGTATACACTGGTCTCAACAGAAGTTTTGTCAGGAAAGATTGCTAAGGTCCAGGATATAATTACTTGACAGAACTACCTACAAAGCAATCCCCCATGATCCCAGGATAGAAGCAGCCTATAGGTTAGAACACTCCTGCCTCTCTTCCAGAAGAACCCAAGCTACATACCAATGGATTCCTAGGAGAAAGTTACAGGACTCTCCCTCATCACTGTGTTACTACTCTTATGCTGTCACTTACTGATTAATTTATGGATATTTCTTTTTCTGCTTTTTTAAAAAAATTATCTGACATGACACAAACCAGTATGCTAAACCCACTTTTTTTTTTTTTTTTTTTTTTTTTTTTTTTTTTTTTTTTTTTTTTATGAAACAGAATTCTAGACAATTTTTGTTGTGAGGATCATTTTGAAATACAAAGGACACTTAGGGAAATTGCACTTAACCAGCCTAGATCACAGTGCATGAACACTGAACTGTTTCCCTCTAAATGCTTTTGGCATCCAACACATTTTAATCAGCTCTGTCTGTAGATCTGTATTGGATAGTCCCAGACATCAGTTATCGCCTCTGGGTTTCTGCGTAGAGATGTGTATCCCTGTTTATCTGCATGCAAATTCTAAAACTAAAAGTCTTGTGTTTCCAGACAAACTTGCACAACATTCTTGCTCTTTCTTTGACCAAGCTACATGCTATGCACATTTACTCACCTGCATGCCCGGAGCAGTGGCCCAGTTGGAGGAAAGATCTGTGCAAGTGTGGTATAACATGGGATGGCTACAGCATTGTAGAATCCAATCTATGAAAAACAAGAATGAAAAATAAAAAAAAAAAGTTGCCAAACTACAACAGTGGAAGCTAACAGCCAGCTAGCTCAAAGCTGTTGACTATCTACTTAATTGCTAATTACATTAGTTATTCACATTTCTGTATCTTCTCTTCTTATCCAAATACTTTAAAATAAGCAGCAACAGTGAAATATCTGGTAATTACAAGTTGCTTACATGCCTTTCTTTTATGCCTGGCATTTCTGCTTCAGGCAGGGTTTTTTACAGAGCCTTTTATTATTCAATTGATTCATTTTATTTGCTCGGGATCCATCTAGCTGTTTGATGTCACTAGTGCTGGAAAGTAGGTGGAGATGGCAGAGACATTTCTGCAAACATTATTCATTTTATTTTTTTTAAAAAAGGAAGGTTGTGCAGCGTTGCCAAAACACAGTCAGATCTTCGATTGTTCTGATTTCTTCCAGCGTATGCATTGCATAGCTCAATTTACTTAAGATGCTCGGGGCTTTGCACATTTGCAAAGTTTCTAAAAGGTGTGTGCTCTGATCAGTAACTGGTTTGCAGTTTCTTCTCATGTATGTAGTTCCGTGATGTATTTTTACCATTTTCTTATTTAAAGAACACCAAATTAGAACCTTTTAAATGGTATCTGATTCATACAGGCTTAGGGGCCTATGACAGCTACAATGCCACAGCTGAATTGTCATGACATGATGGAATTTTTAGAAAATGCTACTTATATATTAGCAAGGATGACAGGTTACATTCAGATTCATTACAACAACACCCACTTATCTCAGGCTATTAGGATAGTTACAGTATTACACTATGATCCCTTTCTTTGGACAGAATTTTTAAATGCCACTTAGGGAAATACTATGTATTGCACTGTGACCACAGCATTAGGTAATATCTCTTTTCAATAGTCCAAACATTGACCCTCACTCAAGAATCGAAGAGCAACTGTTGTCTACATTAATATAAGGATTCCTTCCATACTATATAAACAAGTCCTCTCTGTACTTATTACTATATAAAAATAAGATACATTTTCTGAAAAAGCACATTATCCAACATCTATCAAAAATTAAAACAGGACATTGTTTATGGTCACACTTTAGACCTTCTGGCTCAATGAGAAGTGTGTTGCCTTTGCGAAACATAAAAAATTTCCACCAAATTAACTTCATCTGCAATATATTCTGAACAACTCTCTCTTTGGAAACCTGATATTTAGAATAAAACATGTCCTATAAAGTCCTGGAAGCTTTTGAGTAAAACACATATCAATCAATGAGGAGAAACCCTAAAATGATCAATGGATTTACATTTTGAAAGGAGGCAAAGTAAATAAAAATATCCCTTTGCAAGAGTTTCCATTTCTGACTGTCCAAATTCACACCAATTCCTTTTGTAAAACATTTAGATTGTCATTTTAATCCTTGCTGTGGAAGAGTAAATTTTTATTTTTAACATGAAAATTGTGTTTCTGGGTTAAGCTGTGAATGGCAAAAGTACATTAACTATTCTTTTCCTGTCCCTCCATTACTCAGGCTGGCTTGACTTGCTTATTAAAAGGGCTTTCAGGTCACTGCATAGTTTTGTCATTTCTGTTTTCTTCACAGGTTCCCAAAGGAGAGGCAGAAAGGAAGGTGCATGGATCTTTGCTGAATTGAGAACAGATCCTCAGTGCAGGCTTCACAATAGGAAGATGCCAAACTCAAAAGACCTTAAATGAGTTGTGCTGCAAAGGATGTAAAGCTCAACTGAGCCAGGTACCCAGCTGAGAGGAAGAGCCAACTACAAACTATTTTTATCAAACATGAGTATTTGAGAGAGAAATAGTTATTTTCAGAGATTACATGCTTATACAAATCCTCATTTCCTAAATATCACTGTCATTTACATAATGTGCTAACGTTTTAGTTAAAATCTCCATAAAAATACTCAATTGGAGAATAATTCTTCAGTCTCTACATAAGTATAGGAAGGGCTGCTTTCACAGAATCACGTGTCCTAAGTCTCACATATTGCTGCACGTTGTAAGGTACAGCAACTACAACTATACTAGTGTAGTTGGCTTATAATGTCCTGTTTATTTCAATATTTTACTGTTATACTATTATGAAGCATGAAACAACACAAAGGAACAGAGAACCTGATGAAGACAAAACTTGAACATTACTTATTATAGTTTAAAGAGACAAAAAGCTTGTTTCCTAGATCTTTCACCCCATTAACAATCCTTTCACAAATGCTGAGATAACTGTAAATTCTGTAATGCTGTGTACTTTTCAAGATGTTCAAAGATAAATAAATTAGTGCGTGAAAAAAATAAATGCAGGAAAAATGTTTCCTCTTTTTCTAAGCTTATACTAAACACAGAAATTTAGTATATTAACTGTTAATTCCTTACTGTAATAAGGGGTAATAGTTTTTATGCTAAAATGTGATAGTATAGGCAGTAAAGTGACAAAACATGGTTTCCATACTCTTGCTTACTAAGTAATCTACTGTGATTTTGTGATACTTCTTAATAGCTAATTTATTTTAAATATTATTGCTAATTTCAGAGTTCATAAAATGCTTTGTGAGTGCTAACAACTGACAAAGCATCAGAAGCCACTGAAAGAAAAACACTTTTTATAGATGCATATATATATAAATAATTAAAAAAATATGTATAAGCAATGAATAATTTACATTTGTTTTACTCTACTCAGATAATCAAAGCACAAACTACTTTCTTTTTGTTTAGCCAGAGTTATTTCAAAGACCTTTTTTCCCCTTAAATTTATGATTACAAAATACCAGTTTTCCCTAGAGAAAGCATAAAATCCAATCATTTCTGCATATTTGTGCACATGAAAATCAGTACCCAAATATTTTGAAAACCAGACAATTGGTGCTCTTAGAAATGCACCCCTCATTGCTTATCCCCAAGAAACTCTTCACATTATTTGATTTAGGAATGTCAAAAAGCAGTGGTTGTAGTTATCCAAATAACTAATGAAGAAGTATTTGTCTAAAATTGCAAACATTTTGAAATCTAAACATGAATATGTTAACCAAGAACAGGGGATAAAGTTTATTTTATACACAGGATGAAACAGCAAAAACTTTTAGCTAAGGGCTGAAGCAACCACTTACTAAGATAAAAACTTTTATTGTCACTCCTCAGAATTGTAGGTGATTGTGGTTTTAGCTCAAGTTACAAGTACAAAGAAGGGGAAAAGTGACTACAGCAAAGAGCACGTGCTCATTTGGGTAAAAATCTGAAGACAAGTTTTTCATTGCTCCTTAAAAAATTAACAGTTTTGCATACAGAACATAGAATTCAACAATCCACATACCCTAATTTCAAATGCAATATTTACTAATATATGAAATGTTTTTTACATACATGTTTTATTAACACTATACCTTGACTATAACTATATATACATACTATAACATGTACCATTTTACTGAAAGAGTTCATACATGTACCATTTTACTGAAAAAGTTCATACCTGACCCTGAGGGACTTCATCTTTCTTGTCTCTGTCCATCATAGGAATAGGCTGAATGCCTGTTTTCTTCATTTCGTCACCCTGGAGAAAGCCAAGAGAGAGATTAAGAAAATAAAATCAAGACAAAAGAGACCTGAATTAATTTTCATCTTCTATTCTTTGCCAATCTAAAAATCCGGAATTTAAAATTATGTGTAGTATGGGTCTGAGGCAATTTCAGAAAAATGCCTAAGGACAGGTTCATTTTATACATTCACCTAAATGATAATGTAAAACACAGATACTGAAAATGAAGTCTTTAAGTCAATATACACATAATTTCCTTGTTTCCAAGTATGTCTCCACAACAAAAAGCAACTGGAAGAATAAAATGAAAGAAATCATTCTATTCTGTTCTATTCATAGGTAGTCTCATTTTTCAACACATTACCTCTTTAAAGCACCATAATACAATGACCAGTAGAACAAAACCCCCAATGCAAGAAAAAGCTGAATAAACCAGGTGAATTTACAATATGCTCTCTTTGTCAACGATTTAGTCTTTTTCACCATCCTGCTTTGAAGAACCTGCCTGTGAAGCAGCTTTATTTTCTTTAAATACATTATCTCTCTACATTCGTGGGAGGAATACTGTGAAAGACACAGTGTATCCAAAGACCAGATATATGTAATGTACAAGAGCAAACTCTCTCCTTATATTTCACCCATTACCAGCAGAACAGCTAGAACACATTTCTGAGCACTACACTGGGCCATGAAAGCAATTACTTCTTAAAAATCCACAAGTAGCTGGCTACTTTCTGTAAAAAATTGAAGTTTTCCAAGTCTTATGCCTCAACTGCATTGTCAAAACATCACAGATATTTAATCTTGAGGGGTAAAGGCAACTACATTAATGGCTGCTTTTGGCTGCTGTCCACGTCTCAGATTTCAAAGTGATCTTCAAATTACTAGCCCCGTGCATTGGGTTTGAATGGCAAAATTTGAGGCATGGGGGTGTGGGGGGGATGTTACTAGATGGGTGGACTTCTGTGAGGAGATGCCAGAAGCTTTCCCCATGTCCAACAGAACCAACAGCAGCACAATGAGGGCTGCTATGAAGAAAGTTAATGCCAAACCAGTCAGACCCAATACGCTTTAGTTAGGGAGAATGCTTATGCAGGATAATTCCTCATATAATATTTCCTTATTTGTATCCTTTAATGTGAAATTCGGCTTACAGAGGTTTAGCTATCTGAAAGATTGGGACATTCCCTGTGTCTGTGTTTTGTCTTTCTGCTACAGTTAGTATCTCCAGAACACAACTTATTACATGTTTCTTATACAATTTTATAAAGCCACATTTCAAGCGCCAATGTACCATTACAAGGGAGGATTTTGCCACCTTTACTCAATGAGGAGTTTGCATTATAATACTTTTCTTTCTGTTAGACCTTGAGTCTAGAAAAAATATGGGCTTCTGGAAGTAAATTCCCTATTATGCATTTTGGCCTCAACATCACTAATTAGCTATGATCCTGTTCAATTAATCAACAAGAGCTGTAATCAGGAAGCTATTTTTTTAATTGATGTCTGTCTTATTTTCTGATATCTCATATTTATTTCACTAGGTACAGGTAGTTAAGAGAGTCTCAAATAATGGAATGTATTCTCTGTTAGAGTTTTTACTGGTGAAAAAAAATGAAAGGAAAGGCCTCCTTCTTCAGCTGAGGCAAAAAACCAGAGATGCCTGTACCAATTCCAAGCATAGAAAAGTGTATTGTTATTTAGGAACTCTGAGCAAATAGTGCTTTCACATGCACCCAGTAAATAATGCTTGATTTTTTTCCATTTCATTGAAGTACTGCAACTGACTGATTCAAGACTGTCTGTGGCTGCCATGAAAAGAACCTTAAACTAAACAATATAGCATCATATGATCTTAAGCAATTTGATTAACATAATATTAAGTGCCTGAGAAACACCTGAATTCTGAACTTTGAGGAAGCTGTCCAGCCTCTGACTGATTATACCAAAACTCAACAAATCTCACATTTATGTTCACCATTTCACCTTAAAATAAAAAGGTATCACAGAATGGTTTGGGATCATCCAATCCACCCCACAGGATCAGCTAGAGCAGATGACACAGGACTGTGTCCAGTCAGATTTTCAATATCTCCAAGGATGGAGACTCCACATCCCCTCTGGGAAGCCCATGCCACTGGTCAATGACCCTCACAGTAAAAAAGTATTATGTTCAGATGAACACATGAACTGGAAACATCAGTTTTTTCTTATGTTCAGTATGAAAACAGATATATGATATATTGTTATAAAAAATACTGCTTTTATTCTCATAGTTATCATCATAATCAGAAAGTTCAATTTTAAGCCAAGAAGTTTCTATCGTACTTGCAGTTCAGCTACAAGTGGCTTATAACTCTCTTAAAAAAAATACTGCAGAAAGGGTTTAACAACTGCCTCATGTGTCATATTTCACAAAAAAGCCCCACAGTAGACATATTTATACAAGCTTGTAATCCTATACAATTGATGAACAACATACAATTTTGCTAGAATTTTATCACTCTGGGTGATCATGCTGAGTGATATCAAAGCAGGAGATAGCTGAAGACACCAGCTATACTGGGCTTCAATCAGTGTGACATACAACAAAACTGTTGCAATCGCTTCTATTGTTTTAGTTAATGATTACACAAAGAAGCAATACTATAAAAACACTGATTACATCATTCAACATATTAAGATTACGAACTCAGATAGTAATTAGAAAGGGTAGCCTATCCTACTCTTAGAACTGTAATGTTCTATCCTACTTGTAACTTAAGTAACATAACCATTCAATCCAATTAAATACACTTTTCTAGAGGTAACCTTTTTCCCAACTAAGTTACAATCTATGCAATCAACACCATAAAATCTTCCTATACCTGTGGCTGGATCTGTCAGCCATCCTGCCTGGATCACAATTTATCCAATTTCTGCTATGTCTCAATTAACCTCCTCTTAAAAGAGGATTCAATAAAACAGCAATTACAGAACTCAATTTCTGTCAATAAATTCTAATTTGCATTTGCTCCATGAAATAGCATTTTATCAAGAGCTACCTTGATTAACTCATCCTTGTACTACAAAATAAGTTAATGTCTGGACAGGCTCAATTATGTCCATAATTTCATATTTACTATTGTTGAGTAAGAAACATCAGTTTGATTCTTCCTTCTCAACTGAGTTCATGAGATCTGCATTGAAAAGTCTTTCTACTTGTAAGCAAAAAATTGAGTATGTAATCAGTGAGGCTCCTCAACATTATACCTCCATTATATCACTTATATGGACACTCACTTTCCAGTGCAGGCATTTCAGAAAGTGAGTACTGAACTAGATCTTTGAGCTTATACAGTCAACATTTTTTAAATATTTTGTTGCAGTCTGAGCTGTTTATAATTAAGAGAATGAGAACATGTGAATACTAAAGACACCCACAAGCCACACACATCTGGAATTTCATAATGAACATGCAATAGGCAGGATAACAATCTCCACTCTATATGCATGCTACATCAACTCCATTGGACTGCTTTCTATTTTATGCCTGTGTAAAACAGAAATAAGCCCACTGAATACTCCAAACTTCCAAAGGACACAAAACAGAAGAAAACAACACATGCAATAGTAGTTATGAAAATACAACATGTTTTCTAAAGTTATGTAACTCAGCTCTATGCAACAACCTCAGAATTTATTCCTTATCTCTAAAGTAGTCACTTCCACTTTAAAAATTAAACAATTAGAACATTTACTCCTCAGCATAAGACATGTGAGAGATTGCATCTTTATTTATGAACAGGATTACATTAGTACAGCTCAATGCCTTGTTTCAATTCTCAGTACATCTTATCTATGGAGTAACTTTCAGCATATTAAAAATTCAGCTCTCTCTGAGACCCAGCTGTTGAGCTGGCTCACAAAGAAGATTCAAATGGTCAGATCAGAAAAAATTTCACGTTTGTCATATTTGTTTTAGCATTTCCTGGACTCAAACTACAGCTTTACATGTATGTTTGCAGGCAGCTGACCTGGAAGCTGATTTCATATTTTACATTTCCAGAATACAAATATATCCTTCATAAAACTACAGTTAGTGACCCAAAAAAACATTCCAGACTTTCTTCTATGTTCTGTTGCTTGGTCACTTTATGTCAGGACATACCTTCTACATTTTCTTTAACAGACAGAAAAAACACTGCTTGAAAATTAGACAGCTAACTCAGGTCTTTAAATAGCTTCAGAGTAAAAAAGAAACACATGCATGCAGTAGTAAGCTCTCTTTAAAAAAAGCACACCAAATTATAGATTGAAAAATACTTATGTTAGTTTTTTTTTCCTTCCTGGATGCTTCTATTTTTAAAGAGAGTAGAGAAAAGAAACACACATACCTCAGCCCAGAACTCCGCATAAATGTCGTTGGCTGTCAGTCTGGTAACTGGCCACAATTTTGTTACAGAACACAAATCACAAGCCGTCATCATGAGGCCAATCACTCTATCTCTAAAATAAAATAACATTGAATTGTAAGTTTGATAAAGACTTAATGATCACTCTGCAGTTTTTATTTGCCCTTCCTCAGTTCAATCAGCAGTAATGTATATATACTACAAATCTTCTCCCACTTACCTTGTTTATTCCTCACTTGTTTATGATTATCACACAAATTACATACTATATTCCCTGTTGTATTCCTTATATTGTTTGGAACGAGAGTTCATTGACCATCCTCTACACAATCACATACACAGACCAGTACACAGAATGCCTGCCTGTTAAAACACTCACATGGCCCTCTCTAATTTTCTGAAAATACAGTATAAGTCTATAAAAAGAAAGGTGGCATATCCTGTTGCTGCATTTCTTTCTGTTCTTTAGAGGGAAAAGGATGCTCCATATGAAAGGCAAAACTAGTTCTGTCTCGAGGTACTCCATGATTGTTTTGTTGGAATGAATTTGAACCCTGACAGAACGAGAACCCTACGCATAACTCTGTCCTATACACTGACAAACCTGTTCACAGAATAACTGAACAACATCAGTATTATAATCATTATTAGAAAAAGACACACACACGCACACACGCAAAATAAATCTTGCGTAATCAGTTTTCTAACACTTTTCTACTATCCAAACCTATAGTTTGCAAATCTAAGTTTTATAAAGCAAACTGGCAAATTAATTAATGAATTCATGTGTTTTCCACTCAATGGAGAAATTAACATGACCCTTAAGAACACCTGTATCTTTGTTAATAATGCATATTTCACGTAAAAAAGCATAGAGCTTGTTAACGTGCATGCAAGTATGATGGCAGACATTAAAACAAATACTGTACAAACAAACATACCAGGAGAAATACACAAGTACACATAATAATCAACAGATAAATGGCAAAGTGCAATTCCCCTATTTAAGACAGAGTATTCAACAGCTGCATAAGGGTCAAATTCAGTATTCTGTTGAACGTACAGTACCAACTACAAGCCTTAGATTTGTTTCTTCACATTACAAACTGGTGTCTATCTTGTGGCTTTGCACTAAAAATGCTCAGAGGGCAGGTAAGGTTTAAAAAAATATAAGCATAATAGAATATTCAGTCATACACTAAACAGTTACTATCCCATTTAAATTTTGTAAACCCTAAATGGAAGATTTCTGTTAAATTTCATTCTAAGAGTTTCAGGATCTGCTATATCTTTGACTTTTTAAGATGCTGAGGCTTCTTAATGTCTGCAAGTTTCAGTTCCATACTGGGAAATAAGCTTTTTAAAAACTACCTTTCCTATACTGTAATAAAAATTTATTCAAAACTACTAGCAAAAGCCTGTAAAAGTCCTCAGGAAGAAGACCTAAGAACAGAAATTCATTTTGAGAAGAAAACAGAATCATGACTCAATATTTTCCCATATTGCATCCCTAATTTTTCCATGCATTAGACTAATGACAGGATCCACTTTCCAGTAAAGAAGCTCTGAAGGGCTGCACAACTGCTTTATTTAATGAGGCCTGTTATGAGACACATCTCTCATTCAGGGTACAGTATTGTTTGCTTTTGTGGACAGACTCACGTATTTATGAATATATGCACTTTTATATTTTTTAAATCTTAGACCTATCTTAATGCAGAACCACAATTTTTCCCTACAAAGCATGTTGACATAATAATAAAAATATTGACATAAAAATAAAACAAAATCATTACTGCAGTAGGCTTTTTTTTCCTCACCTAACTGCATGTGCACTAAACTTTCTTCTGCAGGTGACCTGTCACTGAACTGTGCAGATGATACCCAAAGGCAGGACAACACAAATATAAAGCAATGGAAATTACTGTTACCTATTTGGAATTTTACACACTGTTGGTCTTAGAAATCACATATATAAGAAAATTGTTGATCAAAGAGAATTATTTTTTTTTTTTAATAAGTTTTCCCTTTCTAGATTAATGCCATAGGAATCAACTACTGGTTCACTGCTTTACCTGTGTGCTTGGTTCTTAAGGTTTAATGCTCCTGTCTGATGCAGCTCTTCAAGTTGTTTTCTATTTCCAAAATACAGGGCAAGGTCTGTGGCAATGATGGCTTTCCGGATGATCTCAAGTACTTGCTCATATTCACTGGAGCTCAGATTGGAGAAGACATTGTGCCCTTCCAGCTATGAAAAAGTAAAAAACCAATAAAAAGCACAAGCTCTAATTCTGAGATAATTTCAGTCTTTACTTCACCAGACAGGTTACAATGGTTTTACAGGCCGATGACAAGTTTTGCTGCAAATTCAAATGTTGACAGCCTGAAATTCCCATTTTTATCTTTCCTTTTTAAATACTCTCATGAATAAAACCTATGACTAGACCACCAATTGGCTTTTGGGACTGCTCCTTCTGAAATTTAAAGGTATTAGTACTAATAGCATGTCTAGACAGTGTTAGCATGAAAACTTGTGATTCAGTCCTGGTCCAGAGTACTGCACGGTCAAGTTGGTAAACTGAGTGCCTGATTTACTTTTAAGCACAATTTTCATACTGCATAACATATAATATGGGTAAAAAAAGTACAAAATAATTCTGTTTTACTACTGTTCTAAATGAAATGTGCCTGACATTGCTGCATTTACTGACATAGTTTTCTATGTAGAAATAAAGTTTGTTATTTAATGTATACGAACATTTAGGGGAAAAGCTGCTTTGTTCAACCTTGAGTTGACTGACCCATAAACTAAAGACAATGGTTTCCACTGCACAGGCTCTGGCAACACACCACTGTCATTCCTTCTCAACTTCTACTACATATTACTGACCATTTAACTGACAATATCCAGGCACTGTGATCACTCATGATCACATTTTGAAAAGTCAACACTATTCATTGCCTCTAAGATTTGGAAAAAACTTGTTAAAAATCTTCCTACGGGGAGGAAGCAGAGAAAAATAAGAAAAAATAGGCCAGCCATGTCAAGGTGTGCACATTCAGAAATAGAAAATGTTATTAAAATATATCAAATGCAGATGTGTTTTGACATTTAATTGGCATTTGGGCTGAAGCTCATAAAAACTTTCCTTGACTTTCGTCAAGCATTTACATAATTTGCTCAAAATAAATCCTCTGTGGTACAAACAGGCTTTGTTTCTCTCCCCATCCGGAACATAAACATCATTTTCCAATATTTTTACTTAGACAAGTAGATTTATTGTGAATAATGAATAGAAAATACAATCTATCTATGTCTCAATGCTCCTATGACAGATTCCTAAGTCATAGGCCATAATGTCTAAAAAAGCCACCATCAACACTTTGGGAGCAAAAAATTACTACTAATAATTGTCACGATTTATGGGTTTGGGGACCCTTTCCCCCCATCGTTGCTGTCTTATCCATGAGAAAAGGATTGGTCCTAATTTTCCTAATATTCAAATTATTCTAGATTCTACTCTTATGCTTTAGAAGCTCCACTCTTGAGAGCTTCTGTTCATACTACTAGAAAAGAACTGATTCTGTTAGGTGCCGACAGAAGCTGCCAGTTATGAGTGCGACACTTAGGCTTTTGAATAGTACAAAGTACAACTCCTAAGATTTTGTTCTTTCCCTGCTGAGCTAAAGCTAGTGAATACAATCCTCTGTATTCCTAAGTATGGTGTACACTAGAAGTGCAGGTGGATGAGCAAAGCAGCTTTAACATTTCAAGTAGTTAAAAGAACTTCAGGTTACTAACGAAAATTAAAACTCATTCAGATAAACCCTAAAGACTTTGGTGAGTTGGTTGGCTATTTTTCCAACAGTTCAGGAATTCATAAAGGCTTTTTGATTCAAATTGAAAACAGCAAGTCTAAAAAGCTGGTCTAATCTGCTTTTGCTGCTAATTACCACCCATGGGTGCTTCAGTAGCTGGTGTCTTGAATCCACTCTACAGCCCTGACCACTTATCCTCCTTTCCTCACTCACACTGACAGCAAGGCTAGGAGGTAGCAGGGAAACAAAAGCTGCCTTCTTGACAAATGGGACTTTCATCAATTACAACATTTCTGCTGGAAAAATGCAAAATGGTTTGAACAGGGAAGTGTTAATGACTGAGGAACATGCTCACTGTGCACAAACTTACATGAGGAATGAACACTGAACATCTAATGCCATACCACCACTGTAGGACTCAATTACATCCTCCTACATGAGGGAACATACAGAGATAAAGCTTCCATTCTGTGATTAAATGTATATGATACCTAAAACCATAATCACAAGACGTGCTTCTGAATACAATAGAGAATATGTGTTTTTCCTGAAAGGTGAGTAGGTAATTAAGAAAATAAATATCTTTCCCCTGAAAGACCAGGAAGAAAGAAAAGTTAACAAGGAATTAGTGGCACAGTAGAATGGTACACTGTGCATTGAGTGTGTGCACAGTAAACTAAAACCAGTGAGCACAAGTATGTTATGGAGTGGCAGTGGTTTCATGGGTGAGAGTTTTCGCTCTTGTAACTGAGCATGAAAAAAGATTTCACTGACGACAAAATATCTGAGTCTCAGTAGCACACCTGAATTCCCCCAAATGTGTCTGCATGCTTTCTTATAGATTTGTCTTAATTAAACAGACACATGAACCCATATTAGGAACTCGCTTTCACAGAATATTGCCTTACTCAGTTGTTTGGGTTTTTTTTAATTATTACTTCAAATTGCTGAATAACAAAAAAGCACAACAAACACAATGAAACAAGTTTACCATTTTCATGCGTGCAAAATTAACACTTCTTCTTTCATGCCACACATTTAACATTCACAGAATTTATTACAGCAGGTTTTCAAGCTTCTCATGTAAACTCAGTACTTGAGTTTTTATTCAGAATTTCAGGACAGTTGAAGACTCTGTAGAAGTACTATATGATGGAAATATCTAAGTGAGTGAGAAACTGATTTTTCATTTTCAAAGTTCCTATTCCACATGGTCACAGGAAAAAGCCCCATTGACCCAGAAGCTAAAATCTCCAAAGCAAGGCAATATGTAAAGACCTTCAAATACACAATATTTTTTATAATTTCAAGATTTTGAGAAAGCTATGTTTTGCACTATTTTTGAATGCTTGAGTTGCTAATTGCAAAACCTGGATTGCTGTAATAAATCTTGCACACTTCTAAATGAGTACTACAGTCCAGACATTAAATTAAGCATGCTTCAGAAAATCTACTCGATAGTGACATGACCCCTATTTCCACCACTGGACTCTACTGCACAGAAGATACAATTTCAATAATCCTACCTGCAGGATGGACACAGTCTGTGAGAAGTGGTGCTGTTCCATTGTTGATGTGGAATAGAGAGCAGCTAAGGGGTGATCAAATTTCTGGAGATAGCTGTTGCTGTAACCTCTGTGATCCAGGTCATGACACAGGCATGCAACTAAAAGACCTTTTCGCTACAAAAAAAAATTGACATGAGCATGAAAAGCAAGATGTATTTCCTGCCCCTAGATGTCACTCTCTACCCAAAAGACTGTAGAAGTTGCACTGTGCTTATGCTGCCTTCAAAAAGCACATGGAGAAACATCCTTAAAATCGCGAGAAACATGACAGTGAGGACGACCTGAATTAAAATTCTTGGTCCAACTGCAATTCAAACTGCTAATATTTAATGCATTTAAAAAAACATTGTTGCACAATTACATACTATTGGATGGACTCTTCATCAGAAGAAATCCGCATTTTAAACAAAGTCTGGTCATCCACTGAATCCTCAGCATGTTTATTAAAACAATGAAAAGTGTAGTTATTGAGGGAGAAGAAATATATAAGATGTATGATCTCTTGGTGAAGGCAGCTGTACTGGAGCTCGATGCTAGACCTGCTTCTGCAATACACCTCAAAGATGCTGACCAAGTCATCTAGTTGAAATTTTCTCTAGGAAGTCACTAATATGAGCCACAATTGCTGGACAATGACAATTGCAAACAAAGAAAGACAGTAACCGATTTTTACTTTTTTCTTTTTAAATTTAATTAACCCTTAATATCCCAAAGAAATAGAGTTCCTGAAACCTCTGTTTTAATACACAAAATACATGAAGCCTTGCAAAAGGTTTTCACAGAGCAAGTGCGTTTTGAAAACAAATCCATTAATGTTTGTGAATCTGTCACTGTTGGCATGGAGTATCATGAAAATGTCTTTATAGACCTAGGAGCTGTGTCCTACAGTTGGTTCTGATGAGCTTTCAGTAAACAAGGATAAGGCTATAAAATGAAGCAGAAAAAGAATATTGATTAACCACCTATAAAGTGAGCAACGTCCAACCTGTATATTGCACTAAGATATACAAGTCTGTGGAAAAATAGCAGTGATGTAACTAACAATGTGCAGAAATACGGTTGAAGCAACTATAACTGCATTTCTGATTTTGAGACATTCACTTTTATTTTGAATGATGTCTTTTCAATATTGCAACTTGTGAAGTGCATTTCTAAAAAAACATAAAAAAAGCAGATGATGCAGCAGCCCATGCCCACACAGATCCTCAGCAGGTGTGGAACCTTTAGGTAGATAACACACAACTCGATCACTTGAAGTCATGCAGTAAGAGTTTATCCCAGCCTCAGGAAGTCATTCTTGTCTCAGTACTTCAAGATTATACAATACCTAATCAAAGTGCTCTTGACCTTGCATTCATTGTCCCTGCTTGGATCCAAAGTCTTTGACCACTGCAAACTGCTGAATCTATTTGTCAGACCAGTGTCTCCCTTACAGTGTTTCATACTTCTCTTCCCATCTCTAAGTCTACTGAGGTTGACGTCATCACACCTCATCTAAGATCAGCCCATCCTAGCTTCCCACCTTCCTTCAGCAGTTTTCTGTATTCTTGTTGGATTCACCTCCAGTATAAAAAAGGAGACTGCTTGAAAGAGCAGGATTACACACTGGGATAAGACACTCAAACAGATGAAGGCTGGCTGGACTTTAAGGGAACAAAGACTGCTTCCAACTCTCTTAACAGCTGTCTCTTTTGCTCTCCTTTCTTTCTTATTCTGCATCTCCAAAGAGATGCAGCTTACTACTTGGTTAGTAATGAATGTTATCGGAGATTTAAATATTTCTTGAGGTTGCACTCCACAGATTTTGTTGCTAAAGAATTACTGGTTTTTGGTTTTTTTTTCAAATTTGTATAGCTTTTCCAACTTTCAGCATATGTCTGGTAAATGACATTTTCATATTTCAGTATCAATTTTTAAGTCCCCGCTTAACAGCAGAATAAACCAAATCTTTTCAAGTGAAAGATCACCAAATTTCATTTTACTCTTATACACTGAACAAAACCTTGATTTCTACTAGCATGTTTCTTCAAAAGAGCCAAACAATTTTGACTAAAATTTCCCCAAATTAATCTGCTTGAAAAAGTTAACAGAGCTTGGAAAATTACAGCCCAAATGACTAGTATTTGACTGAGGTATACACAACTGAAAACAGGTTCTCCCAGTCAGAAGCTTCATGTAACATTAATAAGAGAGAGCACTCCCAGATGTACCTACAATAAATCAGAAGGCAAACAAGTGACACATCCTTATACTGTGTATTAACATTCTAAGCCTTCCATTTTATTATTACATCTTTTCCAGTTAGTGATTTAATTTAAAGTTTGGCTCTTCTTCTTTACTTACATATGTCAACCATCTCTGCAACCCTTGTCCTCCTATTCAGGATCTCCCAGACCTCACAAGATTCAAGATTCAGGGTGTTTCCCTCTCTCAGAACGTATCTGACAGTTAGTTTAATTATTAGTGACTGCAGTTGTAAGTGGGCAGAAAGAATCTCAAAGCCTGGACATGGACCTACCGCAAATCTGCCACTGCTTTTTCAGGGGCAGACCTGAAAAACATGACTAGAATTAGAAATCTGAGTAATTCTCCTTCCTTAAGATCTCTACTTATATCCATTCCTCTATGGGAACCTTGACATACACTCTGTCCAAGCTGACAACAAAACTCTAGCATAGGAAATGTACTTACTTGTACAACAAATGATAGCTCTGATGAGGTGTAGTAGCCGATACCATCATTTCACCTACCTCTAGATCAGTGAAAAGCCCCTGGTTGTTCTGTAGTATGGCATACATGCAATGTGCAACAGTAACTGCATGCTTCCAATTGTGGTAGGGCACACGGCGATAATTCTTCTTTACAGACATAGTAAATCGGCACAGCTTTTCAAGTTCAAAGCTAGGAAAAAATTATTTTGGTCAGAGATAGGAAATAAGAACAGGAAAAATAACCGACAGAGGAGAAAAAATGCTCTCTGATTTACTTTTCTTGTTCTCTTACTCTTTCTTACTCTCACTGGGGATGACTCATTGAATGACATGAAGAGTCACTCAAGTTTGGCAAGGACAGAGGAGTGTGGATACCTGACAATGGTCTTAATCTATTAAATTCAGGAACATAAGTCATGATGCCCAGTTCAGTCAACACAATTGCATAACCTTCCCTGCTCCCAGAAACTTGAAGTGTGATTTCTTTCAATGTTTCGACTTGGAAAATAGTGAAACTCTGCATCTAATGGACAATTTTACAATATGATTTGCAATCAAAACAGAAAATTCAGGGGGTTTTATGCAAACGACACAGAAGAAATAAATCTGTTTAAATAGAGATACTCTGTGTTGAAATTGTGAAAACAGAAAGATTTTCTTTTTTCCAGTACTTTTCGTTTTTTTTTCTCCAGTTTGGCCAAACAGAAGAGAAATTCACATTTAACTGTTTATTCACTTCTCACCAGACAACATTTTGTTAAATAACAGCCGTTTAACTGTACAAATGCCCCCATTCCATAGTAATTAGGGGATTATTTCTTAAAAGATTTTCTGATATATTTTTGCTTTTAATATAGACAAGTAAAATGAATTTAAGAACAACAGTGTTTTCACTAAGGTAATAATAAAAAGTAGTAATAAAGTCATTGTTATGTTTGGCTTATGCACTCATCAGAAACACCTCTGAGAGAGTTCACATGTAGTACCAGAGTTCTGCAGTCTTAACTAGACTTTATCTACCAATATTCCTTTGAAAGGAAAGCTAAATACTTTTTGTTTACAGGTAGGAAATTCAGGCACAGATTAAGTATCAGGTGAAATTTTCTGAAGTACCTCATCTTAGCTGCCCAAGGTGAAAAGAAAAAAATAAACTTGAGTCCAGAATTGAACTGAAGATGCCAGAGACCCAGATCATTGACTTTTTTTTCCTCATAAAAAGATCAGTTTTCCTTTATTCTCATTTTTTCTCCTTGTTACTGGGGTTTGACTTTTTTTTAAAGTTCCATGTTTTGATAATTTCTTAGGTATATCAGGAAAGTGATACTAATATTCTAGTTTTGCAGTACATGTGGGCTGAGAAAAAAAAGCTGAATATCTCTCAGCTATATGTAAAAATGTAAACACCTCTACTACATGGAGCCAATTAGATACAAATACATATTTCTATGGGTGTATGCTGAGCAAGGTAACTATTATTCTCAGCCTTAGTCTGACATTAGTAAAATCAGAGGCATATTGTCTTTCAAAAAGCTTTAGGCTAACTTTTTTTTTCTTTTAATTCTAGAAAGTCAGAGAACTCTAGAACAATTGATAGAACTATTCTTTAAAGTAGTACATCATAATTCAGAGTACCACAATAGTCACTTCCACTTACATCCAATATCAATACATGATACTACATGATAGTACAGTTACAACCAAAGGGAAAACGATTATCAATGATGCTTCAACATATTACTTCTATTACTTCTTCCACTACATTATTGTATACTTGATTGAAGCAGTAAAATATTATTTCTTCAGAGGAGCAAAGAAAATGTAGTGAGTACTATAGAACGTTGTCTGAAATCCTCCCCAGACAGGACAATTATACATTGCACAGGGAAATGCTTAAAGGCACAACCTTACCCCTCAACCTAATAAAAATCAAATTTTAGTCTTAAAACACTTGTATTTGTTTCAAAGGACTGAAAAGTTTTGTTCTTTCAGAATAAATACAAGTCCAGACCAAACAGCTTCCTTTTCGAATATTTTCCTTACTTTTATTTCTTGAACTTTATATGTGCAGGCTGAGACTCATTTGAAAAACATCAAGTAGATATCAAATCTTTCTAATTAAAGTTACATCTTGAAAGGACGAGACTGGGAGTCACAGAGAGAAGAGAACAGAACCTGGCTCAAAATCTGAACCCCAAATCTGCATCCACAGCCATTCAGTCAGGAATGGAAACAAGAGAACTACACTGAGCAGCAGAGTACTGTATTTAGAACAGTCACCCACTTCGCAGAATTGAGGAAGACAGAAAGACTATAACGTTTGAGGGCATGGAGATTCATCCAGTTACTAAGATAAAATGAAACAACAGCAAATGTTTCCTAAATGTTGCTCTCTTTTGTAGGGAGATACTTCCCCTTCCAACTGACCATCCATAGATTTTTTTTCCATAATTTAGAGTAGCTCCTTTCTTTCAGCAATGGCACATACTTAGCCAAGAGACTACTGATCTTAGTAATGATTATGGACACTGAGAGAAAAGACAATACATGAAGCATTTAATTTGAAAATAATTCACTTCCATAATTAATGCACAACAATGGAAATAACTTATTTATTTAGGAAGATAAGATCTAACCTTTGTTTATTCTTTCCATACATTCTATTAATTTCAGTGACTATATATTTGAAAAATCAGTACTCATGAACCTTCTCTCCTTTTTGGCAAGAGTAGCTTTAAGGTCTTTACTGCCTTCTGTCTGAAAAACACCACCTTCTGTCATCTCAAACTTCTATATATTGGGAGTAGAACTGTTTGGATGATATCGTGAGTTCTTTGGTCTGACTGTTCCCAGATTTTGTTAACTGAACACCAAGAAGCTGGGACAAGAAATCCAGCTTGTTTATTACAGCCCTGTACAGAATAGACATATCAAATAAATGTGAAAGAAAATTTATCTTGAATTAGAAAATAATTATCTCAAAAATTATTAATAAAGACCACTCCTCCCCCTCGAAATAACACAATTAAAGTAATAAATCATATACTACATACCAGGCTGTCCCACAAGACTGGTGAACCATGTAGACAAAAATGGCAGGCCAGACATCCTCATATGGACTGATATCAAAATGATATCTAAGAAGAAAGTTTCAGCTTAGTAAAGAAAAACACCTTTCCATTCTTATTAAAAGCAAGTGAGAATGACTCAGTAATGCACATCCAGGAACATGCACTGGTTTCTGAATACACACAGAAAACTGAATTTACAGGCTATATTTTCCAGTAATCTTAAATTATATATTTTTGCTAAGGTCAATGGAATTATGCTCATAGAATCATAGAGTCATTTAATCATTTAGGTTGGAAAAGACCCTTATGATCAAGTCTAACTGTTAGCCTTTGGCTTTGTTTACTTAATAGAAACATATATCCTTATTTAAGGAACCATTTTTTAAGTAATAGACAAAAACTCTCAGGGATGATGAGAGCTTTACAGGCCCTCCTAAGGTATTCCAGACTTTCCTCTCAGGAATTGTAAGTAAGGTGTCTCTCATAATATATTTACTGACCTTTTATTTTCAATAATTTCTGCCATAAATTGTGTGAGATTCACCTTAATTTTTATAGAGGAAAAAATCAGCTTTTACTGGCTAATAGAAATCAAGCCAAAACTTAAAAAAGTAAACACTTAATACTATATTTTTTTATGTTTCATTAGCTGAAGATTTTTCCCCTCTTCTGATATCAATATTTAGGTGCAATATTAGGGGCTCAGAACAGCAGAACTGTTTTCCCTTCGATTATTAATTAACCCTTTCCCCATGTCTTCTGTGCTGGAAGTCCTCTATTTCCTCTCCATGGAACCCAGATAATTGCTGGTGTGTATGTGGCATACTGAACAGCACCGGAGGTGTGAGAGGGCTGTAGGTAGCTGAATTGCTTGGAAAATGG
Organism: Anabacerthia variegaticeps; assembly: GCA_035583185.1. Lineage (NCBI taxonomy): Eukaryota > Metazoa > Chordata > Aves > Passeriformes > Furnariidae > Anabacerthia > Anabacerthia variegaticeps. Next base: position 30,408,960 of record JAWWEW010000112.1, on the reverse strand, counting down.
TTTAATGTATTCAGATTGCTTGAACTAGAGGATGCTAATATAATCTAGAATGAAACCTGTCATCTCTGCAAGTAAAATTCATTTTTCATGAGGAGGTGGGTTATATAATATCACCTAACAAAGCACAAGAAATTGTATTGCAAAGAATATGCTTCTATTGAGGTGTAATCCTGTGAGATGCTAATACTCTGGTATTCAAATGAATCACTTCAGCATGTAATGAACTTTAACTAAAAGCAGTCCCTGTTAAGCACAGCCTCACAAGCTTTGTTCACTCACAGCTACAATGCTCAGTGCTGAACACAAGTGAGCAAGCTCTGGAGATCAGGTTTACAAAGGAAACTTAGATTTTGTGACTCAATAGCTGATTTTAGGCACCTGGTCACTAGCATAGTATTTATTGTCCTGGACCAGAAAGAGCAACTAAAAAGTATGATGACTTGCATTGTTAGTAGTGTGAGTGGGCACTGACCAATTAAATAGAGATAGGGGTGAATCTTCTGCATGCAGCAGACACTGGAGAGCTGAAAAGAATTGAATTATGACATAGAAAGCCTAAGAGGCTGGATGCAAAGTCCTACTCCAAATTTAGGCTGCACTTCTAAACTAGCACCCGGCATTCATAACACCGAATTATCGTTTTGCCCTCCCTCAAGAAGCACAAGCAGATGCTCATAGACACATACACATACTCAAAACTCACAAAAAAGCCAAACACCCTCAACACACACACACCCAAACCTAACTCCAAAAAACACACAACCCAGGAACAAGCTGGGATGTATATGTTTTACTGTAAAACATATCCAAGGGGATGCATATGGTCTTAACTACTGATGTTCCAAGCTCTGAGCTGATGGTGACTGGGACTATCAAAATGAAAGCTCATCTCTACAAATCCTAGATAACAATTAATGCTTAAAACAACTACTGTAGCTACCCTTGCCTCTGAAAAATGCTACCATTCTGAGTAGATATTTTTTTTGCATCTTTCATAGATAATTTTTTTTCACAGGTCATTAAGCATAACTAATTATAAGAAAGCCAGAGATAAACCCCCATGACATTGCAATATTTCAATAATAAAAGTGCTTCCTACAAAACACTCCATTACAAATAGGATAAAAACTGATACAAGACACAACTGTTGTTATATGAGAAAAATACTTACAGCTCAATTTCTTTATAAATATGTGGAGGCAGTGTACAGTGCATGAGGTTTTGCCACTCTTCTGCTGTACAAACACTATGGTAGGATAACTTCTCCATCGTTACACGGTAAATACACTCTGAATGACGAATTCTGTGGTACATCTGAAAAAGGGAAGTCAATTATAAATGTGAAATTTTAATACAGAAAAAATTTGTTTTCCTCTATTCAAGCACTGATTATTAAAATACACATGTGCAAAAATGTTAGTGGTTTTGGCTGCACTTCGCATGTTAGAAAAGTGATAGACTATATGAAAATCAGTACTTCTGGAAAACTAGGCCTTCTATCACATCATTCTGCATATGCTCACTCAGGTAAGCATCTAAGGCTGACTTAGAGCACGTAAGCTCTTCCAAGAAAAAGAATCAAAGTTTATGAGTCAGAAAAAGTGCTGAGTCCCTTGCAAAATGCTAACATAAAGAATACTGGTAACAGGGCACAATTCATACTTTCTGCCACTGCATGAGTTCAGCTATTAATTGGTACATGTGCACAGTAAGAAATATATGAGCCGTTTATCATACCTACATTACTATGCAGAATGAAAAATAAGTGCAGTTAATTACTCAGATGTTCAGACAGTTATTGCAGACGCGGCATGGTTTGTAAACAAGTGAGGACATAACAATTTACTAGTAAAACAATCTTCTGGGACAGTGTACCCCAAATGGTAACATTTACCATCTAAAAAGAGTGAACTCACACAAAACTGGGTGATTGCAAAGTCCCAAGTGTAATTTATATGCAGGCCTTTCTACTTGCCTTGACCAGTATGAAACAACTTTAAGTAACAGTTAATAAAATTTGGTTGCCCAGTGTACCAACAAAATGATATTGGTAAAATTACTTAATGTAAATCACCAGGCTTAACTGGCATTGCATTGTGTCTCACCTCCCATGAATATAACACAATTCTTCTGCATTGCATTTTTACTGAATTTATTGGATTTTTTATCCTTATATAGTAATGATTGTTAAAAGTCTATGTTTCCCGTGGGAATAATAATTTTTAAGATGGTAAAGGGTTTGAGGAAAAAAAATCCACTCTCTTATCCCCACTTATCGAGAAGCATGAATAATTATGAGTATACACCCCAGCATAGAAATGTATAAATTGATCTCTGAGTATTAAGCATATGGAATTGAGAGACTACATAGCATCTCCATCCCCCGGTTAAACTTGTAAAACATATAATCTGAATTTATAAAAGCAAATAAGAATCATACTTTCTAATGAACAAAAGGCATATATTGTTCACATTTCAGAGCTCCCTGAGTTTAGCTACACAAAACTTGTTTCCAGAGTACAGTTATTTCAAAAAGAATAAAATTAATTCCCATCATTCTCTTAAAAAAGAATTATTCTGCAAGGAAGTCAATGATTTCTGTTTTCTTGTTAATTAAATGAAACAGACTTATGAATCATTTTAATAATCTGTAACATCAAAACACTGAAGTATTCCCATTATAAATAACAGCTTACAAAACTGTGAAGAAAACTTACATTAGCACAGTGTAAGGCTAAAGCACAAAAGACTGCAAACATTTTAAAGTTGTTCTCATCAGTTTTAGAGAAGGCACTTCCACTTATTTTGTTCACCATCTGCACAACACCTATTACACTTCCTCGGCTTACAATAGGCATGCACAGGATATTTCTGGTTGTGTAGCCTGTGTAGAGGTCTACTTCTCTGGAGAGCCATAAAGGAGAAAGAAAAAAGAGTTAGTATTATCAATTGATATCTATTCCTTGATTCTTGGAAATGATGATGAGCAATATACTGAATCATTTTGAAGCAGATACAATTAGTAACTACAAGAATTTCACCTCCAAAGCCTTCAAATATTTCCTTCTATTGTCTCATACTTAGAAATTACTTTTTAATCCTTTACTCTCCATTTGCAAGATAAAGAATTAGTATTTCCTCAAACATAGAGAAAGCTTATTCCAAAACTTAGAGAACATTCAGATATTTCCAGGAATGCTATTTGTTAGTGAACTGGTTTTTTCTCCCCAGAAGTGAATCAGATTGCAGGGAGACTAATAATGAAAATTGACAACAATCTAAATTTTTCTCCATTATATTTATATTAGAAAAAAATAATACTTATTTGCATCTTAAAAATATTTCTGATGGCTAAAGCATTTAAATAGATATCTATATGTTGCCTCCTCATCAGAGGACCACAGTTCCATGAATGCATACAAATATCAAATTTAAGTAGTAAATTTCAGTAAAAGGTTTGATGAGCTATCTTCCCCTCCCATGAACAGCATCCTACCTGTTAAAGCGTGGATCTGCATAGGCATCAGGAATGTTAAGGACTTCTCCTGTTCTTGCCACTTGACCAGCTATTCCTTTTTCTATAGAAAATCTAGAGAAAATAAAAATGTGTATTAGCCGCAATATGTGCTACCTGAAAAAATATTTTTCCAGTGGAGTCTGTCTCAAGTACAGTAATGGGTATTTGTTCCCAATCAGCGCCAGTTTGTTGCTTTTGGGAGAAAAAGCCTTACGAGACAACTAGTAGTACATCATTAAAAAAAAAATAAAAAATAAAAAGAAGCAAAAGCACAAACATACTTTCTGAAAACATTTTATATAACTACATCGTTTAGTACAAAATATGTCATAACATGAACATTTTAGTGACAAAAATTCAAAATCTTCAATAATGCTGGGAGTTTCCCCTAATAAACAAAACATTTATTGACTTTATTATCACTTTGACATATTCATTGTTTCTCTAGACACAATAAAGGCAATATGGAGCTTGTTTCTTCAGGTGGGGTGTGTGTGTGGACTTAGTAAAATAAGATTTGGAAAAAGACAACTGGAAATTTCAAAGCTATACATTGTATGAATTTGCCACATAGACTTTGGAATAACTAGCTTGTTTCAGGACACTCAAGCAATACCATGGTACTAACTGCATTCCTCAATCACCACAAGCAAGTTAAACACAACAAATATATTCCTGAATTGAATCAGAAAAATCCACAAGTCTGTCTTGTGAGGAAATAATTTGGATTCTTTGACATAAAGCAGTTATTACATACAAGCACAAGAGAATTTATGGAGAAAAATATGTCAAAAGACTGATATGTGGAACACTTTGAAATCTGAATGTCTCCATTGAAGCTAGTGATGAAGCTGCCAGGATTTCACCCTGCACACCTGATTTTAAGTTATTTTCTGTTGCTTCTTATGATAGGTACATCACACCAGCTTAAGACTCCTTCCTGATGACTCAGTGTCATTTTCTTACATATATTTAAGTTGCACTTCACTTTCAGTATACAGCACCTGTGAAATGGCTCACACCTTTGCACTCAGAATCAAGATTTCAATAATGTACAGAAAAGGCAGAAAGATACAAGAAAGAAAAACAATTATCAAGAAGTATGAGAGTGTATGTTAAAGTAGGCCAACTTCTTTAATTTACACCACCTCCTTGCTTGTCAGTATGCAAATTGCACCAATTTTGACTCCTTCCATTCTCACTCACACAATAGTAAGTGGGAGTAAGTTTGTCTAAAGGAGTCTAAACAAAGACATGAATCAGATCTCATATTGGCCCAGAGCTTTAAAAGTATAAGGAGGAAACAAAAAAAGTTCTGATAAAGTTCATGCTGAATATTTTAGAAAAATTTTAGTGCAGAATGTTTAGTCATATACTTCTTTCCTTTTAAGAAGCTGCAGGTTTGAAATGTGGGTGCCTTTGAAAATCCTGATCTGTATCCATTAAATGCTATATTTACTTTGCTGTTTTTCCTCTTTAATTGAAAAAGTACCCAAGTGTAAAAATAGTGTACCTGTGACAAGAAGCAGAAATACACATAAACCTTAGGCAGAAAATCCTGTTTAGTAATTATCAGGCCATATACACTTTCAAATTCACAACTTCAACCATACAATATCAGAACTTTTTAAAAGTTTCAAAATAATCTAAATTCACATGAGAAAAGTAAAACTAAATTACTGAACTTGAAATCTTCAAAACCAATGACCAGTCCATACTCGATTTTCTATTTGCCTAGTCCATCCATAAGAAGTACGGATTGTGAATTCCTTCCTTTGGATGTGCTTGAATAGCACAAATTTCAATTCCTCTTGGGAAAAAAAGTCCCAGACTGGCAGACTATGGATTAGGTGCACCATTACCTGCACCTTTACCTACCTCAGAACACCTCTGTTTTTTTCCCAACATGATTTCCAAAAGGACCGCCTCCGGAAGACGGCATTTCCAGGAGTGACGTTATAGCTTCAGAGACGTTGTTTCGATGGCACTGCAATGTCATTCCCAGAAGTACTACCTTCTGGAGGCGGGTCCTGGTGGGAATGATATCACAGTATGACAAGTATTGTCAGGGTACCTGCAGATAGGCACAGAAACTGGGTAATAAAATGCCTGCACATCGGTAGTTACAATGAAACCGCATTATTCTGCTAGCTATTCTTACCTTATTTCTTTGGTCTTCTTGAAGACAGGTTTTCCATCATTTTCTTCTCCAATATCAAAAAGGTCTGAATACAACTCCTTATTTTTGTGGTCAACCTGGAAGAGTGCACATCTATCTGCATTCACCAGGTTTTTTGCATATATCTACAGACAAAAAACAAAAGTAGGGTTAACAGTCATGAGTTAGACTATCTTTAGTCATTTATCTGATAAAACTCTAAGTGTCCGGAGAATAAAAGTTTTGAGAAATTGTCCACTATGGAAATCTGTTTGAAGAAGCAGTCTTTTAGGATATAATTCAAAATTAAAGTCAATAAAATTTGGTAGGGTTTTTTTGCAAATTAGAGTGTTCTTCTCTTTGAGAAATGCAGGAATATATTTAGAGACTTGAATGTTCCCTAACAGAAAGTAAGCTTTCCTATTGTTTTTTTTCACGTAGAAGAAAGGCTTTTCAAAATAGTATCTTTTCTCCTTCTATGTTTAGATACTATTCCTCTTGACTTGATTTTAAATAGATAAGTTATAGCAAGACCTAAGAACAATTTTGGCTTTTTGCCTTCATCTTCAGCACAAATCTATTGGTATTGAATATCCTGCAAAGACAGACGTAACAGAGAGGGTAGTGTTTGTTTCTAAAAAAGCTAAATGTGCCTGTAATACATAAAAATGAACACACGATCCTTTTGGATCCCTTCCAACTCAGAATATCCTGTGACTCTGTGATTAGAAGTGTCATTATGGATTGCCCTATGTAGTGGGATGGAAATGGCTGCACCCTCCTGATGCCAGGGACAGTACTTGCAACAAAAGCTAAGATTTAGTAATTTTACATGAACTAACCAAGCCCATAAGGTGCCAGCCATAGTCAAGAAAGTACCACAGTACAGCAATAGACCTGAGTTTTCTCTATCATACTTTGAACCAACAAGTTTTATCTTTGTGAAAATAACTGCCAGGAGCACTGACTGTCAGAACAGAATCTTGTCCTAGGAACACAGTAGCTCTTCACTAAAATATTTCTCAGACATACAATGGCTTCTCTGAGAACAAGAGGAAAGAGTGAACCAAAATCAAACAAGAATCACTGTGCTAACTCAAGATGCCATATCCAGGCTCAAGAACCTGCTCTACCCAATTCACATTCTATGTATCTTATGTGCTCAGGAAGTATAGTAACTGCATGGTAGAGAATGATCTGAGGTGGATCCTGCTCAGCTTTGTATATAATAGCTACCTAGTCATTCCACTAGAGAAAGAGGTTGACAACATCTTGCTGTGCAATGCATGCAGATGGAACTTCTTAAGGATTCACAAGTCTTCCATATGAATGATCTCCCCTGCCCCTCCTTTCTTGTCTTTCAAAAATAAAAACTAAACCATAAAGTATTTCATTTCATATTAATGCAGATAAACCTTGGTAGAAGAAAAACCTATGAGATGATAAAACATTAGTTGAGAGACTAGTTCTGTTACATGGGAGCTGAGTAATGGGAACTCCACAGAAACCATCAAGACCAACTTGGAAGGGCCCTCCACACACCAACAGAATCTGTGGATGGAAAGATTCTGTTGTCTTCTACTCCATTTACTTTATCAGAGCATAAGAAAGTCAGGAAGTCTGCAATCTAAGAGGCAACATTTGTGAAATTTTTCACCCTTAGAGCATTAAGAAGTCTAAAGATTTCAACCATTCACACCATTTATTCATTTGCTCAAAACAGAGTGGAAAGAAACTGCCAAAAAGGACAAGGGATCCAATAAATCCTTCTTTACAATATTCAAAAACAGCATCAGACTTCTTTCTAAAATCAACGGCACAGTGTTGATTTTATACAATTAAACTTGTGTGCTTTAATGCATATGACTCAAGAAAGGCACCTTGGTGACAACTCATGCTTTTTAAAAATGATTGCTTAAACACTACTAATTGAGAGAAATAGTTAATGGGATGAGAGAGTCTTACTTCTCTAAACCCCTAACTCAAATTCAGGCCAGTGATTGAATGGGAGTATCAGTACAAAAAGTATGTTTTGCACTGTCAATACAGAGGCCAGGGACCATGTTTTGCATCAGCTGCTTACAACTACTCAAGCATATTGGAAGGAAAATTTCTAACACAATGCAAACTTTTGCTTCCCCTCCTTGCATCTGTACTCAAAAAGCATTATTATACCACTAGCTTCACTAAGAGACTTTAATTAAAACAAAAATGGAATAATGGGAAAAAAACTTTTATTTTTCTTTATTATTGCAGGAACAAATCAAACCGTAAGTGTAATCACCAAAGGGTGAAGTAGTGAGGTGAAACTGAGTTCCACTCTTTTCTCACTGTGAGACAGAGAATAAGTCACATAATGATAAAATCACATTCCCATAAAATGGCAATAAATGTACAAACACATAATTCAGTTTATTGATTCAAGAAAGAGACAAAAGCTTAAGAGGAAGCTAAGTGTAAAACATCACACAGGTTAAAATGCAGAATCATGATGCAGCCAAGTGTTGGAAAAGATGAAGAAAGAGTAAGCATATTTCACTGCCAATCATGTTTTCCACCAGATCTCTATTCACGGAGAAGAACAGGGAAGAATATCAATATTTGTTCTCAATGCCATATGTTATGTTATACCAGTTCTTTTAAATGTTAAGCTATTTTTAAGCAGTTCATTTAAATTGGAAAAGTCAATGTTCAGAAATGTGTCCTATGCACAGATTTCTTGACTGTGTACCAACTAGAATAAGACAAACACTGCAGAATATTTTCCATTACTAATTCAAGTTTCTAAATAAAACCATTTTAATGTTGTTTGCATTCTAACTTTGTTGTCTTTGAATAGTCTAGCTAAGAATATCACTTTGAAGACTGGAGCAAGTATCAGAAAACTGTTGGAAAGTAATTTTTTGAATGCACAAATTTAAACGATTGTATCATAGACCTGATTAGGGTTTACACTTAGGAAAAAGAACTGAAGAATGCAATGAATGTACCTAAAGCTAAAAAGCAAAATTCATATATCAAACACTCAAAATGTGCTACAACAAACCAGTCCATATGCATTTCTAAACACTATTAAGGAAATAATTCTGAATTCAAAATTGATTAAAAAACTTAAAATCTGCTTCTGAACTGTACTTTAATTCACTAATTGGTTATTTCAATGGAAATAACTAACCACTTGGCTTCATTGGTTTCTATAAAACATTGACTGACTGTTGCTCTAACTATGGATGTAGTTTTGCAAAGCAAAGCGATGTGATGTCTTACACACCTCATTCAGCAACTGGAACAAATACCCTAGGAGTAATGATTGATCTCTAGTCCTTGCTACAGACAGTAACTTCTTAAGCAGTATTTTGCAGCATGTAGCAAATTGAATTTGGGAAGAAGGGGGGAAAAAAGGGAAAAAAACAAAAAAAACAAGCTGAATTAAAAAGAAAACCAGAATCCTTTCTGTTACAATGTTCAAATCTTCTCTGAAACACAATAGCAACTATTTAGTTCAGAGACAGTCATGTTCCATTACTTATGAAAACTGTGGACTCAAACTGACCTTTGCCACCTTTTCCATATAGACATGTTAACCCTGTTTGTATTATGTGTCCATTATAAACAACTTATATATTTCAATGACATAATGTCTTCAAGGAAATGACAAGGAAGGACTGTGATTACTATGACTAATTATCATAAAAGTGAAAAAGATAACTTACCATTATATGTTCAAGTAGAGAATCTATTGCAACTATATTATCAAAATACGTTCTGCAGAGAAAGAGAAGTCAGTAAACATTGGCATTTAGTCAAACACTTTTCAAATGGGTGTCATGGGCTCTTATTTCACTATGGCTTAACAGTGAAGCCAGAATAGGTGAAGAAAAACCACTGCACTTTGAAAATCATTGACTGGCTCACTACAGCACAAGGGAATCAAGAAATGGTCCTAGCTCTGTTTTCTTACACCATTATTTTACAGTGACAGACTTGTAGAATATTCTTCATTATACATAGAATTTTCTCTGGAAAAAAAAGAAAAAAAAAAAAAAAAAGGAAAAGACTACCAAACATTGCCTACCATAAACTGAATAGGCCACTGCTGAGCAACACCAAGAATGCATCAAAATGCTTTGGCACCTCTGACACATTGAAAATTTTAAAAGCAAAAGGAAAAGAAAAGCAGTAGAATAGACCTTTTAAAAAATCCATTTCTTTCAAAATATTAAAATATCTCATTAGGTTTACCCATACTATGTAGTGACAATTGAATAAAACTATGTAATGTAGCTAAATTCACCACACATTATCTAACCCTTAACACTATTTAAAAGGCAACAATTTTAAAAACTCTTTCTTAATGAGTCGTCTCTACAAACCCAGGTGCAGCATGCTGAAGTTGAAGAAAATGATCTTGTAACTTAAAAAATAAAAAGGAATCTCAGTTTCACAGCAAAATGGTAAGTGTTCAAGGACATTCGAGAACATTGAAAGATAAAGGTCAAACTTATTAGTAAAAGAAGTTGAAATCTTCCACATGCCAAGTCTTAATAACCCTTGGATTACAATGTTCCCAGCAGAGTGAAAGGCATTGTCCCATGGCCTTGAATATATATACAGCTCAGTTCTGTTTGGGTCTAGTGGAAAGGAAATATATAATACACTAGACTTAACATTGTCAGGGACATGAAGAGGTGGAGGACTGCATACTCTGCCCTTTCTAAAATGTTACAAAACATGTCCCAGTGACATTGGACACTAACAATTTCCTCACTGAATAGGAAACCCTTTTTCCATGTAAGAAAAGGTACAGACCACTTCTAAGACGAAACTAATTATTTTCTTGCTAGTACAAGTCTTTACCTACACGAAGTTCATAAGGTTATTATTAAATGATATCCTAATTTTGTGACTGAAAACTAAAAAATTCTAGCAACTGATGAATACTTCTGCATGAGAAGCATTTTCTTAGAGAAAGGCATAATAAATATTTGCAGTACGTATTGTCATTTTTATCTTAAAAATTTAAAATAATTACAAAATTCTTTAAAACAATTTCAGTGCTATGCCAGTCCAAGAATAAATCACCAGTCCATAAGTCTTGGTAGATTAATCCAGAGATTTCTGGTAAACTAGCTCAGTATGGATGTTAGCAACATAAAGGCACTCTGGAGAGGAACACAATGGTGCGAGACTCAGTAAGTGTGCCCTTTAGTAAACACACTCTGAATTATGCTGAGTTTGTTTTAAAAAAAAAGGTTGTCCTGAGGAAAAAAACTAGGAAAAACATCTGGATACAACCAGCTTGCCCTCCTTGAAAGGGGCAGACTCCTCCCTGCGGTGTATCACTCCCCATTCCAGCCCGGTCAACTCAGCTGCCTACATTCCTGAGCAATGGCATAGGAATCTTGGACATCCTCTAATCTCACCAGTTTGAGAATTGTTCACCAAGACCATAGAGCGTTTGTAGCAAAAATTCAAGACCTCTCATTTTTTACAGTATCATTAGTAGTTTGTGATGTACTTAAAAATTCTTCCACCAGTTTCATAAAACACTGTTAAGCACCCCAGACTGTGATTTACCAAAAGTACAGTTCTGGTTTGTCTTTTAATTTATTAGCTATTTTTGCTATTTAAAGATCCTAACAGCAATGACAAACAAAAAAGGGATGAAGGAACAGCAGATCACCTCAGACACTAAATTGACTTTGCAAGTGTAAGCCCAAGTTTTCACACTCTTACTGTGTTTTCAATTTAATCTTGCATTTATTGTTACAAGAAATTAAAAGCAAACATATTACATGTAGTTACAGTCTGAAAATGAAAACAGAGCCTTCAGACAATGCAGGGGAAGAACAATCACATGGCAGCCCTGATTCTTCAAGGATTTAACCCTGAAGTCCCTATATATTATGCATACATGTGTGTATATACACGTGTATACACATATACATTCAAAAGACTTTGAAGGAGAGTGGAAGCTGAAACATGCTAACTAACTTTTCATGAAGTGCTTTCCAGCCTTCTAAAATTGCCATGAAAAGAGAGGCCAAGTCTATTAGTCACTTCTCAAAAGACAGCCATGTGACAGAGGAGGTGAAAAAAGAGAATAAAAAAAAAAAAAAAACCACAAAAAAAAAAAAAAAAAAAAACCCAACCAAAAGACCCAAAGAATAAACAAGTTCTCTAAGGTGTGATTGAATGTCACATTTTCTTCTGCAGCATCACCAAAAAAAGAAGTTTGAAAGTGCTACCTGTATAATTTGTTCTTGTCCCTGTGCTAAAGTTTTCCAAACACAGGTAGACTGAAAGAGCCATATTAGAAAAGCTTATCATGATAAATTCATGAGATGCAAATCACACTTACTTCGATACATCAAGCAAGAAATCATTCAGTTCAGTCTGCTTGGCAAGGCCCCGGCACACCTGGAAGCATAGATCATAGAATCATTTGCACCAGAACACTCATGTCAGTGGGAAAATGAAGTTCCATCCACTTGACTTGTATGAAAAAATATACCACTACTGGTGTATATATATTTATGCTACAGCACTGTATATAATTAAAAGCTGAATTTGTGTGCTGGGTTTCAATCGTAGCTGCTGAGATAAAGCTGTCAAATGAAAGTAAAATCTTTCTTAACACACATTGAAAGCTGTTGGTTGTTACACTCCTTCATGCTGCCTCAAAGGCTGTTACTGAAATTGCTATGGAATCAAGATCTCCTTATCCAGATCCTCAGCTCTTCTGAGATTGTCAAATATTTTGTTTCCTTTCTTTCTTACCAAACTTTTACCACATTTTTCTGGGCTGCAAAGTAGCATGTAGACACAACTGTAGACTGACATCAGGCAAGTTTAACTAAGCTAAGCAGCAGATGATATGTGCTCAGCTTTGTGAGAAATCAGCATGAATATGAACACGAAAAATAGTATGCATACTACTTTTTAGAAGCAAAATGTTAGATGAAGCAAAGCTTTCAACCATATTTTGACTTCATCTAATTGCATACTTTGCACTTGAAGTACAATTGTACATCTGTATATAGAGCAAGCACTGAGGCCAAAAAAAAAAAAAAAAAAGAAAACAAGCCTCTACCTGTACCTGTACCTTTTACATACACACAAAAATATCACTCAGAACTAGTAATATCTTTCACCGGTGTAATGCAGATATGAAATGCCAGATCAAAACTCTTGCATTCTTCTCATGCAAAAAAAAAAAAAAGTAGGGAAGGGACAAACCTTCTGCTTAAAAGAAGGAAGAGAAATGAAAATGGTCAACAGATGAGCTTAAATTAAACTTTCCACATGGTGTTTTGTTAGAGGTGAAATACTTCTCAGTTAAGGAGTCATCCCTACAATGTAAAGCTACAACTGCAAGCAGTTGCAATTCCACTAGCATACAACAGTCTATGCCAGCTAATTCTGCCTAAATGTGAAAGACCATCCAAAAGTCAGTGACTTCCAGCACCAAGGCAGCAAACACCAAAAAAAAAAGAAAAGCACGAAGCTTTCTGTGAGTCCTCTGACAGTTGTATGAAAGACACCTTGAAGAACCAAAAATGTCACGAACTTCCTCTTAAGAGCTGACAGAAGGATCTATTTTAGCATCTTTTCTGAGTTGACAGAATATGTTTAGTTACAGTGTTACCATCTTCTGCTAGCTGAAGTAACAAAACCTATTAGCAAAGCTGCTGGGGTTTGCTAGAGCAGCTTGACGCGGTGTGAAGCTCCATTAGGCACCCAGCTAGGGACAGCATGAAGCATCCTTAGTGGCAGTAGTTACAGGACCATGAAGCAGCTAGCAAGGATGGCTTAAAATAGGCTTTTCTAGCAACACCTAATAATTTCAAACTGAATACCAAGCAAGAGGAAAGAAACCAGTTAGCCTTGCAGTTGCCTTCTTACAAGAAGGAAAGAAACAAGCAAACAAACAAAAAACCTGCAACATTGTTACAAATCTGCTTTAACCAGTATTTATCTACTTTGTTAAAATTTCTTTACTTTAGAACAAATACTGTTTGCTATTTGATCCATGACTGCAAGTGAAGAAACCTAGCTCAATGAAACCCAAAAATGTTAGCGTATTTTTCTCAGGTTCAGGAAAGGGGCTTGACTCAGTGTTTTAGCAGTGACCTCCACTTAAATTCCATCTCAATCCATGTTCCTACTAATCAAGTTCTGGCAGATGGATTACACAATATAAAAAAGAAAAACCACTCACACTTACTTGTACTTGATGTATTGCTACTGAAGCCCATGCAAGATTTGCTGTTGCAACCTGCAACAAAAGAGAAGAAATTAGCTCTGAAGTAACCTTGAAAACTGCACATCAGTTACTTGCTGGTTTTCTCTATCTAGCTGCTATGTAAACTGAGCGAGTTGTTTCAGACAGGCATCCAGTAACAATTTGTGGGAAGACAGTAATTTTGTGAAAGTCTTAGTATACCTGTGATCGTTTCAATTTTAGAGCTTACCAATGCTCTTGAGAAGCAGAATTCGGAACCCATCAGTTCAGAAACACATCAACACAAACATCCCATAAGCCAAGGGCTTTAAAAATTACACTGTTGAAAGGCATTTGCCATAGAAATAAAATATCTCATAACAGCTTTCTGGGGCTGTATCTCTTCAGCAATAGTAACCTCCAGCTGTAAACAGGCGCTGTTTCTCTCATTACTGTTTTGGTGGCAGAAGAACCAGACCTGATCCCTCAGCTCAAGACTAGTGTTTTAAGTATGACAGTTTCCAGGCAACATTTCAAACAAATGTCATGTAAACTGCAGTTAACTGTGATGTGCTACCATGCATAATCTCCTGTCCTTGAAGCACAGGAGCTTTATAGGAACACAGAGAATGGAAACACAAAAGGTCAGCCTCTGCATACCCTCCTAAGGTACTTTTTTATAATTTTATATTTTTAAACAGAACACTTTGTACACATTTTATAAAAACTGCTAACGGTATCCAAAGGATTTCTGAAACCTGAAAATGAAAAGAATGCTTTAGAACACTCAGAAAGTGACCTTAAAATATTTTTAATTTACTAATAAAATACTTTTATTTAGCAGCCAGTTCCAAGTAGAACATTCACAAACTTCAGTACAGAAGGTATTTCATAGAACATAAAATATTCATATTTTCACAGAACAGTGCATATCTGAGACCTATCTGAACTGTGAATTGATTAATGTAATAGGACAATTTTAAAAAAATAAATACATTGTGTGTAAGCAGCAGAATTAATGAAGACTGGTTTTGTATGAATGCTTATTCTTTGTTCTCTGAGCAAGGACACTGGCACCAGCACAGTAATCCAGTCCTCTACCATGACATCTACCTACTGTTGAAAAAATACATGGTGTGACACCAACCTGAAGTGATATTGACTGCCCAACTAATATACATATAAAGGCATCAAATGAATGCTAGACCACCTATCTTACTGATTAACAAAATATACAATTGACAAATATTGCTGTTGTTTTCCTTCTTTGGGAGGACTAGTTTCAATATCTCTTGCCTACATATTTTCTGTTCTTTTCACACAAATAATTCTGGTTCAGTACGACTAAACTGCTCCATGTTGTATGTCATACCTCTCTCAAGACAACACATCTGGCTGGAACTCACTCTGTTTTGTCCCCACCTCTGTGTTCACAGTCTCCTCCGTGGGGGACGGTACAGAGAGAAACGAACAGTACATTCATCTTTATGTGAGAGACCTCTTAACATGTAGATGGGACATAACAAGGATCCTCACCCAGACATGAGATCTAAGATACACTTCTAACACCTTCAATACAGTGACAGCCTTTGCAACATCTGTTCCATTTTCAAATTCATTTGTATTTGGCTAACTCATATCTTCGGATGGACAAATTGACATGTATGGACAATGTAGCTAAATAGGCCTTATATAAATACAGTAAAGCATGCAGAACAAAAGGGAAAGATGGTTATGAATGAGAATATCTGTATGGGGAAGCATCACAAGGAAAATAAAGCAGAAGAAAGCTTTATGAATGGCACCTAGATGGGCAGGTCATCTAGGTACCAGCACTTCTACACCCAGTTTCTAATGACATCTAAGTCAGGGGACAAAGTGTGAGTAAATCACAGAATAAATTCACAGAGATGGCTTTGGCCAGGGAGACAAAAGCTATCAGCTTCTAAAGGTTAAAGACAAGGCTGACCCAAAACCAGCACGTGGTTGTCAACCTACAAAGAAACCGGGAGACAAAAGGACTCAGCAGATAGCATCCCTTGTCCTCCTCTTGCAAGGAATTCTGGAGGGACTATCTGGATACTTATGTCTCTGTGCGTGAGTAGTGGAAATACCACCTAGACACACACATCTTGGTGTCCAAGAGTGTGTGGATGTCAGAATGTGAATGCAAAATACTAGAAATCTCTTTTGTTTCACTTTTGTTCTAGAATAAAATCACTTTGCCCTCCTGTGAGATGCAGCATTGAGACTTGCTAGATTGTTGTTACAATGTCGCAACATTATGTTCATCCCTTGAGAACCTGCACCAAAAAAGCAAACTAAAATAAAATTGAAATTGTTATGGTACTGTAAAATAAGGCTTTACTAGAAAGTTGAAGTTGACACTCAGGATAATTTAGCAGTGGCTTTTCTATTTTATATAAAGTGATTTTGGTTTTTGACATTTGATTTACACTTAGATTTCATTCACCTGATCAGCACTAACTTCCCTAACAACTCTGTATTGAGTTTATAATCAGAAAAGAAAACTTGAATCTGTTTTTCCACAAAAGAACACAAGGTAAAATTCTCAATGTGTCCCTGTACTTGTATATTTGACCTCCTCTGACTGAAAGTATAAATCACTATGGCTTCCCCCGCCCGCCCCGTAAGAACAAAAATAAAGCATGAAAAAGGTAAAAACACAAGAGAAGAGCAAGAGAAGGAAGTTTGGAGTGGCAAAGTGATGACCATCATGGGGAAGTGAGCAAAGGCTGCACATGAGCTCACCTCTTGGTGACTATGGTGGAAGGCTTCTTTGCCCCAGTGACGGTAAAGCTCCAGGATACCAATCAGGTCACCAATTGCAGTGACAATTGGCAAACACAGAACAGATTGGATACGGGTCCCTGATTCCAGTCCAGTACCTTTGGGAAATCGCTCATCCTAGAAAACGTAAACATAATCTGATAAAATGTAAATATCATAACATTAACAGGAAAGACACATTGATGTTTTCTTCCACCTCCTCGCTGATCAAATCTGCAGGAAAATTATCTCTCAGCTCATCTCTCAGCATAACTTACATATAGTGCTAAGACAGCTACTAAAAAAAATGCACTTTAAAAGTTTCAGCATTAGTTTACACCTGCAGGTAACTTTATTGATGTAAAGTCAGAATTCTCTGTGATATTACACCCAGCTTTGGGTCTGTTTACATAATACTTTGTGCTCTAAACTCACAGGCAGCAGAACCACCACTTCATTGTTAATGCCAGTCCTGTTTAAATAAAACAACTTTACCCCATCACCACCTTTTCCCTCAAAAAAACTCCAAAGCATTTATAATCACAAACCGAACCTCTCAGATTTCAGTGTTACTGAGCAGACAGCAGTGCTTGCAAGAGAACAAAACTTGAAACCTGATACTAAAGGCTTTAGTTTATACAGTTATAATCCTGAACCAAGGATTCCTTAGAAGGAAAATGTGTTCCCAAAAACTATGCATGAAAGCAAGCATCTTCTCCTTCCTTTGTTTATGCATCCTGAATAAACCAGTGCAAAAGTTACAGAAACAAATATCAAAATAATCCTACCAGCTGCTATAAAAGGTCTAAATACATAACTTCTAGTCTACATAGGGAATGGCTAAGGTTTTATAGCTTCACTTCCCCATGTAGGAAAACTGACAAAGACCTGAGAAACCACCTGGAAACCACAGTTAATAAGGCAGTAACTAACCAAGGTGAAGTATGCAAGACCCACTTCATTGCACACCAGTCCTTCAGTACTTGATTTGTACCAGATGTTCCCTGTAAGCTGTGCTTCAGCAAGAGAGACACCCCTTCAAGGCTGATCAAAATCTCTCATTTCTCAAAGAAAACAGCAAGTAATCTCTACCTTAATTATTAAGATGACAATCTATTTGAACAAATGACAGACAAAAGAGAGTGGGAAGTACTTTGAAACATGAGCTTTCTGCTCCCACTTTTTAATTCTGTCCTCCCACAAAAAAGGGCTGGCAAATCTACCTGCATGTGCTTCCCCTTCACTGTTGAGAAGCTTCTAAAATCACATGAAGGAAAACAATTTAAAAAAAAATTAATCTCCCTTTTTGGTCAATGATCCACTGATATTAAACCACCAAAAAAGTCCAAAACTCTTCCTCACACCCCCCCCCCCCCCCAATTTTATTATTATTATTTTTATTATTATGAAAGTAAAATCAAAACAAAACATACAATCCTTTCCTACCAGGATATCATGATATTATTGGAAATTACCAGTAACAATTTAAACGCTCTATGTGACTGAAAAAAACATGTCAACACATAAAATCTTTATAGTTCACGGGGTATAGAAAGCACTGACTTATACTACAGGGAAAGCAGCTTCTGCCTTTTGGTCTTCTGGCTCTGTTTAAGTGTATTCACATTAGGCATCTGGTATTTTGTTTATAGCCTGGGTTTGCCCAACAAAGGTCATACATTTTTTAACAAAGAATTTTTAAAATAGAGAGAGCAATGTCCAATTTTGGCCATAGCATCCAAAGATTGTTATTCTAGACAGAACTTGTAAGGATAGGAAACACTGAATAGATAAGAGAATGTAAAGTTCCTTGGTGTTCTCACAGTCAGCTAATCATAAAGTGCACTCATAAAGCCCAGTTTAAATACCAGCTTCATACAATTGCATAGATGCAACTAAAGGATGAAGTTTAAAAAAAGAAAAAAAAATAAAATAAAAAGGACAGACCTATAGAGTGCCAAGAATTATCAGAATATCATCTTAGGAATTTCTGACTCCTGTTACAGACAAGGGTTTGAATTTTGATATGATTTACATTAATGGATCTTTCATGTAGATCTACTGACACTATAAGTATTCTAGCTTTACCTCAGAGCACACAGAGATAAAAATCTTGCCTAATAACCAGTATTCTGACTGACATTCTTGCAAGTGTGAACCCTACATTAAAATTAAATCAAACTTTGAACGACTATATGAAAGGCTTCTTGTTTGGGACTAGCATCTCAAGACCAGAAGGACAGGAGTTTTGACTGGGAGTTTTTCTATCTAGGTGACTATGGTGCCATTACTTCCCTTATCCAAAAATAAACCAAGAAAATAGTAAAATAACCCAAACAAAAACCCAAACAAACAAACAAACAGACAGACAAAGCTTAAAATTTAGAAAGAGACTAAATATTCTTAAATTATTTCATCAGCTAATCCAAACTCAAAATTATTTTCTTGGTAGAAAGAGAGATGTAAATCCTATCATTATACATTCATTTTAATAAACATTTCAGCATCAAAACATTCATTCTAAAAACATACTGCAATCGTGTCATCAAAAACAGAAAGGTTTTTACCCCCAGAATATCTTCTACTAACAACGTTTTTCTCGATCTGGCTACATAAGCAGATACTGTAGTGCCATGTGCAATGGGGCCTGCAGGAATGAGTCGTGGTTGTCCTTCTTTAGCTCCTGGTGGTGTAAATATACACAGACTCTAGTTAGAAGGAAAAAAGAGAAAAAAGAGGAAAAAAATCCGCAATTAGAAAGTGTGGTTACTTTTACAGTTACTGTGCCACCTATGTAAAGACTGAATAAAACAGATTATGTAGAGAAGCGTGGCTTTTGACAACGAAAAGTAGTTGAATAAACTCCACTTAATTCTTATGAAATCTTTGAAAACACCACTCTAAAGTCATGATTCTGACAGTGGATAACTCCTTGATAACTCCCGTGGATAACAGTGGATAACTGAATTCAGTGATATCAGGGTAGGATTGCATTTACTTGGAACACAAGTACAAAGCATAAAGAAGGAGAAAAACATTGCGTTACAAAAGAAAAAATAGTTTTATTTTTTTGTGTAGAATGAACTTATCTATTTCAACAGAAAATAATCAAAAAGTAGAGATAATATTTAAATTTCTTCTTTATCATGTTTGTATAATACCACAGATAGATAACAGTGCTACAACACAACATATTACTAATATTCCTGGGAAGAATGGCCACAGATTGTGCCACTCCTTTGTGCTGATTAATTTTACTGTCATACTTTGCTTTCATTAAGGCTGTTTTCTAGCATAAAATACTAAAGGGAAAATGTGCATGCAAAAATTCAGCATCTACTGTCAGCTGTAGAAAATGAAGTGATGATATGAGGTGCATCCTCTCATAATTATCTTTTCTTTATTATGCAAACATGCACGGTACATTATAAAGCATACTAAACAATTCCAAAAATAACACTACACTGAAATGTTCAGAAACTAAGGAGATGAAATATAATGAACCATATGCAGGTACTCCTGCAGTGATGAAGATAGTTTAGCTGTAATGGATTAACAGCATTTTGGAAGGAGTAAGTTGGACTTTATGCTGAAGGGAAAACAAATGATCCATAAAAAGTATGGAATCCATAGCCAAAACGAGAGAGAAGTTTATCCAAGAAGAATCAGTAGTCCAGTCCAACAGTGGGGGTATTTAGTGAGTTCAAAAGCAAAACACTCAAGATTCTGACAAAACCAGTAACAGAGTATTTGTCTTGATCTCTAAGTAGTAAGCCAGTCAGTCTCAAAAAGTTCAGCAAGACAAGGAAGTGAGCCTTTCATCCAAAAATTCATTTGTATTTGTGATACAGACGAAAATTAAACTGTTTTAAAAGAGAAAATAGAGCTGCCACAAACTATTTTAGCATGAACACGTGATTTAACCAGTTGGAAGGAAAGAAAATTCTTCCATGGAGTAGCCCTGCTGAATATGAACAGTATCTACT
Organism: Anabacerthia variegaticeps; assembly: GCA_035583185.1. NCBI lineage: Eukaryota > Metazoa > Chordata > Aves > Passeriformes > Furnariidae > Anabacerthia > Anabacerthia variegaticeps. The sequence continues at coordinate 30,388,285 of JAWWEW010000112.1, read as the reverse complement.
ACATTTTAATGTCTTTCATTATGGTATGAGTGCATGAATTCTTGATATTTTCTGTTTATTCTTAGCCTAAACCTTAACCTTATTCTTCAAACCTTTTACGCTCACGGCTTATTTGAAGTGTGGTTTTTAGCAGCAAAAGACACTGGAAAAGTTGGAATGTTTACTTTCCATATGAATTACAAGTATGTAGATTTTAATAAATAAATAAATAATTAAAAACCCAAACAAAACAAAAAATGGCAACACTCAAGCAATAAAAAATTACAAAATCAATACACTCAATCTACCAGAACAAGCCTGCTCATTTTACCAGAAGAAAAATTTTGTTTATTCTCACTTTCTTGCAATTTAATAAAGATACATATAATTCCCAAATGAAGTTTCACAGTTGATTGCCTTCATAAGCTCCAGATCATGTTTTTACATGCACTTAAATAGAATGAAAAAGAACATTTTACATAACATATCCAAGAAAAGCACACCATGATTTGGAAAAAAGTACATTATTCCAATAAAACTGAAGAAACCACAGATCATTATTTATTTAAATCAGTGCTCTGGTATAAAACAATTATTTTATTTTTTTTTTAATCAAAGAACATAGTAAAATAAAAAGGGCATAGAAATACTGTTAAAACATTCCATATATGATCAATTTAAATCTTAATGAATTTAACTGTTTGTTGCCAATTAAGATTGTGAAAATGTCTCAAGTTTTGTTGGAGTTCCATTAACAAAGCTTTTGAATCCTAGAAACCATGAATGGCGAGGTCAGACAAACAAAATGTAGTAAGCTGTGCTCTGCTCTACTATGGAATGTTACAGAAATAATTAGAAGGGAATCTATATAATTATCACCATCCAAAACCACCTATCCAGTTCACATTTTGTTTTTTCTTTTGCTTAAGAAAACACTTACAAAATAAAATGCATGGCAGTAATAATAAAATTCTCTTCTAACTATGAATGACCCCAGCATTCTTTTAATTTGCAAATCTACATTCAAATAATTTTACACTAGCTCAAAAGGTAATTAGACATGTTCCCATACAGACATAAGATACATTGTACACAGCTTCACAAGTAAGTGAAGAAATGATTAGCTTGGGCCCTTTCAAATTACTTGCATTTCGTCAGTTGGTTTGAATATTCTACTTCAAAAAAAACCTGTGTTTCTGGTAGTGATACTGAACAGTGATTAATAATCAAAATTAGGAATCAGTGGAATTTTTATTCACAATTTAAGCAATCTATAGTCAATAAAAAAGGAAATATGAGACTATTAAGACCCATGATTTCCCAAATACTATACTGTAACTCACAATGCAGTAAAAGGAAAATATTGAGGAAACAGCAGGATGGTTGTGCACTGCTCACAGACTCTCCTGCTGCTATAACCACTTGCAGTGAGCCTGTAACTCAGTATCAGAAATGGATAAATACAAATAGCTCTTTACTGGTACTGCAATGTTACTGTCTCTCTCCTGGCAAAAGTTAAGCAATAACAAGATAAATAGCATAGAAAGAGCATTAGATATCTCTACTATTGATGAGAGAGAAGGCAACCAAGATGGGAGACTCTGGGTTTGATAAACTACCAAAAGAGTAAACATTGGTTTGGAGAGAGAATACTTCAGAATCTAACAAGTTCATGCATTCTGGGACCTGGTAGCCCATGGGACTCTGCAATTCTCTATTTTGATCCGTTTCCTCTCCTTCCAGAAAAAGAGACAACCTCCTTATCTAGATCAATTCCAACTACCCTATTAACAATATTGTCCAAAAAGTTCTATATGGTGACGGACCTTTTTCTTTAAATCTAAGAATATAAACTTCCTTTCCTGCCATCTGTGACAGAACAGATTGTTCTGGTCAGGCCTAAAATCTTCAAAATGTTTCCTCCCCTCCTAGCTTTACCTCTTAATTCACTTTGATAAAGTCCACAGCCAAAGAAACTCCTATTAATTTTGACAGATGTTACAGTGTGCTTTGGAATCAACTAATGATCTACCATGACCACAGAGAGCAAGAGGTTCTCAAAAGACCCAAACTGAAAAAAAAACAGAAAGTCTGAAATAAGTTATGACCAAAGGTTCAAACACTGGTGAACACAGACAAATATCAAAAAATTCACCCTTTCATCTTGGTGATGTTAGGTTAACGGTTTGACTCACTGATCTTAGAGGGGTTTTCCAACCTAAAAGATTCTATGATTCTATTCTGTTACTCACATTTCTTAGGCATTCTAGGTATTGGCAATATATAGTTGTCTCTGTCTTTTTAAAATGTTTTCCAGCCTACAGCAATGCAGAATGATATACACAGTAATTAGTTCTTGAGGGATAGCAATATGACAGCATTCTCAATTCACAGATAAACCCACAGACCCAGCTTTCAGACACATGACAAAATCAGTATATATTCAATAAGTCATAATACCATGGGTTTTGGTGCCCTTTTATCGGTGCTATGCACACAGTCTGGTAAAACTATTATAAGAGATTAAGTTATCTTGAATCTCTTACTCTGGCTGAAAAACTCCCTCTTTACTCCTCATTTCTAACAGCTAAGAGTATGCACAGTTCATCTTGTGTTCTTCTTGTCATGATGTCATAACTTGACCCCACAGTTAGTTTTTCCAGTGAAAAACTAATGGTTTAATGAGAAAGCAGATTAAAAAGGAAACATTAGGAGAAGTAGCAAGTCTCAAACTGCAATAGCACCAGCAACTCCTGGCAGATATTCTCACAGCAGTAAGAAAGTACCTACAGTTTTCAGTGATTTCAGTCTCTGGCTCTTCTGATTAAGAGGTCAGCGACAGGTATAATTGATGTTATTTTCCTAGTGGCTGTTTGTGTGTAGTCTATTGGAATCCAGTACAACACCAAATTCTAACGCACAGACTAGAAACCATTCTCTATAAAGTTTACCGGGGTTGGATTTAAATCACAAACATGTATTGCCCATCATTTCACAAACTGTTGTTCTCTTTTTTTTTTTTTTTTTAATAACTTCTTATAACTAAGCAAATGACAATCATAAACCAGTTTTTTAAAAATTTCTTTGCAGAAAAGAAGCCTGGATAAGAATCAGGTTTAATGACTAAAATGAAAGTTAAAGTACACACATGACAAGCTTCCACTGTTTTAGTGGTATGGATGACTGGATCCTGATCTAGTTTCTTCCATAACATAATCTGTTAATAAAACCAGCCCTAAAAATGCTTCAAGGAAAATCATTTAATATTCAACTGACATTAAATGAGAGTCTTAATACTAAAGCATTGCTATGCTATTTGATGCTTGGGGAAAAAAAAAAAAAAACAAAACAAAGAAAAAAACCCAAAGCCCACAAACAAAAACAAAACATGAAAGAGAAATGGAAATAGAGCAGTTGACATTAAGCGAGCTTAATGGCTTTTGCTGCTCACATCCATTTCCGTTCAGTAACAGCAATAGATTTTTACTCTTGGTAAAGGACAACCTTAATGTAAGACTACGCAGACTCATGATAAAATTACCTACAGATAAAGGCTTTGCTCTAAGGCCAGGCTTTTTAGCAGGAATAAAGCTCATCACAGTAAGTAATGATGACCAAGAAAACCAAACAAACAGAATTAATTTGGAATGTATTCTCAACCAAAAACCTTGGATTTGTAAACTGGCTAAGTTGAAGTAGTAGCCTAATACTACCATGTTAAAATCTTAGAGAGCTATAGGCAATTATGGCCCGGGTTTAAACAGAAGTGCAGTAATCTGACTGCATGAAGGTATAAAAAGAAGAAAAAAACCACCCCCAATTACCACCATTTTTTATAAAATCTTATTTCCTTCATGGTAACTGACAGTGTACTTGACAGGAGATTTGCATTTTTAACCTACATAGTACGTACTAATGTTGGATACTTCTGAAATGAAGATGATGCACTTATATGCTGTAAAACTACTTGCAGGTGGGTTTGGGGTTTTTTTGTTGTGGTTGTTGTTGTTGTTGTTTAATGTTTTCATCCTTCTGAATGAAATCCATTTCTAACTACACTTCACTCCTGGAAACTTTCCAGCTGATTTAAACAACTGAAAAACACCACAAGAGTTATACCAATTCATTGACACAGAAAACCAAGTTGACATATCTCTCTTCCATCCTTTCCATTTTAAGGTATGGTCAACCAAGCATTTTTATGAAAGATGTTTGGCTCAAACACACCTCTGGGGATGAGGATTCCTAAGCTTTCACAAGCAACAGACTGTGGTGCTTCATTACAGCCACAACTGAGGAACTTTTCCCTATGCCAATTCAAGCACACTACTTCTTGCCCTACACACCACAGGTGTGGAGATGATCCCTTTCCTCTCTGCATTTTTCAGACATCTCTTCACCCCTCAACTTTCTTTTCTTTAGATTAAGCAAAACTAGTTCTTTTCTTTCCTGACCATTTTCCTTTCTCTATCCTGAACTCACTTCAGGTACTCCATTTATTTTTTATTTTTTTTTTAAGGTGCAGTGCTTAAGCCAGCCATATTATTCTGTCTGGGCCCTTAGTGGTGGAGAGAAGAACGGGAAAATTACTTTACCCTAAGGCTACAGTTGCTTTTGCTACATACGACAGTGTATTTTTTTTGATACAGCAATGATATTGCTGACTCATGTCTACCTTCAAATTCACTACAAACCCCAGAATCTTTCTCAAAGTGATCAACTCCCCTACACAGAGAAAGGCAATATATGAAAAGCCCAGCTCTTGACCTAGCTGAATCATTGTCTGGTTTCTCCTGACCATTTTCCCAAGATCATTTTGAATTCTAATCCATCCCTAAAAAGACATCTGTAGTCCTATATTATTTCTTCACCCAAGCATTAATGAATATACTGAGCAAAATCAAATAACTGAATAAATCTTTGCAGAGTTATGAAAAATAACCTCAAATTCTGACAATGAACCACAAACAACTCGTTTGTCTTGTTTTCTAACAATTTCTGCATTCTGCCTATACTATATATTGGTGTTCGTACAGACTGGGAAATGAGAGGCTGGAAAGCAGTGCCACAGAAAGGGACCTGGAGGTCCTGGTCAATGGCCAGTTGAACATGAGTCAGCAGTGCTCTGGCAGCCAGGAGGGCCAACCCTGTCCTGGGGGGCATCAGGCACAGCATCGCCAGCCAGTCAAGGGCGGGGATTGCCCCGCTCTGCTCTGCACTGGGGAAGCCTGACCTCGAATATTGTGTGCAATTTTGGGCACCACAATATAAGAAAGATATTAAGCTGTTAGAGAGTGTCCAAAGGAGGGCAGCGAGGATGGTGAAGGGCCTTAAGGGGACGCCATATGAGCAGTGATTGAGATCACTCGGTCAGTTCAGCCTGGAGAAGAGGAGACTGAGGTCATTGCAGTTACAGTTTCCTCATGAGAGGAAGAGGAGAGACAGGTACTGATCTCTTTTCTCTGATGATCAACGACAAGACCCAAGAGCATGACATGAAGCTGAGTCAGTGGAGAGTTAGGCTGGATACTAGGAAAAAGATTCTTCAACCAGAGGGTGGTTGAGAACTGGAACAGGCTCTACAGGGAAGTGGTCACAGAACCAAGCCTGTCTAAGACGAAGAAGCGCTTGGACAACGTTTTGGTACTTGGTGTGACTCTTGGGGATGGTCCTGCACAAAGATAAAGGTTGGACTTGATAATCCTTGCAGGTCCCTTCCAACTCAGGATATTCTATGATTCTATATTCATCATGACCATATTCCACAAGTCCATTTACCTGAATATTAAATGTTTACAATTATCTTACTTTTTCAGCTTGATAATTTATTGACTCAAAGTCAGAAACTGTAACTCATCAACAGCTTTCAGTCTCTGCTCAGTAACTATTGACTAGCAAATAAGAAAGCAACAGATATCTTCCTCTTATATACAAAGAATACATGATGTTAGAATTGATTCAAGGATAAAGACCTAAGTTTTCTGCATTGACTTGCAGCTAGAAGGTTTTTACTTGGAAACGAGTTTAAAAGTCTCAGATTTCAGAGAAAAGTCTACACATTAAAAATATACTTTAGCCTGGTACAAAAACCTGCAGATGTTTTTTCCTGGGTTCTTAATCATTCAAATCACCCACCGCATAAATTCACTAGATGGCACTGCACATCAAGCTGCAACAACTTCTGCATGACCAGAAATTGTAGAATGGCTTAATAAAATACACCCTGAAGCACAGAGTATGTGCACATATTTGTGGCCTCGCATAATTATTTCTTACAATAAAGCCATTGGAAATGTCTCTCTGAAGCGAGGATAATCTGTTTGTCAACACAATTTGCAGTTTCAGGAACTAAGTAACACAAGATCTAGTAAAAGCTACTGCAAGTGTATGCCTGTTAAATTCAGTCATACATCTTTACGTAGGAATCACAATGTAATCATGAGGCAAATTACTCATACAAGTAAAAACTATAAACAAGAAGTATCTGAAGAAATGGTTAATATAATAATACATTAGGAACTCTGTAGCTGTGATAAGTATTTTAGAAATATTGCTTGAAGTCAGCTTCCGGGCTTAAATCCATGCCCAGCTAGCATAATACGTGGAGAATTGATTTACACACACACTATCCAATATGAGGAGTTCAGTAAATCCTTTAAGTCATGTTTGAGGATGATACTTAATTAAGGTCATAACAGGAGAATTATGAGCTATATATTTATCCCCATAAGGAATAAAACAGAAAACTGAAATAAAGTTCTTTGCTGGAGAGCTGTGAAGCATTCCTGTTTGATTTGGAAGCATTTTTGTTCTCTAGTATATAGTATTTGTAGGATGGCTGTTATGTACCTTAAGAAAAAATTATTTTATTTGCATAACTACAGTAACCCGTGGACAAACATAATTCCTTAGATATGGAAAAAGTTCAAAAAACAGAGGCAGTATGGGCACAGATCTGTTCAGGTCACTTGACACTGATGAGGAAGTTGTACTGTTTTTAATACCTGAGTGCCTTGCAGTGCCTTATACTATATATATGGTATAGACAAAACCAGATTCTGGAATCATTAGAAAAGCAGAATCATACTATCAGAAAACTCTTAGTATGGAGTACAATGGGTGCAGGTGCTACCAAGCAATTTGAGTGGCCAGAAAGCTGCTGAAATAACTGAACCAGCCACACCCATTCTGGCACCAATTCTGAGTAGTACCTGCACAAAGAAACACACTGTAATCTGCAACTGATGAGGCATCTTCCAATTCAAGCCCATTCGCTCAAGTAAAAGTGCTGAAGGCATTTGACTTGAAATGTCAGCCAGAAGTTACCTTGCCCTTATGCTGTTGTTCAACTCTAATGCAAGTCAAAATATAGTTTGCAAACTTCAATAGAGGGAAAGAAAATACGGCCACAAAGAAACTTTTTATATGGAGGTATTTTAACAAACTTACTTTAGTGCTGTTAAACTCTAAAGGAATTTTCTCTAAAACACAGTCCTCCTTTAAAGGCCAGTGTATCACCTACATTTTACAAAAAGAAAAGGACCAGCTAATCTAGAGCTCTTCTTCACATTACACAAATTTTCTTTCAGTTCTAATATAATTTTCATGTGAAGAAAGTGCTGCCCATATTAAAAACTGCACCAAAGAAAGATTTACAATGGGTTATTAGTTACCCATGAAAAAAAGCAATTTGCAATGATATAGCAATTTTTTGAACATTAAGAAATAATAGTTCACAGTATGTAGTAATCATTTACTGATTTTCATTTTGTAAATATATAGAATTTTTGTAAAAGGAGATTATCTTCTATCCTAATTAGAAACTGACTATTTAATCCAGTCTAAAGTCAGTTATAGAAATCTCATACTGCATAAATATTCCTTTGCTGAGAGTAACACAAGTCAAAATTCTCAAATTTGGATTTATTTATGCAATCAAAAGTACACCTATACATATTTAAAACAGTAGCTGAAATGAAGTAGAGTTAATACTTTTGTTTCAGTTTTGATCCCACGTTTCCCTACAGAGTATAGTTAGAACACACATCACTAAATCGTTTGGGAGGAAGTAGTTTTCTGCTTGTTAACAGGATTCCTCTATTCTTACACAATACCCTCCCAATACTTAACTCTCAAAAAGACATAAACACACTCCTAAGTGGATAACAAGCAGATTTATGTATATCACAATACTATATATAATAATTAATACTATATTAATATCTATGTCTACTTTTCAAGCTACCAAACAAAAATCCACATGCTAAATTGGGGCAGGGGGGGAGGGGGGCTTTTGCTCAGTTTGTAAAATTTGTATAATGAGTATAATTTATACAAAACCAAGCATCAAAAAATTAAGCCACCAGAAAGCAGAAGCCATTCTTCAACACATAGCCATAGCAACTACTTTGTCCAGACTAATCATTGCATTTTTAAAAACTTTTTGAAATTTCAGCTTAAAGAATTAGCTCATTTCTACTTTTGCAATGTACTATCTTTTTGTTCCCACTTTAAAAAGACATTTAATAAAAATAAATAAAAACACATTGCCAGTATTTGCTGGGAAATGGCTAATCTCACTTAGATACATCTTTTAAATTAAATATTCAAGAGTCTAGATACGTCTAAATTAATTTCCAATGACAGTTTCTTAAAAGAAGTAGGCTAATGCATTACCATTTAGTTACAAGACTACAAACATGAGTCTGGCCCAAAGCCCACTGATGTGAATGGAAAATCTCACACTAACTTCAAAGGACTTGGGATCAGTCCCTATAATAACTACATGAAGAACATTCCATTTTGGGTGATGCAGCTACATAGCAGTGGTTAATAAAGTCAATGTGTGTTTTTAGTGGTTGGAACTTTTTTCAGGAAAGAGTTATACTGGGATACTGGGAAGAAAATAGATTCATCTGCCTAATAGGCTATTAAAGAAAAAAAAAAAAAGAAAAAGGAGAAGGTCATATAGTACCCAGGCCCTCAGGGTATCACAAAGCTTGGAGTAATCCCACATTATGCCACACTAATCTAATAGGAAAAACCTCACCATAGTAAGAATTCTCTGTGTCTCAAGCTCTAAAGTTAATTTTACTGTAATCTTTTACAAAGCTTTTAGAGATGAGCATGCTCGGCTGGCAGGCAGTCACTGCCACCCAAGCTGGCCAGCACTGTGCATTTGGAATGGATGGCTGCACTTCCTGCGGGCTCCTGCCTTTGACAGCAGGAGGAAGCTTTTCAGTGACTGTTTGCATCACCCCCTACCCATGACAATGGATGCTGGCACCTACTAATGAGAACCAAAGACGGCATTCATAAAGGATGAATATGTTTTTAAATTACATCTCTGAGTGAAAGGGTTATTTAAAAATATATGCTACTTATACATGTAACAGAAGTCATTTAGAACAGGCATAATTTTTGAATAATAAAGTGGATTACCTTTATTATATGAAACAATTATTATATGAAAAAAATGCAAAAAACTATTTCCATTTCTTATAGAAAATTTCCGAATGGGTCTTCTTCCACATCAAGTAACCTGCATATTTGTACATCTTCAGTCTTGTTTCCATTATTTCAAAACTGCAATTTTTACCCTTTTTTTCTGAATTCAATTATTTCACAACGAGCAAAGGAAATTGGCTAATGGACTATACAAGAATAAACTATTAAAACTGGCTGTGTAAAGTAAGGAAACAAAAACAATGAGAAAAATATTTTCCTCTCTAGTCACTGCTTGTTTCTTGAACCAATGAAAGACATAAAATTTCTGACAAACTGTGATTTTTAAGTTGATGGAACTGACTGATGTGATAAACTGCATTTCCTTCTTGATAGACATTCAAAGTAACTACAAAGTCTTGTATCATGGCAACTGTACAAAATAAATAAGGTTCAAATAAAAAAAAAAAAGAGCAAATATTGGACTCACTGTTATTTGAATTATTACATCAGAAACTAATTTAAGTCGTAAATTTTAAATATACCATTTATTTTATGCTACCCAAAATCTACATCTGAAATTTATATTATCTCACTATGAAGCTGTAGTCTGGCAATTAAGAGAAGACCTGATAACATTTAATAAAAAAATCAGAGAGAGAACTAGATGCAAAATATGGACTATGCAGACAATAAATCCAATTTAAGTTTTCTGTTTCTTAAGGACAATTAATAATGGGGCTAAATCACAAGTTAAGCTGCTATAGTCAGAGAAACAACAGCACTACTGACAAATCTTGAAAAAAAAAATTAAAAGGTCAAGGATCTAAATGCAGAGAACATTTTTTCCATTATCATTATGTTCAGTAAACTTCTAATTTACAGAAACAAAGAGATGATAAAGGTAATATTGAGCACCCAGGTAATATTTCCTGCTAAGTGGCATGCAAAAGAAATTAAAAACATGACTATGAAATTGGAAAACACACTTGTAACTGTATTGAAAAACAGCATCTTATTCCAGTATACTTACATTATTGCATTCTCCCAGGAAATACAGTGCGAATCCATCAGCCTTTGTAGCTGCCAAAGCAATAATAAAATAAATAATTGTACTCACAGGGATAAATCAAACTTATACAACATCTCTAAGGTGAAACCACAGATTCAATTCCATTTAGGACAAACATCTAAAATTCTAAAAGTTGAGGTCTATTGCTGCATCCCTTGAAATTTCCCAGACTCTACAATTACAGGTACCACCCACAATTCTTGTTTTCTCCATTGTCACCTACTACATTCTAAATGATAATTACAAACAACTTCTTTATACATCTTATTCTTACTCCAAAGCCTAATCTCTGTAAATTCAAATTAATTCATACAGCAGTATAAAAGCAACATAAAAAAATGTGTATTTACAATATAATCATCCAGATACAATTATAATTTATATGACCAAAGTAAATGGCAGTTGTAGATTTTAAGCTATATTTGTCCCTGCCTTAAGACAGAAAATGATGGGAATGATGCCTGAAATCCTGCAAAACAGACACTCTACACAAGGTTAATGGAGATAAGATATTGCCTTTAATATGATCCGGACTCCCAGGGTTCCCCCGAGCACGGAGGACCCAGAGCCCCGTAAAGTTACAGTTTTTATA
>JAWWEW010000112.1:30252866-30377098 GCA_035583185.1 Anabacerthia variegaticeps | reverse complement strand
GCAAGAAATCCCTTACTTTTACAATTCTAAAAATCCATAAAATACACACCAAAAATACATAAAATCCTTAGGCATCAAGAAATTGAGGAGTTGCAAATGTGACCATGAAAATGTGTTTCCAAATAGTTTTTGTTTTCTGCACCTCTCCCATATTGAAACCACTGACACACATCATAAAGTTCATACTTGTCAGATTTCTTGGGCAGATTCAGATTGTTCTATGAAACCTGGTAAAGTCAAATTCCTTAAATTCTCAAAAGTTTAAAGTCAGCCAACCATCATAACTTACTCATCAAATGAAAATTCTCAAAATCAGAACAGAATATAGCAGACCATGCTTTTCACCCCTCTTTACACCACTTAACCGACTTTGAGTGTGTGCCTGTATTTTGAACAGTTAATAAACATTCTAACCAGTAAAAGAATGTATCTGGTACCTAGTTTTTTATGAATGAACACAAAAATCCATTTAGTACTTTCCAGGGGAGAAATTAAACTTGTGTGCCATCAAATCAAATGGCTTTCTTCATTTCTTTGACAAAAGGAGAAAAGTCCCACTATGTAGTTACTTGTTCACTGCCAACTGCACAACACAAGTAAGAGTTGAGGGCATGGAAATTTCCATCCAGATTTTAAATCCTTCAGCTGCAGTACATAGGTATTTTGAGTTACAAGGAAAATGAGAACTGTGAAGGAAATATGTATACAAAAAAACCCTCATCTGCTTTACAAAAGGAAAAAAAAAATTGTAAAACATTGAGTGTAAAGTTCTGTCTTGTTCTCTCTGGCTGTGTATTAACAAAATCCAGTTTGATTTGCTGTGAGATGGACATCAATATCCAAATAATAATTTAAGTAAAATCAGTAAACGGAAGTGGTCCTCTTAAAGCATCAGATATATAAAGGCGAATATTATTCATTATTACAAAAGTATGAAGTAGCAGGGATAATAAAATCTTTCTAAAGAGCTGACTGAAATCTGTATTGATCAAAGATACTGTGATACTTCCTATTGAATTCTGAGTACATCCACACTTGCTAGAAAGAAGCTGAACTACACATACTTTATTGAGGTTTTTGTTTTTATTTTTTAACTTTTGATCATATGTAGTATTTTTTTTACCACAAAAGCTACTTACATCAGATAGAAAAAAAAAAAATAGTTAAACAAACGAGTTTAATTTGAGATCACACAAAAGATATACTTTTGGCAACATTTAAGTTTTATTTCAAAAGAAGTTTAAGTATGCAATAATATTACCAGTAGATTCTTTTTTTTTTTGTTTACTTTCAGTATTGACATCACAACACCATCATAACCAGAATAGTCTGTTCTTTGGTTCATTTAACAGGAGACTCTAATTTCACAATTTGATATGCAACTCTCTCCAAAGATGACATTCACTTAAGTGCAGTTAGGGGTTCACTGAGGGACAGAAGGTGAAGTAAGTTCATACTGAGAGAATATCCAATGAGAACACCATTATCCCTCAATATCCATCTTTATGAACTAAACCAAGTCAGAAATGTGCTGTGCACTGATCCTAAGTAACAGCTCAGAGACACCTGATTCTCTTTCTTACCTATTTTAATAATGCTGCTCAGTTCATATAGAAGCAGTTGGTTATCTCCTCCTGTATCCAAGCGCTGTTCTATGTAGCTGTTCAATTCATACACTACGCCTTGCATATTCGTATCCTGGTACTATGGAAGCAAAGATAAGAGTATTTTACAATAACTCAGATGTAATTTACAGGTTTTAAACACAGAATCATCAAAAACAGTATGTTAAAACTTCAGTACTGTCAACCAGAACCGTCCTAATCCAGCTGCCTAAAGAACAAGGTTAATGCTAAGCAAGAGACACAACATTCCACTTTGTGCTCCATTAGACATTTGTTCAAAGCATATTGAGAACATCACTGAGCAATTAATAATTGCCTAAACTGAGACAGGGTCATGAACAATGTCTCAAGAAGAAACTGAGAGATATGACCATTATAAAGTAGCCTTCAACTCCTTTGTTTTAAGCTCCTAGTTCACCATGAAAAGCAAAAAGCAGCTGCCTTAGCTAGTATCTTCCACCTCAAATTCAAGTGTCAAATGACAGAATTGTGCCAAGTGCCAGAGTTTTCAGGGGGTAGCTCAGGAAGCTCAGCCTTTCAGATACAGCAACAATTACCACCAACAAAGCAAAGGACAAAAATCACACAAGTTGAAATCATGCTGGCTACTGTGGCTTCATAGACATTTATTTCAAGTGATGATGGACAGACACAAATCAAACTGTTGGCAGGTTACAAATCAGTTAGGATATTTAGATGGGAGCCATGAGGTGCTGGTTGCTAGTATGAAGGAACATCATCACATGGTTAAAATCTCATAGGAAAGGAGAAGAAGCTTCCCTTCAGGGGCCCAGCTACATTTGTTTATCCATTTCCCAAGTGCTGAAACCAAGTCCTGAAGGGCTGATAAAACTGGCAGTAAATGTGCATGTGTAGCGTGACAGCATCATGAGCAATACTTTCACAGAAAGCAATCCTTGGCACTAAATAAAGATTCATTACCTTCCCCAAAACTGGTGATGTGGTAACTGAGGAAAGTAATATGGTCAATTACTTACTGAACTCTGTGATGCAGTAAATTACGTTGCTTAAACTAAAAATTAAGCTGGTGATATTTAGACAAATTAATGTTGCTTGAAAGACTGAGACTTATTCTCCTGTTCATTCATACTTCAGAGCCAAATTTAATACAGACCAGACTAATATAAACTACAATGGAAAATGCCACGAATGTTCAGAGTGCCACAGACTACCCACCAGTCCCACGTTTATGTGCATATATGTAACTCTGCTCATCATCTCTAGATCTTCTCCATCTGTAAATTTGGGTAAACTTTTAGATGTGACACTTAAATGTGTCATGAATCTTTACTTAGTGCCAAGTACTGCTTTCTGTGGAATTATTGCTCGTGATGCTGTCACGCTACACATGCACATTTACTCCCAGTTTTATCAGCCCTTCAGGACTTGGACTAAGCATATAACTTACACAATATATTCCATGATATAACTCTTGTTCCCACTATTACTTTCATGCATTTCTACATACAACACACTATGTCACGAATAAAGAGGATATAACCACATATATATATATTTTGGATACATTCTGCTGCTTCATCTAAGAAAAACAAACAAAAAAAAAACCCTTCACAAACAAAACAAAACAAAAAGAAATTCCAACAAAAACCTAATTTCTTTAAATTAAGCAGATCTCAATCTTGACTTTAAAATGGCTCCTGCCAATATACAATCTTTGCCATGACCCCTTCTTGATCTATTGCTCCACGTGGACATACTAGAACATTTGAGACCTAGGGTGTCCAAAATATTCCCAATGTATAACAAACCTGACACTTAATAATTCTTCCCGTAAAATGATGTGATGATTATAAATTTTGACAGCAATGTAAGGTCACACTGCATAAATGCATAAACTGCTGCAAGTCTTGAGTTTACAATACAGCATGCCATCACCAATATTAGCAACATATGGCAGCTGGCAAGCTTCCAATGACTGCCCTCTGTAGTGTCCCACATTTACTACTGTATGATTATTCAAAGGGAGAAAACAATAGCACAGTTTCATGAAAGTGGAGCTTTTATACTTATGACATAGCCATAAGTATCCATGTAACAGGAAAATTATTAACCCACATATGCAAAGATATGTGTAGCAACATACCCTTAAGAAACAACAGCTAATCAAGAACATGTACACAAAGCCTTTATCACATGGAAAAAAGTCTTCTCAGAACTAGGAAATTAATACATATCTCTTCATCTGTGATGCACAGTCAGGATTTAAATAAAACCTCCAAAGATTAAAGCTAATACGTTAATAGAATGCATCACCAAAATGAGCCCATTGGTATAACAGCGGAGGCAGAATCACTGCTTTCCCTGTAATCAAGCAGCCGTTTCGCGTGCACAGTAATTACATAATAACCTATGTGCCCTTTATCCTCACCTCTGCAACATATGCTTGCAAATATTTCGTAAGCAGGGCAAACCACTGCATGCGTCCATGTTACTAAAAAGGCGGTAGCTGCGTAATACATGCAGCTGTTACATGGCAGATTTCTGTTGCTGACAATCTGTGGATCCATAACTGGCCAGATGAATACAATTTGTCCACATTCACAAGTAATTCTATCACTTAGATCCATCATCAACAAAGAATTACTCCGTCATGCTGTGAAGTGGTTTTCTTTTTATTACAGTAGAGTGAAAGAGATTTTTTTTATTTGGTTCTAGGCATTTTAGATTGGATAACCACAATTATGTTTGGTGGAAAAGCCACAAAAGTCTTTACGAAACCGTGTATTTAAATACTAAATAAGTCATCAGCAAACCTTGGTACAAGCACTATTCAATGTGGTTGCTAACAGAGACTAGTGAATAGTTGGTGTAGAACTTACTTCGGGGAAGCAACTCCTCAAAAAAATTCACCATTCTTTGTGGAAAAGGATTATTTATTGTATAAATATGCACACTATTATATGAAGTAAGTACTATTTCTTAAATTGCTATGGTAGTCAACTTATACATTATTAGTACTCATCAACTTTTCCTTAATTAATTCTTCCCATTGCCGATTTCCTTCTATTTAAGATTTAGTGTCTACAAGTATTTGGTATGTTTACCTAAAATTCTGAATTTCAGTGACATTACACAAAATAATTCAAGTGGACTAAAAACTAGTTTAGCACTATCATACCAGCATCATATTTCTAGTAGCTGCATATGCTATAAAGAGATGAAAATAAACTAACAATTAAGAAGGGAAATTCTGTAATAAATATTCATGATAAAACATATAAATATGAAAAAGGATGTTTTTACAGGATTTTTATAAAAATATTTCTTTGGTTGTTTGTCTTTAGAATATTGTGGTGCAATAGAAGACAACAACCCATGACAGGTGATTTAAGAATAGTGCCGTGACTTGGGACTATACAAGGAGGCTTAGAACATAAACATGAAAGAAGATACTGAAATATCACGGAGTGAGGTGAATTTTAAGCATTCATTCTAAACAATTAAGACACATGGAAAACCTAATATTTCAGGACACAATATATAAAGTAAATTTTATGTATGATAAACTGAAATAAAGATTAATTTCCATGCTTTGATGCTCATAGGGTAGCTGTGCCAGGGGTATTTTATGCTCCTCCAGAAAAGAAAAAGCTATTCTGCTGCAACAAAAAGTCTTCATTAATACAGCACAGGGTCCATAAGTGCCAACATAATCCAGAAGTTTATGTTACCTCTGTAAATTCTTAAAATGTCTTCTGAATAACAATGAGAAGAGCAAGTTTCTATGTAATACTTAACTCCCTACTACAGAGCACTTTCTCCAGAATAACAGTTGCCTGGTTCTGCAACAGAACCCAGTGCTTTTCCAGACCTCATAGTGTATGACCTTACTGCAGACTAGAGTTAGAATAAACAAGGAGGCCAAATTCCACTAAATGTGGAGAGGGATGGCCAAGTGTACTTTGGGGTTGCAGAATGCCAATGGATGAGAAGAAAAAAAACAACACAACTGTGAAAGTCCTGGGAAAGCAGTACGGATCTTCATAAGCAGTGCTATCCCAGCTTTCCCCTATGTCATTAGCTACACCAGAGAAGCTGGGAGGAGAGGGGCACTGCCTGACTCTCACCATTGTGCAGTACTGAGTGAGCCAAGGTTGTATCCAGTGCCAACCTATCCAATTGCAAGGTACTCTATAGGTGTTCGAGGGGTCACGCCATGGACAGATGTAGGAAGACTTGAAACTAAGGTCATAAATTTAATCCAATACATGTAAGCAGACCAAAAAGAAACAAAAAAACAAACAAACAATAACAAAAAATTAGGATCTGTTGGGGCAAATAGAGGCTCTCTTTGGGAGCATCAGTTGTTCAAGGGTGCTAAATCACTAAGAATAAAGGATGGACATAGGCCAAAGACACTGTATGTAGAGACAAGAGCTTAAAGTACCTATTCTCTCCCCGGTTGCATCACTTAGCATTTTGGATAACCAGCTTCTACAAATCACCTAAATTCATCTGTCAATGGCAGCATCAAGACTTGCAGATAGCAAAGTGATCCTACACAACATTTTACACAAAACAATGTCCTTAGGCAGGGATAGGATTTCATCACAAATCTGTAAATTATAGGATCTGAAATGTGACCACAACCTGTACCCAAGCTTCTTCAGTTATGTCTTTCAAACTGACAGCTCCTCTCTTCTCTATGAGCCACACTAGAGAACACAGGCAGTTCTGCTGAACTAAAAACAACCAAAATCTCCTGATAAACTTCCAGCCAACACAAGTTTTCTTTTCTATAAAACTATAGTCTTGGCAACAAGAATCATCAGGGAAATAATTTAAAGATGAACTGATGAACTAAAAAAAAACTCTTCAAATAAAAGAAAAGGAGCATCTATTTGCAGTCTTAATGGTCTGAATATTTACTTAATATTTGATTGAGATGTCAGTCTGAACTATTTCATGCCAGGTATGCTCATACTTGACCAGAAGTATAGAAAGACTGGTCTTACATACCTAAGTTCTCAATGTCATTGATACTTGCATTAAGACAAAAGAATTCCCAACAGCAACATTTCTATACATCTTAAAAACAATCACTGTGGTCACAAAAAGAAATAAACAAACTAAAATGTTTGATGCCTTCTGTTGAAATAGATCAGCTTTTCCTTCCCTCAGGTAGCATTATGAAAAATCACAGATCCGCAGTTACTACCTGATTCAAGAGACTTGCACTACATAATTTTCCAGTTGCCTCCATAACTTATCTTCTAGAAAGATAATCAATACCCAATTACTGTGTCTTTTCTAAAGAAATACGACATACTCTTTAAGAATTCTGGCACTATTACTTTATTTGCCCACATAACAAACACTTTTTTTAAACTGAAGAGTGATCTTCTAAGTTTCTTTTTTTCTTTTTCCCCCTACAAAGGAATGCATAATTAGAGAGGAACATACGGTGACTAAATCCAATCCCTTGCAGGCAAAAGCAGCCTTGTAAGAGACACTTAGTCTAAAAGTACCTAAAATATTAATTCCATGTGTCACTATGCTTTACTGCAAGGAGTATTCAGACATCTAGTGTAGAAACAAAGAAATATCACAATATTCACCTACTTCTTTAAATGAAAGAAATTACTGTATTTTAGCTATAGTAATGTTATTGCATTTCTGATGATCATTGGGTATAGAAGAAAAATAGTTGCAGAAAAAAACAAGTCAAGCTATTTAATTAAATGAACAATAAAATTTATTCAGGTCATTTTTATGTGTATAAGTTAGGTGTGCAAATGTTTGCTATGTATGTTTATATGTACTGCTACCTTTAGTAGGCCTGCTACTTTCACTGGCTGCAATACTTTGCATTGTTTATCTGCACTGATGGTTAGTTCACATCTTGCATGGAAACTGGTGTTTGTTATTTTGGGGCACAAATAACTCCGAGATAACTGCACTCTCATAATGCTAAAAACATGTTTAAACTGCACATGCAAAGAACCAAAAATATGGATCTTGGCTTCATTAAAAAAAAAAAATAATTAAAAAAACACAAGAAAAGCCAACCCCAGAAAAGCCAGCCCCAGAAAAGGCCATTAAAATTGCTTGCTTGCTTCAAGGTGAAAATGTTGATCAAAACGATGTCAAATCCTCTGACTGAAAAGCAGAAAGAATGTGATAAGCAAGCCCACAGTGCAGAGCTGGCTTTCAGAGGAGAAATGAACTTGAAGAGGAAACTCAGAAAAATCTTTGCTTTAGAAAATCAGAAGTAACTGGGGTTGACTGGAGTAACCAGTTTTCTTTAAACTTGAACACTGGAAAGCAAGAAACTATAGAGAGCAGACTTAGCTGAGGTAATTAATTTTAATGCTTGTACATAGCCTCAGAGAAAACTGCTTCTACACGCATTTGTCTGACGTCTATTCTTCTTGTTTTGACTGGAGAGGACATGGGTTAGAACTTGCATGGTAAATAAAGTTTAGCATTGCCACACCATACAGAAGTATTTATGAATTGTTTGTTTGCTCATCAAACACCTTCACAACAAAAGCAAAGGGAAAATACGACATGGCATTTGGAAGGACAGGCCCTCTTATGACAAAAGATGCAAACCAACTCTCTTGCTCTGTGCAGAAAGGACTCAATAATGTTGAAAGCATGAATTTGCCAGCCTTTTTATGTAGCTGATTTTCAAGCCTCAGAGAGACAGTGAACACCTTTCCTAGAAGAACCTTCTTGTTACACAGCTCCCATTTAGTGGCATCCAATTCTAATCTTTCCATCAGCTCCTTCCCTGTTATCAAATGGTAACACTGAAATAAATTGCTTCACTAGTAATAGGAAAAATACATAATAAAAAGCAAAGGCTTCACTTATGAGAAAAGAACATTATGATTACATAAAAATAACCATATAATCTGTTATTAACTGTAAGGCTCATAAAACTTCATGAATATCTCAATTATATCATCTCTCCAGATTATATAATAAAACAGCATAATGAGATTCATTTTAACTTGACAAGGCTGAATACTGCTCCTCTTTTTAAAAAGCTTTTTATAAAATTACATTCCCTCCTAATACTTGACTTGCAAGCACTCTAAAGACACCATGTACAAAATTAAAAATAAATTCCCTCATTTTCCTACCACTGTTGCTTATCACTACCACAGTACACACAAGACTTTCTTTTTAAAGAAATCAGCTCATACAAGCATCTTCTCGTGACAATGGGTGCAATGCCATTTGCAACACTTCTAAAGGCTAAATATATATATTTATAGATATATTTATAGATATATATATTTATTTTCTTTTCCTAGTTCCCATAACTTTTTGACTAATTTGTCACAATTTTCAGTTCTGGTACTGTGCGAAAATATTTAAATCCCATCTTTAATAAGGAAATACTACAAGGAATGAGCTTGCTTTGCCAACGTGTCATAAAGAGCCCAAACTTTTATTATCAGTTGCACAGTGAAGATACATGCAATTACTGCAACTATTTACTGAAAACACACTTGCTAATTCTGTAGCTGTCAGTGACATACTGTGCTGGGTGCTGGCTGGTGTCAAGGCAGCTGCCAAAAGCTCCAACTCCAAAAACGGGAAAGGAAAGGATTAAAGTATCATTCCTGTTTCCAAGAATAAAGTACTGTAAATGAGCTAGTCATTTGCTAGGTAATAATTTTCTGGTGTTTATATGGTAAACTTCTGCAAAGTGAATTGCTGTTGGCATCACCAGAGTTTACAAAGCAAAGGTACTTGCCAAAAGGCAGCTTCACTGAAAGTATCGTTCAAGTAAACATGGAATGGAAAGTTATTAAGCAAAATGAACAGCTAATTTTGCTGTGATCATATCAGGAACATTGAGTATTTTTGTTTAAACTTCAGAATCTGAGGTACAAAAGAGAACACAGTGATCATGGGAAACTTAGCAGCACGTAGAACAGAATCCTGGCTATAGCTCGTGAAGGAATGGGGTTATTTTTGCCAACTTAAAAGAATAACATGTCTCCAATGCACATTGTTTTCACTAATGCTGTCAAAGAACTACATCTTTAGTCTAGATGTACATGAAAACATATGCACTTAGTGCTCAAACACACATTCCTCTATTTTCATTTCTTTTGCAGATAAAGCAGCAAACACCAAAGTATGAAATTCATCTTAAGTTGTCTTCATCAAAATATTCAATAGTTGGTTTCCTTTCTGAAATCCCCCTGCCCAGAAAACCACTTATGTAGCTAGGATGCATGGGATCAGCCAACACACATTTGCACAAGAGGCAGAAGAAACTCAGCATTTCCAAGGATGTTCCCAATACTACATCATATGAAAAGGAGATTCTGTCCCAAGTTACATATATTTCATAAACACTGGAATCTAGTATGCAGAAAAAAGTTCACAGGTTCACTGTTTGGTCACAGATGCTCATGAGGTATTTTGTAACCAGAGCTGTTCTTATGCCAAAAGCAGGCTACAGGAATCAGGAAAATTTCCACTCCCTCTACCCATAAGATGCAATGTCAGGCCAAACTAGGAAATCTTTATATAAAACTTCAGAACACCAAAATATTGATGCAATTTCCATTAGTAGGCCAGCAGTAAAAATATTAAATTTTGAAAAGCTTCTTTTCTATTCTAAAAATCCCAGCATTTAAAATATGTGGATGCTTTCTTCTGTTTTCTCCTACTTTCTCCTCTCTCTTTGTTCTGACAACTTGCAGTGTAGTGCTGATAATCAAGATTGCTGCTTTATTTTAATTTTTTTACTAAGATACTAAAAATTACAAAATATTAAAAATGCAGCTCATGTACAACAGGATTTCAAAAATTCTATTTCAAGATTTCTTAAATTTTCACTGTGAAACTGCAACATAAAACCTTTAAAAATACTGGTATTTCCTTCCAATAATTAAAGACTTTTTCCAGTATATTTCTACCTTGTTTTCTAGCTGACATAATACTTTTAAACAATTGGTGATTTAATTTTGCAATAAATTTACTTTCACTAACCTTGATTTTTGCTTCCTTATGACACAAGCTGCTCCTTGCAGACATTTTCAAGAATTAAAAATGTAAGGCTTAATGACTTTAAAACTCGTAATTCAGTCAGCATGAACATGTCTTTTTATCTGACAAACATTACTCATGTACAGAACTCTCCTAATTTAAATTCTAATTTATGTTCATATTTTAATTAAACTGGTATCTGTTTGAGCTGCTGCTGAAGGAAGAGGATGTATTACAATGGTCTACCTTATTAAATATGGCATTATTCAAAAATACTACAAACTAACAAACCTGTTAATTTTTAGCATGGTGCATTACTCAGTGCCTTCAAGTATTCACTTTAAAAGAAAAAAATAAATAGTAGTGCAACAGAGTATACACACCAAGTGCGCAATGATTGATGCTTAGAAAAACAAGGGAGAAAATGTTTTCTTAAGAACATCTGAACTATCATCTGCACCCCACTCATTCCAGGGCTTCAAGTGACAGCCCATCCATCTTTAGGAAAACTCTAAGCCACTCTATAAGACTTTGAGGGGCTGAGATGGCTGGGCCCAGAGGGGGTGATTGTCAAGGCAGACTTGAGGTTCAGGGCTCCAGAACTTGCTTTCTTTGCCTTAAATAGCTCAAATGTGGTAACCAAGATATGTTTTGTAACTATTTTACAGAGCTTTAGGTAAAGGTTAACCTATTTATCACAGTAATGACAATTAAAAGGAACTTTCTTCCACATACATAATTAGAGCTTCTGGGATTTTTAGGCAGATCTTTAATTAGTTTGAAATCAAAACAATATATATAGATACCCTGATAACAATAATCCTAGGTTATACTGGTAGGTATTCACTTAACTGTCATAACAGTTGAACACTAAGGGATGAACAAAAACCATGTTCTAAGTTTAAAAATTACTAAACCATATTAATTTTCACCTAAATTCCCAACAACCTTATAAATCTATGGCACATCATGTATATGGAGAACTTCTGCTTGAAGCAACTCATTTTAGACAACATTTATTCTCTTTTCATAGTCACATATGAGGTGAACTTTACTTTCCCCTTATGCTAGCCCTCTGCTTGTGGGGTTACCAAACTGAGTTTCCACTACCAGCCTTAGATCTGCACTTCTTCCATACTCTATCATTCTCCAAAGGACTTCTACTGAGAGCAAGACCACTCAACCAGCTTTTGCAGTCTTTCAGTCAACCTTATTTTTAATATGTGTCTGACACCACTCTGTTTCTACTGGAAACATGAAATAATGTATGCAAGAAGTGGAGCAAAACAGGACTGTGATTCCACTTCAGAAAGCTGTAAGCGGTTCCCTCATCTTTTGGGGTGCTTCAGGTTGACTGGACCCATCTGAGGGCAACAGATTGTCCTGCACTGACCTTTTCTCATTCCCGAAAAAGGCATTTGTTTCTAAGAGACCCCTGCAATTAGTCTTCAGTCATGGACAGCTATTCTGCAGGACACAGTGTCAATCAGATGTAAGGCTAGGGTAGGGAATTTATTACAATGGTTTTTTTTGATTTTACAGAACAGTTCATACACAACAGTGTAAAATATTTCAAACTGGAGAATTTAGCTCATCTCTACCACACCACGTCTCAAAACGGAGTTATTAGGTAGGGCATATTCCTTCCCCTGTTTCCTCTTATGCTTGCTGTCTATTGAGGCAGTAACACTGATTAAATAGTCTGATGTTATGCTCAAAGTCCCATGACTTTTCTGGTTTCCATGAAGTACCTTTTTAAAACTGGATCATGAAAATAGCACTGGGAGAACTCTAAATGCAAAATACCCTTTAATTTATTTGCAGCCAATCAAGTGTTCTTAATATTTATTTACCTCATTAACTGTTCTCTAGTCAGTCTGTACAACATTTTTTTTCTCTGGAGATCCACTATATTCAGGGAATAGAGTCAAGTCTGGATCACAGACTGTGCAAAAATCATCTCAAGTGAACAGCGGGTCTCAGAGACTACACTTCTTTGTAGAGGGAATAGAGAGTAGCACTTACCCTGCTGACTTCTTTAGGAGTCGATTCATCTGAAAGGAAACAAACCAAACAATTAGGCACTCTGGGAAATTTTGAGACAGAATGAAGAACAAGGTAACAAACTTCAAACAATATTTGCACCTTTGTAAAAAACTTTTCTAACGTGGTTCAATAAAGTGATTGAAATATCCTGAGACTGGCTTGCATTTACAATCTTAAAAATTTCTGAAGTTAAAAATTAATTAAAATTAGGATAAAGTATTTAGAAATTCTGTCCTGACTTAATAAGAATAGAAAATTTCACACATTTCAGAACTCAGAGGCGAGCTGGCACAGGCCAGCTAACCCTACATTATAGTCCAATTGTTAATACTGAATAGTCTGAGAAGTAAAGGCCTTTGAAACCAACCAACACCCTACATATACAAGGAAGCTAGTGAGCAGACTTAGACCTTCTGCTCTGAAGGTCAAAGGTACTATTCCTGTTGACTTCTTTGGATGTGGGAAAAAGTCCTGTAGCCATAAGAACAGAAGAACTGTACTGATGTCATCTGACATGACACATGAAAAGAAAATATATTATATATATATACACACACACTGTAATGTTTCATTCTTTCAAAAGCAAGCAGAATCTCATGCAATTTTTTGTGAGTTAAATACATATAAATAAACAGAGGTACAATACCAGAGCACTAGCTAAAACATTGAGTAGTATTTCTGAAAATAAAGGGAAAGCAGCTAAGCTATACAGTAAGAACACAACTACCCCAGGAGAAGTTTCCAACTTTCAATTTAACTACACCAAAAGTAACTTAATCACACCTTTGCAAACCTCCAGTTGCTTAGCTGTTTCTGAAAACATGAAGAGAACTATTTGTAACTTTTCATTTGATCCTAGGAATCAGATTTCTATGCTTCAGAAATTAAAATTAAGTCAGCAAATACATTTTAATCTCACAGAGAGATCTCACATGTTTATATTTGCCCATATCTTGTCATTTAAGATGAACTTTTAAACAATAAAGCTAGAAACAAAAAACATTTTCTAGAAAACCCATTTAATACACAATTTCCAATGAAAGAATTCTCTATAGTAATAGATATTTCTCCTCAAAGTTGAATGATGTCAAACAAAATAATGTATTTCAAAACCATGACTGAATACTAGTCTCCTCTTAACCCCAGCCAAATGACATAACAGTAATTTACAAATACAGAACAAAGATGTAAACTTAATTGAGCTATTTAAGGTAGTTCAATGCAATGTTTAGCAAATACTCTTCCGCATTCAGTGATGTTATCTTCCTGAACCAAACAAATCTCCATACCAGTTACTAGAACAGCCAAAGCTAGAGTCAAAATCCATCTTGCCTACTACCTGACTTTTGACACTGAGTAACAGAAAATTTGAGCAACAAAAAACAGAATGATGACATGACACTTTCCCTAGGGTACAACTCAGTTTTCAGTTACCAATGGATCAAACATTTCTTGAATCAGTGGTGATACTTTTCTGTTTAAAAGATGGAGTTTTCTCTTCATATTTTTGTGAGGTAGGAGGGGTGCTAGATTTTGTTTGGCTGGTTATTTAACCGGAGTCACCAGCCTTCAGCATTCCATAGTTTAAACACATAATATGAGAAAAAGTGTCTCTATTTCATTTTGAATCTACACATTATGAATTTCATCTGATGCTCTCTATTCACTTTATCTATGGAACCTGTGATTCTTCAGATCTCTCAAGCAAGTCCTTCTCTGCTTCATACCTCATCTAAACCTTTCCTGGCTTGAGAGGTCTGGTCTGGTTCACTTTTGGTGCCAAGCAAGTCACTCTCACCACTCCTACTTCCTCTATCCTGCTTCACCTTGGGATGTGGGAAGTCCAGAATTATAGACAGTACTGCAGCTCAGAAAACACAGCTAGGACTCACAGAATGACAGAAGGATGATTCAGGGAGTTTCTATTTGAAAGAAATAATTCCTGACATTTTACTTGTTTCTTGGTAGTTACTAAACACTGGGCTAACATTTCTGAACATTTATATTCTGTAATGCCAAGGTCTCTCTCCAGAGTGCGTATAACTGAACGCTCACTACTGTATACATAAAATTACTTCCCCCATGTAAAGTATTCAGCTTTTATGTGAACTAACTTTGTCACCTCTCACTCACCTCAGTACCCTGAGTAACTTCATGCCCTAAAAAAAATAAATTAAAATCTCATTTTCCAAATTATCTTCAACCCTGCATCCTCTTACCCAATTCACATATGTACATACTGAAAAGCATAGGTAAATCATGCTAGTAATATTTCTCTACCAGAACAAAATTAATTTATTGTAATATATAAAATATAAATAACTACCATTACAATTCTGTGGCTTTTGCACCATTGCGAGACATAACCACCAGTGCAACTTCCAATGATAGACAGTGGGAAGATTACATGCACTGAATCTAAGACTTACTACACAGTATAAAAGCCTACATTATCTCTATTTGAGCTGTCATAAAAAAATAAATCAGTGGCATTTTTTCAGAAGAAAGATAAACGAAGTGTTTGGAAAGTTTGGTATTAGAACTTCACAAGTGAGGTTTGCAATTCAAAGAAAATGAACTGCTGGTAAACTGGAAGATTTTTTTTATGGGAAGGAGGAAAGTAAAAGTTGAGGGGGAGAAGGGAAAAAGAAGTATCAAATATTGTGTCAATACATATAGATACAAGTTAAATCATAACAGAATGAACTAGAAAGTAATTTTCCACATTAGAAGAAACTAAAGGCCTAAGCAACACAACTTTTCTTTATCCCAAGGGCAAAGAAACATGGCCCCATGAACTCCCATGGAGTGAATCAAATTGCTTTCCTGGAGATGAAGTCTTTAAGGCCGATGTACACACCGAGTGATGGGATGCACACACACCTCAGTGCTGGCACCACAGCACAGAGTATGATACTTCACTTATGACTTAGTTTCTGTGAGCTAATAGAGGGAAAATCATCAGAACAGCAGTTTTCCCCACAAATCATAGCCAAAATACGGAATTAGTCAATATATGAAAGTAACAGGGGACTTAGAAAAGATACTCTCAATTGGCATACTCTTGCTTATTCAAAAGCCACTTTGAAAATAAAATAAAAATAAAATTCAGTTTATTTAAAAGGTACAAACAGACCAATCTCTTCATTGTTAATCAAGTTCCATCCCTGTAAAATATTAAACATTTAAAGAAACAGATTAACCATTAAAATAAATTCATAGGCATTAAGGACATTGATAAATAGCAGCTTAGTATAGAACCAAATCTCACAGAAAATTTCTGTGCTTAAATATAAAAGTCCCCATTTATTATGGTATATTGTGTGGGAAAACAGCCAGATAAGGGAAAGTATTATATTAGTGTCTGCAGTGAGAGAAATAAACACTCTGGGAGAAAGCAAGTGTTTGTGAATGAGACCCTACAAATGTTCCAACCAGTAAAAAGTTTTCAGTTGAAGCTCATTTTTCTTTAGACATCAAATACAATCAAGCATGATACATGAATAAATGTACATGTATATAATACATAAATCCTGTTTGATGGTAGTATATCCTCATTCACAGAATTTAGGAGACTCATGTTACTTTTTTGGGATACTTGACATCATTACTAACACAGAGTAGTAGAAGAAACACATGATTGAATTCTGGCCCTCTGAATATACTGACATTATCCTTAATAGTTTCAAAAATAAAGTGATGAATTCTTGGAAAGAAATCACTATGCACACATACATTAATTTGGTTGTACGGCTCAGTCAAGGCTGTTGCAAGCTGCCTTTTTTACACAATGATTCTCATTGGGGCTTGCTGCACACAGAGGTAGGTGCCCAACAGCAGAGTAATGGTGACAACTCAAAGGAGTGCACAACTTGAGCAAGAAGCATACTCCAGAAGAGCTAGGTATGCATCAATAATCTAGCAGAACACCCTGCTATAAAACCCGTTATGTTAATGTCTTGCTAATTTGAGCATAAACACACACTGATACCACAATAGGAAAAATAGGAAACTGCAAGGAACAGGACTAAATTCCAAAGGCTCCCCTATCTCTCAAGAAGCATTTGGACAATACTCTCAGGCACACAGTGTGATTCTTGGGGATGGTCCTGGGCAGGAGCAGGAATTGGACTCAGTAGTCTCTGTGGGTCCCTTATACCTTGACATATTCTGTGATTCTGTGATCTCCATACACTTAGTTTGCAGAACAAAACCATTGCAATAATAGTAAGATCCCTTTTTTTTTTTTTTTTAAGTTCCTGCAAAAGGATGCTCAGTTCTTCCTGTTTTTCAGCACAAAAGCAACATGTACAGAAAATAAATAAGTCCTGAACCAAGACTTCAGTGGGGATGATAAGCAGACAAATATATTGTCTGCCAGGTGTCCTAACACTTTTATACGCTCCTTTGAATACAAGCAAGCAGGGCAGTACATAAAAAAGGATCCAGGAGACACTGCAATGGACACCTAAATATTTGGAAGTTTCTTGTTTTTTATGGTCTTAGGCCTCACAAAACTGATGAAACACTTGGAGCAATTTTGCAGCACAACTTTTTCTGGCCAGAAAATTTTCAAAAGGCATCTTCTGAAAGTATCACCAGTCCTTGTGAGAACACAAAAGAATGCAGAAGATTCAGATTTTGCTCCTCTTTCCGAAATTGCTTAGTAGTACGAAGCATGCTGGGAGTAGATCCACATCTCCATATAAATGGTCAAAAATTCTCCCAGTTGTATATATGTGACAATTTAGACTAATCTAAGCAGGGCATTTCCACAAAATTCTGATAAAGAAAATTGTTTTATAATTAACATAGATTCACTTCTATTTAAATAGCAGGATGATGGATGTGCCCCTGAACTTGAGGAGTGGCATCTCCCCCACATCAGCTAAAAGGTCCATAACATTCTGTAGAATTCTCTCAAGTTAAATACACCTCAGCAAAAATCATGTTGGACCCTGAGCTCTGACCACCAGAAAGAAATTTAATACTTTCCAGTTGTAAATATAATTTACCAAGAAAGTCTATGATTGTGTTTATATGGTAATTTGCCTATTACTTCATATCCTATTCAACACAACTGCTGAATGACAAGAGAGTTAAACTGCTTAGGTCATTTTTCTTATCAGTCAACGAGGTGCAATCACCATTGTTTATTGCTGGAATGCAGCCACAAGACAATGGGCTGAAGAGCATGTATAGCAATTTACCATTTTTTCATAGCTACTAATTTACAGCTGTATCTTTTTGCCTACATCTACTGCTTTTCCTGCCTGACACTCAGCTCTGTTTGGCATTCACTGCACTAACCTTTATAGGCAGCTTTCTTTAAAATTGATTACAGATCTTGCAAACATGTTTGGTGAAGGAAGTCTCTCATCCAGTAGTAACACCATTTCAGTATTACTCTTTTTAAATCAAACTTGATTTTCTCCTATTTCTTTTGGTCCAGAATCCTGCTGGTTGCCAAGAATAGAGTATCTTTAAAGTTTACTGCAATTGATGAATCTAAGAAACAGCATTATCACTACTATCTGTCCTCTCACTTTTGAATAAAGCTGTTCCTTCACTTTTGGATGTTTTTCAAATATACAAAGTTTGAAATTTTATTGTGTTCAGGAGGTATTTTCAATGAGAAGGAACAAATTACATAACTGTTGGCTTAAATACTACTCAGCCATATACCTTAAGCAATTCCGTTAAATCGATAGAATTGTTACAGCATGCATTGGAAACCTGAAATGCTTTTATATATTAAATGTCATGGCATTTCTGTTATGCATAGTGATTCAGGGCTGAAAGAGATTATTAGAAGAGAACATTACTTGAAGTAGGTCCTACCAAGCTCCTACTTTGCTTTGGGAAGCCCCACTGGATCTTGTCCATTGCAAAACATTTGGATGTTTTTAAAACATATATACTTTTTGAACCCTGCTCAGCCTTTTGGGTTTGGCTGGGTTGTTCATAGTCCAGGAATACCTCTTCCCAAAATGATAAGCTGCCTGGAGAACTTTAAGGAAAGGCATTTTTTCCTCCTTCCCCAATATATACAGCTCACATTCCACTCTGAGCCCAACGAGGTAAGGGATGGGATCACACAACTCAGTGCCATGAAGTTCCCATCCCTGGCATAGAGCAAGGTTTCAAAGATTTTTTTGGTCCAAGCAGGCCAAGAAATTTCAGCAGGTTGTCAGCCTCTGGAACAGGAAATACTGCATATGGCTCAGTGACAGCAAGAGAAATAAAAATCTCACACCTGTTGGGAAAAATGTCATCTTTCACTAACCCTAGGGAAACAGAGCATCAGGCACCAATATTTTTACTAAACTTTTTGCCTTTAATTATTTCCAATTGGTTCTCATCCCTACCTTTTTGATTACTGTATTCTCACCTTTTTCTGTTTACAAACATGGAAGTTTTGTTGCTTTTTTTTTTTTTGGAGGGAGGGTTATGGAAAAATATATGATATATAAGCCATCAGAGTCTTTAGAAGTTGATAAAAAATTCAGATTCCAGTGTTTATCTGCTACAGAGAAGCAAAATTAGGACAAGTAGACTTACAGCCCACTTGATTTTCTTCTTTCTGCACTTCTGACTACATTGAAAACAAATGTCATGTTACTGCACTTTGCAGTAAAGTCCTCAAAATCTGCAGAAAAATCAACACTGAGCAGTTTTCTTCTCTTTGGACCAGCTGACAAAAGAAACAAAAGAAAATGCCCCAGAGGAAAAGTTTGCTAACGTCAACAAGGGTAAGGGATCATTAGAACTTGAGATGATAGGTTACCACATGGGAGGGTGCAGTGATCCAGTGTGAAACATATTTACGTCAGGGGAATCATTTCAATCCCTCTGAAGAAACCGTATTGTAACTACAACATACGTACATTTGTATTAGAGATTTATTTTATTTACTTTACTTCAGAAACTGAAAACTGAGAAACTGAGAAAATGTTCAAATTAATCAAGATAAACTGAAGAAGAAAAAGTGACAGAATAAAATTTACAAATTAAGCCCTTTTAGGATATTTCAGCTGATTTGTTAGTAATCATAATCAAGCTCTCAGTGACTCTGTTGAATATTACAGAATAATCATGTGCAGATCATTCAGGTCTTTGGAGTCTTTGAAAAATGACATGTTACACTAACATGATGAACAGATCGAAATGAAGAGAAGATTGAACTATTTACTACTTATGAGTAACACCACTGCAAGTAAAACATTTTGCTTGCAATGAGAAGACTGTCAAAAAAAAATAAAATTATAACTTCAGTGAGAGGAAAGGAACAGAATATGTAACTACAAAATTACAGACAGCTCTCTATACAAGATAATGACAGCATCTTCTGAATTTCTGAACCAGGTAGTTTTATTCTAAAAAGATTTTATAATGACAGGTAATTATAATTTACAGGAACTATACACAAAAAGAGTAATAAAAAAAAAACACCACCTTTTTGGATTTTGTACAACTACAATGAAAATCTAAGATGTTGTGGAGTTCAGTATTCTTATACAGACATTTCAACAAGTACAAAATTTTAACTCTCTCTAGTAGCAGGTGCAATATTAAAAATGCTAGCCCAGACTTGGAAAAGTTTTCAGGTGGAGTTACATGCACTGTGATTCTAAAAAAATCTCCAAACAAGTCTGGTACCCACTTCTTTGAAATGAAAGGAAGTTAAACACCCCAATGATGAGTAAGCATGTTGATTTACTAATGCTCAAATGAGAATGTTAATGCACTACATTGTAAAGACTCAGCCACTTGTGATCCTATAAGATGATGTTAAGGCTCTGCAGTATGTGAAACTATTGATGAAGGTTATAATATTTGACAGTGAGCTTACTAAAAATCAAGATAAAAATGTGACAAATACCAGTTGTCCTTAGCTGAAAACCAGACTGTTCCCAAGGAAGCTCTGTTTATATACCTCTGATTGGTCTTACGTAAACCTTGAGGAAACCTGGGACAGCCAACATCAGACACCTCAGGACCAGAACACATTACAAAGTCATGGCACCTATGGTCCACATGCATCAGGAATTATGGCCATTAAATACTTTGGCACATCAGCACCCAGATTATTCAGGCCTTTTATCTAGAATGGTTCTCCAAGAAATTCCACAAAAACTGAATGGCAGAACCCAGTCCCCAGTGGACTAATGACTTTCGCATTTCTTAGTATACCTACCAGCACGTCCTCATTTTCCACTATGCCCACAAACCTGCACATCAACTCTCAGTACAGGAGCTTTGACACAGGCTGCAAAAAGAGGACTGGCTGTACTATCAGGCACAGATAATTGTCTAGTTGTAAGAATCTAGCTACTTGAAACACTCAACCATAAGCAAGGGATGTAAGTCACTGCATGTCTGAAATCAGCAACCGGAGAAAGACTTGGTGACAGAAATCATCCCACCTTTAGAGGCTGCAAGGCAAAAGTACCTCAGGCACAGCCATATAGAAAAGAGATTACACTGTCAATTTCAGAAGGAATTCTATGCTAACAGCCCACCTAAGAGATAGACATCAATGAAGAAGACAAAAAAAAGGTAGAAACATCCAAAGGAAAACTGCACATTCAGACATACAAGCTTAGAGTAAATGCAGAACTGGTTGTGTTCATGCAAGACAAAAACACTTCCATGTGCTTTTTTTCTTATTTAACTAACAAAATCCAATGCAGATGGTAAATTAATTGAAATACTAATAAGAACTCAGGAAATATATAAAGAAATCAGCTGGAAAGCTAATAAACTATATCTGACACAGCAGTAAGAGAAAGTGGAAGCACCACTTCTGTTGAAATAAAGGGAACCAGAGCCAACCGTACCTCTTCATCGCAGCTGAAGTTGCCACCTGCTGGGATAAGGAGCTGTGTCTATCTCCCAAATTGTCAATCTAAGAGAACTACTAATGATCACACACTGAGAGCAGGCAACCAAGCGAGAAATCTATTCCTGCAAGTATAAAAAGGGTAATTCACAATCTAAGGCCCTTCTCACCATGCCTTCAAAATAGTTTTGAAACAGTCATGATTGAGGAATCTCATAATTTGTCAGTGACAGCATCATTCTTCTCAGCTTCCTTCATCAGGCCTGTCACAGAGTTCTGTCAACACTAACCCAAGTTTCTTACACAAGCAAGAGTCACATAACTACCTGGAAGGGAAATTTGGAAAAACCACCCTGTGACACAACTGCTCCTTAGTCACTTCTTCATATTCAGTATCTACCTAGTTAAGGAACACTAGAGCTGTGTTAGTTAATACATTTGGGTCTCACATCTACTCATACATACATATAAGGCCATCTGATTTTCACAGGCAGCACTAATTCACTCAGGAGCTACTAGGGAACCTGACCATTTCTAGACATCAGGCCACTTGTTTTGGCAACTAATTGCAGGAGATGAAGTTACAAAACAGTACAACAAAGAGAACAACTACGTAATAAGCTGGTAATTCAAAAGACAAATGTTAACATAATTAAACAAAGCAAGACTGAAAGTGAAAAAAAGAACCTAAGAAAAGAGCTTCAAAACAGAGTTTCAAAACAAGGACATGGAGAGAGAGAGGGACAGAGATGCTAGGATGAGCAAACAGCTTGGACAAAGACATCAGATGCTTCTAATAGTGATGTACTTTACTAACATTTCTAGGATTACTTTACTTTCTACCATGGTAGAAAACAAGTTCCAGTAAAAAGAAAAAAATAATACTGTTTATTACAAATAAAAAAACCCAAACTGTATATAAAGAAAATCATACATGTAAATCACAAAGTACGATTTGTACCAAAAAAACTCCTTTTTTTTTTTTTGTTTGCAACATTTTTCATTGTCACTCTTAATGAAAAAACCCTAGAAACTTAAATCTTAAGCTTTAAAAATACAGCTGGCAGGAATAAAAAGGTAGTTGCTTCAATGCGCTTTGCCATTTTCCATCAAGTGAACAGATGGCACTATTAAAATTCTAGTAGAATGAAGTATTTAAAAGTTCATTAGACAACACTAACTATACAAAAAAGAAAAGACAGCAATATTGCAAATAAAGCTGCTGGATTCAAAATAGAATAGAAGTACAAATAAGGATTATAAAATCACATTTATGAGTTAGTATATAAAAACAATCATGCTAAGTGAAACAAAAGAACACAAGAAATGCATAAAAAACTCTATAAAACAGTAATTTATTTTCCAGGGTCACTTCCAAGTTACTCCATGCATTCTGAGCCTGACTTCTATAAAAAGGGCTTGAATTCAACAGTCTCTAAGACAGCTGAGAAGGAAAAAGCCTGTTACATTTACTTTTCTTTAAATGCATAAACGTATATAAAATTCATACTATGACGTACAATAAGTAACAAGGAAATTGCTTTAGAAATAATCCACACAGAAATGCCTTATTCTCCGAGGTGATGTTCTCAGAAAACAATCAAACGGTCAGTGAAATGCACCTAGCATATATGTCAGTGCTTTCAAATGCTGTGCCAGACTGGCTTATTTGATACCTGAGATGCTTTATTTGCTCTTCTCTTCACCATCTTGAATTATTAGTCTACACTGAATTCACTTTGGTATCACTGATTTGTAATTGGTTGCATTTCTTTCTATTGTCTTTCTTCCAGTCATAGTAATATCTCAACTTGGTAAAGTGGTGTCTGTTAGTATTCTAATTTACTTGAATAAGATGCAAATTCCTGTCACCTTCAAAATGTGCCAAAATGGATTTACTATAAAAAGAGAGAGCTAACACACTGAAATTCCAGCTTTCACTCCAAACTAATGTATCAGTTCCCATATGTGCTGATTTATTTAAATGTACACCACTTCTCTCTGCAACTTTTAATAGTACAATCTGCGTTAATGTTTAACTCCTTTAAGCACCCTGTCCTCTCTGAGCACATTTTATCCAGCCTAAGTCATTCTTGGAAAGTCCTTGCTTTGGTACCTACATGGAAAATTATTCAAAGAGGGATGTGACTATTTCAAAGCATGTATCTTTCCACAAAGTTTAAAGAATTGTATGGCATTTTTTCTTTTGATGGATCCATTAGCACAGGAGGGCATTGATCTGTTGGACTGAGTACAGAAAAGAGCCACCAAGTTGATTAGAGGAATGTATCACGTTTCATATGAGGAAAGGTTAAGAGAATTGGGACTTTTCAGCCTGAAAAACAGAAGGCTTTGGGGTGAGCCATTTGGTACCTCATGGAAGCCAACAAAAAAGGTGGAGAGAGACTGTTTACAAGAGGATAGGACAAGGGGGGAATGGCTTCAAACCAAGAGTAGTTTAGAATAGATACTATGAAGAAATTCTGTACTGTGAGGGTAGTGAGGCACTCGAACAGGTTACCTATAGAAGCTGTAGATATCACATCCCTGGCAATGTTTAAGACCAGTCTGGATGGAGCTCTGAGCAATCTGGTGAAGCAGAAGGTGTCCCTGCCCAGGGCAGGAGGTTAGAACTAGATGATCTTTAAGGTCCACTGCAACCCAAACCATTCTATGATTCCATTACCCACACCTTATCCAGCATTTTGTCAATGTATGTCTATACAACTGATATTATCTCAGATTAGAATATCTGAAACTGTTTCTTCCTGAAGAGATGAACCTATCTCGAAAGGACTGGCAAGCTGCAGGTCCACCCCAGCAGCAACCAATTTAAGCCTGAATGGCCACCACTGTGCTCTCCCCACTGCCTTGGGGCAGTTTACAACTGCAGTAGCTCAGTGAACTGTAGATATAATCTACAATTACACAAGCAAAACGACCAATGCATGGGAAAGGCTGGATATACACACCCAGGGAAGGAAGCTGAGGGCAGGCACTGCAGGCTTAGTTCGGCCACAGAATTATTTCCTGGGAACAAGAAGGTTCTGGCTGAGCTAATACTGCTTGAGCAGACAGGACGCATTGGCATCTCAATTTCTTAGTGACGGGGCTATTCAAGACTAGTTGGTGCTGACTGAAAGATCCTGAAATTCTGAAGACTCTTAAGTAGGCATTGAAAATTCTCTTTGCTAAGATGATTGCTAATAATTTTTTTTGAGCATAACAGGTTCCTTCAGATGTAAGTTTAATATTTAATAAAACAAAATGCAATTACTGCTTCCTTCAGGCTGGAGACACTGACACATTCTCTTTAGTGAAACCTAGCAGTTGCAGAGATGTTTAGATTTAATTGCTTCTCCCATTCAAAGCATATGATGATCTACATCAACATTCATTTCTATTTATTAGTTTCCTTTAGCACGGTACTGGAATGAATAAAAAGTTTTAACACATTTTAGATACCTGTACAGCATGCAGAGGAAGGTTTACGTAAGAATCACACTATTCGCTTCAAATCTTGGAACTCTTTTAACAGTCAAGACAAACAGTGCTAAGTCATATCCCTGAGTATACACCTTCTTTTGGTCCATCCCACATTTAAATGATTTAGCACTGATTCTTTAGATGAGAAGATTTTAGGATCAGTTAAAGAGGGAGGTGATTAAGACTGAAAATTATTGTTAGCTTCCTGCTTTTGAATTACTTAGTCAAATCTCAAGAAGAAAACAAGCATGGAGAGAAACAGTCTTTGACAGGCCAATGGCAAATTCCCTAACTGAATTCTAAAAGAAGCCTGTGATTCCAATTACTGATTTACACTGTATTATTACGTTTAATACTTTCTTTTTCCATTAAAATGCCAGATATAGTGAAGGAATGCAAACCTACTCCCTAATTTACTTTTGTTTGTTTGCCTAACATAGTACGGCAATGAAATTGGATAAGGTATGCCTATAATATCAATGACAGGGTAAAAATGTGTTCAGCTCCAAGAAAAACCCTTTCTAGATACTACAATTCATTTTAAGACACTTTAGGAAAGAAGTGCATCTGTTATGTTTCAGTTTTATTTTGGGAGAAATATGACCTACATGGCTAGAGAAAATTTATTCCTGTGAATATCTAATACAAAAGATTACCGTAAAATAAAAAGCTATGGCTCAATATTGTAAATGGATGGATGAACCCTACTGTGCAGTAGTAAGTAGAAAATAATGGCTCGCTTTCCAGTGAAAAGACTTGGCAGTCAGCTGTGCGGTGCAGACTGGTTCTGTCCCCAAAGGCACATTCGCTTTGGCAAAATACTGGGAGGTTGTTTAGAGTTTAAAAATTAAGAAAAATAGTCTTTCAATTTCACCTGGTCAATGCCAGTCATAATCATATTGTATGTAATTTGATCCAAAGAAAACACAGCACTATAAATATTCAAAAATAATTATTTTAATGATAGAATCCTGTGTTCTGCTAAACATAATTTTGTAATTATCAAAACAAGCAAAAAAATCCTTATCTAATGCTTTAAACATTATGATTTCAAATATTATCAGTTACTAGACTTTTTTCTTGTTCCATATACCATTTAGCAAGTGTCCTTTGATTAGACATCTAAAAGGATTTCCCATAAACTTAAAACAAACGTATAACTGCACACATTCTTTTAGAAACTCTAGGTTGTTGGTTTAAGTTGACAATAATAATATAAATAGGAATGATTACTTAAGTTGCAAATTGTTGTATTCTGGAAATAATATTTTCTTTAAGCGCAAAGAAACCCAGACTCTGTAGCATCTTACCTGATGGAAATGAAAATCAGCAAGAAAATGAAAAAGAACAAATACTACATATTTGTTTGAATGTATGGGGTGCTGTTTAGTTGAAAAGGGTGTCTCTCATCCTGCCATCAGCAATAGATTATACAATCCAGGTCTCCTTTTTGCAGCCTGTGTGTATCTACTCCCCCTGTTTTTGTCCTTTTCTCATCTATCCTGTACTTCCCCAAAGGGCTCCAGTTTCAATACATAAGGGAAAGAAAGAAACCACTAGATAAAACCGCTTCATATTCCTATCTTTACTGAGAACATAGCCAAGGATGTTTACAAAAACCATGAGTGGGATAAGCAGGTAAGCTGTTTTCTAAGCTTCTCTACTGACAGAGCAGCTCATTTTGTCATGTATTATGACACAATATCTTTGAAATATTAATCTTTAAAGCAGTAATTTTTCTGCTAATCCTAGTAGTGAAAAATTTGTAGGATTCTGAATTTGTTCAAGGACTCAATAAAGTGAGAATCTATAAACAAGCTAGGAGGGTTCTTCAGATAGGAGTTCTGTATGAAAGGCAGGAGTAAGTACTTAGGTATTGACAATTTTTTTTTAACACAACTATTCTTCACATACAATAACTTTTTGGCCAAAGTCACTGAGACTTCATCTTTAGATGTGTTCTAGGAGCAAAACAACCAGAGATTTGTAACATCAACTCAAAGAAAAGCACCATTGTTCAGCATATATTTTCCTGCAGCATTTCAGCTGGTAATTCCAGATACATTTTCTATGAAAAAAATAAATTCTGCTTTTGCATCCTAGATTTTTCTATTAGAATTAATGAAATAAACTGGAGTTATATGATTTTTTCCCTGTCTATATGGATGCCAGCATTTGGAACTCAACATAAACTTTGTGCAACCACTAAAAATTTGTAAAGACTAAAGATGTCAAATGAAATACATTTAGTTAAATATGATCTCTCTTGCAACTAATCTGAGGTATTTTCAAAACAGAAGCTAGACTGAGATGATAACAGGATTACTGAAAGGTCAGAACTGAAATTCAATACCCTTCTCTAGATTCCTAACTTGTTTCCTTGAGGAAACAAGAGTTATCAAGCCAGTTTCAATTTATTCCTCCTCCAGGTTTGGATCCTGGACATGTTTTTAACGCTTTTGCAAAACCCAAGGTGATATCTGATGCAAATATCACAAAAAGGACCTGGTAAGAATGAAGAAATGCCTGACCTTCTTTTACTTGATTCTCCTTGTGAAAATGTGTGTCCTTGTCACCACAGCAAAGGTTTTCCTTAACTTTTTATGAAGTACAGATGAAGCCTTGAGGATATGAAAACTGTAAGGACGTTAGCCCTTATCAAAGACTTTTTTCTAAGAGGTAAAAGTGGAGTCTGTACTCACCAAAGTTGAAGTCAGAATGCCTCTGACTGTCTGGCTCTGAACAAATCTCATCTAACTACTGTACAAAAGAGGCTTCTGTTTCTGTACTGTGTAAGAAAATCCATCTTCAGAAAGAGTAATTAAAGACAGACAACCATGTCTGAGGGATTTTGACATATCATGAGAGGTAGAACGTTGAGACAAGGAATATCATTCCACCACTGTGACATATAAAAAGAAATGGAAGACCTTGGAATGCAAACCTACTAAAACTGCATATCATCCAATGATTTTAGAATTAAGAAATACAGTAACGTATATAAAAACTAAAAGCCTAGGAAAGTAGAGAAAATTAAGTAACACCAGGCTTTATTCTGCCTATTTATCAAAAGGCAAATAAGGCACAAACACAAACAAGATGATGCTGACCTAAGCAGGTGTTGATTTCTATGCCTGAAGAGAAGATCTATATAGAGGTAATGGTTAAAAAAAAAGCCAATCTTTTCTTAACAGCCTATACAAGACAGTGCACTTCAAAAACTCAACTGATAAATTCTGCAGTTGAGAAAATTTCCAGAGAAAATATTGTATTATTTAAAATAAGTCTTTATTTTAAGATGCATCACAAAAAAATAAAGAAAAACAAGTATATTAACCTGAGTACTAAGATACATCTCTCCACAATTTTATGTCTATTTATTAAGACTGAAGAAGAGCCAAATCAGATATCTTATCTCCCTTTAACTAGATTTACAAGGGAAAAAGAAAAGAAAAAGAG
This sequence comes from Anabacerthia variegaticeps, assembly GCA_035583185.1. NCBI lineage: Eukaryota > Metazoa > Chordata > Aves > Passeriformes > Furnariidae > Anabacerthia > Anabacerthia variegaticeps. The sequence goes on along the minus strand of JAWWEW010000112.1, from coordinate 30,348,640 downwards.
AAAAAATCTGAACTAACATGATATTTATTCCAGAGGATTCTGTGCATATAGCTTTGCTTCTTTCATTGTTTCTATTAAAAGAATTATTTTGGCTCTGCTAAAAGTCAGAAACCTGTGCAATGAATTTTTTCAGTTGACCTTAGAAACACTTCTAGATTCTATCAGCACTTCTATTTTCCTAGAAGTGCTCCAGAAGCATCTCCAGATTATTAGCTGATGGACAGCTACATAAATAAACAAATGGCCAGTTCAGAACGATGACATGCCATTCACATTTGTGAACAGAATCGTCATTGTCACTGCCACACTGCAAAGTAAACATTCAAATAACCTACACCAAGCAGAAAAAAAGCATGAGTTTGGCTAGTTTCTTCCAAGTGTGTTTAAAAGCATCCTGTTAATGTCCCTATACCGAAGGGCCAATCTAGGCAATGTTTAATTAAATCCACCTGTGAGGAAACATACAGTTGTAGTATGCATTCCAAAATTTGTGTCTATTCATTCTCAAATCTGAAAGACCTATTTACAAAGTACAAAACTGTCATCATGGGCCAGTAGTCCATTTATCAGTGTTTACCTCTGAAAATGGTCACTAAAAGATGCTGGACTGGACCATGACAGAGAATAGTATTTCTGATATTTCCTATGTTTTTGTGATTCTACAATTCTGTTCTGTGTCACCTATTTGGAATTTTGAAGAGTCTTAATTGATTCTGCACCTTTTCAAACCACGTTAATTCAAAATTTGATAACTGTCATTAATCAGAGCAACAAAGAGTTTTTGATGGGGAGAGGGGGAAGAACAAAAACCCCAGAACTTGAGAAAACACTTGTAATACTCTTTTTCTATATGATATGGTACCATTTTCTCTGTACTAGACTGTGCACATATATTCACTATACTTGGTGTATATAGTTGGCTGCTACAACAGGTACCCCAAACACTGAAATATATCACAGATTTATTGTCACTGATAACTACTCAGAAGTAAAATTTTTTCGAGGAACACAATCATGTTGGCAGAAGAGAGAATAATAGTTATTTTATATTAAATTGTTTTGGCCAGAGAACAGTTGGAAAAGGCAACCTGGTAATAGTACATGTCTGCAAAAACAAACTATCATCTTTAAAACTAAAATTTTATTTAAGAAAGTAACAGACAATAGGAAGAATTCAGATTACTCCTCAAGCACATTTGTAGGATAGACCACAAAATGTATACATGATGGTAAACCAGCAGGTGTCACAATGGCATGGTTTCCTAGATGACATAATTAAAAAAAAAAAAAACACACACACAAAAAAAAAAAAAAAAACCAAAAAAAACACACACACAAAAAAACCCAAACCACATTCCGGTCATTTGCAACCTCCTGTCCTACAGAGGAATTCACTGCATGGGTCATGACAATTCTGATTCAAAAGGAAGAGTCATTGTGTAGTTACCAGCATAAAAAGTTGATTTCATAAACCTCCACAAGTGCTCACTGTAAATCCAAAATCACTCTGCAAGGCCCCTAGAATAAACTTCTCTTTATTATTATACAAATACCTGATGCACTTCATGAAGATATTTTCGAGTAGCTCACAGTGAGTCCACTTGAATTGAATTAGTATAAATGTAACCAGTCTGTTGTCATTTCCCCACCCTAATCACCAAAACCTAATGTCAGTTACACCCAATTGCTATAAATCCTTCAAAAACTTACAAACATTCCTCCTCCCACACCTATTATTGAATCATGCCTTATTAATTTCCTAACTCTTGTTGCTCATCAGCACAACCATCTCTTTGCTCTTTCCCTTTCACTCCCCATGCTTAATGACAAATGAAATGAAACCAGCACTTTAGGATGAGGACTAGGCACCCTGTAAAGAGCTCCCTTTTGTTACCTGAACAACCAATCCAATACACAAAACACTCTAGCCTTGCATTTAAAAAAAACTGTGAGAAAGTTATGCTATTAATCACTGTTACTCAGCAATTTCAACTAGACAAACCTCTTTTTTCACAAGCCAAAGCAGATCATCACTTATGGGTATCTCTGCATACTACAGGTTGGAAGAAAGAATAAAATAATTTAGCACAGCTCTGCAAATAAGCAATATAAGCCTGAATAAGGTGCTGCCTCCCAAGAGTTTGAAAGATGCCATATTGTTACAACTGAAGAGATCTCTTGCAGTTTATCTAAGAAAATCCATAAATGCTGTGTTATAATATAAAAACAGAGCTTCTTTTCCTGAATATTCAAATGCATTATTAAGACAATTTGACTCATAATTCTAACAATGGGTGGTATACAAATATCAGAGAGGCAGTAGAAGCACAATGACAGAGAATAATGACCCTAATCTGCTAAACTAAAAAGTCTATCTACTCGAGTTGGTAGTCTATGAAAATGGCTAGTAACAGATCATTTAGAAAGAAAATAGGAAAGGAGCATGAAGAAATTACACTATATGAAAAGGAGAGAGAACACAGACTACAGATGTACAGAATATAGTTACTCCAGTATGTCCTCAGAGCAATCAGACGCTTATGAATTTTCTCAGCTGGAGGCTGAAACGGGATCATAGTATGTAACAGCTCTTGATGAAGTATTTCTTCTTTGGAATGTGTCTAATCACTTTTTGAACCCATTTACATTTTTAACATCTCGAACATATTATGCTAATGGATTCATAATTTAGGCATGGGTTGTGTGAAAAAGGACATCCTGTTGTTTCAAATCTGTAGTCAATTCATTTTGTGGGGTGCCCTTCAGTTCTTCTTTTATAGAAAAGGTAGATCTGTCAACTGCCTTCATCACAACAGCCAAAACTATAAAATTGCTACACTTCAGGTCTTTTGCAGAATGAAAAATCCCCCTCAGTTTGGTAGCAGCATAAAAAAATTCATAATAGTATAAAGATAATAAACAAGGCAGGCTTTATAAAGAGTTAATAGTGCTATCAGAATTGGGGGTCTTTTTGAGTCTGAATTGAACTAGATGCACTAGCCAGTGGATTTGGTAACCTCCCTCCACCACAATGACAAATATGTTACAAAAGAATACAAGATCTATGGATAGTAAATGAGTACCCGCAAATGCCATATATTTAGTTCAGAAGGTGTAAGTGTCTTCATGATAAAGACCAGAAACTGAACAATACTGTTGAGAAAAGATTATTCTTTAAACTAATTAGTCAACTAATTCTTTTGGTTTTGCTTTTCAGTCCTGACACTTGAAGAAGAAAAGTCCTTCAAATAAAATTGATACTTGTCATTGGCTCTACACCGACAGTGATTTTATAACCCATTAAAATCTCCCACCAAACCTCCTTACACCTGAGCTTTAAGCATTCCACGGGGAAAAAAAAAGGTCCATTTCCCTCAAACCCAGAGAAAATTACCGTATACAATATTCTTCTGTTCCATAATTGACAGTCACACATTTTGCCCAAATTGTCTAAACAGTTAAAATAATTAAACATAATTAAACTCAGAATCCTGTTATCCAAGTATATTTGCCATTTATAAACTCCAGTCAAGTGGTTCCTCCAATCCTCACATGCTGCTAGTCAAACTGTTCATTGCCCCCTCTGCTGTGCTGAAGGAACTGTTTGCTTGCCTCATATTGTATCCACAAAAATATCTGTATTAAAAAAAAATGCTTCTTTTCTTCCCTGTTTTTCTGACTTCCAGAGACATCTATACACCTGGTCATCTCTCCTGTTCTGTGTATCCTGAGGAGGTGACATTACCTGTACAGAGCATCTGAACTTCAAATCAATCGCAAATCGATGTTTCCTGTTAGGTTGTATTTGGCTGAGCTCTCTTATGGCTGATTTTTCTCTTATATTACTAGCTGCATCAGCTAATTCAGGCTAGGCCTGAAGTAAGGGAGGAATTAGGGCCGTAGACTGGGCTTAAACATCACTCTTTGTTAATTCTTTGCACCCACAGCATGGCTTGAATCTTGCCAATTTGCACTTTCCAAATACAATACTTGGGATCAGATGATAGGACTAACACCTATTCAGGACTATTCTAGGTGGTAGTTTGGAGGCAGCATCATATTTGTGATGGAGGGAAAAGCAGTTTAGCCTTGTAGATGGGAAATGTGATGCAACTAGGCCTCAAAGATCTGCCAAAAATTATTTTTATCTGACACCTTATGAAATTCTTTTGAGTTTCCATACAAATGGTTTTAATTTTCAGTAGGCCTGAAATTTTATCATTCTAGTATACATCCATTTTTCCAGAAAAGTTATGAAAATAAAAATTCCTCTCAGACTACTACAGATCTCTATAGTAAAAAATTGCCTAGGAATTTCCATTGCTTACTTCCCAATTCTTAGCAACTTAGTAATCTACAGGAGGGTTTTTTCTCCAATACCTTTATCTTTGAAGATCATTGATAAAAGGTTCATCTCAAAGTTTTGTGGGTTTTTTTGTTGTTGCCCTTTTTTATTGTCTGAAACTTGAGGACACATTTTGAACTAAATAACTTCCACCTACATGCTTCATAACACCTATGTATTTAAATAATATTTGTGACATGAATCTTTCATCAGCAAAAGCCTATGGCAGCTACACAGAGGTAACAGCGTTCATTTATGTGCAAGACACGTATCCCTCCTACAACATCTTTAAACTGGTATCATCACCTGAAGTAATAAATTAGGGAATGTATAGAAATAAACCAAGGGGAATGAAGCCGTGCTTAGGCCTTCCTCTTTCTTGATGAAGTGGGAATGCATTTTAAGATGCATTCCTAAAAAAAAAAAAAAAAAAAAGAAAAAAAAAGGCAGTTTATTAAGTTTATTACAGTCTAGTTGAAAATGAATTGCCAGGATTTATTTCACCATGCACAGTATGAAGAAGTAATTTTTGGACAAAGCTACTTCTTCAAAGAACTTGATCTACCAATGACCACTAGAACAAATAAAGGGACTATCAACGACTCACTATGAAAAGTAAACTCTTTGAAGCAGTTGCACTAAATCTAATCTGATAGACAAACACAGGACAACTAGTCTAACATTCTATCTAATCATAGCTACTTTAAAGGAAAAAGTAACTGAATTAACATAATAATTAGCTAATCAGGATTGCACACTGTAAATTTTTAGTCTTTGTTATGCCCATACTATGTCTTTGTTTTACTGTCCTGTGTTTACAGTCTTAAGACAATACAGCAGTTTCAGAAGCAAAATTTCTGCTGAAAATCACACTAATAGCCAATACGAGGTTAAGACAAATACTAATTGCTTCTGCTCACTGAAACATAAAGTCATCCATTTACAGAGCATGACGTTATCATTTATATCCAACTAGCCATGTCCACAGTAAAAGGTGAATTTTCTCTTATCTTCAGGGCTTCCTGTACTTCCTGTGACACAAAAGAGATGGCAGAATTTTTGCACATATATTATGTACGGATAAGGTATCAAGAACTTTGCTGAATTGAGTTTTCACTACTTTTATGCAGAACATCCATGAATAAATATGCTATTTATCCTTTCTTTGTGAATATAGTGTAACAGGCTACTACACTGCACAACAACATACTTTGTTTTCCCCAAAGATGCAAGTCGTATTTAATGGACAGAACAAGCAACACTGACATCTATAGCTATTTTACATTTTGTTATTTTATCCTTATTGGTCAATGTTTGATTACAGACCTTGTCTAGCCAATATTTCTCAACTTAATACTCCTATACTTGGATTAAAAAGCTACTGTCCCATAAAAGTTAATGACTATTCCCTTGTTATTTATTGCTTTCTCAGCTTACAGACCATGGGAATGTTCCTACTCCATTTCAATGCAGGTAAAACAGGTTAGCTGACATAGACATAAATAATCATTATTAAAAAGTGTTGGCTACGTGCTTATACAGTCCTCATACATGTCATCAGAATGCAGCTTATCCACCAATTAATGAGATTTTTTTTTTTTTAATTTGGTTGCTTGATTTTTACTCTAAAAACAAAGATCCATGTACAACTTTTCTCTTTCAGTAGATACACAATTTGAAAACAAAAAGCATCAGGGCCAGACAACATTAAGGAGTACTGTCTCACACAGGAGGGAAATGGTTTTGTATTGCACACAGCACTAATGAACCCATAATTGCAACAGCTTCTCTCCTATACTGCTCACATTTCACAGAAGATATTGATAATCTGGAAAGGTTCAAAAAGCAAACTGAACAGAAACAATAAAACTGGGAAACCTCTTCCTCAGTAAGATACCAAAAGAAGTTCCATGTCCTAAATTACTAGAAAGACTGAGAAAATCAAGGTCTGTTTATTTTCTAATACAGCTAGAAGTACCAGGTAGAAAATGATTCTGTGAAGCAAGGCTTATAAATAAGAAGCAGTATTTTTGAGACGACAGAAAAAAACATAAACACTCCTAATTCAAGTCTAACAAAGACACAACAAACATTAGTTTAAGTACATGTTGAGAATAATTGCTCTAGATATAATATGATTAACATAATTATTTCAAGAGGGAACTCAGACCAAGCAGTGGCATCTAATTCCTAAGGCCAAACATCTAGTCATTAAAGGATTACCCTCTGGAAATATCTTATAAACAATTCTAAATATGCAGGAGAGCACCAGAGAAATAGAAAAATCACCTCCTTCACCTGGTCCACTAAAAAAAAAAAAAAAAAAATAATAATAACAAAATCAGTAACTGCTTTACCATCAAGACATACACTGAAGAAAAAAACATCATTATGACTCATGACCTTAGTATTAGCTCAGTATTTCTGTATTACCAGTACATTGAAAAAAATCCTGATCTATCTGACCTATATATCCTTTCCATCAGCCTTTTTTTTTTCTGCCCTCACTCCTCCTCAATATTTTCACAGGCAAAATGAACCCACTTCTAAGCTTTCTCTCGTCTGATTAACTCAGAGAAAATTAAAAAAAAACACAACATTGAACTGGTCACACAGGAAAGAAAGCATTTCACCTCAGACAATTAAACTGACCGTTTCAGGAAATTATGCAGCAATATAACAATTTTTTAAAGTAATGGTGCAATACAAGTCTCCCAGAAATCAGCTCCAAAATTCTTCTGTACTGTGACAGTTGTATGCCTTTCATTATCTGGAGTAAAATAGCATTCCTATATGGAGTTCCACCACCATCTGGCTGCCTCTGAAATACCAATACACTAACATAAACTTCCTAGACACAAGAAAAATGTCAACCCGTAAACTATTCCATACAAAAATCCATGAATCAGTCTTATCTCTGTGTGAGTACTATACCAAATACACAGAGAAACAGGGTCTAGCCCCCAGATACTATTGCAACTTTTCTGAGAAAAATATTCTCAATGGAGATAACTTTTATCAGTCTGGATATTATCCCAGAATAGTAGCACCTCTCAGTATCTTGGTTCAGACCCTCAAGACTACCTAGACCAACATCTGATCTCTAACTGGCCGTTAGCAGAAGCTGTGGGAAGAGTAAGCACAGGGCAAGCAATTATTCCACTGGTACGGGAGAGAACAGAGTTGGAGGATTCATCCTTTCTGTCTTATTTTGAGAAAAATAAAAAATCCAAGAAAGGCATCAAAATATGTAGATAGTTGGATTTGGTAGTAAGAAGCATTAAGAGCTACTACTATGGTGTCAATGGTACAAAGTCATGCACTGCCCAAATAACTCCCACAATCACTCTTGCTTTTTGGCAAGTATTTGTTGCCTGCTTGGACGTCACAAACATAAGCACAGCAGGAATGCATCAGAATGAAACAGCATGTCTGCAGCATCAATGCAATATTAAGACAGCATAATGATAAATCAAGTAGGTCAGCAGCATGCTGCCGAATCAGTTCCTCTTGCCTAGGTTGGGGATACGTCAGAACTGCAGCAATCTTTGGAGTGACAGTATCCAGATTCTGACTACCCCTCATCTACAGTGCTACAACGACTACCCTGCACTACAGAACAGGTATCTCTGCTTAGTCAGCGTGGAAATGTACAGTCCTCAAAAGCCAAACAAATCAAACATAGGCTCCTGTTGTTTTTTTTTTCTTTTTAATTCTGGCAGCAGGATGACACATATTTGGAATACATATACTGACATATGTCCTGCTTACATATATCTTTTCATATACTCTACCTCTGATTATGGAAATGCATGTTAGTCATCCGTTCAGATATTGAACAACCTTACGCAAAGTGCAAATAATGTTCCTCTACACATCTTTTAAAAGTCAGAATGAAAAACCTAATTAAAAGAGTAAATAATGGAACAAATATGATCTAATGTAGAAATGTGTACTTCAGTATTGCTTAACAATAAATACGTAGGTACAGACTGACTGCCTAAACAAAGTCACACATCAACATCTCTCAAAAACTCACCACTTTTTCTCTCATGGAACTGCAGCCAACATTAAAACCCACTATGCTGATACCTTAAAACCTGAAACTGCAGCACCAGAAAATAAACCATTTCAGTAAAGAACTTTTATTTTTTTATATGTCAGTGATGCAGCCTAGTATAGTTGTTGTTTTAGTATTAGCCTAAAAGTGTCAAAGCCTGCATATGGCAAGGTATCTTGCCATAGATCCTATTCCTCCAGCTGCTTTTCCAGTAAAGAAAAAAAGGACTAAAAAGAAGAAAAAACCCAACTCCCCTCTCCCCCCCAAAAAACCAAAAACAAACAACAAACTAAATCAAAACAAACAAAAAGACCAAAACCAAACAAACAAAAAACAACCAAGAAACACCAAACAAGGAAACCAACCAAAACAACTCCACACCAAAAAAAACCCAAACTAAAACAAAAGAAAGCATCTCTGTCTAAAGACTACAGAATGGATCAGCCTTAAATAAACTGGCTCAGGCACCAGAACCATTTCAGTCACCAAAACCTTCAGCTCAGCACAGGTCATAAAGTAAGAAAAAGAAACATTTAACTAACCTGCAGGGAGCTCTATCCTTTCTATACTCAATTAGCTCACTGAAACCTACTGTAGGGAAGTTACAGTGATTTTTTCAAATGACTGTAAGGAACATGTTCAGAGGTGAATGCTTCCAGTCCTCTGTCAAACTTAAAGCATCCAGTGCACCAAACCTGACTGTCATCTTTTTCCACTTCTAGGGCATATAGTAGAAAGGGAGAGGAAAGGGGTGAAAAGCAAAATGACTGAGCTACATAGATAACAGAACCATGACTTAATCTGAATTCTGAACCAACACACAGTTGCTTTACAAGAAACACCACAAGAATAAGATACACCATGAGAAAATCATGAAGAACTACATTTTATAAAGCAGTCAGACAGCCTGCTTACAGCAATTACACACAAGTAGCAGAGAATTTATTGTGTAATGATAAATAAAAAAGTACTTTGAATGTTGGCAAATGTTCTTTAACTGAAAACAACAAAATACACTTATTTAATCATTTGCATCATATATTAGCAACACCATAGCTATCAATTAGCACTTATTTAACATTGACAGGAAATCCGTGGATACAGGAGAGCATATCAGGAAAAAAACAGTCCACAAAAATGAATATATGTAAAAATTACTTAAAAAGCTATTTCATGTTTCTGTTTAAACTACTCATATAAGGAAATATCAGGAAATGTTAAACATTTTTGTCACATTACACAATACATTCTCTTGAATGTACAGCAGGTTACAGCACAGTATTACCTTATGAAGACCATAAAGGATAATACTAGTAGTAGGATGGTGATGCCTTATTCTTACCCTAAGACAATTAATCTTATTGTTTTGCAAATCCTATGAAAAATGTTATGGTATCTCCTTGAGGACTTAAACAACCTGAATAAACATTAGAGCAATATCATACTAATGTTTTTGACAAGTATTGCCAGAAGAAAATAATGTATAAAGTTGTTAATGTGTCCAGATTCTCCATTAATTAAGCACATGATTATGCACTTTGATGAACACGAGGGACATGGGAAACAATAACTATGCTAAGTGATATAAGCAGCTTTCCATGTAGAAATTCTGTGTCAGTACAGTTCACTCTTTCTTCCTATAATAAAAGGTCATTAAAAAGATTGGGAAAGAAACCTATGAAATTCAGTATCAACAATGCAACAGGATGCACATCTGGCTTATAATCAATGTGCTTAACCTCTCATTGTTGTGGGAGTGATGCTTCAGACAATATAATTAAGGTTGGAATTTGTAAATATTTTTCTGAGAAACTTGTTGGGAGATGAGGACCTATCCAGCAGCAGAGCCTAAAGCTTCCATAATATTATGGCTCTTGCTATGATCATCTGCTACTTTTCCTTGAATTATATGGAAGAGGACAATGGAAGAAGTCTTGTGAGTTCTGTGAGTCTTATATGTAGGCATCTGGAAAAGAAAAGATCAGGCAGATTAACTCAGCCATGATCTAGATAGAAAAAAATTAAAACTCAAGGGTTTGCTTATTACAAATAAAGTAGTTTGGAAATGCTGTGTGCAACAATTCAAAGCCGGGGTGTGTTTTGAGCTCTATTTTACTGGTAGATAACAGTCAGAGTTCAAAATGTTGCAGTGAATACCCAAACATCAGTATAAGCAGCATTCCTTCCCAGTGCTACCTTTACAAGTTTTCTCCAATATACTAGGAAAAAGAAAAAAAAAGTTAGATAAAAAAGTCTCTTATGATCCCACGTAAATCATCATCACTATCAACCTGTCACAGGTGACTTTCAGTATAACATTTACAGTGATAGATACATACTGATGACAAAACTTATCATGTTTTGGCATATAGTTACACCTTAAACAGTGCAGTATTTACTGGTTTCCTTCCTTTTTAATGCTTCAGATTTAAAAAAAAAAAAAAAATAAATCTAAACTAATTCAGTGAATCTCAGTCCTTTTTAATACTGTAGATTAAAAAAAAAAAAGTTCCATCTAAAGTAACAAATTCAGTGGATCACCGTCACAGATAAATTAGATAAATTTTGGTTCATTTAAGTCCAAATCAGACATTTCAGTTCATGTTCATGCTAATGAAATTCAGATAAACTACCCTGGCTGCAGGCCCATTGACTTCTGGCTGAAGAGAACACACAGCTGGATGCCTGTAAATCAGGCAGGACACGATTTCTGCATATAGGTTAATGACTCTTCTGCGTCACCAACGTATAAGAGTACAGACACTAAGCCAGGGACCTTAAAAGAGCATTTCGCCTGCCTGGCAACTTTCTAATAAAAACAAAGCTTACTTTTCTGTCTGTATCACATTACATGATGTGAACATTCATAAAGTAGACTACACTAAAGCAAGAGGGTAGAGGGAAAATTATATCCCTACTCATGTAAAATGACTTAGGCTACATAATCACTTTTAGTCATCCAGAGATCCATGCTGACACCAATAGAATCAGCTCCATTCTCTCCCCCTCACTTCTCAGTGCCACCATAACTCAGGCAGTAGAATTTGGACATACATAACATGAATGGAGTAAATCATCTAGCAAATATCTTTCCTAAAAATGTTGCATTCTGATAAATTAGGATGTTTTGTTAACAGAGAGATTTTTTATGGCTATAGAGTTTATCTTTCTAGAAGAAAATTGCAGACAAGAATCATCAGTATCTGTTTCATTCTTTAAAGAAAATGTATTTAAATTATTCTTTTTAACTTGCCGATTGAACCTTTCATCTAAAATCCAACAGTAAGGAAGCCACACCTACATAACCACCTTTAGCGTAGTAAATAAAGCCACCTCAAAGATCACTGTCAACAGAAGGGAAGTAGCAGGAAGGCAGAAGGATGCATTTGATGATAACAGGTACGAAGCTGAATGACAATGATAGCATAACTATCGCTTGATACTTTTAATACAAGTTTGGGCAGAATTAGCCATAACATAGAAGTTTTAAAGTTTAAGAAAAAAAACCCAGACAAATCACACTGTTGCACTATTCACGTCAAAACTTTGCTAAGACAATGGTCAACAGTTACATTGTGTTTGCAGTTGGTTCAAAAGTTTCATGAGGATTTCCACAAAAATGTATCTTTAGTTCACATCTTCCTCCTCTCCTCCCCAAAACTGGAAACTTTGAGCAACTGGTAATAAATTCCACTTAGCAATATAAAAGTCTTGAAGCTGAAAATTATCCAAAGCATTCATTTGGTTTTAGTATGAAGATCCTTGACCCAGACTATCAACTGTGTTTCAAACAAACAATGATTTCTTATGGTGATTTCCAGTGCCTTAGAGAAAATCATTTTTAAATGAACATAGCTCTTATAAATAAATAGTATTAGTTTCTGGTAACACTAAAGTATTTTTTTATCTTCTGTTTACAAAAAGCATTGTTGCAATTTATTTTTTTTCATTCATGGCACTGTTTTTCTGACTGCTTTTATGGATTATAACAATAAGCATCCTTCAGTGTTGCAGTTTATAAACTACAAAGTAGCAAACAGACAGTCTGTTGCTATATACTTCTATTCTTCCACTAGGTAATCTCTTTAAATCATCAAAAATTTACTGCCACTTTAGTGTCAGATATATATAGTGATCATTATCAAAAAGATGGCTCAATATAGACTTTTCTGCCCCTTTCCCACAATCATCTTTGCCCCTCTATTTAAAATAAGAATTGTCACCAGAACTTAAACCCCAAGCACCTTACAAGTCAGACATAAAGCAACACACATGGCAAAGCAAAACCAGTGTTTCTTCCCTCACCTTGCATTTGCATTTCACCTGGTACATTCCAAATCATTGTTAGAATTGCATGAATCTCACGTTTCCACACAATCTCACAAAATTTAAGATCATTACAAAATTTACAGTCACTGTCAACCCAGACAGACTCAAAAGAACATCTTCTTGGTCTGTTTAGTGAGGTATTTTACCTAAAGCAACCCAACAGAAACACGCCCAGAATTTAACACAATAGTTTATAACCTCTGTGTCAACATTCCTATCTAATTTGACTTAATACATGTTGCAAGTGGGTATTCCTGAGATGGTATATCCAGTAATTTACTGAGGCACACATCCTGTGCATCCTGCACAATTTTAATTCAAAACTTACCAATTTTGGATCCAAGAACACCAAGTTATATTCTCAAAACAGACACTGCAGGTTGATGGAATAGTATTTGCAACTTAAAATGGGTGAACTAAACTTCCAAAATGAATGCCAGCATATTTCAAAAGAGAAATACCAAAAGGCTGGAAATATTTTTTTAAAAAAAACCCAAAACACATGGGTTGTTTTTTTTTTCCCTTTGAAAATGGTGGAACCTAAACATAAAAATTTTAACAGTCAAGTTGTACCAAAACTAGGTTTCTTTTCTAAATGTAAAAATAACTGAGCTGTTCAAAGCTAGCTATTAATCGCAACTAAAAAGAACTTACCTTCTTGTCTGTTATTTTTCCTTTTTAGCCATTTTTCCACAGTTTCCGCACTTACATTTTCTGACACAAACTCATCCAGTACCTGGGGGTGAAGAGAAAGATACGCCTTCACTTTTTCATCTGTTAAACCTGAAAAAGAGAATATTAATTGATTACATTATCAGTATGAACACCCTCTATGAAAAAAACAACCTAGAGAGCAGCAAGAATCAATATTCTTTTGTTTAACACACTGATTGAATACATGACTATTTAAATCATCTCCCCTTAGGCAGAGCAACACCCAGTAAAAAAAAAAGAGCTGTCATATAGAAAATCGTAGAAGGAAAGCATATCCATACAAGATACTATACTGTTCAAAAAGTCCCCTAAAGGGGTACACATAAACACTACCCAGGAGAAATAGCCAGGAAGGAATTTATGACTATGACTGTCACCATAAAATTACTTATTTTCAAGATATGGAAGATGATAAATTGATAACGAAACTGGCTAGAAGGAGACAGAAGAGAGTGAACTGGTATGTCTCATAGAGCATTGAATTCAGTATTCTCACTGCAAATGGCAGCAGAATCAACACAGACTGTTCTGCAACACCAAATCATACACGATTTTCAAGTACTGGAATTAGTTAAGTTGTTTTAGATGTATAAAGTATTTTCACAAGCATGTTTCCATTATTTTAGTAATTTAGGTATCAAAATAAAAATAACTGCAGATAAAAGACCTTTACAGTATCTGCAACAAAAAGAAAACTGCAGTAAACATTTTGGGAAAAGAAGCAAAATTCAGAATCTCAGATAAAATCATAAATAAATTTTCAAATTCATAAAATTACAATCTGATCGCACACTTCAAATCCCCCAAAGAAAATGACCAGCCACAGGGAGGTGAACCCAGCAGTGCCGAGGCTTTCCAAAGTGGGAGGCAGAAAAGAAGAGCACCTGTCATGAGGGGCTTAGCTTCCATACAGGAAAGAGGCAGCCTAAGTGCAAAAGCCTTACTGAGATCTGAGAGGAAGAGGTGTAACAACCACTGTAATGACTTTGAATATGCTGTCTTCTCTTGTGTTGGGTGTATCTAAATGTAATAGGAAATTCTCCACAGAGAGCAGCCAAGGTTCAGCAGAAAAGAAACTCCCCTCTGAACAACACTGACCTCTTTTGGAGAGCACTCTTCTTTTAAAATAAGATGAGTTTTCCTATTTTATGTTTTGTGAAGTATCAGAACATGATGAAAACAGCTGTAGTGCAATTTCAATGCTAGTCAATGATGGTAATCTTTAAGATATCTTACCAATGTTCACTATGAAAGTCTTTGGGAAGCAATACCAGAAAAACCAACAGCTCCCACCTGCAGAGCACCAACTAATTATGCCACTCTCCCCACGTCAACTGCACCAGGTCATACCCACCACACCACCTCCCACCAGCTCAAATCTCGTTTAAACTACCTTTTCTCTTAATCCACAGAGGTGGCAGTTCCTGTTGGATATCACAGCCTCAAATAACAACATTGCCACTTACAGGCAGGAGTCAAAAGATCTGGGTCACTTGAATAAGAGGTAATTGAGCATCCTGGTTTTCATTAGTAGAGAAGAAAAGGTTCTTCCTGAATCAATAAGAGTAGGCTATTGGCAAGTGGGGTGAAAACAAACAAAACCCCACTACTTTGATTGTTTAGCCCTAGGAGATAGCTTGTAAATTTAGATCATAATGCTTCTAGTAAAGAAGGACATGAGCCAAATGAGCAAGAAGATTTTTCAGCCAACACAGGAATCACCTCGCATTCTGAAAAATCAGACTCATTAATATAATTTTGTAACTTGCTGAACAAAGAAAAATTTCATAGTAATAAAATTTGAAAAGGAAAAGCACTTTAAGAATCATTCATAAAGACTATAATATTTTAAAGAATTTAGCAGATTTAACCATCATAAAGTCTTCAAAATTTATCTGCCTTTAAAGTTCTGAATGAATAATAATCAATACAGGCTTGTCACAAAATGCCTGCTACTTTCAAATAGTCTTTAGACTGCAAACAAATATTTTTTTGCTTCTAGTAAGAAACTAGGAATTGAAAAGATTCTAAAATTGGCAAGTGAAATTCTACACAAGTTGATTTGTGTTTTCAGTGAGAAGAAACTTCACTGTCCATCTTGATTCAAACCTTTATAAGTTGTTGTTTTCGTAATATACACATCGAAATTCAGGAAAATGTCAATTTGAAATAAGACTTCAGTCTATATATCTCAAGTTTAACTTCCAGATATCATGCAACTTCAGCAACCTAAAAGTAAAAACTCTGCTTTAACCTCATATGGAGAAGTGATTCATGGGGCTGATATAACAAATCCTACAACAGTCTTTAAATTATCCATCTTTATTTCACTAAAGGATCTGTGGAGATGTGGTTTTTCAACGTCAGATTTGTAGACGGGAGCAAGCAGAACTACAACTACATTTGCAGAGTTAAAAAGGAGTAACTTAAACCTATTTTCTACATAGATTAAAGCTGACTTATCGATCAACTCCTATCAGCCTGTCGCATTGAAAAACACATGCTACAACCATGCACACAATCTCCACAACCCAAACTAGCAAGAACACATTGCAACTTCACAAAATATAACATTCATAAAAAGCAGTCTTTTAGAAAAAATTTAAATGGTTTGCCTTTTATGTACACTAAGGCTAGAGTGTTGCAAAGGTGCTTGAAAATTCAAGTGTTTTACAGCTGTGCAGAAACAATTATTTTATGGAGTATATAAAGCCTTCTACATTACAAGATGTACATAAGATCATGTATAGGTTCAATGATGGACACACTTGCTCTCTTGAGCATTCACATGCTCCTGAAAAATTCTGGTACATGTATTTTTCTTCAATATTATCAACATCTCTACTGAAGTGTTGCAATCTTCCTGTTTGAGAATTCAGAGGCAACGATTAACAACACTTAAATAAAGAGGACCATAACACTTAAACTCAGGAACTGAAAGTTTATCATACCATTCAGGTGTCATTTACAGAATTACAAACAAACAGAACACAAACCAGTGCTGGTTATTATTTTTTCTGTTACTAATACATTGGCCTACAGCATTTGGGGCAGCAAATTTTTCTGCATGCATTCACACTAGGAATATTTCACCACTACTCCTTCTCCCCTCATTAATACTTCCCATCTTCTCCATTAATGCCAGGACTTCTCTCGTTCTTGTGTGGAGCATCAAGTGTATACATCAACAATGTCTAACAAAGGAAAAGGCAATAGTGCACACATTCATAACTGCATTGGTCTGTACACTTTCTTGCAAGTAGCCCAAACTAAAACTCGCCTCTCTTCTTTTCATACACCTCCATAAAGCATCACCTCTTCTACGTGGAACCTGTCTGGTTTCTGACAGAACTGTGTAAGTTATCAAGAAGGACCATCACTTACTCGGGATGGCTGAACTCCAGCACATAGCCTCGCACGTAGCGGCCAGAAACCACAGAAAAACTGGAACGACCATAATTCCTCTGGGAATTAAAGGAGGGATCTAGCATTTGGATTGAATGTCCAGTTATTCCATTTATGCACTGGAGTTTGCCTTCCTCATTCATACATACACCCTGTTTAATTAAAAACACACACACCAAACCACCTTTCTGCCTTGTATTCTTATTTTAAAATTATAAACTCACATTTCAGTGCTGATACCTTTTTGACACAACTTGCCATTATCATGTTTTATGCATGTATTAACTATTCCTTCAAAATTTGTGATTAAATAATGAAAATTAAGATAAAAATATCATGCAAAAGGATAAACACATATCAGATAAGCTCTTGCTTTTTCATTTCTCTCTGAACAAACCGTAGGCAAAGAAACAGCTCCAGCTGCCTGCCACTTGTGCCAGCTCAGCAGCTCCTCATTTCGTGACCAGCACACCCATTTAGGTTGTATAAATCTGAATTTGAAATGTTCCCTTCGGCCATGCCATCTGCTTTTAAAAGTTGTTCATACGCATGGAAAACTTTAATCAAGGTGGGTTTAGTTTCATTTTTTCCATTTCTGGGCTACTCTTGTTTGAGCACTAAGTAGAAATGCAACTTTTTAATAAGTGCTGGGGTTTATGCAAGTGGTTCGCCTTCTTGTGCTTTTTTGTGTATCTCAGTTATTACACAGCAGGATGGTGTAAAACTGTCAAAGCTCAATGCAAAGCAGAAAGAGAAGATGGCCTGTCCTCTCAACGCCACCCAAGAGACAATTTCTTCAGCAGCAAAAGGTCTTTTTACTGCCAGAGGAAATTACCTTTCTGAGAGGACATTCATCCTGGGATGTTAAGTGTGAGAAGGGTAAACAAAATGAGAGAAGAACAATTGTATTTACTTGTAGTATTTCTATAAACTGAAGTATTGGTGCACTATACCAAATAAAACATTGTTCTGTATTTCCACTATGCATATGCCTGAAGCTTGAGCTGTTCATCTCACTTGCCATAGCTCATGTCAGTCTATCAAAATTTTGGGTCTGTGTTTTGTGGTTTTTGTTTGTTTTCTGTAGTGGTGGTACTTGAGGTTATTTTCTTTTTTGGTTTGGAGCTTTTTTAAAATAATTCTTTGGCTTTCAGTGGAGCATGTATGAGTGTTTTGGTATTGGTTTTGGAGGTTTTTTCCCTGCACAAACTATGAGAAATAGTTTCTTTTTCACTGAAATTAATAGCAGAAATACACTGCTGAAGACAGAATTATGGGTGGATTTCTTCCCTTTTTTTTTTTATTTAACTAACAATAGAACATACAAATGTTGCTACCAAATATCACAGTCCAGTCATTTCACCTTAAACTAGAAAGCCAAAACACTTACAATAGTCTGGTTCAACAAATAACTATTTTTACAGTAGTCCCATGATTAACACTTTAAAAACACACTTCATTTTGCTAAGGGTAAAGAATAAAGAAACCTTTAACAGAAGATAGTTTAGCAAGTATAGTAAACCTACTTAAAGAGGAATACTTATTTATGCAGGTTATGAATCAGCACAGGAAACTTACTCTTTATTTATTTCATTATTAGAACTAGATCATTGGGGCTTCAAAAGCATAACTGATACTTTGACTGTTTTTTAATACTTCTACTAAAAGCCAAATAAAACCAAAAAAAAACCTAGCACCACCACCTTCCAAAGCGTTACAGGCTGCTTCATTTAGTGATTGCCTGGCCTGTTCATGTCTAGTTGACCCTTTTCATCTACCAGCAAAGCTTTCATTTCAACAACTCCAATATTTCATTAGTGATAATATCAAGAAGAACCCTAAAAGAGATCAACTGCTTTCACAAAGCAATCTCCCACTGTCCAGTTTAAGTAGACCAACAGCTTCATTAATCAAAAAGAAAATCTGTATCACTAAAAAAAGCACTAAATAAGATAAGAGAAAATTAGGAAACATCATTGCAGCACAGTCTACTATGCAGGTAGATAATTTTAGACGTACCGACACAAATATTTTTCACAAAGCCTTAAGTGCATGAAGACAATTTCCAAACAAAACGTACAATTGAGTGACCAGTAAAGAATAAAGCATAAAAAGTTTATGGTATAGGAAGATTCTTCTAAAAAATATGATCAATATTCTCCCTGTTGACTAACACAATCCTCATAATATCTGTGTTAGTTTTAGGAGAGACAGAAACTGTAAACACAGTTGCAGTGTTATATGCTCTTGTCCTCTTAAGATGCCAGAAAAATGTTCTTTGGAAAATAACTGAATATTAACACTTTAAAATAATAGCATTAAACACTATTACTTCTGTCTTAAGAGAGAATTCTTTTTTTTTTTTTTTTTTTGGAAGATGTGACAAAGTATACCAAATTCAGAATCTTAAAAATCTCTTTACAGCACTATAGGCTTCTCTACACCAATAAACTAAATATGTCAAGGTCTGTTCACTGACCTGAAACCAAGTGGCTTATAACTCCTTCATCCTTACTATATAAGCTTTCTTGATCTCCAACAATGAGTCTGAGGGAAAATTGAAAGGTTGATTGCCTGCTGGGAATCATTTCTGACCTGACCCTACTCCAGAGCACCATTCAGGACCCACCTGAGACATCATTAGCTGGCTTGGGCAAAGCACAGACAAAAAGCCAACTCCAGTACATAGCAATGCTCCTTCACACTGTTTACTAACTCAGATATAGCAAAGCTGGGTTCAAAAATAAACCAAGAAACAAATCTTCCTTCAAACATCAATTATCAGTAATTATTCCTTGCCTTTGAGCTAGTCTCCAACAGACTTCCTTTTGGAAAAAGAATTCAATAAAGCAAAGAATCACTTGACATTTATATTTTTGCTTTCAGATTTTATGCTACCTAAAATATTTAAAATATTTCTTAGATAACCTGTGTAGTACTGAATCAATTAATGGCTCCACTCTCTGACTCTTAATCCATGTCACACTGCCCTCTCCTCTGAGAATAGCTTCACTGAGCTCAGTATAAAGCAGAACTGACTGTGAATGAGCTGAAAGAATTGAAGCCTAGAGCTATGTTTAAAAATCTGCTCCATTTAGCAACATGAGTCACACACATCATTAGCAATTCTTGCAATTTTTTCATTAGCGTCGTGATATTTGTTCTTCTTTCTGAAACCACTAGCTTAATCAAATCTCACAATTAGGCCAGAATTTTAGTTTTCACCTAAAGTTTCTGGTTCCCAGGCTGGGGGGTACATAGGGAGTCAGGGGAAGAACAGATAAAAACTGACGAGCCAGCCTAATACTTATGGGGAGTCAGCGTTTTATCCTAGAACAGCTACACTGAAAGACTGCAGTCACTGCTTTCCTCAAAACCCTTGCAACAGTCTTTGTTGCATATGACATACCTTTCACCCAGTTAGACAGGATCCAATGTCTTGAAAACACATTGTGAGGGTATACATTGGTCACTATAAGAAATCAGGGGGATTCTATGTATCAAGTAAGCTTTTACTAATAAACATGAAAGGAAATAACTATAAATTTTGCCATTGTTGCATCTATTAACATTAAAGAAAAAAAGGAAAAAAGAAAAGGAAAAAAAAGAAAAATTAATAAGTAATTCAAACAAAAAAAAAATAAACAAATTGACTTGCTTAAATAAATAATTCTTCCCAGAAATTAGAAGGGCACAGAGTCACAGTAAATATGGGCAAAATCATAATTTCTCCAAATAATTAACAATACATTGTGCCACATAGCAAATCTGCAGGCAAGGGGGGAAAAAAATCAAATCATGGTGATAAAGTAACGTCTAAAACAGAAACCAACCTTGACTCAAATATAAGTGAAAAAAAAAAGTCTAATTTAAAATACTTTTTCTCATCTGAAATATCAAAATTATGAAGAGAGATGTCTAACGCTTCCTCAAAATCAGCACTAGAAAATAAATATCATACTCATATTAAAAAAAAAAAAAAAAGACTTAAAAATTCTGAAAGTAATCCAGAACGGCTAATTTGAACACAACTTTGTCTGTGTCCTTTATTTAAAGCACTCTTGCTCCATCTCTCTCTTACACAAAGATCACCTCTCTGTATTTTTCTACAGAACTTTATAAGTGATATTTGTAGTTATTCTCAAAAGCATTCAAGGCATGTGTGTACATTGCTTCATTTGGATTAAGCATTAATCCCATTAAATCAATCCCTTCTTTGTTCAAAGCATCAGGATTCAAAACCACAGGCACAGTCAGTTTTGAAATATCCTTTTCAAGTCAGACTTTTTATCTTAATCCATTTAAGTATACAGGAATGTAATGTGACCAAGTGCCCAGACTCTCTGAAACCTGACATTACTGGTCTGACAAAAAGTATAATCACTAACAAGAAGTAATCAGAATGGTCAAACCTCTTTTGATTTCTCTCTTCTTGAAAAATCAATTCACAACCTTATCTGTGAGCAGTTTCATTCACCTTTTTTGCCCCTCCTCCTGCAACTCCCGCCAACATTGCTAAAAGAAAAGCAATACACAGCTCCAGCTCATAAGCAGAGAAAAACAATAACACAATACCTAAAAACACCTCACTGTCGATTGGGTATTTAAAAACAACATATATCTGTTTTCCATATAATAAATGTTATCAGTAAACATTTCAAATCTTCATTAAGAGATGAACTATGCCAGTCTCCAGTGACTGCATGAACCTGCAGGCTCTGGATACAATGCAGATGAAAGCAGCAGCAATGAAGCATCTCAGCCAGGATGCCAGCAGCACTGCTGAAGTTTTAGAGACAGAAAATAAAGACCAGCTCAGCTAAACGGAACTGGAATATGCTCACACAGAAAGAATACCAACAACTACCACATCCTGTTTCCCATAATTCAAACCTCACATTCCTGATGAAAAAGCCATGGATGTATCTTTGCACCTGAACACGTCAGATGCTGAGCAAGCTGTGTACATAAGCACCTTCAGTTTCCACCAACTTCCATAGTATTTTTTCTGATATTATCAGCATCTTGCAAGCTTGAGCCCTAGACATCTGCAGATACGCAGCTGCTTATGTCTCCCAAAATCTAGCACTCAAGAACTGCACAGTACTGGCAGCTCTGAGCACTGCTTCAATTTTAAAAAGCAAAAAGTCATATAAGAGTGTTGATGACATTAGTTTTCATTAGCTAGAGCTAAAAGACCTATAATCTTTCCACATGAATCATACGTAGGCTTAATTCGGTGAATGTATTCTCAATTTGAATAATCATTTTTCACAGGGTTTCAAAACCCACTTTGAATTGTCTGAATGGCATAATCCTGCATGTATACTGTTACACTGTAATATCATCCATTAGTTGATGTATGGGGCTTTTTAAAACTCTGACTTACTTTGCTGGTTTGAGAGTAGCTTCTCTCCAGTTCTCATTAGCACATTGCAATAACTCTGAGGGGTCTGTAACAAGTTTTATTCTCCCTCCAGGTGCATGATGGAACCAAATTTGGAAATTTAATTAACACTGCAAAAAGCTAACAAAAAGCTGACTACAGACATGCTTTAGGACTTGCAAATTGTAATCAAATAATTTCAAGTACTTAATTGAGGAGAAAGCCATGTATCATCTTAAGGTTACTGATAAAAATAATTATCGACCTACTTATAAATAACACATTACGCTAAAGTAAGTTAAAATGTGTTTGTACGTGTAGAAGGAACATCTCAGTATAATTATTTGGGGCTTTTTATTCTCTACTGCAACACAGAGCCAGGTTACCTTGTCAGCCCAAAATATAGCAGAACAGTAATGCATTTGTTAATGTTGACAAGTACTAAAATACAGTTCATTCATAACTCATTATGAAAAATGTCAAGTCACTCAGAACTTGCACATACTTAATCTCTGGAAAGATCATATACAGCTGCAAATTAAACTGCTTAAGATCTAATGATTAAACAAGGTAAGAATGCCTTAACTCTTCCCTTGAGAACAGGTGTTGGGACCAAGTTCTTGATTTATGTCTTCTACAGTAATACCTTCTGGCTGATGTAATGTCTTCCTCCCACCTGACACCTGATCCTGGAGTAGCTCCCTTTCTGAATAAACTCTTCTGACTGAAGAGTAGTCCCATTGTCTTTATTACCAATGTTTTACTGCTGATTTATTTCTTAAAATGAACTCTCATGAATAAAACTCTGTAAATGCTTTATAATATACTTACCAATATAAATGTACAATGCACTTCACTAAACCACTACTTAACTTATTCCATAAACAAGATCCACTACAAAGAAACCACCTTTGAGATATACTACATGCCTGTGCCAAGTCTCACTCTGTTATTTCACTAAATAAGAAACACAGAATGCTTCTGAAGGGAGCATCCCACTTCATCTTAACACGTAGATTAGACTTTTTAGGACAGTTTTCCACACCACAGGACCCTTCTTAAATAACAACTACACAGAGTCAAATAATGTGCTACTTAGAAACAAGACTAGGCAGGTGAGTGTTCTCTACTTTGAAGGTAGGACCATATCTGTGGCACCACAGACCAGGATTTGTCATTCTTTTTTTAATCCCCTTCAAACTTACAGTCTTAGGATGTTTAAAGATGCCTGCACAGATGGCATATTCAAAGAAAAAGTCATTCACTGGAAGTTAGGAGACACTGCTAGTTCCCCTAATCATCCTGGGTCTTATACTCTTCCTCAGAAGACAGGTTAAGGGGACTATAAGTTTAAAATGAAATTTTTTTAAATAGTTTAAAAATGCATCTTTTAGGACAAGCTGGATTCATGACCTGAGATGTCTGTGTCTAAGATAGGAATGGCAATGGCTTAGAGCCTGTGGGAGTCCAACGCAAGTGAGGTACGTAAATGCTGTGAAGCCACAGGCAGTACTATGGAATTTGGAATTCCAGTGTCTCTGATCTTAGACTGTGGCTTGAGACAGAAAGAAGACAAAGGAAGAAGGCTTTACTATTACTACAGGCTTGGTGCTGTGACAACTTCCCTGTGGAGCCTGTGCCAGTGTCCAGCCACCCTCTAGGTGAGGAACCTTTTCCTGATATTTAACCTAAACCTCCCCTAAAACAGCTTCATAACATTCCCTTGGGTCACCAGAGAGAAGCAAACTGTGCCTGCCCCTCCATTTCCCCTCATGAGGGTGTTGAAGACTGCAATGAGGTCTCCCCTCTTCTCCAGGCTGAACAGACCAAGTGACCTCAGCTACTCCTCCTACGACTTCCCCTCAAGGCCCTTTACCATCCTTGTTGCCCTCCTTTGGACATCCTCCAAGAGCTTAATATCTTTCTTATATTTTGCTGCCCAAAACTGCACACAACATTCAAGGTGAGGCCACACCAGTGCAGGACAATCACCTTTGAACAGCTTGTGATGCTGTGCCTGATTCCCCCCAGGACATAGTTGGCCTTCTCAGCTGCCAGGGCACTGCTGACTCACTGTCAACCAGGACCACCAGGTCCCTTTCCACAGTTCTGCTCTCCAGCCTCTCATTCCCTCGTCTATACACACAACCAGGGTTGTCCCATCCCAGGTGCAGAATCCAGCACTTGCCTTTGTTAAACTTCATAGAGTTGCCTATCTCTCTAATTTGTTGAAGTCTCTCTGCAGGGCCTCTCTGTCCTTAAAGGAGTCAACAGCTCCTCCCAACATAGTTTCATTGGCAAACTTACCTAGTGCTCCTTAGAGTCTTACATACAGGTCATTAATGAAGATGTTGAAGAGAAGAGAACTGGGCTGAGGCAGAAGATGAAGCCCTGCAGAACTGCGCTAGTGACAGGAACCAGTCTGATCTTACCCCATTCACTGTAACTTTGTGCTTCACCCATGAGACAACTGCTCACCCACTGCATGATGTTTATCCAGCTGTATGCTTGACATTTTGTCCAGAAGGATACTGTGGGAGACAGTACCAAAAGCTTTACTGAAGTCCAAAAATATTACTATGCATAAGCCTGATGAGTTGTTGAATGGAAGACTTCAGAAGGTATGGATGGAGGAGGCTGCAAGGTGCTAGTCTTATTTGATCTGAAGATTGGCTGTGATATTTACAAGTTCATTTGTTTTAAGACAGGTAAAAAGTGCTCTCAAGATCCTGACACAAGGGGTGTCATCTGCTAGATGTACATTTAGCATAACAATTTGAAAGTTGACCTGGTGCATATCTTTTTTTGAAAGACATCTGATTTTGTATAAAAGACTGAACTGTAAAAGAGTTTATCACATTTTCCATTTAATATCTTCAGATTACTAATGGGTAAAAACTGTATGTACCCATTAAATAAATAAACAAAAATTAAAAGTCCCATTCTAATTGCAGTATCATTTTTTCCTTTTTTTAGCTCTCAACAATTCAGGGTTTTTCTTCATGATTACCTTAAAAAAGTTTTCAGCATTACAGATCATCTCTTTGTAAAGGTACCACTGGTCTGAATGAAAAACATCCTCTTTAGAAAGTGGATCAGGCTCATTTTCTAAATTATAACACTGTATTCTTACAACATTTCATAATTCCAAAGAGATTTAACTCCAACTATTTCTACAGTAGTTCCAGAAGACTCTCTAACCTAATTCAAGCACCTTGACAAAAGTCTCAATATTTACAACTAGCAAAGAAGCATTAAAAAAACCCAAAAGCTTCTAAAGGTCTTTTTGTGACAGAGACTCTATCACTTGTATGTTAGAGAGTACAACATAAGCCTTCCCTCAAACCCACCAAAAGTGCTACAGCGGATGTTTTAGCAATAAAGTTGAAATACAAAAAGTTGGTAGCACACAACTGATCTTGGAAACTAGTTTTTACCCTACCTTTTGTGTTCCTATAAAATATAGATACAAAATGCCTCTTTATACAAAATTGAATTTGACTGACATTTAAAATAATATTTAATTCTTTATGGGGAATAGAAAGCCTACCTTCAGACTAATTAAGCACTGAAAGTAAAGCACTGACTCCATCAAACTGTCAGAAAAAAGTTAGAAACTTCAACCTGTTTAAAACACTATAAAGGAAGAGAATTATTTTCTTTGTTCTGTCAGCTCTTTTTTTCAGCTGTATAAATGAACAGAAGGAAAGATGATTTTTCAGAGAAGCTATCTCTTCTCAATTTTATAGTGATGGATGTAATGATATCTCTATGTCAGTAAAATACAGCCTAGGAAAAGCAGTATAATTTGGGATATTTAAATGAATATGCAACTGAAGTAAAGGAGTATTGAAGTGATAATTAAATACTGTGTTACATACACTTGTACATTACAGGCAAGCACACATTGTGCAACCCTTATTTGCACTGGTGAACACTTATAGGAGTAGTCCTATTGACGTCAGTGAGACTACTTATGTGGGTAAGAGCTCACTAACATGTGAAGAATTGTGCAACAAAGCTCCAAACACATTTCATTCCACACATTGTTTCAAGCTTTGTTCCTCAACCACAGATTTTTCCCTAATAGTGTTAATAATACTATTTCATTAATGTTACCACTCAGAAAAATACGTGAGAACATACAGCTTGTTCAGTGGTGTCTGACATAGCCCAGTATTTCAGCTAAAGACCAAATCAGAGGCACACAAGAACTGCAGATTCACTGAGGGTGGCAGGCACCTCTAGAGACTGTCGCCAAATCCATCCCCTGCTCAAGCAGGGTCACCTGCAGTGGGTTGCTCAGGGTCCTGGCCCATCAGCTTTGAGTATCTCCAAGGATGCAGAGAGACTCCACACCCTCTCCGGGCAGCCTGTGGCAGTGTTCATGTGTTTCTCTGTGCTGAGGTGGAAATCCCTATGTTTCAGTCTGTGCCCATTGTCTTTTGTCTTGTTGCTGGGCACCGCCAAGAAGAACCTGGCTCCCTCTATCTTAATTTCCTCTCCATAAGGAACTTGCACACAGAGATGAGATCCCCCCAAGTCTTCTTTTCTCCAGGTTGAACATTCCAGTCACAGTCATCTCTATGGTCCTTCACTGGACTCACTCCAATATGCCCGGATGTCTCTTGTACTGGGGAGCGCAAAACTGGGCCTAGCACTTACAATGTGTCTCACTAGGGTTGGAGAGACGGGCAGGATCACTCCTTGACCTGCTGGCAATGCTCTTCCTAATGCAGCCTGGGATGCTGCTGGCCTTTGCTGTGAGGGCACACTGCTTGTGCAGGTTTGATAGAATTACAGGACTAAATGCCATAGAGATTCCTACTTCCTAGCAGGTAAAATAAATGAAAATACCTTTTACTGACTTGGATGTTGGCACCACAGAATAAAAAACAACATATGGCATTGGCTGCTTTTCCAAAAGCTTTCACTGAGTGGCAATCCTCTATGCATGCGATCTCATCTGGCAAAGCATCTTCCATCGATACTATTTTAGATGGGAATCAAATAATATATTTGTTACTATTTTAAGATTTTCTTGTTGGCATCCACAGCGAAACAAAGATGCAGTGTTTCAGTCATGCCCCTAGTTTTTATTATAAAGCTTAAGCAAATGCCAAGAATTCAAGGCTAGTTTCAAAAATTAAAAATGAGCAGCTGCATCTTTTCCCTGTCCTCCCCTTCATCATCTCCCCACCCTCTTTTGTTTGTTTTGGAGACAGCGTAGCTCACAAACACGTGTTCACCTCCAAAAAGCATCTTTAGAAGAAAAAGGAAGGGGGAAAGCAGGGGGAGGAGAGTTGGAAAGAGCAGAAGTGAAAAGGAAAACAGGAGACATGAAAACTGAAAGCTTGTGTTTGTAGAGGACTCAGCAAACACCTTAAGTAGAATTCCTGCATTCACAGGATGCATGTTCTGCATTGTGCTTTTGCTATAATGATTTACACAGGCAAGGATGATAAAATACTCAAAGCAAAGAAAAAAAAAATTTGGGTAGAATCACTTTTAAGAATTGCTTTGTAATAACCTGGTTTCATCTAAGGCCAACTTGAACTTGGCCATTGACTACATTCAGAAAACACTCTAAAACCATAAAGATGTCCATATAAGACAGACACTCTAAAACAGGAAATTAAGACACATTTCCACAGGGCTGGTCATAAATTTTCACTTTAGTGTGTTACAGTCCTGGATGCTGAGATTCTGAATTCTGTCCAGCTCACTGGCAAACCAAACAGTTGTCATGAGATCATAATGGGTCCCTTACAACATCTTGCAATGACAAAACAAAAATTCTAAAACAATACCTTAGCAATCACATTGATAGTATATAAACAGACTGATCCACTGCCAAAACTAGTTAGTCAAAAGATGTAGTATAATATATCAAATAGAAGTAAAAAAAATTACTTCAAAAATTTCAAATCAGACAAAATAAAGAGATTTAACAAATAGGTAGCTTTCCACATTTTTAAAATCCTTCATATTCATATTCACTCCAGGGAAGCCTCCAGGACTGCAACTTCTGTAGGCTGGAGAATATAAATTTTAATACTATTCAATTTAACTGACAGTGGCATGAAAGATCTGGAGAAAACCCAGTACACTCAAGATAACTGAAAAATGACTCCACATTGTACTGCAAGAAAAATGGCAGCAGGGGGTTTCTCAGGGATATGGTATCAATGACAAAAAGCAGTCATAAATAACAGTACATTACTGTTTCGCCTTTAGTACCATTGTCACATTATTTTACAGAGTAATGGCTTAGTAATTTTGTGAACAGCACTGCTGGTGCCGTTCACATTACTACACAAGCTAATGAACATACTTGACAGCCAAACTCATCCAAGACCCCAGCATATCTTTCCACAAACAAGCAATCCTGCAATGCTTCAGTTTAAATTACTGTGACACACATACTCTAACTTCGTCGCAAGATATCCAAGCATTGAGAGGTCAGTAGACAGAAACTATTTTCATTAGTAAGTTGAGTGCATTTAGCACGACATCAGCCGGAGAAATTTCAATCTGTATGGATTTTTAATTGGGTGGGGGTGGGTGTGGAGGGAGGTGTGTGTGTGCAGAGATTAGTAAAAGGAACAAAGAGGCAAGCGAAGGGCTAATGAAAAATGCATCAACTCAAATTCTTTAGGCACAGTCATCCTCTCGTGTCATAGACAGACTCAAGAAATACTGGATATATTATCAGCAAGAAAAGGTCACAGAGTTCCATACATGACTTCACCACGGGTAAAAGGACAGAGTGAAACTGAGAGAAAACATACAGAAAATGCAAAAGCAAGCTTGAGGGGCATGAAGGTAGGAACAAGTAGCCCGGGTTGAGGAAGGCAGGATCTCTTCATACAGCAACACTGATAATCTCCTCTGGTCTACAATGATTGTGAATTACAGCCTAAAATGTGGTAGAAATAATGTATGCTATCTGAGAGGCCACATAGTTACAGCTTAACGTGCAAGTACATAATGTCCAGAAAAGATCAGCTAATATGCTTTTTGAATACAATAAGCAAGTCCTTACTAAATATACCCAAATCTAATCAATTAGTTTCTTATAAGTAGCTAGAAAGTAGAATTTCCCAAGAAACAAAAATATTCCAACATCCTGAAACTGGCTTTTATTTGTAATCAGTATTAAAAAAGACAACTTTATAGGAGAATGAAAATTTGGGGCATTTTTGTTTGTTTTCCCTTATTGTGGAAAATGTAAACTAAATTATTAACTCATAACACATCTTTCTATTACAACCTGTTTATACTTTTATTTCAACAAAGCTGTTTCTGCCAGAAAGTACAAGTGAGTGGAGAGAGATCACATCTCTATGCCACTCAAAATTCCTCTATTGTGCAATATGCAGACATGTGCTTCTTTCTTTAACTTCTCCTTACAAGGAGCACTGGAATGAGCTGAACCTTACTAATTGATTTACTTGGCAAACCATTAAGGAATATATATTACAAGTAACATGAGCTTCCTTAGAGTACCAATGAAAGAAACAATAAGGTGAAATCAAGCAGTGTTTTTCAACCAAAGAAGGCTGCCTAGTCAAGCTGAAATGACACCAAAGAGACAGACATAGTGGAGTCAAAATTGCCATTCAAGAACAGTTTTGTGCACAACCACTCCTCATTGAGCACTTATGTGTTTAATTAACTTTTAAAACTATAGTCAGTATGTTAGTAAGAACCATCATTTACAAATACAAATATTAAAACTTCGTCCATGTTTCCCAGCCCTCTGAAAGGTTTACTAACAGAGTCATGTGGATTAATATAACCCCTGCCAATAATAAGCCATTGTGACACATAAAAAACGAGTGGGTTTACTAATGTAAAAAGTAATTACCTTGAATGAAGAATTAAAAGAAGAATATAATTTTCTGCAAAGCTCAACATCTGCTAGGTAACATTAATTTTTTGTTTCTTTAGTTTTACAAATAAGCATAGCAGTGGAAAACCAAAGGGTAATTTTTTTGAAAGTTCCTTACGAAAATTAACAAATTTTATTTGTTGGAGTTCTCCAGTTAATGTTAAATCCATTTTGTAGTGCTTTGCAAACAGTATCAACTTTTTGTCAACCATAAAACACATAGAGGATATTTCAGGAACTTAAAATTACCACCAAAGGCAAATAAAATATCTGGTATTTGGTGAAGTTCAGGGGGGTGGTGTGAGAGGGGGGTTGATTTAATTTGTCTTTGTTGGATTTTTATGCTACATAATACTATGAACTTGAAATGCATTTCTTTGGAAATTTATTCTATTCCTCAGGATTTTCTTTATCCCAAAGAAATTACATTCTAAAAGCTCAAAAAATGTATATATAGCACAAACTTTGTACAGCGTAACCAAAAAAAAAAAAAAAAAAAAAAAAAAAAAATCAACTGAAATTTAAGTACTCCCAGTAAGAAAGGTTTTAACTAAGCAAAAGCTGTAAAAATAAGGCATAATATTCTGCTTCCTCCAGATAGTGTGGCATGTCTTTGAATTTAAAAGATAACTTAAAAGACTAATGGTCAATATTACATTATTTTAAGTTACAATACATACAACATAGCAACTTAATGGACTTCTGGTTTGTGGTCATCTTCATTTTTTAAAAAACAGTGATGAAAATCCTTAGTTAGAGATCAACTGCTAAAAGGTTTCTTGAGATTTATGTAGGAATACAAGTAAATGGGACAAATATTTCTTCTGATATTCAAAAAGAGAAAACAATTTTCTCCTCTAGTATTCAGAAAAAAAATCTTTGAGCTTTGCTTTTCTTCATGCTCAGGGCATGCATCTACTACATATTCTGATCTATTTTAATTTTCCTTAAATGCAAGAAACACAACATGAAAAAACTCAGTGAACACTGTCATTGCTTCCATGATCAGAGAGTTACAAAAAGGTGCCTAAACACCTAAGAGAGCCTGAAACTATGGGTGCGATCAGTATGTTGCTATCATAGGCCTAAAGGAACCACCAAACATAGTTTTTTGTACAACTGTCCAATAGCAGGAACCCCTGTGGAGAAGTTAAAATGTGTAGTATGTTACCCTCCACAGCCAAAGCTATCTGAACCAACAAATCCCCTGCAGACTGCCTTAACCAGCACACAGTGAAGAGCTCTGCTGGGAGGCTGGTGAAGGAGGGAGGGAGGTTTCTGAAGCAGGTCACAGTTGTTCCAGATATTGAGAAGTTGCAAAGACAGAAGCAGAGTAAGCAACAGCATTCCAGGGCAGGGAGCACAGCACTCAGCTGGCAGCACAGGTACAGCCTGGTCTGGCGTAAAACTTCTGGTTTCCATACAGTGACATTTTACTATACAATACACATAAAAGATGACAATATAGGGGTTTTTTGCTTTGGTTTAAGTATGTCTCCTAGAACAACTCACATCCATGTGCACACACATTTTTTTAATTGGGCTTTGATTTTAACACATAGAAGCAAACACTACTAAATTGTTGTATCAATTAAGGACTTACATTTTGCATTTTTTTTAGGGAAGTGGAATGTCCATGCTGGAATTATGTTCTTTAGTTACAATGAGAAACATTGCAGATCCAGGGATAAAACATTACTACTTCGTTATCAGGACCTAGTGCTCCCCTTCTCCACCTGTCCCACACACTCCCAAAAAAGAGAAATCCACTGTAGGAGGCCACTACTTCAAAAAGTCCCTGTACAAAGATCTAGTGTGCAATCATTCCACATACATGTTAGAACAACTGTTCCCTTGGTGGAGCTTTAATTAAATTGATAGAAATCTACTGTAACTTCCACCTATCACTAAGGACAAATAATTACGCTTGCCAAACTAATATAGCATTTAATAATTTTATAGATTCATCTGCTTATTCTATAAAAATGAATAAATCTTATATAATTTGCACTATTAAGGAAAAATATTAGCTGAAACATTACACCTAAGGTTATAATGTAGTACATTCACACAATGTGTACCTGTACAGTCTTTTAAAGATGACCGTAGGAATGGAAATATTGTGGCTAGTGTGACGATTAAATTATGGAAAGTTAAAGAACAATTGAAAATATGTTCACTTATATTAGCATAACACAAGCTTTTACTTCTGATCACAGCAAGAAGCTGGTGGCTGTAGAGAATCCCCATTTTAGGGAACTATTTCAAGAGGAGGTAGTAGGCACGCACACACACACACAGAGCTTGCTTTGGGGAGGATCAGGAAGCAGCTCAAGAGCTGAACTTGTTATACTAAAACCTGGCTCTGACTGTTTGGCACACAGAGCAACCTCAACCAGAATAGCGGCACCTTTGTTGGATCATGAAAAGTGAAGTTCTTCTTTCTACCCAATTAGAACAACAAACGAACACAGCACCAAAAGATACACACTGCTCTTATGCCCACTGCCTTGTTTTATAGGTCTTAGTTTTTTAAAGTAACATCATGAAAAAATGTACTACTTCATTAAAATAAAAAGTACAGAAGTACCACATGCACTCACGGAAAAAAAAAAAAAAAAAAACCAACCAAAAAAAACCACCAGTCTAAAGTCACAGTGCCTTGAAAGTTGTTTTCTAGTTCAGAACAATGATACTGAAATTAAGTGAATGACTGGATTAGTAGGGGCACAGCATCTTCAAAACATCCTCATATTTTATTTGCAAAAAAAGAGATTGCCTCTAAAGAAAGAAAAAAATGTTGATGCAAATGTTTGTATGCTCTTTAATATCACTCCTTTTAAAATACGAATCTTGCCATAAGCAATAACAAGTTCTTAAAAGTTTGTCCTCCCACATTTCCTATAATTGAACTCTATCAAGCTGTAAATAACACTGGTTAAACTTGTATTTTCAGAGCCTTGTTAAGTACAGGTTAATCTCGTATTTTTTTATTACTTGAAAACAAAGCACAGATCTCTCTTAAAAAAAAATAAATAAATACAGCTTTTCTATGTTTGCCTAACAAGTTTCTTTATATTTAAATATCACCTCCATGTACCATAAATACTAATTAATTAAGTCTACAGACATTCAGGGCTACCAAATTTATGATCATTTAAAAGACAAAGAGAAGTTAAATGATTCCTGCACTTTGTTTTCCTGTAAATTTAGAGGAGTCCAAATTATTACCTCATTATATGAAATAAACTCACAGAGCTTTAAAGCCTTACAATATTCCTGACACTGCAAGACTAATTCAGGTCAGTATTTTAATCTCAATGTTATAACTATAAACTCATATAAAATAAGAAATATTTCACCATTGATATCTCTTATAAAAAACCTTGTATATTATTTACAACTCGTAAGAAAACATCTAACAGTATTTGTATTCATGTGCACAATGACTTTGCAGTACATATCCTGCATAAACATTTTCAAATGCGATTTGTATCAGGTCCTTTCAATCATCTGAAGTACTGTCTGCCTTCCACATTCCCAAACAAATAGTTTATACAGCTAAAATACTGACTGCTCATAAGCACTTATCTCCGTTCATTTAATTATATGCTGCTACTGACAACAGAAAGAAGTTTCTTTTGCTCATTTTTTCTACTTTTCATGTTACTATACACACAGCAATCTATCCTAAGGGCTCAGCACTGGTAAAATTAACAGTGCAGACACCAAATCTCAGTAATACACAGAGTTGTAAGAAAATAAGTATCTCACACAGGAGGAATACAGCTTTTAAATGGTCTGGGGGGGCCTTAAGTTTATGATCCTAGCATTTTAAGACTCTCATCTAATTAATCTTATTTTCAGAAGTGGGAAGCTTTCCTATTAACTTTCACTGAACTCAATAGGAGTTAACTGTAACATTGTCATGTCCTGAATGTTTTCAGTTCTACTTATCCAAAAACCAGTCAAATTAAAATGTTCAGAGCCTAGTGAACTTTCAGATCACCTGTAAACTCTGAGAACAGCAACAAGTTTCCACACTTTCCAGTTCACCCTAAAAGGTACACATATATCTAGCAAAATTAGTGCAGTTTGAAATACTGCAACGATTCTATAGATGTTTCTAAAACTGTATTGTATCAAACAGAGATACAGGACAAATCTTAATTATCTTTAAATTTGGGAATTAATTTATAAATACTATTGAATTGTATACCTGCAGAAGGTATATATTCTCAATGATAGATTTTCTTTGATGAGTTAAAGGAATATTAATCAAACAACTTATGCTAGACGGAAACATGATTGCTTCTGAAAAATCTGAATTGTTCCCACAGATGTCATACCCACAAGGAAGTATACCAACACTTATAGCAAACATAGGTAGCATGGTAATAATGGATTTAATTCGGAACTTGAAAACAGTCAAAAGGACAACAAGCCAAATTTGCAGAGATTATACCCTCACAAAATTATGGCAGATGCTTGAATAAGCTTTTTAAATGAGGTATAGTCCTGTAGAAGCCTCAGCAGCATTTCTGTGATAGTCATCCAACATGATTCAGTTCTTTTGTAAATCTTCCTGCTTAGTGGACAGAAAGAATTCATGTACTAGGATAATTCAAACCAAGTTTAAATAAACTGATGTAATAACATTGTGGCTTTCAAGTGATACAAGGAAAACTGTCAGTTTAAATCAATTTAAATCAACAGTGTCCAAATTTCTGTTTGATGTGCAGGCCATGCAAAATAGCTAGAGGCTCTAGGCAACAACTATCCCATCGCTGCTTCCCTCTAATCCACACACTGCATTCCTTCAATCCATGAAGTTTGAGCCTGCCTGCTTGTAACTTCACATTATATTTTGAACTCAAATCTCCTATTGCCCCTTCTTTTTGCTTTAAGGTATTTTCTTCAGTATTTAGGGTAAAGGGAGAAAGAATACATTTTGCCAGCCACTGGAAAAAAAAAACAAAACAACAAAATCAGATAGGATGGAATGCACATTCATCTGCTGAAGTTCAGCCTAAGCTCTCTGTAGAGCACTAACCATGCAAAAACATCAACCACCTTGCTGAAATGCTGAATACTATTTTGAACAGTTGTATTATAAGCATCAGTGGCCTATCTACTGTTTTCACCAAGATCATATCCAAAACACACCTGTTCTCTCCAAAGCTTGTCTTTTACATTTACAGACATCCATTTGCATTAGAATAGAAGCATTAATGCACCACAAATGTGCACTACAGTATCCCTCATATCAGGCCTCCTCAATACACCTTTAGTCACACCTAAATTATTTCCTGCCCAGCTTCTGCAATTGCCCCTATGCTATACTAAATACGCACGAAGGTTCAACACTGTGGCTATAGTCTGCTGCTATGCTACTTACTAGGCTCTCTTCTCCCCCCTCCACCACACTCCTTTGCCACCTCAAGCACAGACTTCCCACAGCCACTGTCAGGGTAACAGTTTTAAAATTACATGCTGATTTCCAGACTTGTCACAGTTAAATTCTCTCATTTTCTGAAATTCGAATATTCACCTAATCACTTTGTCTGCTCACTTTGCCTCTTTGTCTTTGCTTCTTCTCTGTCTTCATCTTGCATTTTTCTACAGCTGGGGATGGGTATATTGATCTTTCAGTTTTCTTTGGTCTACATCTACACACATCAAGAATATTTTGTCCCTTCTGTAAACAATAGGTTCTTACCTGCGGTAACATTTAAGCAAATACGGGCCAAATTCTTGCCCTCTCCAAGATCATAAGTGTCTTGCAATGGATTTTGGAAGACACTCTATAAAGAGCAGAAACTAAAACCAAACCAAACTACTTAATTACATTAATTTAACAACAGCATAATGTTCTCATACCAAATTTTGTTTTGGAAGAAGTAAAAAAGCTGTGGAAGCTGTTTAAACTATTGTTCTCTGTGAAAGTAAAAACAGGAGGAGATATCCAAAATCTCATAAATCTTGCATTTTCCTAATTGTTGCCAAAGGAGAAAGACTAACGGGCTTAAACACAAGTCACTCACTAATTATCTGCTGTCCTTTCTTTTTTTTTCTTTTTTTTAGTTAGTCAAAACATAAGGCCAAAATTGTAATTTTCACTATCATAAAGCTTCTGGATTAAAATCCTTACATTTACAGATTCAAAGTTACATGATGGAGATCATTAAAAAAAAAAAAAAAAAAGACAACAAAAAAACAACAAGACCCAATTACATCATATACAGCACAGAAACATAGGATATGCGAGAATCTCCAAGTTTCTCTTTCTGACCTGAAACAAGATCAAATAAGCACTTTTAAGTGTATCCCTTCTTAGATATCATTCGAAAGCTGTTCCTAAAAGTCTATGGTAGCAAGCATTCCAACCTATATTGGTTTTTCTGTCAAAATTTACTGGAGGTTTTCTTTTGTGATACGGTGCTTTCCTATGGAAAACAACTGTATTACTTCATATACCAAGTTCTCTCAAACCGACGGCTATATTCTACATTGCCCTCTTCAACCTATATTCTCTTGTTCTAGATGGATAAAAATTTATTGTTTTCTCAATCTCCTACAAGTCTTCTGCTTT
The DNA here is from genome assembly GCA_035583185.1 of Anabacerthia variegaticeps. Lineage (NCBI taxonomy): Eukaryota > Metazoa > Chordata > Aves > Passeriformes > Furnariidae > Anabacerthia > Anabacerthia variegaticeps. The sequence goes on along the minus strand of JAWWEW010000112.1, from coordinate 30,311,915 downwards.
TCTTTGGGTTGTAACTTGTTTGTACCCCAGAGATTTGTCTTTCAACATACATGTTATTTTGGCTACAGCTTCATCAGTGCTGAAGGGAGGGAAATTTGGTTTTTTTGCATTTCCATTGTAGCATTTCTATTATTAAGAGCCTTGCAATACTTTGACTTACTCGCTTTGCTATCCATTATCTGATTCTGCATTACTTACATCTACCTATTTCTGATTTTACAGTTGCACACAGTGTATTCAGCATTATTTGTCATACTTTGCTTGGACAGGTACAGATAACTACTCCACTTTATCATGATTTCTGATTTAAGTACCTTCTGTGCAACTTTTCTCTTGCTTGGTGGAATCCACTGATTTTTGTACACATAACTCTCACGTTTTGCACCCTCTCCCATGAAAGACATGAAATATATGTAGCCCAAGAACAGGTTTGCCTGCGCTGTTAAGCTCAAGGGAAAATGACTAATAATTATTCTTTGAGTAACGTTGTTGACTCTGCAAAGTAATCTCAGTATAATTTAAGTGAGAGTTCCCTGTTTTACCTGTGATAAGGAACAGAACAGCATTAAAGCTGAGATAAAGTTCTATAGGTCACTTAGAGGCTCCCAAACCAAGAAGCACAAAAGCCTGAAATAGTAAAGGAGAACAAAAAAGGAGAGAAAGAAAAAGCACAAGAAATACTCTGTTTATCACCAGAGACCACTACCACAAGTCACAGTAATGATGCATGACTATTATTGGTATGCCTTCTGAATCATCAAGGGCTGAGAATTTGGGAGAACCTCTCAAAGGCACCGAGGAAGCACATAAGGGCATAAAGGAAAAAAATGTATGTCCCATTTCCAAGCACAGTTGCCACACTGCAAACTTACTGCCTCAGAGGAAGCAGTTCTCTTCCTAGGAAGGCAATACAACACACACAGGAATGGGTGCAAGCACAGAGCACTGAGTCTGGGAGAGAGAAGCAGCAGCAGGCAACCAAAATCCTGTACTGACTGGGAGGGAGAGGGCAGTTCCCACAGAACTAAAGCCTCAAACAAAGAAATCAAGAAGGATTTAATCAACTCCTACTGCTTAGGCTGTAACTAACTTCCAGAAATGTTCCTACTCAGTACTATTAATAGAGCTATATAAAATGTTCAGTCATAGCTTACCTTCTTGCAGTCATTAGATCAGTCTTAAGTGCTTACTTCATTTATAACTTTCCTCTAGCTCTAATGGTTAGGCTTTTTTAAAGGAATATCTTGGAGCTTGTTTCACACAAGCTGTAACTCATTTTACATCTCACCATTTCTGATTATTTTTTTAAGTGGTACATTTTTTCAGTTACTCTGCATTACACAACCTTCATCCTCCCTTCATGTCATGTTGTAAGTCCTGTACACAGATCTTTAAAGCATCTAGAATGGTACAAATATGTTACTAAACCACCCTTCACACAAAAACCTGTCTTTTTAAATAAAACCTGAGTCATTGTAAAAGGACTTGATGAGTGAGATTAAGCATCTGCTTTAAAGTTATTTTTACTCAGTAGAAAATTATTTCATGAATTTTAAGTAACATAAGCAATACAAAAATCATTGTTGCAGAAGGAAAAGAAGAGTACAGAGTCTGGTGCTTTCCTTAAAGACAGTGAGATCATGCTGCTGACTATAATGAAATACATTTCAGCCTCCAAATTGCTAAAGGACAAAAATTATACAATTACTCACATTAAAACACAATTATACTCTCATACTATTATTAAAATGATGCTAACTGATAAAATGAAAATTTAGGCTATTTTGTATTTTATAAACATTAACATTTCATGAGTATAAACTCTTTAGAGTCACATTACATAGGAAATTATACTATGTATGATAGTTTCCACTGAGGACTTGTGAAATGTTTTTGACTTCAAAATAATATTTGTAATTCTTTCTAAAATTACATGGGGATAATTATTCTTGAATCCCTAGGGAGAAACATCATCCTGCTGAAGTCAGATGATGAAATTTGGCCTCTATTAATTACAGTATCTATCTGTACTTCCTCTTGCATAGTTTAAGCAGATTTTACAGACAAAGGCTTTTTTCAAAAGGAGACAATTGTGAAACTACACAGGTATGTGTACAATATCTGGATCTCTGTTTTTATTGTATTTTTGTTGTTTTGTGCAGTAGAGAGCTACAGGACCACCTCTCCTTTCTTTTTCATAAAGAGGATTCACAAAATATTTTTGTAGACTTTATCTTGAGAAATAAGTATAAAACAGCCAGATTGAGAAAGGGAAGAGAGCTAAGAGAAACCCTTCCATACACTCAGGAAACAAAGCCCACTATCATATGGAAGAAAAGTGCTGTATATTAATGAGTTGCACTTAATTTAAGCTACATTCTGTTCATTCTGATCTCTTATGCAGTAAAAAAAAATATATAATGGATCACTTCTTGTCCAATTTCACTTCAGAGTGATTTCTGTATCTTTTAAAACAACTACATACTTGAGAAGCAGCATGGCCTTTCATATCAAATAATATTACAACTGATATTTTCATCTTTGATAAGAGATTGCATAAACTGCTAGCAATAGGGAGTCCCATTGTTTCTAACACATCTATGCATCCAATACTTGCAGAAATTAAGCACGTTTGTGCTTCAGATATAAATGAAACATAGAAACACAGAACAGTTTGGGTTGGAAGGGACCTTAAAGATCATCTAGTTCAAACCCCACCATGGGCAGGGACTCCGTCCATTAGATCAGGGGGCTCAAAGCACCATCCTACCTGGCCTTGAACATCCCACCTTGATGCTGTGGATCCAGTCCCACTCAGAGCCACTCAGATACAAATCCTAGAAGCTCTTCTTGAATTTTGCAAGGATTGCCTATATAGCCAGCAGAGTGCCAGCCCAAAGAGGTTATCCTTTCAGATACTCAAAACAGTACTTTGAGCAGCACTGAGTGCTATTATTCTGCAACTGTGAAAAGTCATTTTGCAGTAGACTATCACATTTGGCACTTTAAATATATATAGACACACACACACACACACTTCAATTTTTGGTCTGTGATAAATGGATGCAATTCTGCAAACGGATGACAAGTAAGATATATGGCTTTATACATAAAGTAGCCTAAAGTGAGTACAAATATTTTAATAACACATCTAAGATGGCATAAATATAACACATAGTGACATTCTCTCTCATCACTAAAAATGACACATTAAAGTTAAGATCAACCTTGTGTTTCATAACACAGAGACATACCTTCTTTGGTTCAGGTAGCACTAAAAGTAGAGCCCCAGAAGCTGTACGAGGTACTCCCTTAGACCATGTAGCTTCCCAAAAAAGCTTTGGATAATGGTTTGAATCATTAGCACAGGAAAACCATGTTAGTGCCGTCCTGCCACTGCTTCACTACAGCAGCAACACTTCAAGGCTAGCAGCCTTAGGGAGGCCTTAACAACAGTAGTCACTGCAGTGGCTACTCAGGTCTTTGAGCCCTGTAATTAATTGAGTTGTCTTGGCATGTCTGTTTTGGATTTGGTTTGAAAGCAGCATAAAATAAATTTGTGACTGTATATTCCTATAAATACATCTGCAAGAAAACTGAAGTGTGGAAAAACCGGACAGACACATAGATATTCCAAATAGCAACACAAATCTTAAAACATTTATATAGATGAATGTACATTTTCAAAAAACAGGCTTATATAAATATACAAAAATAAGCATGTGACTACAAAACATTCAATTTTCTAAAAAATCCTACAACAATTAAAGCTTTGAAGTCATGTAAGCTAATGATCTCATGTTATTTCTGGAGGTTTTAATATTCTGCAAAAAAATATTTTGGTAAGAAAAATGTTAACAAGAGAAAATATAACACTTTTAAAGCAGAAGCACATCTTTCAAAATCTCAAGCACTAAAACTACAACCTAATACAGAAATTCAAACAATAAGAACTATAAAGATGAGCAGAAACAGTAAAAGGTCAAGGACTTCAAAGAGTACTCTTCTATGTTTATTATGGAATCATTTTGACAGCTAACTTTTTTAATCATTAATGTAGTCTTAAATTTGTAACTTTTTGCTGTTGTTGTTCTGCTCCATAATCAGATAGTAAGTTCTTGAAAAGCATGCTTCGTATAGCTTTAAACAGCACTGTAACATGGGCTTGGCTATCACGCTTTATAAACACTACATGCTGTATTGTGTGTCTGATGCTGCAAGTACAGTCAAATATATACATCACGCATGATGAATTAAACACACTTTTTTGAGCGGACATCTATTCTTGCCAGACAATTCAGGAATAATACTAAATAGTTTAAACAGACAGAACTCTGGCCTGAATTCAAGAAAAGCAGCGAGATGTTAAAAAAAAAAAAAAAAGAAAAAAAAAAATCTCAACAGAGCTGCCTTTTCCAGACAAAGAGCTTTTTTCTCCCCTCTTGGCACAGAGGTTTGGGATTGGAGCCAACGTGCTACTTATCAGCTGTTTGACATCAGGGGAGGACTGCGTGCGTCAGTGGACCCAGTAGGGACCCCTGGCTTATGGCATGCACCATGTGGTTCTTATCTTATCAGTTTGCAGGGTCTGCCACTTCAACCTCTGCAGCATGAAAAGAAAAGAGAAAAAAAAGGGGAAGGAAGGAAGGAAGGTGTGTATAACTGGGAGGGAGGAGGTCAAACAGGACTGGTGAGCCAGGTTGGACTGCAGAACAGAGCCCCGATTATACTTTGGCCTACTGCACTGCATACGGTTGCAGAAAATCCTATCAGAAATTTCTCCTGCTTTCCCCATTTGCTCACAAAAGAGAGAAACTACTTCTCCTCATCCAGGTTCAGAGATGGCAGAACAACGTGCATGTTGGAGAGAACATGCATGTCCTCCAGGAAACCTATGAACCGGTGCAGTTTCTTTGCAAACAAGACTTAAACTGCCTGGATTACTTCTTCAAATGCACAGCTTAAGCAAGATTTATTATTGCAAATTATTCTCAGGGACAAATGAGCCTTACGATACAGCACAACTCCAAGATTAAAACTTGATTGCACAAGTGAACCTTTGTATTTAGTATTAAAAAAAACATTCACCCAGGAATGTAATCATCAAGTAAAGCATCTGCTTTCCAAGGTTCATTCCAACTGAAAAATTAATATAATTACTCAGAAAAATATTATTTGTCTTACCCTACCCTTCCTACACAATATGTATGAATCAGACAGAAAAAAAAAAAAGGTCACCTCCTTCAGAATAATTTCCTTAAATTAAGCACTATTCTACCTCTAAAGGTGCATCACAAGATATAAACTACAGGAGAAAATGAGAAGCCGTTAATGTATCTGTGGAAATTAGCAGGTTTGCACCCCTGTCCAATATTTATAATTATTCCCAGGTATTTCCCCACAAAAGTTTTTCATCTTACACTGCAGTGAGCCAGACTAATACCAGTACAGCACACAAGAGAATGGCTTGGTGCTTGCACAGACACCTTGCTTGCTAAAGATTTGTCAGAGCTCTGAGAACACCTCCTTGCTGAGGACAAGGGCTGGGCAGCTGTCATCAGGTCCTGTTCACTCTATTGAAGGTTCTAGTTTTTTTACTTCAGAACAGTTTTCATAAACTGTATCACCAAAAAATGTAATGTTTTTGTTTGTGCTTCAAGTTTCATTTCTCATGTTGTGTCAACTTTCTGTATCACAATAGTACTGCATATTCTGGGGGATAATCATTTATCTGAAGAGGCAATTCCAGTACTAGTACACTTTCTTCTCCAAATATGACCTATTTTTTCAGTAAAAACCCATAGTGTATTCTTACATAAAACACAACATAAAAATGTATGATGAAGGATCCTAACATTTAAAAAACTTTCTATAGAGTGAAATACATAACTGCTGGCTTGCTATGAAAAATCTATGAAATTGCCACAATATCATAATGTTCCTGATTATTTTTTTTCTTATTTGTTACTTTATTTTGGTCAAATAGGTTATTACTTTATTAGATGCAAGAGACAGAAAGAGAAAAGTAGAATCAGAAGGCTGAAGACAAATATCACCAGCAGACACTAATCTGCAGCCTAACCTTTACAGATGAGTTTCTGCACTTGGATGAAGCCAACACTGCACTCATTTAAAAGGCCTGTGCAATAGTGACTGGGATACCAAATTAGTGCCTTGCAGAGCATGCTGTTTCCCCTTGAGTTAAATGACAAATATAGAAGTTATTGGTAGTGATCAAGGATCACTCCATGCGGGATCCTGTGTTTCCATGTGTCTTGTGACTTACAGAAGTTATGTTTCTTAGAGAATGTGATTTTTCACTCTTTCTACTTCAATTAGAAAACACAATTGACAAATTAATTGTAAATGTAGCTACAGATCTACGACACACAAGTGTAAACACTGGATGTGATGCTTCATTAGCCAAGAAAAACAGACACGCACATGAAAAAATAATATACATCATCTTTGAAGACCCTATCTGTCATATCACATGGCTGCTTGAGCATAACAAAGGGTCTTCCTTGTATCTCCATTTTGCAACTCCCTCTCTACTTCTTCCTTTGTTCTTTTTGGAACAAGACAAATGTCAACGTATCAGTGCAAATATACAATGCCAAGTAATTTTAAACAAGTTGATTTAAGTGCTAAAGTTATATACCAATGCATTGTCAGCTGTATTAACACAATTAAGTAAATTTTTTGCATATTTAAATCAGATTACAGGCTCTACACAGTAAATATACATACTGTGTACTATGCCAGTGTGTGTCTTTCTTCAAATAAGAAGCCTGATTTGTTTTTAAAACATGAAAAATTCATAGCTACATCCAACTAAGTCAATGACCAATGTCATGTTCAGCTAACACTTTCTCCCATGCCTCAAGTCCTGCAGAACTAATGTGGGCCTTGAAGAAAAAAACCTCAATGAAAATGTTATCATGGCTACTAAAGATTTGATGTTCAAACTGGGACATGCTCACGCACCAAGGTTCTATTGTTTGTGTTGTGATAACTTAGAGAGAAAAAGGACCTCGATTTCATTTTCAGCCTCAGATTATAACCTGCTGTCAGACAGAAAGAAGTTGGCTTAGAAATCGTGCTCTTTTGAGGTTTATTTTAGGCTTGTATTCAGATTTTTAGTGGATTTTTGCTTTTATAGAGAGAAAAAAGAGAAAAGAAAATAAAGCAGAAGAGGAAAAAAGAAAAAAAAAAAAAAAAGAGAGTTTGGTTGTCTGTTTTGTTTTGTTTTCCCCAGAAAATGATGGAAAACTAGAATTCAAGTTATTTACAGGGAAGGGGTTACTGTTCTTGCTGTTCACAGTCAAGCAGGTAGTCCCTCCAACTTCCATCACAGAATACAAAACAAGAACAGGTATATTATATTTTCTGGAGAGTTCAGTTTGGGACTGGAATTCTGGATGCAAACTGAATCCACCATGGAGGCAATACAGCTCTCTGGAGAAAGGTACTTCAGATATTTCTTACTCTGGCTGGATTCCTTTTAAAGTGAAGAAATGTAGATCTGCCAATCATAACCCAATCCTAGGGGAAGAAATTCTGATGACACATTGGCCTAAGCACCGAAAAGAACAAGAAAATCTGGCTCTCTGGTTTAGAAGGCAGCTTGTTAGAATCACACAGATGAGAGTACTGGAAAGGCACAGCACAGCCAGCAAGCTCCTCTGAACAAAGTCAGTCTTTCAACACAACCACTTGAAACTGCAATCCTTGAAGAAAGATTACTAAACTCCACAAGGAGGCGGTGGTTCTGGATTAAAACCATTGATTTTAAAATGAAACAGTTTCAAAATACTTGTTGAAAAGTAGCATCCAAGCTGGCAGATGAAGGATACTTACTTTTTCCAAGGAAGAAAAATAGTTTAATTTTTCATTTTAATATAGAACTGTTAAGGATGCTATATTATTTTTTTCTAAAATTTGAAACAGATTAAAAAATAAACAATAACTATTTTATAGTTTCCTTTACCAAAAGAAATGAAAAGTATAGATGAGTAGTAACGAGATTTAATTCTTCCATTTAGGTGATAAGCTACATAAGGACAGGAGGAAGATGAAGCACATGTTATTTACTCAACTACTCATCTATATTTTATGCAACAAAGTGAAATTTCAAGCTGAAAAAGAGGAACAGTTCTTTGGTAACAAATAATATGAGAATCAAAAAAAAAAAAAGTTTAATTTCCCAATCCTTGTGGCTGACTGTGGAACACTGCTTCTCTCTATATCCCTGCTATGCAAACAGTTAACTGAATTTTAAATTAAGACTTCTGACTCCCACATGAAATGGATGAACTGATCCCCAAACTATCCTGTCTTACAAGAGAAACCATATCAGACACTATGGCAGTACTGCTCTTTTTGACATTCTTACATAATTCAGTTCAACAGCTTTATGTATGGCAATATGAAAGCATTTGGAAACCAAAACTGCACATAGTATTTAAGACAGAAGTAAAAGAATTAAGAGAGCTAAAACGGCCTAACCAAAGGATTAACATATCCCAGCTAATGAAGTGCCACAAGAGAGTTAACAATCCCATACAGTATGAATTCTTATCTTATCCAAAGATAAGACATGTCCACAGCTATAAAAGTGATCCAGCACATGCTGAAGGAAGAAATTGTTTCCTTAAACATATGTAATTACTTTAAATACTCCTTAGCATGAGACCCCTCAAAAGATCATAGCATGAAAGGCATGTCCTTGGGCAAATACAATCTCAAAAATCCATAGAATGTGCTCAAAATGTATAAAGAAATTGAAGCATAATAATATGCTCTCCTTAAAACTAATGTAGATTTGAGGGTTTTTCTAAGTCTTCATTTTTACCCACAGGGATCTTGGTTAGCTTTAGCAAGACCAAGCAGATGCAGAGCTGTAAAGTTGAAGAAAAAAATGACAAAATTATTCATGTATAGAAGGAATTTTGAATCCATTATAGTCAAGTTTATTTTAAACAATTTTAAGTTGCTTTTATATATCGATTATGTAAAATCATCTAAGATATGAAATTACTGAATGTTTTTACCCTTCTTACATTCCATCATGGACAATACTACAGAAGTAACAGAAAAGAGTCTACCTTGCTATTACATTAACAAATCTGACAGCATGATGTTCTGCAAGAGAAAAACTCCAACAAGCCTTTAAATAAAGCAACACATGAAAAGAAAGTCTTTCATGTAGACTCGTAGTATCTATATAATCTTATGTTTTGATCTTCACTGAAGTAGTAAGACAGTACCACAAGACACAAGTATGGGAAATTAATCACATTATAAGGTACATTTCGATTATGCGAATCATGTATTCAATCTATCAAACACTATTTAGACAAAATGTTAATTCCTCCATTGAATTCAGTAAAACTACCTGGGTGGGTTACTTTCAAGAAAACATCATAGACATTCACAATTTTGACTACTGTTTTTAGTTCTAACTAAAATGAAATTACAGATAATTTTAACATCCATCCCTACTTTCTCAAGAGAAATACAGTTTGCAAAATTAAAAGTCCAAACTAAACATCTTGCTTCAAGACAAAAAAACTCAAAGAGCACTCACACCAAAACCATTAGCTGTTCAGCCTTCTGGTAACTTTTTTCCTACCTTAACAAAATCTGTTTCTTATAAAATAAACAATGTTGCCTTTACTTCACCACTGTCAAGCAACAGAAACAGTTCCAGACTTACACACTGTATTATCTGACTTTATATTGCATGCCTACATTAAACTTTTCCGGAAATTTAGACCCTGTGCATCCTAGAATGTTAGCGGAGGAGAGTTGCGTGGAATCAACTAGACTCTTGCTAACAACCAAAGTGCTCCACAAGAACATTCCCAGCCTGCTTCCTCTCCTTGAGCAGTCTTCACAACACAACTCAGCTCAGCTGAAGAGCTCTGGCCTTGTTTGTGGGCACTCCTTCTCCACACATGCTTCCAGCCAACATTCTCTTTAAGGGAAAACTCCCAGGACAACCAAAGCTGATGCAGCACATTGCAGAAGATGCTTATATCCTCTCAGAGAACTGTAGCCATTTGCAGTCAAACTCCACAAAGCTCTATTTCAACTTGTTACTTTTTCATCTCATTTTTCCTAGATATGTAAAACACAATGGCAGAGAAAACCATAAACTCTCAAAGAAAAGTCTCTAGACATAAACATTCTCTATGCAGAGAGAGAATAACAAACTGTTCAGCCTTAGTGAAGCAACTCTATTAATTGCATCAATCAGTCTCATTTTGCAGGAACATTTGCTCTTCCTGATTCTTGAGTTCTCGGTGATTTTTTTTTGCCAGTTTTATTTACAAGCTTTTGCCCAGAGGCTCCAGTATGACTATAGCACATCACTCAGTACCTTACTGCATGCTCACAGTGGTAATACCATCATAATTCAAAATGACACTGGGCTACTCACTTCAGGGGCAAAGTGCAATGTTAAAATTCACTCATTCAACTTTTTTGAAAGACACATAGGGATTGTACTGTTCACAGTGCTCTGTGTATTGAGAGCTTAAGACTAATCCAGAACACTAGAACAACTCATTTCTGCAAGGAAGCTCACTGCCTTGCTCATTGCTGGAGAAAGATGTCTTACTGACACAGGTACATGAATGTTGCCTGTCCTAGTGCACTAGAAAAAGGCTTTGGTTTGTTCATAAACCCGTCAGCAGATTTGTCAGCAGACTTCAGTTTTTGAGTGAGGAGATGCATGAGAGTATGCTTACAGAATAATTTTTTTTCTCAGAAAATGTTTTCTGTGCTGAAGCTTAGAACTCAAAACACGCAAACATGTGTCCAATTTTAAGTAACGCTGATTTCAGTAGGCACTCACATCCCTAAGAAATTTTAAGTGACTCCCACACACAAATGTCAACAGCAGCACTGAAATAGTGAAAGGGATCAAAATTGTTGTACAAAGATGACTCTTCATCTTCAAGTTTTAAAATAAGAAATCTTCTAAGCTTTTTAAAGTATGTTTAAATAGCAAATTTAAGAACTTCACCTCCTGAAACCTAGCCACAGAAGTGCAGTAATTGTAGTTCTGTAGTAGTAACAGAGATTTTGGTTTTTAAAGCACCCTCATTTTTAGAGGAAACACTCAGGATTACGCCGGTTTTGTTTGTTATAAGGTTGGCCCTTTCTTCTGAATCAGGAAGGGGCAGATAATCTAAAACCAGGCCAAGAGACAGCTGGAAGGATTTTTCTCTGAAAGGTCTTCCTTCCCTCGCACTGCAGCACTGCCCCTCTGCTTCTCCAGAGAGACAGTAAGGCCTTGTCTGCATGAGGCTGTAAAAGGTGTCAGCCTTCCAGCCTCAATAAAACTTCCTAATCCTTAGCCTTTCAGATCTGAAAGTTTTGGTGGTTTGCCTTTGGTTTGTGGGTTGTTTTTTTAAGCTGAACGACAATTAGGTAGAAGTAATCAACACATTTGTTATGCATGTTTCAAGTAGTAACCCCGGGTTCAAGTGTCTGCGGTTTATCCAAAAGGATTTCAAGGCAAGCCACAAGTGTTTGTAGCTGGGAGCAAACATTTGAAGAGTGTCCAGATGATCCTTTCAAATGTGTTGACAACCTTGAGAAAGTAGCATGTAACTACTCAAATTACAGGTCTGGTGAGGACAAATGCACATGGAGCCATTAGGGGAGACAGATGCCAGAACTGCTTTGACCTCTCTAAGAGACTGTCCCAGAGTCTCGCAAGTGGCAAGGAGCCCATAAAAGTTCATGTAAATTTTTAATGGATGCTTCAAGCTGGTCACATCCTTGACTTTACAAGCCAGCTCATTCATCCATTAAACCACAGCCCTTTACACAGCAGGAACTATACTGTGCTAAGAAATCCTAGGCAGGTACAGGGATACCACATGAAAAAGCGTTAGTCTTGCATCTTAATAATTTTTTTAAAAATGTTAAAGCTATCAATATTTCTATGTGAACAATGGGCAAGCAGTTGAGTTGAATTCAGGCCAAGAACACTGCTCAGCAATTCCCTAAAAATCAGTGAAAAATACATGTACAAAATTACAACAGGATTCCACTTCACACAGGATTTTACACAGGAGACAAGTTTTAATTTTTAGGTTATTCCATTTTGAATGTAAGACAAAGAATAAAAAGAATGCTCAGAGTCTGAAAATTATAGGACCTGTATTTGATTCATGCTAATATGTCTTTCAGAGAGCAAAGCAATCCCATAAACTGATAAATGGTCTGTAAAGAGATGGATTTTTGACTCTTCAACCACTGAAAACATAGCTAACTGCATGCTTAGTACCATATTGTCCAACAGAGGTTATGCCCACTGCTTAAAACTAGGTTCCATGATTTCTCTTTCCTTTGCTGTATATATTCTTTTTATTCCACTCATTTTTCCCCTCCTTCCTTAACAGATAGATCTATTATTATAAGGGGCAAGCAGAGTTTGGATATTTGGATAATGTGAAAAACTGACAACAGAAGAGCCTAGTAACATGGGGCAAAGCAAGCAAACAACTGAGTAGCTCCAGGTGAGTCTAGCCATGGGTTGGCATGGATTTCAATATCTGAACACTGAGGAACTCAAACAGATATCCAATATTTCTACTATGTACATGCATTTCTACACATATAATGGGGCATCAAGTGAAACACACCAAAGATAACTGTTTATAAATACAGCTCAAACACATATTATAAAATGTACTTTCTGCCTAATTCTAAAAACTGACTTGCTTGACATTTATCTTTGCTTATCATCCTCATCATGACATGATTTAAAAAGCCACAAGAAAGCCATCTCTAAGTCCTGCCTTTACAGTTACCTAAATACAAGAGAACACAGCAAAGACAAGAATTTTAGGAGGCAAGTAGATTTAACTGATATGGTAGGAGCAAAGGCCAGGTTCTTAAAAGCAGCAAACAGCTAACTTTTCATTTTCATCTGTATGCTCCTTGCCTTTCCAAGCCCAAAATGGTAATGCAGCACATGTACTGCAAACACTGTCCTTTATTCAAAACAGCTCACTTTGAGCTTACATAGTATCAGTAATAACTTTCAATTCCAAGTCAAGGCTGACTGCAGCCTCAGGCAAGGAATGGAAAGCTGCTTGTTAAACAAATCTAAGTTTATTAAGTATTAAGCATATGTGCTTAACTACACTCAGACACTTTTAGACTCCTTTTAATCAACCTTCTCCTACACAAATGTTCCCACTTGCATACAAAAAATTATCACCTACAGCATATGTTAAGAGACAAAGATTATTTCTAAATAAAACTGTTTGGTTTTATGCATTCTAATAATTAAGAGGAAATTTTTTCAACATTAAAAATGTACATAGTTATACTTTCACCTAGTTTGTATTTGACATCAATTCTGCTTCAGTTTGGACTCTTAAGGTCTTATACTAATCTGTCCCATGAAACCTTACTGATGATGTTTGCAAAAAAGAATAAAAATCATTTAGAGAAATTAAAATGACCATTAGCATGAAACAGTACAAAAATTATCTGTTACTATTTTGTAGATGCTTTGTCACTAATAGGATAATTAAACAGCTTTAACAAATACAAAGTTGGAGTCCACCCTGACAGCAATGCAGTTCAAGTGTCTGAAAAAGATTACTGTGGCAGCATAACCACAGAAGCCACTTTCTTAAGGCCACAATTTCTTTTGCTCTTTTTTTTTATATAATAAAAAATTATGACCTCTAACTCACAGGTTACAACACTCACACAACATTTTTACCTTCAGTCCAGTGTTCACACCCCAGATTCCAAAAACATACATTTTAAATCCAATATATATTTTCTGCTCTGATCCACACATTTAATCATTATTATTAAATCCACAGTCCCATATAGAAACACAACTACACCACATTACTTGGAAAAAAAAGGCCAATACATCACAAGAAACTGAATATGAATGCTCTTTAAATAATTATTCAAAACATAAAAAAAGAGCTCTATTGAAGTTTGTTAATGGAAAAAGGAAAACATTATTACAAATAAATGCAATAAAACCAACAGTAAAATAGCTTTCGCCATCACATATATTGTCAGTATTCACAATTATATCTTCCTGATGTAATTGGCGGCATCAGTAGAACCTAAGTCCACAGAAGGACTGCAATTCCCCATCCTTTAGGTGGAGTGATGTCAGCAGATGTTAAAGAAAGCAGTAACTCTTCAGGCTTTGCTCATGTGAGGAAAAAGCCTTCAATTAACATTTAAAATTAAAAGCTGCAACATTATTTAATTAAAATAATGTGGCTATTTGGCTCCACTCCTGCTATAGTTTGTAAAAAATCCTCTCCCTGAAGTAGTCAGAGGCCTTACTTCATCTGCATCCCTCTCATTGCATAAGGAGACGCAGAATCATTTAAAACACAATGAGATACAAACCTCACAGTCAGCAGGAAGATCTAGTACTTTCAAAGTCTTTTGGGAGAGCTGAAATTATTTTCAACTCATTAACTTGAAATTAGATCCCAGACTGACAATTTGTGAGATCACTTGTGTCAGAAAAAGTTTTTTTCAGTTAATTGTAATTTTCATTGTTCAAAACAAGTTTATCAAAACATTTGCAGCCATTGCAGACCAGACTTACAGATAAATAGCTCAATTTGTTTCAGAAATGGTAAAATAAATTATACTTGCCATTGGGGGTGTGAGAATAGGGGGTGGACGTCAAAAAAATCAAACCACCAAAACAAGTACCAATACTGTCAAACTTAACAGTACCTTAAGCATTCAAATGAATAATTAACAATATGAATTTTAGTTTTCAGATATATCTCCACCGCTGAAAATCTCATCTGCATTTAGCAAAGCTGGTTAAAAAAACCCAGAATATTTACATCTACAGGATTTTTTATGTAAGTTCTTAAGTAATTAATCAAAAAATGTGATAGAATTTTAGACCATACCAGCATGTTATCCTTTTTCAATGCCTGATCCTCAGATGTGAAACACAAAAACACTTTTGTAAAATGCAAGGTTACTGAAACACATAAGCAGCAGACCCTGTGTAGCTACTCACTACAGCACCTCACAGTGCTTTAAAGTGAATCTTGCACATACATTAGTTTTCAAAGTTTATACAGTTGTCAAACTGAAATTCTTCAACAGGCATATCCTTAGTAAGTTCAAGCTTCAACTTTCCACTCAGTTTTGTTTATATTAAAAAAAAAAAAAAAGAAGAAAAAAAGAAAGGAAAAAAAAAAAAGAAAAAAAGAAAAGGTCACTGTCATCATTCCCTGTTTCTCCTCTCCCTCAGAAAACTGTATTAATGCAAATTCCCAAAATAGCCATTCTCAGCCACAATAAAAGCCTGGGAATTGCTTACCTAAACAGGACTAAGTTTTACAGGGCAATGAGCATTTAAACCAGAAACTTTGAGTGGAAACAATGATGAAGCCTTAATTACAAAATTTTTGTTAATAAAAATAGATTTGCTCTAGAGAAAAAATTCCATCTCCCCTTCAGACATCATTTTCCCCAGGAGATATTGAGGAAGTTCTAAAGGCCAAACCACCCACTAGGAACCAGCAACTCTACATGTCCTGTTCTGGTACCCACCAGGGACCTCTTCAGACTGACTGTAGGGAGGGCCAGTTTGTTTTCCATTTAGGTTCATTTTCTGTTATGAAAGCAATTTAAAAAAAAAAAAAAAAAAAAAAAAACCAACCAAAACTGGAATTCCGAGGAGAGACATGCCAGCATGGTAACATGTAACACTTGTGGCTACATTTAACAATCTTCCACCTGTAAAATGGCTGTTGTGGTAAAAGACTATAGCAATAAGCTTGACCTGAAAATTGTGTATAAAAAATGAAGAGATTTATGATCTTTACTGCCATTCACTTAATTTTAGATTTTTTTTTTCTTGAAACTCTTTCACATGGAGCAGTGGCTTTTGAATACCATGATTAATGTATGGTGAATCATTCCATTACTCAATAAACCAAGCAAGAATATAAAAGCAAAGCAGACAGTCTTGATTTTTCAGTCAGATTGATCAAATAAGTTGTTACTGTGTTAGGATGCAAAAAATACTGAGAAAGTAAAAGTCAGTTGAATTATTTTATTGTCAGGAATTTGCTACTTCTCCCTCTTTTTTTTAATCACTAGCCTTTTAAAACTAAGGTATTTTAGTAAGTAATCAATGATGAACCACTACTGTCTTACAGATCTTACAGATTATTTCTGTCAAAAAAAAAAGCTGCATGCTTGATTCAGATTGCTTCAATACTAAATTAAAACTTTAAAAATACATATTATTACCGTATTTATCTCCTCATATTGTTACTAAAAGCTAACTAGAGTCAAACATTTAATAAATATAGATAGTAATAATAAAAGACAGGAATCAGTACTTCCCAAATTCCTCAAATATTACGTTATTTCAGAATACTTAACATAAAAATGTTATTAACAATATGGAAAGTGTTTTCCCTCTTCACTACTTATATGGCTTACAGATTTCAAAACATTGCTATAATTTTTATTTTGAGCAGCTGTAATTCTTTGGCTATTAGATTTACTTTTTTATTTTGGTTGTGTGTGTTTTTGCTTGGTTTTTTTAAACACATGAATACCTGTTACTAATCTCCTAGTTTGTACACTTGGTGACTGAAAAGAAGCAACATTTGTCAGATATGACACATCTGTTATAAACTCTTGAGATTAATGTTTAACTGAATTGATAATCAACAGGATTTATATTTTACTTAATTATTTTTGGCCTAATCAATATTCCTTCAACAATGGAAACTATTCTATTCATTGTTTCTATTTTCTTGTACATTAACTTTAGCAGTACACATTGGTACACACACACTATAGAACAGCAACATATTCAGCAGGTTCATATGAAAGCAGCTATACCTATCTCAGTTTCAGTATGTAAACAACATTCCCTGCTCTTTTCCTACCTTTTGCTCGAAAGTGGTAAGTAAATTGAAAGCATCACTCAGTCACAATTTACAACTGATCTTGCAATGAGCTACCTATGAATGACCCAAGTATAGATTCAGAGTTAACTCTGGCACTTTGATATTTCACACCTTGTCTATGGTGTACCTGTTAATGGGCAATTTTAGGAAGCACTTAGTCTATGGTCATCTGTAATTAGTTTTGTGATGTAGTGCTGGGGGAGTTAATAGTAGCATCAGTCCCTTGATGACGTTTTCATGGTTGTATCTCTGAACAGAGGCTGAAAACATGAAAGAAAATAAAAAAAAAACTTTAATACAGTCACACGGGTGTTACTGTGCAATTATCAGCACCCACAGAAAGTGTCATGGGATCTCCAGAGCCCATTTCAAGACAGTTCTGAAGCACATTGACAAGCCAAGTCAGGAATCCTGAGAAACAGTAGACAAGTTGCAGCTACAGAGAAGAAGCTGAGGCTCTGTCTAGTAGATCAGTCCTCCTCTTGAACTAGCACTGAACAAAGTATGCCGATTTAGTTTTCATGGATGCATGTACCATTTAAGCTTTAAAGTAGTTAACTGTGAAAAGTGGTTAAAATTTACTCCAAAATATCACAAAATTATGGAATTGCAAAAAAACAGCACTACAGGGAAAAGAAAGAAGTATTTTATACATACATTCAATACAGTAACTCTGGATGAAGGTAGATTACAAATATTTGGAGTTACTCAATGGCACTATGCACAGTCCAAGTAAAGCACAAGATTGCAAAAACTCTTGTTAATAAGGCTGAGCAAAACATTGATTAACGTTGTTCCTATGTAATAGCAGTCATATTTATTTATTTTTTTTTGTTATAAACTCCAGGATGTATAATACTAAAATTTAAAGAACTTCTATAGATGCATCAGTTAGTAAAGAAAACACTGCCTCTAACCTTGCATCAGATTAGATATGCAGTAGTGCCCCTGGCAGTGGCAAACTGCCACTGAGCATGTAATTTGATGTGTAATCTTAGTGGCAATGTCTAGAAGCATTTATTCAGTTATTGCAGTATAACCAGGAAACCTGAAAACATATATGAAGGGCATCTATATTCTACAACCCCCATCTATCCTCTACCTCTTATTTTAAAATGGTGCAGGCTATGCTCTTTTTGGTTCTGTTTGTCAATGCACAATAAAACATCTTTTCCCCTCACAGCTACGAGACACCCACTACCCTTTCAGGAACATTATGATAACTGTTGCTGTAGCAGTAGTAGTAGAGTCATTATACTGCTCACAGCAGTCAGATCACTTCTGATAGCTAAAACAAAACAAACAAGAAAAAAAAAAAAGGAAAATATGGCCATGGTTGAAAAAAAATAATATGAAACATAAAAGATAAGCAGAGGACACTAAGATTAGAGACATTCCTCTGCTCAGCTTTGCACCCCAATGGTCAGCACACCTCCTGCAAGTGGGTAAAGCAACAAAAACAGGACATAAAGACTCAAAGTTGTATGCAGTCCTTCCAGTATCCCAGTAATGGATGGAATTATATGTATAATGCAGGCAGGAATTGAATTACATATTTTTTAAGATTATACTAAACCCACACCATATTTTCTGTCTTGGAAATGTTCCCTCAATATTCCTTCTTTTCCTAGTTTTCTTTTTTTTTTTTTTTTTTTTAATTATTTTCTGTTCTGCTGTTGCATCTGCACACGCAGAAGATGAGTAAATAAAAATACTACAAAACCTATCTGGCCTGCAAAATACCATTTTGTCTACACACTTTCCCGTATCCATCAATTGCGTGTATATTAGATACTGTTGCCAGAAGTTTATGAAAGACAGTATTACAAACTGAAACACCAGCAGCATTTGTTTTTGACCAGAACAGTATCTGCAATCAATAAATCGGTGAAAAAGAATGTTACACAATCTCCTTGATTATCAAGCATTTTGCATTAGATCAGTTTTAAAATAATAATTTAAGGGGCTTATTTTTACAGCTGGGTTTGCCTTATATTTTATCATCTACCTTGGAAGTGCAGTAAAACCCCCCAGGAGGCATCTCTACAAAGCATATAATGTTACTCTGGGAACAAGACTTCCAAAAGGAACAAAACTCCCTGGATTGGACAAACCTACAGAGAAAAAAAAAAAAAGTTGCTTCATCACTCTAATACAAAAAGTACCAATTAATTCTACTGTGCTACTCCTGAGCAACACACACTGAACAGGGTAGTCAGACTTACTGCCAATTTTTTCTGCTTTTAGCCAAGAAGCAGAACTGGAATAAGGAATGTAAAATTTCTTAGTCAACATTTAAAGATGTTGCAATTGTCAAGCCGATAATGCTAATTTGTTGTATTGTTACTAACCTGCCAGACCTCAGCTGTTGTCTTAGTCAAAACCTGAGTTTTCCAATAACTAGGAACTGCAGCTGCTCAGAATGGGTCACCAGGGACTTGAACCACCACAAACATTACTCATTTGGTCCTGCCCTGATCAGACTTCTTTGGCCAAAAGGCAGGGTCAGGCTTGCCTGAGATTTGAGACATACAAATTTAAAGCTTTTTTTTTTTTTTTCCTTTTTTTTTTTTCCCCTGGTCTTCAGAAAAACAGTATTTCTCATTCAACCTTTGAAAAGTTATCCATGATTCTCAATGAAAGTGGATCCAATGTGGCAAAGCCTACTTTTTGTGGATACTCTGCACTAATTAGCTTTTGAAAAAAAAGATGATGATTTATAACTGAAGACATCCACTAAATTACTGCTCCCATCTATCATTCTGTCTGTGCAAAATAAAAAAAAAAAAAAAAACCAACATTAAAATCAAGAAATTATTATTTATTTCAAATACCTTTACTTAAAAAAATTGAGAAACATAGTTTCCACACCGTGTATCTGCCAGCTGCTGTATGTAACAGGTGTAACCATAAACATTAGGAAATGATGAATTTCGATGGGCAAACAGCCCAAGTGCTGCCTGATTTAAACATCCCAAACCGGGATAATTTTTGTTTAACAAATGCTGTCACATCAAGTACCTTTAAAAAAGTCCCAAAACTTAAGGAAAATCACTATTTAATGTTTAACATTTTACTGATATTTATTATTGGGTTTACTCTCATATTTTAGTTTCAGATGGCATTACCCTGCCAAAAAAATGCTAACTTTCCATTCCTCCAACTCTTATTAACTGTTTCTGTTTGGATTACAGACACCACACATCCTGATTTCTTCCTTTCCTTTCAACAAGTTTATCTCCAAGAACACAATCAAGCTGTCCTGCTTCCCAAGCTCTGCAGCCCTCTTCTACTTGTCCTTTCTCTCCCATATTTTCTTTTCTGTTATTCTGTCTTTCCAGAATACCACTCCCTCTCCTCGCAGTTTTGTACCATTTCTGCATTGCACAGCACAGCAAATTCTCCTGCAAAGAAGAAGCACTTGCTAATGAACTGGAGAAGTTGACACGGCTTGTTCAAACTCACTGAAAACAGACAGACATACGTATACTATACATAAGTACAGACTAGAGACTACCCAACAACTGCAGCCCATTTCCTCCAGAGGGATAACTTCCCACAGACAAAGCATACCAAGCACAGGTTAGGAGAGTATAAGTCAAACTAACACACTGAGACCTCAGTTTTCGTCTTTGTGATTTAAATATTCAACAGCACACTAGCCTTTAATATTATGCTAAGCTCTCTATTCTCTTACAGGTTCAAGAGAAAGCAAGTCACACTAGTGGCCAAAGTAGAGCCAACCACTTCAGCTGAAGATCTTTTCTCATTAGCATTACTAGGCTTTCCATGTTCAAAAGCTGCATGACTACAAGATGATAGTGTCCTTTGTACCTCCAAGACTTTCGAGTTTGACAGAAGAAATAACAAATTATTCATTAATCTCCACACAAAAGTAGACAACTGCCAGTGATGAAAGTGACAGGTCGGTAGATTGAGTAGGCAAGCCCAATCTTGTCTAGAGGTAGGAGGAAGAAAAGGGTGCAAGGACAGAACTCTCTTTTGAAATGAAAAAGTGTTAAGGCTTACCCATTCGCTAATACTACTGTCCCTCCTTGTTTTGAAGTTGAAGTGGAAAAACATGAAGAAGTAAACCTTGAATAGCAAATTTTGAAATACACCTTTCACTGACCTTGTAGAAATTGAAAGAGAAAAATTCATAAATTCCAAAGCCATAGAATTTCCTCCTGCAAACAACAAGAACTGAACCCTCTTCAGGAAAAAAACCCTACTGTCAGTCACAAATGAGTCATGCTTATTAACAAAGGTTTCTCACTTTAAGTCCTCCAGTGTCTACAAGCAATGCCAAAATTTTTAATCCCAGAAAAGTGGAAAATTCTTCCCATTGAGTTGACAAGCTCTACCTTCCTCCCTTCAAAGGGAGCTAAGACCTTGCTCTCCCCATAGAGCTAGCTAACCTCTCTCTAGAAGTCAAGGCCAGGCCATGAATGGAGTTACTCAACAACAGCTCTTTTCTCCTCACATGGAAGAACAACCTTTTCATCCAGCAAGACCTGTCTGGCTCTATGGGGTTTTTTTCATTCCTTTTCAGTAGCTTTTTGCCCACTGCCCCTCATTTGGCTCTGCTTTTGTCTTTGTATCTTCTGGGGGTTGCAAATATCTGCCAAAAACTGTCACTGGTTGCAGTGCTTACAGTTTGCGATTTGTTCACCAACTTTTCTGCCATGGGCTACCCACCACTGACACTCATATTTGGCTCCCTCACAGTTACTAAACTTAGGAACTTTTTTTAAAAACTACACCTTTTTTAATATTTTAAATGAGACAAGTGAAAATATTAATTTTAAATTCAGAGAGAACCTAGAGAAGCTTCTGGAAAGAAAATGCAAACCGCCAGGATGCATTTATTTCAGCTTATAAGGTTTTGTAGTCGCTTCCCATCATTAGCAGATGTGTAAATCATTCATTCAACAAACCAACTGACCGAATTGCTGAAAGAATTTCAAATCAGTTATGCCTGCCCTCGTGGGCAACAAATGCATATAAAGCAAAAAACAGCCCTGGAATTTGATACATCAAAACTTCCCCCCCTCTCAGCACTCAGTTTGCCTTCAACAGACCAGCTCTGCCCATTCCCTGCTGCTCACAAGACCTGACTCCCAAGCATTTTTTCCTCACTCATTTCTCCTTCCTTTTTCTTCTTTTTTTTGTCTTGTCACCTTGCCCATGTTTCAGGTGTCACCTTCCACTCCCTGAGGACACACTACTTCACACTCCCCCGGTGGATCAGGGGTCCTAAACACAAGTGCTGCACACCCTGTCAGGGCTGGTGCCACACTTGGCTGGCTCAGCCAGCAGTAGAGGACGAGGGATGAGGTGGAGCAGCAGAGTGGAGCAGCGAGCTCCCTGCCCCTTGCCTGTTGATGGGTAACACCAGCAAACTGCTAACACAATCCCAGTCCATTTGTTCACGTGCTATACAAGTCCTCAGAGTTGGGCACTCCTCTCAGTACAGTGGGTCACGCAGCAGGGGAGGGCAGTTATAACTAGTTATGCTGCATCACACTCACATCTGTGCTGCATCACAGGAATAGTCAGCCAGTCTGTTGGCCTGCAGGTTGGCACATTACCTTCTCAGGCAGGAAGGCAGTGACTACGTGCTGCCTGCAGCCTGAGATCAGGGATACAAATGCCACAACATGGGAGTGTAAAGCAGAGACAAGAAGAAGGAATGAACTCTGCATTCATCCCACTGGACTTATGCAAGTCTGGAAACATCCTGTGCAAGTCAGAGCCACTGCAGGAGTGTAGAGGAGTAAACATCCAGGCTCCACAGTGTTCACACCTTCAGCTCTGACTGGCCAGATCAGCAGCCTCTCTGGTTTTTTCCCACAACAAGTTCTGTGTTTATGAGCCAATTTCAACTATAACCAACACAGGACAACAGTTATCCAAGAATAACTACATTCCTGAAAGTTTTATGACCACTGGCAACTGCATAAACTGGCATGCCCATGGTTAAAAAAGCTTTGGATTTTCTCCTGCCTGCCCAGGGTTTAATCAATCAGCACACTGGCAGCCATTCAGCCCACACCATCAGTCACATCACATCTTCTCCACATGGCTGCTGGGGGCCATGGAGGAAAAAGTATTTGGGGGACACAGGCCAAAAGCTTTACAGCGGTGAAGAGGTACCCCCAGAGTTACTAAGTTCAGAACATATAATTCAGCTCTATGTGAAACAACTCTAGTTTTGCATGATTTCCAAAAGGAATGAGCAAATTTGATAATCAGTATATATATATGTAAATGTGCTCCTGTATGTGAGAAAATATTAAGTTCAGTCCATGTGCAGCTAAAAATATTCATCTATGTTAGGGGTTTAACATGTCTGAGGTCACTACAGAATACCTGTATTAGTGATAAGCCCGGTAGAAAACAGGGTGTATCTCTGCCTCCACTGAGCAAAGGGCTGCAACATTGGCTAAATCCTTACAATATGTAAGGGTCTCTACTGAGGGGGACCCGTCACCAGATGAAACCAGAGTGAATAAAAGGATTTATTAGTCCCATTGCTCTGTCTCATGGGGCTACTTAACCACTTGCCCTCTCACTCAGAGTTGACAAACCCAAACCTTGCACAGCCACAGGTTAGCTCAACAGGTAATGTGACCTGGCACACACCAGCATCACTGGAGCACCCACCCCTTCCTCTTTTCTCAAGTATTCACTCCTCTCCCCACAGTTTTGCCTGTTTTTCCCAGGCACACCAATACATTCCCTCCCTGGGGAAATGTTTCACCTTGCCCTCCTTGAGCCAGAAAGCAGAAGATCTCAGAAAAACCTGCACTGACTCTTTCAGCAGCCATGTTGGCACATGCTAGCTTGAAGTATTTCTCAAACTGCCCTATGGTATCAAAGCACAAGGTCACAGTGGTCCAACTGCTGTCTTTTTTTCTTTTAGTGATATTTGCCTTCACAGAGCTTAATGAACACAAGCAAGCACCACATTTAATTATTACTACTATAGTTACTGCTAAACCATTAGGGACATTTAACCAAGTGAAAATAAAAACTAAAGGTAATAAATTTTCCAAAATGGGTAACTGGATAACAGTATGTGTTTTTATAGCTAAGATTGTCCTCCACTATTCTTTAAAATTATCACCTCATAAATCACAAATTTTAAATAAAAGTTTTCTGTGACTGGTTTTGATTCAGTGGAACTTACAGTGAACACAAAACCAGCAAAGAATTTTTTCAGAAAACAGTGGAAGAAAAGGTACAGGTTTGCCCACAGTCAGTAAATTTTACACATTTGCACATTTGTACATTTGTCTAATTAGTTCTGGTGTCTCATGGGGTTAAAAATAGGAAGAGCGGTCACAACAGAAGTAAGAGCGATACACAGCTATACATAAAGAATTCAGCAAATATGGCTAAACAGTAACCAATATCATTCATAATGAACTATGCTCAGAACTCCAAAGCTTATCCCGGAACCTTCTTGATGATCCACCTGTACCAAATATGTTCTCAAAGTACTGTTAGTCTCAGGAAAAATATCCAGTTCCACAGAACTCACAGTAAAATTGATAGCTCTGCATTTTATAAGCATATTATTTAGCCTCAAAAGGTGGTAGAACATGTTATTTTTTAAATCCTCACTTTATATGTCCTGCTCCACTTCCCCTCACTTTCACTTGGGTTGAAGTTTCATTTCACAATCTTTGTTAACGAACAATGCCACTCGATGCTAATTCGAGAGGCTCCATTTTACAAGTTATATAGCTGATAATTTGTTACAATGTTAATATAGTTAAGTTTTCTTAATTTATCTTTTTTGGTGTTGGGGTTTCTTTAAGGGAAATTTATAATAAAACCCCACTATATTATGTCACCATTCCTCACTTGTGAAATGCCAGAATTCTGAAGTTAGAATAAACTTTGAGTCAGGCTTATCATTCAAACCTTTCCTGTGCCTGTGTATCATCTCATCACTAGTAACGTGAATGCATGCTACACTGTCCCAAGGGCTGTCTTAGCAGGGCCACAATGTACACATTTCATGTGGAGAAAAAAAAATCCCACTGCACACTTTCTACTCTCTATGAAAGTGTGATCTTAACCTGCTACAGAACAGTTAAACAATACAAGAGATGTGGAGTTATTACTTACTCTTTTTTTTTTTTTTTAACTACAGTGTAAAAAACAAAAATTAAGATTTCCACATAAATGCAGACCAGCCAGGTGTCATAAGCATTTTCCATGTATTCTACTGTCTTTTTTCAGTTGTTTGGTTTTTTGTTTTGTTTTGTTTTTTTACATGTATTATTGATGTTATATAGATCACTGTTAAAAACAGCAGTTCTCCTTCTGTCTGAAAAGTTTATAGCCAAATGCTTCCAAATTTCTACTGAAGTGAAGAAACACTATCATAGAAACACCATTATCCCAGGTGGTGCTTTCAGATCTTGTCAGAAGGGTAGGCATCTGAGCTTTACACCCCTCCAGAACTAGAAAGTACA
This sequence comes from Anabacerthia variegaticeps, assembly GCA_035583185.1. Classification (NCBI taxonomy): domain Eukaryota; kingdom Metazoa; phylum Chordata; class Aves; order Passeriformes; family Furnariidae; genus Anabacerthia; species Anabacerthia variegaticeps. Next base: position 30,286,459 of record JAWWEW010000112.1, on the reverse strand, counting down.
AAGTATATAAATCACCGAAATATATAAAGCACCAACATGAGTTAAATATCATTATACCATAATGATGTATGTATGTATTTATTCTAGCATTATTCCTGTAAACTTCTTACAATCATTCCTGTAAACTTCTTACAATAGTTGATCTGCTTTGAAAACAGCATGAGCAAAACAGACAAGACCTGAAGTCAGACTGTAACAAGTATCTATCATCTTCAGGTATCCTATTCAGGTATCATCTCCCTCCTGGCTCCCTTCTCAACACCCCAGCCCCTCAGTTTTTATTGTTTTATGCAGGCAGAGGCTTAGATAACAAACTAATATTACAGTGACTATTTTTTTTTGTAATAGCTCACAGAGAAAAAACAATACTTATTTTATGCTTACATTTATTTTCATGAATATGGTCAAGTGCAGCCTAGCAGCTCTATCTTCTGCAGTTGACAGCAAGAACTGCGTTGCCTCAGGAATGGCTTAAGAATAATGAATAAAACATGAACTCTAGAGAAATGGTTATTAAACAAGATCAAACCCACATATTCTACATGCTGGAGTGTACAAAATAAAATACTGACAAACCTGGATGAGAAAATTAAAGAACACATGCCCAGCCAGACTCCGTCATCACCACCAATTGTTTCCACAGTTTACATCCTATTCAGGCTCTAGCACAGCTTTTCAGGGGGGCGGGGGGTAGGGTGGGGAAAGCAACTCACAATAACTGTAGCAATTATTACAAGCAGGAACACCACTCAGATTCTTACAGTGCTGGTTTTTCTAAAACAAAAAACTCACACTTTGGAGGTAAGATTCCACACATGTCTATAGTGCACAAATCTTAGATGTGACTATAAAGATAAGAGAAACAGGCAGGCTGATAGTTCAATTCATCACACCAGGGCATGTAAAGTCATTCACAAATTGTGTGGTTTATGTCTGTTTTATGAACATGTATGCTTGCTTACAGTGTTGCAGCACATTTGTTGCTTCACACAAGCATACTCACGAACTCCACTCTTCCACTTTTCCAGCTAACAACCCAGAACCTTGTGCAACAGACCATGTGACAATGCCATTTAACACACTCTCAATGTATGCAAACAGCAAAGAGAGAACTCTAAAAAGTACCAACATAGTACCCATGTAACATTGCACAAAAGAGCAATTAATAAAATCACCTTATCTATGGTTAAAACACTACTGCCAGTGTCCTCCACATGAGTTACACTGCACTGCTAAAATTTAAAAAATTCTTACTAATTACATTATTTTGTTTGAGTCAAAGGATAACTTAGCTAAGACTGGTATAGGTACAGCATTTATTACACAAGAGTTTGCAGAGTTTACTTCCTAAAGCAACTTCACATCAAATTCTCTGGATACCAAAACCAACTAATAAACCACTAATGTTACCACGGCAGCATTGACAATACTTGCCTTAAAACTACAAAAGAAAACAAAAAACAACAACAAAAACCCCAACACACACACACACACTCACACACTCACTCACTTCCTAATGTTAGGAGCACCAAACACAATACAAATATGTCAGTGTACAGGATGCTTCCTGAATGAGTCAAAGAAAAAGTGAGATAACACCAAATTTTAATATATTTCTTTTGGTGCAGTGCTTGCACTAGATATGACTACACTGTTAGTAATGAAATACATAAAATTTCAAGACAGAATAGTGATTTGTTATCAGTCAATAAAACTCTGGCAAAAAAAACCTGTGACCATGGTTACATAAAACATCAGCATTCAAAGAACACACTGCACCTGCTGAAGGTAAAACCAGTGATTTACTAAGAACAGGAGAAGAAAAACAGTATTTAGGGGTAGAATCAATTGTAACACATGCCTTTTTTTTTTTTTTAATTTAGTCTTGTTTGGCATTCCAGCAAATGTAACAAAAAGGCTTCTCATCACACCACAAATTATTAAATCCCAGCCAGACAGCAAGCACCATCCTATGAACATCTCCCCATGCCATGCAGAGAGACATAAGAATGATCCCAATGCATCAGATCCGGCAGTAGCCATCAAAGGACTCATGCCAGCTCCTGGAAGTCAGAGAAACCTCCGCTACAAACTTCAGGGAGAGTAAGGTTCTGCTCATACTTGTTATAATACTGCTTCTGTGCTTCACTGCCAAAACACACACTTTCTTGACAGCAAATATAAATTTTTGTTAGGCTTACAATTTTACACTGATCAATAGTATAACATACTAAATCAGATTGGTCTTAACACAAATAGGAATCTAATTAAACCAGGACCAGCAGAGCCTGCAGCAGAGGATACATGGTTCAGCTTCCTTTTTTTTTTTTTTGCAAATATGGATATTCCTATCACCTGCCAGTGCCAATGTGCACTGCTAAATGGGAAGTTAAGGTTGAAGTTCAACACTGGCCTTTTGATTTTCTGCTTGGAAACACAAAAGCAGTAGCTCTTGGTATGTGATCCAGCTACACAACACCTCAAGCACCACATGCACTCTCTTCCAGCAGCTGATTTAAGAACCAGGAAAACTTTGGGTGATTCTCATTTAGCTTACCTACACATAAATAACACTAAAAACAAAAATGAGAGAATGCAAAGCAAACCACAAAGGACAGTCTGAATATAACAGAAAAAATCTATTCAAAATTAAAATATTCCACTGGAAAACAGAGAACAAGCCCACTAGAATGATACTATATTGTGAAAAGCACAGAATCAGGATCACACAGTTCACAAACAGTTGTGTTCTTCAGATCTTTCTTATTAAGACTATTTCAACTAAGTTAGATAGTCAGAAAGGGGGCAATAAGTTTGTCTAATAGCCGCTATGAGGTTCGGAAAATATGCACTTAGCTAGATACAGGATAACAAGGGGGAAAGAAGTAAATATTCAAAAATTTTGTCAAAAACCTCAGTATTGATATACATACAAAAAGAACAGGCAACAAAGGATTAGTCTACAAAATCAGTTATAAACAAGAACAGCGACACACCATTATTTAAGTGTGGGGAAGAATGCAATATTCCTCTTTTGTCAATTGTGTTTTGTAAGTATATTGTTTGGGGTTTTTTACTTCCTGTTTCAGAGTCATGGCATTTTATAAGTACACCTATTCACACTTTCCGTAATTAAACCCAGCACAGTGCATAATGCTGTTCTCGGTAAAACAAAAACTCTGATTTTCTTTGCAAGTAGGTTCAGTTCAGCAGGATCAAATTTATAACATTAATAAATCACCAAAACCCAAGATAGTATCTAAAAACAGTGTAATATATAAGCCTTAGTTATGTTTTACAAACACATTAATCATGAACAGATTGAATAGGCCTACGGTAAAGCAATTCTTCATCCGCATCCATCTGAATTACTTTCAATGGGTGACAAAAGATTCTTAAATCAACATTCTACAGTATTTCCACCATGTTTCACCAAAGCTGTTCAAAAGACCCTGGTTTTCAAAATAATTTTTCAGACATGTAGACACAAGTAAAACATCAGTCAAGGCATGACATACACCACTTCTGCAACCACTGTAAAAAATTCCTGTGGCACTGCTGAATTTACAAAGCAGAATGAGCTACAAATCGAATCTGTACCTACGTTAGCACAGCCTGCCCAGGAGTGGATTTCCAGACCAAAGTATGTGATTACAAGGACCCAGCATTCATACTTCTAATACTTAGGTGAATTTTATTTCAAACTCTATCTGATCTGGACCAAATCTCCTTCTTAAGCTAGAACGCTGCAGTGTACATCCCAGTTTTGTTTAGTCTGGAAATAATCCAGTTAATGGACAGATGCTCTGTTGGACCATTTTCTGATCTGAACCAAGAAGTCATGGGAACAAATAGGACAGTCACCTCACAAGTACATTTCTGACCTGAACATACAAATGCAGACATGGTCCCAGTCATGGTACACGGTGTTAAATTTTGATGTCAACCAACGAAATAAAATCCAGCAGATGGAAGCTTCAGCAATGGGCAACCTAGCACACTGTCATCATAAACCAGGTAGAACTAAGCTTCTAATAGGAGAAAATTGTCAGTGGTTCTCTACAGTTTGGCCAAATAAATCTTCCCCAAATCCCTGCCCTTCTCTCTGCTTGGTGATACACTTCCTTAGACCTAGGCTGAAACTACTTCCTCAATGACCCAATCCTTACCCTTCATCATTCAGCCCACAGCCTTAAACACTCTTCTTCAGCAACCTCCCTATGACTTTGTTCCTTTTCTCCTTAAATTAGCTGTAAGTAGAGTAAACATTCAGGGTAATCTCTCATGCAGGCAAACTGCACAATCATCTCTCATTCTTTCAAACCAAAACTGAAGCTCCAGCAGATCTGCACACAGGGCCATGAAGTACAGCAATGATGCTGGAAGAACAGATGAGGAAGAATGAGCCTGTGGCAGCCTGGAAGGGAAAAAGTTCTCAAGCTATCTAAATCATAAAAAACTTTGTGCAAGTTCGTCAGCCAGGAAACAGTATTACACTTGAGTTGGGAGATCGTCAAAAAGAAGACTTTTAAAAAGCAATCTTACAAAACACAAGGGGAAAGGGCTCCAGAGTGTAAAATTGCCTGGGCAAGAATGAAAATGGATCTTGGAAAATATTACGCACAATGCAGAAATGTAAGAAAAAGTGAGAAAAAACATATATAGGGCAGATGCAGATAATTAATATGGGTGCTTTTTTATTAGAGAAAAAAAATCTTATGCTACTCTTTGACATATTCTCATTAACAAGTCATTAAATCTTAAATTTAATGCTAAATAAACTTACAGCAAAGCTCAGGCCAGAGGTGGAATGCAGACAAGCTACTGCTCAGTAATAGTTAATACACCATTTAATTGATCTGCTTAGTGCAAACTAAATGCAATTTCTGAAGAAAAGCATAATGCATATATATAAAAATAAGTGAAATTCAAAAACAAAATTAACTTACATGTTATTTTTATTTACATATGTTTTCATATTTATTCTCCTTGAAAAAATAAACTATTACTGTAATCTTCACCTCCAACAGAGTTGCTTAAAGAATGAGTAAAGAAAATTATTTAATTTAACTGGCTCAGTCCATTTTTGTTACCTGAACCTAACCTAACTTCAACTTTTCATCTAGAGAAAAAATAGTCAAATATTTGCTATGAATCCAGATCAGAATCTTGTTTTCAATAGGCAATTAGGTATTTCTGAAGAGTAGGCAGTAGTAATAAGAAAGTATTTTGCACCCATAACTGTCTTCTGCTTTCAGCAAAAGCTGTAATAGTGAAAACAGGAAAAGGCTTAAGCTAGCCCAATTCAATAAGAAATACAAGAAAGTGCAATAATAGTTTTCACAGCAGAAGATCTGTGCAATGGTTCTAAGTCAGCTCTGTAAAAGGAAAGCACTGTAAGACGATCAGGAAACTGAAGCTCTTATTGTTAAGTTTAAAAGGCAAAAATAAACTTTTTTTTTTTTCCCCAATTAAAAAAAAAAAAAAAAAACAGCACAAAATACAAATCAAAAATCAGAATAAGCATAGGAAATCCTTAAAGAAGCAAAGCCCTTTCTCCACAACATGGAAAAAAATTAAGGTTAAAAACTTAGACCAGAAGTGGTGAGACCCACGTCAATCTCCTGTTGATTGAAGAGCATTAAATTTACAGAATCCCACATATCTACAGACAGATTATGGAAACTGCATTATTTGATGTACTGCCCAGCAACACAGTCAATCCAGGCAGTGTTTCTTGATAACACTTAAAATACCCTAGTCTGAAAGACAGGATGATTATTGCTGTCTTCCCATATATCCATTCCTTCCTCCCTCTCTCGAAACCTTAATACTTTCAGTAGCCAAAGACATTTTTATAGCCTTTTTTGACCCAATCTCTAAGACAACAAAAAATATTTAAGGGCATATCTCTATTTCTGGGAGGATTCCTACCTACTTTCAAAAAAAAGAATTACTCAGTTTCAAGGATCTGTGAAATTTAAGCACTCTACTGTACAACATTTTATTTCTGTATAAGAAATTCAGCTGAAATTTTCAGTAATGCCTAAAGGAAATCAGCTGCTCTTTTCTCATTACCCTTTAAAAAAAATCTTGCCTACTTTCTCTTATATACCTTTTGCTTACAAGTCCAGCAGGTAAGAGAGGAAAAAAAAATAAAGCCACTCTGACCTATGATGTGCCAAAATCCAATAATCTTCAAAACTGTTAACACATCAACTCTTTAAGAACCTCCAAACCAATCTAGCAGTTTTAGGGAGGATTTCTGCTGTTCTGTAATCTGTAGGATCTCCCTCAGATCAGAATTAAACCAGTGTTCTAACAAGAGTGCCCATGGTCTTGACAACACAAGTATTGAGACAAGTCTTAAACAAAGTTTTTTACCAGAAATCTTGGACTATTTCTATAGTTCCTATTCTTTAGAAATCAATGTCACTTCTATTACACCTGGAACAAAGATATTATAGATAAAATATTGGAATCAGCTGAAACTATATTAGTGGATGCAACAGAATCCTACAATCTTGAATTTGATTTATTCCCCCCTCACCCACTTCCTGTCCTCAAGTCTGTCAACTGACGAAACACTGAGACAATCAATGCTTACAGATACAGAGTCTATATTTCATATTAAAAACGGGAGACTCCACATAAACACCAAACTTTTTGAATTACTAGAAAATAATGCAATTCCACAGTCAATTTAAGAATTGCCCAGTTATTCTTATATCTCCGCAGTGATAATTATCATTTTGGTTCTCCAAATCATCAAGGAATAATCTTAAAGGTCTTCATAAAATGATAAAAAAGTGTTCAACTGAGCCACAGATGGTGAAAAACTCAAATAATCTTTCTTGTATTTAACTTCATCTTAAATGTCTTCCTAGTCTTTAATCCAAAACTAAATAAAAAGGGAGTGAAATCCTACAGGTCATCTACACCAACATCGGTCTGTCTCAAAGTAAAGGCTGCCAAACAACTGGGGTAAGCTTAACATGCTTAACAGCTGCCGTTCCCTAACACACTTCCAGGGTATAAAATAGCACAGGCTCAGGTTTGAAACGCATTGAAACAAACAACCATCCATTATTCCAAACTAGATCTCTGCTTATAAAACCTTTGTTTCCCAAAATCCTGTAACACTCTATTCTTTCCTGAAAGATGACTGTTTTCACTCAGCCCGGCAAAAGATTTGTCCATATATGGACAACCCTGAAGACAACAAATGGCTCTTTTCCCAGTCTATTATCAAGCCAGGAAATTAGACTGCCTGAGGTACTCTGCCTTACTTACTCGGTTCAGAGCCTAGAGGAAACATTCTTGAGTTCGTTAATCATCCATTTTCACACAAAGGTGAACGGATGCTTTTCCTTTACAGCTTTAGCAGTAATCACCACCACCAATTATATGGAAGATTAAAGTCCTCGCACAGCCATGGGAGATAACAGAGTGCTAACGATGACAGTGAAAGTTACAGGGCAGACAGCTGTGTCCTCTAGGGCTTGATGGAGGGGAGAAAAAAAATAAAATTAAAATTTAGAATAAAAATAAATGTCACATATCAATACATTCTGCAACACCAAAAGAGTGGAAATAGGAAAAAAGCAAAATCCCTGTCTGTTTTGAGCAATGCCTCAGCTCTTTCCTTGCCATTCCTAATATTTAAATCCGGTTCTGCATAAACCTACAGTCTGAAGAACACTATGGATATGAAACCCTTTGCTCTCTGATACTCAGGTGCCTGTAAAACTCTTTTGCCTTTCCATGCATAACTTGCATGAGATAGTGAGTTGAACTCACTATCTTTAGTGAGGAATCTATACCCTGAATAGCTCTGAAAAACAGGCTCGAGAACCAAAGAGGTTAAGACTTTCTAAACGGCCAAGAAATTTCATCCTCCTTTCCCACTGGAAATCCTGCAAAGAAACCCCTCTCACTGAGTCAGCTCAGCTGCCTAAAAACTTAGTGGTGGGCAGTCTTTGCCTTTTTAAGCTACAACAAAGGAAATGATTGAGGAAGCATTAAAACCTAAGTGCACCATAAAAGGCATCTACCAGAAAACTAGCTGCTATTTGCAATAAAGAACATGCCTTTTTTTCAACAATAACAAACCACCACAGTCCCTATATCCTCGCAACATATAGAGAAAAGGAATGTATCACAAGAAATATGAACAAAAGTTGGTATTTCAGCTCCTCAGAAGCTGTCAGAACTTCTTCCAGAAACTTGAGTAGGTGGGACTGTGTCTTCTCAATGGAAAAATATGAACTGATGTGTCATAATCTATTTATGTTTTGCTGGCATTTTTTAAGTCTTCTGCCAGAAAGTTCCTTATTGCCCCCTCCATTTCTTGATGTCCCAATTGTCTTTTCAGCTATGTTTATTTTCTGATTGGCAAGGAAACTATGAAATTCTATCTTGTTTTTTTTTATATGCTTTCTTGCTCTCTTCCGTTTTCCTCCTATTAAGACATCCTGTGGCACGTTAGTCTTTCGAAGTACACTTCGCAATGGAACCAAGCAGCCCTTTAATGCTGCCAGCATTAGTCAAGGGAATAAATAGCTGGAAGATGGATACTTAAAGGAGTCACAGAATTGTAACCACTAGATAACCATTCCTTATATTTCTCAAAAAGATCATGGGTATCTGTAAAACTAGTAATCTCATTCATTTGACAACTGCCTTTTCTTGATAAAGCTGTCAGCATGGAAGCAGGTGTTTGATCTTTCTGAGGAAAGTCTCTTCTGAAATGAATTTGTGATAGGATAATAAACAAAAGCCACCCTCTTACTCAAGATACTGCATGTACTAGAAGGCTGTGGTAGGAATCAATTAATAAAGTATATGACAAGTTTTGGAAGCAGGAAAGGCCACTGAAAGCTCTCTCATCCTTTCAGCAGATAGTCCTAATAGGGGAGTCACCAAGAATGCCATCTCTGTATTTTAGGCGGCTATGAACACATTAGTTTTCATTGTTAAAAATACTTCTACCAGCGTTTGGTAGTGCTCTGTTTCCTTCCCTAGCTTTCACCAGTGACCCACCTTCTACATGTATGATACATGGGAATTTTACTAATGTGTTGTACTTTTGTCAAGAAAAAAACATTCACCATTGATCTAAACCTAAACCATGCATAAATGAAAATCATCAAGGGAAAGGAGCAGGTGACTAAGTGAAACTGCAACAGCTCTAGCAGTTTGCAGTTTAACAACAGCATTTAAAAGCAATATTTCCCTTCCTCCTTTTATCCATTAAATCAGTTAGATGAAGGGTTATTTCATCCATGCAGCACAGTAGTCCACTTCAAATTGCCACAGCACTGAAAAACAAGTGCTGCCTACATGCAATTATGTGAATACCAAAATAAAATCTGTAGAACTGTAAACTAGTTTACAATCATAGTTTGGACTCCAGTCTATCAACCATTACCAACCATTACCAGCACTTTTTCCTCACCACAGCCTCAGAAACAGTAACTGCCACTGATTTTCATAAAGCTTATTAAAGACGTCACAAGCCCATGTGTTGAGTCAAGGAAAGGAATGTCTCTGAAACTTCAAAAAAACAAAAGTCCAGAAAATTAAACTGAATTCAAGCCAAAGGTAGCAAGTGCCTGTGTATGAACTATTGCTGTGGGCTGAGTTCAAAGGGTAAAGGGACTTAAATATGCTGCAAACCAGACATTCATTTTCTGAAATGCAGCAACTTCTTGCTTTCCACTTTCAGTAGTGGAAAAACTCAGTTACATATAATGAACTAAAACATACTGGGATGTCAAATATTCTTGTTTAGGCAGTTCCACTGTGCTCTTCAAAACCTGGAATTAAGTTAATGGAATTAATTATTCTTATTCAAATCATTATCCCAGCAGCTTTTTACTCTGTATATTAGGGAGATTTGATCGTCTGCTTCCACAAGTGTTCCAAAAATAAAAATTATGCTGACAGACTTTTAGCCTCGAACATTGAACACCTAGCTGGAAGACAAGCAAAGAGTAGTGGGTCTGCAGCATCTGGTCAAAACCATCTCTATGCTCTTAACATTCCAGCTGCTGCAGGACCAGCATTGTCCTTAACAACTCACTTTTAAGACTTGCCACAAACCCTGTGGGAATGAGAAGTCTGCTTCAAGTCCAAAGGGCAACTTACATTCAGAAATATACCTCTAGTGTATTTCACAGCTGGTGCCTCTTTTTACAACAAATATTTAGTATTTTGTTTTCGTACAAAGTTCCACAAAAATATCACAATCCATTCATAAGCAAAACACAAGTGGCTATCTCCACATCCCCAAGCTTCAGGCCAGCAAAGACCCTATTTTTTATCACAGGGCAGTTAGTGAAGGAAAGCTGTTTTTCATTTTCTTTCAGACACACACATAAAAAGAAATCAGCAGTAGAGCTGTGTAGAAACTTCATTAGAAAAACTCATCACAGCTTGCAATTCCCTCCTTTCCCTTTATTTCCATTTTTTTATAAACACAAAATGCAGGTCATGCCCTTGAGCTTCTGCCATTGTATGATTTTACAGAAAGGCCATGTGAAAAACTCAGTGGCTCAATATGAATTAAATGACCAAAGAAACCAAATAGGATGATAGTTGTTTCAGATGAGATTGTTCTTTAGTAGCGAGTGTATCAATACTGTAAAAAAGAAAACTTTTACCAGTTGAATATACCTTATTCATTACTTCAGACCACCTGACAGTGTGCTTCTAAGTTCATTTTCCTGAAATCTGTCTTCCAGTTTTCCTTTATTCAGCAATGAGTTTAGAGACACAACACTCCACTTAAAAGAATAAAGATCTATCGGGGGGGGGGGAGGGGGAACTACACAAAAAAAAAAACACCTATGGACAGTTTTCAACCGTGGATCCAGCTCCTGTCTAGAGAGTTTTATTGGGACTTTAGTAGCAAATTTATCTTTGGCCTGGAAAAATGAACACCCACAAAAGGACCGTAAACAGAATAAGTATCTTCCAGCTGTTAAAAAAACATACTTTGCTTTATTTTACAAAATAATTTTATCCCACTGTTCTTAAACTACTTGCAGAAGTCTTCTTTGGCGAGATTTATACAGAGTTAAGCAATAAAAAAAAAAATCAGGCATTGAGTCTTCTGTGCTTCAGCATACAGAATGAACAACTGTCTGTCTGGTTGCCATTCCCTTCCTGTCAAAGCAGACACAAGGTTCAGCCCATGGCTTTCAAACTTCCTTGAAATTATGGGCTAGAAAATAGCACAGGGAATTATCCATAACACAATTATGTAACATAATTACTATTACTTTTAATAAGACAGAGCCATTAGAGTATTATTATGACCAAGATGGGGGGAACCTTTGCTAGTCATTTTTGCTTCCATATCTGCATATGGAAGCAACTGGCAGAGTGCCTAAAAAGTTCTACAAAACTTTTCACAACAATATCATGCAGGTCTGGCTGAAGCCTAAAAACATGTTGGGGATAAAAGTGTACACAGGAAGGACTTTCTTACCTTTTTTTTGTTTGGTTGATTGGTTTTGTTTGGTTGGTTTTTTTAATATTGGCTGTATGTTTTCCCACCCCTTATGCCACCATTGCCTTAAATACAGCAAAAATCAGCTAAAGTTACTAAGCATCAAATCTCTCCTTTACTCCTCTGCTATGATCCCCACCAAAATCAAGGTTATACAAGAATAACTAAGAGAAGGCTCTTTCCTTTGGCGTGCTTTTGACGATACTTCTGGTCACAAATTTGTTACATGTCATACAAATTATCACTAAGGCAAACTTCTATGTGCTGTATTCTAACAATTGTGACCAGATTAAAACATTTGGGCACCCCAAGCATTCAAACCAACCACTTGCATAGCATGGAGCTCATGTTCTTCCAAATATTGCCATAATTTATCTTTTGTGAAGTCAACACAGAGGAAGCCAAAGTCAAAAAATTAGCAAGACCTGTGTTCCATTAGTCAAAATATAATATTCTGTCAGACACTGAACATTCCTCAAGTGATGAAATGTAATATCAGATTAAATGAAGTTTTAGGGGAAATGGTTAAAATAACATATAAGACAGCATTGACTTAAACATCCACAGTTGCAGTCTGTGGGATCAAAGTGATACTGTTTCAATTTAATGCATTTTAGTTTCCAAGACAGACAGAGAGGAAACAATGCATCTTCATCAGAAACACATTCTTGACCGGAATAATACACATTAGATAAATCCTGGCAGGAGTAATATGCAATAGATAAATATTTAGTCTATTTGAAGAATTTATCTATCAAGTCCCTGCAGCTTTATATACCTAGCCCCACCCCCTACCGTATCAATTGTGTTGATCCCATTTTCATATAATCAACTAGGTTGGAAAAGACCTCTGAGATGAAGTCTAACCTTTGACCCAACACCACCCTGCCTACTACACCATGGCACTAAGTGCCACATCCAGTCTCTTCTTAAACATCTCCAGAGATGGCAACTCGAAGACCTCCCTGAGCAGTCCATTCCAATGCCCAATCACCCTTTCTGTAAAGAACTTCGTTCTAACATTTAACCTGAACCTCCACTGGCACAGCTTAAGACTGCACCCTCTTGTCCTACTGTTCCTTGCCTGGGAGAAGAGATTGATCCCCATTTGGCTATAACCTCCTTTCAGTGAGTTGTAGAGAGCAATAACGTTTGCCCTGAGCCTCCTCTTCTCCTCACTAAACAATCCCAGCTCCCTCAGCTGCTCCTCATAGGAGCTATGCTCCAGTCCCTTCACCAGCCTTGTTACCCTTTTTTGGACACACTCCAGCACCTCAATACCCTTCCTAAATTGGGGAGCCCAGAACTGGACACAGTGCTCAAAGTGCAGCCTCATCAATGTCAAGTACAGAGGAAGAATTACTTCCCTGGTACTGCTGCCCACACTATTCCTGACACAGGCTAGGATGCCATTGGCCTTCTTGGCCACCTGGGCACACTGCTGGCTCATGTTCAGCTTCCTGTCAGTCAGAACCCCCGGGTCCTTTTCTGCCTCTCCAGCCACTCTGGCTCCAGCATGTCATGTTGCAGGGAGTTGTTGTGGACAAAGCACAGGACCCAGCACTTGGTCTTGTTAAACCTCATCCCCTTGGACTTGGCCCATTTATCCAGCATGTCCAGGTCCCTTTGCAGGGCCTTCCTACTCTCCAGAAGATCAACACTCTCCCCCAACTTGCTGTCATCTGCAAATTTGCTAGTGGACTTGATCCACTCATCCAGATCATCAATAAAGATGTAAAACTGGACTGGGCACAACACTGACCCCTGGGGAACATCACTGCAGCACCATTCACCAGCACTGTTTGGACCCGGCCATCCAGCCAGTGCTTAACCCCGCAGAGAGTGCACCTGTCCAAGCCATGGGCTGCCAGCTTTTCCAGGAGTACACTATGGGAGACCATATCAAAAAGTATTTTAGTATAGTCTGCAGAGAAAGAGACTAGAAGTTTTGTTGAAATCTGATCTGGTTGCACCATATTTTGAAATATTTGGTAAAAATACTCTTCATGAATAAAACCTTTCAATTCCTCTTTGAGGGGCTAACGTCAGGAAATCAGATTCATAAAGCATGAACTATCCATTACAACAGAATGATCAAATGATAGGAGTAAATATCATGGCAACAGAAATCAATGACAAATCTCACATTAAACAAAGTGGAGCTGTGATTTTGTTCTGTTTCCAGGAAACACAAATGCATTACATCAGTTGAGATGCACTTCCCATCACGATGACTAGATTGCAGAGTCCCTTGGTAAATTACACTTGATAAGGATAAAGCTACTGAAAACATCCTTGACCTCTCCCACAGAAGCTATATATCTCTGCCTTGTGAATAAAGCATCAAAAATTTTAAGAATCCAAAGAAAGTAGAGATGTCAGTAATAGAACCTAACTGCTACCAAGAGAATTAAGAAAGATTCAAGAGCAACAAAAACCCAACAGATCCCTAGAAGGTTAAAAGAAACAAGATATGCAATTGCCTTACTGTCTTTTCAGCAACAAAATTTGCCCCTACAAATAAATTTTGACCCCATGATTAATTGTAATCAAATTTGACCATACCACACATGTACCAGAGGAGTTCACAAAAACCAGCTAGGAAGACTGCAGAGACATGAACAAGAGGCCTCTAAAGAAGAACAGAAGCTCTGCCCATCTTATGCAATAGCAGACATTCCAGGCAGCAATAAATGGGTGGAGGAAGCAGGGAAAAAAGAAAAAGCACCAGGAACGTCCAGACTTAGATCTAATGCCCACCAAACTGATTGGTGTTTAGGGGTTATTGGTCTTTGTCTTACTCAATCTGAATTGAACAAGCACAGAGTTGAGCAGATTCCCAGTATTTCAGCAGAAAAACCATGTAAGCAAAGTAGCTAAAATATGAAGACATATAAAAAGGAGAGCAGCACTTTGGGTGGTACCCAAATTATACACTGCTCCAAAAAAAGAAAGCATTACATCAGTAATATGACAGTATTTGTATTACAGCATTTTACCAAAATAATTCATAAATACATAGATTTTTTTTCTTCAGAACAGGATTATTACCAAACAAGTGTGGGATAGAAATAAACTGCTAAAAACTAACTAAATAAATTCAAAGCCTGAATTCAAAAGTTTCATTGAACCACGCAGCAGCTGAACAGTTTATAAAACTGAAGGAATAAACTTTCACATGCAGATTTTGACAGCCAAGCAGTACAAAAAACATCAGTAAGTAAAGGACCACATAAAATCTCCAGCAGCACAAGACAGGAAGTGACCATTATCCATGTTTATGTGTGTTATTTACAAAGTGCATGCTGGATAGCAACACAGGAAGGTATCAGTAACCATCATCTAGACTGAAAATACATTACTTTAGAGTCATTGTATGATTTTAAATGTGCTCATCTATTTCTTCTTATTTTCACCCTTTACTCCTCCCAAAACCCAGTAATTATGTTGAAGTTCAAGAGCTCTGAGATGGTTTCACAAAGATTTCCCAACTCATGGAAAGGTGGAGGTTTGAGCCATGAAAGCATCTACAAAAAAAACATTACCAACCACAATTCTCTCTCAGTACAGCTTAATACTTCACTCTTTAAGCAACAGCACTGACTGTAGGACAATTAGTTGTGGCCAGACCAATAAATAAATAGAAGGAAGAATGCATGTTCTGAAACTCTGAGCAAATTCATAGTAAAAGGTGAAGTAAATCTGCAGCAAATTCTAATGCTGGAGATCAATAAATGAGGCAGAAAATGGTAAGTGCCCAGAAAAGTATGAAGGCAAATACAGTCTAGAAGCATCTGAAGGATATCTTCTAGTTCATCTTCTCTTTCATCTTTTTTCCTTCCCTAGGGTTATTGATGCTGGTGAGGTACACTCTTCACCTTTATTGTTCTTAACATTTCTTAACAAATACAATTCTATTTGCTAAAACAGTAATTCTTTCCTCAATTAAAATGCATCTTAGAAAAGTGGCAGCAGTAGAAGTAGGTTTAATAAAAACTAATGATTACCTCACACTCCATGCTTTTAATACATGAACATTTAAAGTGGTCTCAATGTTGGCCTTGAAGAGAACAATGCACTACCATGTTTTTCAGCCAAAACTCCCCAATCCCCAGCGTCTGGGAGCTGTTTACAGAAAAAGACAAATACAAAAACAAAATCACAGGAAGCTATAGCAACATTCTGCTCGGATCATTAAAGCAATGTTGTCTGGCAGAGGGATCCCCAGATTAGAAGCCAAATGGTGTAGTCACATTGTGGCTCACCATTTTTCTACTTTGTAGCCACTCATCGACTTTGATAAGGTTTCTCCTGCTTCTCGGAAAGACAACAGCACTGTTTACGCTGTCTACATATTTGACAACCTCCTGGTTTAGAAAACTTCCAGGTTTGTTGTGAGAACTAGTTTGTGTTCACTCTGTGCTTGGGGCAGGATGTCGGTAGGGAGGGATGGTGGATATAATTATTTTATATTATCTCCAATCACTGACAGAAAACTAGTGAATATTCTTTTTCATCTGCCTAATCCCTTTCCTTTTACATTCTTCAGTAATATGCCCCATAGCACAAAAAAAAGGATAAAAGCTATTAGAGAGCATCCAAAGAGGACTATGAACATGGTGAAGGGCCTTGAGGGGAAGCTGTATGAGGAGCAGCTGAGGTCATTTGTTTGTTCAGCCTGAAACAGAGGGGAGACCTCATTGCAGTCTACAGCTACCCCATGAGGGGAAGAGGAGGGGCAGGCAGGCACTGATCTCTTCTCTCTTATGACTAGTGACAAGACCCAAAGCTGAGTATGAAGTTGAGTCAGGAAGAGTTTAGTTTACGTATTAAGGAAAGGTTTTTCACCCAGAGGGTGGTTGGACACCAGAACAGGCTCCCCCGGGAAGTGGTCAAAGAATCAAGCCTGCCAGAGTTCATGAAGGATTTGCACAACACTCTCAGGCACATGATGTGAATCTTGGGGATGGTGCTGTGCAGGTCCAGGAGTTGGACTCCATGATCTTGTGATCATAGCCACAAAACTTTCCTGCAACCACCAGCAGCAGAAGAGTGCAAAGGACAATTAGCAATTCCATCTCTGTGAAAGGGCTTCACTACAGAATTAGAAGGACTTGAGGTTTGCTATGAAGAAACAAGAACATACCAACTGCCTATCAACATCATGCACATTCTAGGCCAGGTAAAGTACTGCGCAAGAAAAACAAAAATTTGGGGGGGGCGGAAATCAAACACCCAAACAAAAAGCCCTGAGCATACAAGTTTATAAAGCTGACTTCCAAGATGGCAAAACTTACATTACATAAATTGTGCTATATCCCCATCCTCCATGTTAATTAACATGTTTTAAACATACACTTCTAACTCACAAGCATGCCTGCACAAGGGAGGAGTACTCATGTACAGAATGGGCAGCCTTAAGGAGGAAGAATTAGACCATTTATTTAAACAGGAGTGTTAGTTTATGTGAACTTCAAGTGACCATGAAACTATGGCGTAAGTGTACCCAGCACAGCCAAACTGATCTAAGATGAGCTGCTGATGAAAGGGGTTATCCTCTCATCAGCTCCCAGCAATAGGCTGATGTGTCAACAGGCTTCCCATCAGCACTGCTGACCCTTTGACTCCACAAAGTCAACTTCCTGAACTTATTCAGGAAGTTCACTAACAGAAAACTCACTCTACACAACAGGCAACTACCATATGTCAGCCTCCTGGAACAGTTTGCTTTGGGGTCAGACATGTTCCAGCATTAACAGACAGAAAGGGGAACGAAGCAAGTAGGTGTAACAGTTAATGTTCTCGTTGATCCTTGTACCTCTTGTAATCGGCTTATAGAGATCACTAGCACATGAGTAGAACTCAAGGTTATTTTTGTACTTCTTCATCCATCACAGCAGCCTACAGCTCACTAAGTTAGCAGATATTTACCTTTGCATATATCACTGGCTAGGAAGCCAGACAATGCGCTTGAGTCTTTTTTCTGCTATATCTGCTGAGCTGGTAGCAACTTCTATCAGAAAAGCATAGGTTTGGTATCTCAGCTACCACTAGTAGACCTGCCAGAGCTCACCTCTGATGTCTAAAACCTACCAAAATTATATTAGTTTAAGTCAACATAGAAGTCTTTATAGAGACTTTAAAAACAGTTTGTCAACTCAGTTTTAAGTTCCAAAGTGAAGTTCAGAGCAGGACATTGCTATATTTAAACAAAGCTTAAGCCTTACCAATTTATGCTTTAGCAAAAGAATTTAAAAGTTCCAATATTGCTCAATATAACTATGTAACTGTTCTCATGTTCTCTTTTCAATTTTGATATATATAGCAGATTTCAACTTCCTTACCATTCCTCCCTTTAGCTCCATAAACAGCAAAAGAATTGTGAAACAAGTAAAACAAAAACTGCCTTTTTACAAGTGCTTGGGAAAAAGTCTTTCTTGGCACAGCAGAATGGCTAGTTGCCTTGATTCAAACATAAGTTGTTAAAACAAGATGTTGCAAAGTGCTAAGAGAGTAGTTCAACATATTTTTAAAAAGGTACGGACAGCTGAATGAACAAAAACAAACAAAAAATTATCCTTGCAGTCAAATCAGAAGGTAATACCCACAACATCATCTTGTAAAGAAGAACAAAGGTTTGCCCTGAACAAGTAGGAGGTCACCAGCAGCAAAGTAACCAACCATAGTGATGTTAGCTATATTCACAACATATCCACGGCCAAAGCCATCCAATGTTAAAACAGAGAAGGGGCATGCACTCTACGTGTAGCTAGAATTACAGTTTAATGAACTGTTAAAAAAAAAAAGGCAGCAACAAGGTGGATAAGTTATTAAACTACAATTAAAGCATTAAAAATAAAAAGGAAAGAAAAAACACATAGAGTAGAACAGTAAAACTTTCAGTGACCTCAAAAAGAATAGTAAAAGACACTGTCAGCTGGCAAAAGCAAGAGATTCTCAAATAGCAGTTGACTGATCCATGAAGATAATATTAAGCTACAAAAAGCAAAGAAATAAATTAAAATGTTGTCTGTTATTACATTCGTAAATTATATAAGCTTCACCAGGCACCACTTATGTTGTTACTAAAGAGGAAAAAATTATAGTTAAACAGAAAGAAAGCATTTGTGACTTTAAAAAGTAACACACTTAAAAAGCCAGTCATCTCATACTTCAGTTAAAATCATATACTTCATTGAAGAGATTTCCTCGAAATTTAATGATTTGCTGGGTGATATTTACATATTATGCCTTTCATCTACTCCAGAAGAAACATCTCAGAGTTTATAAATAGCTTTCACTGTAAGGATGAACATTTTCTTCTACTGTAA
This sequence comes from Anabacerthia variegaticeps, assembly GCA_035583185.1. Lineage (NCBI taxonomy): Eukaryota > Metazoa > Chordata > Aves > Passeriformes > Furnariidae > Anabacerthia > Anabacerthia variegaticeps. The sequence goes on along the minus strand of JAWWEW010000112.1, from coordinate 30,267,613 downwards.
CCGTGTTCTTTGAGCAACAAAAATTTTAAACTTCTGCTACCATTCCAATCTCCTCCCTTTTTTTGATTTTTATCCCCTCAATACTACTGTCATAGACAGATAAGTCTCCATCATTTTTCATTAACTTAAAGTATATGATATCACCACACACACTTCATTCACCCTTGTCAATTGACAAACTTTGTGTCTTCTTGTTCCCCTATGAACATTCATTTACACATTTTAGCCACAACTTTGAAAAATCCTTTCAAAGCAGCAAGTTGAGGAAACAAAGACCAAAAATATAAATAATTGCGCTGAGTTGGGCAGCAAGCCATGTCCTCCAACAATGGTCCCTTATTCAGTGGACGCGTCTTTCATTCAGGACTTTGTAGAGCCTGTGGTTCATTTTCCAGGAGAACTTGGTCTGTAGAAACAAGGTCTGCCTACTACCACAAACAGTTTAGACTGTTTGGTTCCTCTATTGGTCCATATGGTTATGCCCTATACAAGTAATTAAAAGAGCACATAGCCTCATCCTAGCCACAAAGTACAGCGGCAAGACACAGCCTGTGTCTGCAAAGCTAAGCTCTCCTTCTTTCTCAAGGTCAGAGGAGGCAAGTACAATTCCCACTGCCTTTTGGGAACGAGTCCCCCTTTCTTACTCCCAAACATACATGCAGACAGTTAGGAATCAGTCTAAACTGGACCAAGGAGCTCACTCAAAATTAAGCAGAATGGACAGGACCAAAGCTCAAGTCCACATTCTCTCTGTGCTTTGTTCAAAAACTGCGAGCATTGCATATCACTCCAACAAAAATCCAAAAAAGATCTGAAAGCAACATGCAAACTACAAGCACATTCCTACCCACAAAAAATTCTATTACAGTTCCTACAACATGCCAAATGATCCAGTTCTTTCTACCACCATAAGAGCTAATCCAGAAGTTGTGTGGCAAATGCACTGTTCTATAAATATTGGAGACTGCTGGCCATCCGTACTCTCTGATGTCTCCAAAGCACTTCTCAAAAGGCAACCCCTTATCCCAAGTTCTTCTTGCATTCGTAATCATGAGCTGAAGGCCACAGAACCACATTTAAGACTCAAGATCCATGAAAAAGCAGCTTTCCAAGGGTAATTATCTAAGAAATCTTTACTGGTGAAAATTGAAGAAACAGGAACAGTGAGATACATTCACACAAAAGCAATTTGCTCACAAGAATGAGACATGGGAGCCTGGCACGATGAAACCCGAGCATACTAGCTAAGGCAGTGCCTGTTTTGAGAACAGATGAGTTCAGTTTCCTGTTACATCAAACAGTAACTTTCATCAGTCCTACGTGTGCTTAAAAAAAGCAAGAAAAAAATTTCTACTGACATCACACTTAGGGCTGGGCAGACAGTGGCAGATTAGGAAATACAATGACTCACTGCAAATACAGAACGCATAGTGAGCATTTTCAAACTACGATGCAAAATTTCATCTTACCTAAAAAAAAAAACAATACTGCTGAAGTGAGCTATACCAGAAAAAGAGTAACAGCACCATAGTGCCTTCACACAATGAAAGCAGTTGGGGAAAATAAAAACACTGTAAAAAGAACAGGCTAAGACACCAGCCCACTGCCGGAAGAAATAAAATCAACACAATTCAGCAATCAAGAAGGAAACATCAGCTAAAATAAGCTGATGGGTGGACAAGGAGGAAATAATATTAAGCTGAAATTACAGATACAACTGAAAGAAAGAGAAAACCTTGCAAAGGAAGCACAACTGACTGAGCTACATTCCAAAAAAGAATTCTCTCCAGAGAAGTTGCCAAGGTATCTGTATATGCATGAAAGAAAACCAAAACATGAACACAAAAATACCAGTATAAGTAAGAGAAGAAGTTATCACAAACTTAACTGCTACGTGGTAGGGGGAAAAAAATCATAGTGAAATACTAAGACACTTTTTTTTCCCCCCCCAGACTAAGTCAAAGACCATTAGAAGAGAAGGTATTAGCTTTATTGAGTTTGGAAGCAAATAATATTAGACACTATGGAAGCAATACAATGGGGGTATAAAAATTAGGCAATGACAATAACTACAAAAGAATAAAAAGGATGCACAATTTAACCCCCACAACTTGGGCTTAGCATCTTATTCTCTGAATCAGCAAAACACTGCAACGTTGTAGAAATCCTACTAAAATACATACGACAAAGAAAGTGGCATTTTTCCTGCCAATCTGGAAATTTCCCCACAGGGTGAAGCAAAGCAAGCAGTATTATTAAGGTGAGCATAGCAATGCTTGTCAGCAGCTATTTGGGGTATGTATGGGTCAGAAGGAACAGAGTTGTCATGTTTCTGTACAAAGGTATTAGAAATTCAGATGCAAATGTTTTCTTTAGGAAGTATTTGTGGTTTGACATTAGGGGATTTCTTTTTGATGCAAGTGAAATGGTAAGAGGAAGAAAGAATGTTGAAATTATTAACAGCTGAATAAACTTTGTTACGAGAAGTGCAGCTCTGCTGCATGAGAGTTGGTTGATAATGCAGAAGCAAGGAATCAGATCAATAAGTGCTAATGAAAGCATTAAATCTTCAGTTTCCAGAAGGAAGGTGGATTAACTGGTCTCAGACCCTGACAATCTCTTCTTCCGGTCCCAGCATCAAAGAAGGTGAGATTACTACTACTGATTCTACATTAAGGCTTTTTATCATTATTTTAATGAGATATCAATAACATTATCATGTTTTCTCTGAAGGCAGTGAGAAACATTCAGAAAGCCTTCAAGTGATACAGTCACCCCAATTCTAGTCCTTTTGAGCTATAAGATTTGGCATCTCTTAATGACATGACATTCTATTGTTAAAAATTTCACCCAGACTAAAACTTACTATCAATGTATTTTTCAAAAGAATATGAAACTAATAAAACCAGTATTTTTTGTTCTTAAAGTCACCTGTGACAAGGTGCTTAGGAGAGCTTGGAATTAAAAAAGCTTTCTGTGGTAATAAATCACTGAGAAAAAGATACATAAAAAAGAATTTTGGAATAAAGGAGTTCTTTGTAAGTATGTAAATTATACACTTTTTTGAACTAATTCATACTCTTGCCAAGTTGGTTTTTTTCCTAAGAACATAATTAGCATATTTCTACGCTGAAATAAAGCATTCTTGGAGTACACTAACAGTAAAGATGAATTAATGAATTTACCATAAAAATTTAGAACTTGTTAACCAGACTGTCCTTCTCCCCTGAAAAAACAAACATCTCATTAGCATTCTGGAATGTCCATTTGTTAACAAAGTCATGATTGTGAGTCTGTTACCTGACTTTTGAACTGTTTCATTCGAGTGTGCAACACATCATTACATCGTCTGGCATAGCGGAAGCCAAAGTCTTCAATAAACATCAGCCAGGCTGATTCCTCCCACACTAATTATGACAGATTGACAAGAAGTGATGAAGAAACCACAGAAATACACCACTTTCCCAAAAGCTTTTAAAAAGGGGACAAAGGGGGGCAAGGGAAGCCCACCTTCCAGGATGAAAATAGTGTGTCCTCACCTTGAAACAAATTAGGAAAAAAAAAAAAAATAGCATCATTTAACAGAAGAGGTCAAAGCTGAGACTCGACTCAACACAGTTGCCAGGTTCAACTGGATCAACTTGTCACATCCCACAGGACAAGGGAGGCTGAGCTGCGAGAGCCTTCAGAGGGCAAAGGCAGCGGCACTCTCGGAGCTGTCAATCAGTAGGTGGCACTCTTCAAACTCCGGCCGTGGGAAGCCACGCACCAGCAAAAGCCAGCACACACTACAGAGCAGGCTGGATCTTTAGCAGAAATACCAACAAGAAATACTGAACTGTTTTAGCTGTAACTGGCACCCATGGGGAATGCAATGGCTTAGTTTCAAAAAATATATACATCAACTTTGTATATAATCTGCGAAGTCACTAAGAATTATAATTTTGGGTGCTATAAATACTTTGGATTAACACTACTGTACACTTAGTCTAACAAAACCAGTACCTTAAGAAATTATCAATTATATCTGCAGAATACTTCAAGTGCAACCCTATAGCTAATTACACAGATATAAGTCAAAGTCATGACTCAATTTATTCTTTTTAACATGACAAAACATAGCATCATTACTTATGTTTTATCACATAAAACAAAGCTGGGCATCAAATTTGTTACAACAAATGAAATAGATAATCAAACTCTTTGGAATAATATATGAATTGTTATTCCTGTGGTATTTACTAGTGAAGATGTAGCCCACACCCCCAAAGATTCAATTGTTTTTAGAACAGGAGTTCAAATCAATACAAGGTATAACAAAAAATGAAAATATTGCTCCTTAAAAAAGTGTTAGACTTTCCATTCCTGCAAATAGTGTTCTTCATTTAGCAATTACATTAAAAAAAAAAAATTAAATAGAGATTGAAATCTATGCACTTTACTGCTTATTTGATAAAGCAGTAAAAGGAGAAGGAGATTTAGTAACAATGTTTGAGCACAGGTACTTTTAAGTGAAACAGCCAGCAGAGGGAGTATAAAAACAATTCAAAAAAAACTCAAACAGCCCTTTTAATAGATGTTTTTACTTATGATTTTAGCTTTCTCTTAGATTATGAAAATAGTGTCAATAGTGCAAAATTTTAAAGTATTAAGCATAATTACTTGAAACGAAAATACTTTTTAAAGCAGCATTAAAAAAGTGAACTGATACTAGACTCAAACTGAAATACGATTTTAAACACAGGCAAGGTTAACATCAACCAACAAGCTGTATAAGCCACTTCCAAGTTATTAATCCATTCACTCACAAACTCTGATTCTTAATTTTCTGAATCCAAAATTAAGTTCATGTTTTGATAATTCTGTGAGAATGTTAGGTATGATCTAGTTGTATTAGAATACAGCACAAAATCTTAGAACTAAACAAAAGCTACCATTGTACTGATCTGTATGACAAATTATATAAAAGCAAGACAATCAAGCATATGCCCTAGATCATTAGTGGAAATAAAGCATTTACACAACTGTTTCAAAATCAAGTCACTAATGCTATATACTATATATACTATATATATATATATATAGTATATAGTATATATATAGTATATATAGCTATATATACTATATGCTGAATAAACTCATCTTTATGTTTCAGGTTTTCACCATGCCCAGCTGATGAATATGGCTTAAACATGAGTAAAGGGAAGGACACAAATGGGGTGAACAAAGCTGCCAGCCTTGTGTTAGAATCTTAAATGAGCTGCCATCCTCCTCGCACAAGTGGCAAAAAGAAACCATCTCCCAACTCACCTACACTATCCCACTGTGCATAATCACACCTTCCGCAGTCCATTTTACAGGAGGAGCAAGGTTACTGAGTTAAAAGTGAAGGCGTTTCCTCCTTTCTCAAGGCTTATGAGCGCTAGGTAACCCCAAGCCATCAGGCAAACACAGGCAGCAGAGCTGAGGAGTCAAAGGGACAGAGGATTAGTTATTTCAAATGTAAACTGCATGGTTTATAGACAACCATTTGTAAAAATACCTGACTTGGACAAACAAGTCCTTCTTTACTGTTAACTGCTTGTGCTTGCACGGTTTTAATTCACTTGCCATGCCATTCCTTGCTGTCTGCCCTATGTCTTTTCCAGTTATTCCACTAAATAGGATGGCAGTGCTGCAGACCAGGACACATGGTATTTCTATACACTAATGCAAAATGTGGTACTTTGAAACACCGGTCCTTATGTTAGCCACTGAATGACACCACTTACCATAACTATATACCACTTTAATGACAATTTTGCTTTCAATTAACCCAGAGCCAGAATCCATGGGGTGAAAACTAGGGACCATTCCATTTTTTTACATCATCTAAATTTTAAGTATTAATTAATTTGTACAACCAAACTCTGTCCACCTTCACACAAGGGATTCACTGCTGAAGACCAGGATTTGGCTTAAAACACCCTGACTACAAAAAATGAATACATAGATCAGGAAAAATTAGAGTCAAGCCAAGATTAACCTTCCTACTAGTATAGGTAACAGGAATAATTTTAACTTTATTTAAACTTTAATTGCTATTTTCTTCCAGAACTATAGATCTTACTACATCTATTATTTCTTAGAGTACTACTTAATAAGAAAGTCTTAGTATCTAGTATGTGAAGGTACAGGATAAAGTTGCTGCATAGTAAACAAACAAAAAACCCAAGCCAAAGCAAACAAAAACACAAAACAAAACAAACAACAAAAAAAATCCAGCAAAAAAAGGAATTGTATAAAATAAAAATATGCTGGTACATTTCTGACAAGTAGAAATCCAGCTTACTGTAAAATACTCATACCTTTCAGTAGACTCATTGCACACTGGCACACAGATGACATATGCTACATGTGCACCTTTAGAGACCTTGAATATGGAAGGAAGATGGAATGCTCCCCTAAAGGTAAGACATTGCCCAGAAACCTGAAATACTGGAATACTTGGTAACTTGCATATCTTAAATATGATAGAATGCCACTGGACTATTGATCCAGGATATTCAATACTAAAAGTTTCTTAAAACACTATGTTATGCACCAAGATTTTAAATATTTACAAAAACAATGCACACCACAAAAAGTCCATATAAACTTCTGCAGTCCAGTGCTTAATAAAGAATCTTAAAAAGTGAAAATAGTCAGATATGGCTTAAACTGAGTATTGCAGACCCTAAATTTTTATTAATAACAAGAACCTTCTAACAAAATCCTGACTGGAGAGCATGCAAGCTGAGAGACTTCAGAGGTGAAAGAAGAATATATCTCTAGCAATTTCACTGTTTTCCAATCTTGAGGATTCTGTTAAGTCACTTTTAAATCTCCTTTCCAAAAGGGCTTATCTCAGTTCTTTTCCTTATAGAACTCCTCAGGTTCCTGGAAAAATAGTTAGACTTTTTTTATGTAAAGTCAGACAATGTATATATGTACAGAAGTATCACTTAGAACCTAAAATACAAACCAGGAAACAAAATTTATGAGACGCAGCACATTATCTTCATTATTTTACATGATCTCATCCTCTTCAAAACAATGATAGTCTTCCGGCTGCACTGGAACCAGGACTGTGCACAGTACTACAAACAAGTAGTTGACAAGTGCTCTCTGCAGTAGCTGCACTGGAACTGAATCGTATCTTGTTTGACTTCCCTCCACTCCTTTTTCAGCCTAATTTCCTAAGGAAAACAAACTTATGCAACCACTGGGGAGGGAGGGAAGTGTACACATATGTACATAAGCACTGCATGTGAATGTGTGTCCGTCTGACCTCACTAATACCTTTAGAGCCCATTGGTCTGTTTCAATCATATTCAAAAGAGGAGCAGAGATATAAGACATTTAAGTTCTTGAAAGTTTCATGAGAGCAAGCTGCAGAGCATGGAAAAGTGTTTCCACAGAGAGAGAGGCTGCATATCTTCTTAGACGTCAGTAAACTCACAGGGGAAAGAATAGTTCTGCTCCTTTCCTGCCTGCCAGAAAATCTTCAGTCAGAGGTCACAATCAGTGAAAGATGACCAAGTTTCTTGTGTTCAAGTGTTCATAAAATAGCTTACATTGAATTCACCACTGTTCTTAAAACTGTTTTAAACAGAGCTGATGTTTTCCACATCAACTTATTCCTCATCTAGTGTAGGAGTGAATTGCCCTACATGACACACATTCCCTGGCTTGGTCCCTGGTCCCCAAGACCACTTACTCTAAAACATCACTCTTGTACCATATGAATAGTAGCATTCTACCGCTCTCAGAAAGAAAATTAAAACTGCAAGAGCTTAGGATTCCCTTCAGGCTTCAAGATTTAAACAAGTATGTGGCTCTGTAACATAACCAGATATTGAATAAAGTTTCAAAAAGACAGTGCAGCAAATACCGAATCATTTTTATTCACCTCTACCATGGAACACAAGTATTACCACACTTGCAGGTTCTTGTGCTAAAGACAGCTGTAAGGCAACAAGACAATGAGATTTCAGCAGACGTCTCTATAGTTCTTCTCACACTCCTCCAAAACGCATACATGTGTGAACTATACATGATTCACCTGTATCCAAAAAGTCACCTTTATCAAAGTATACTAACAGATCAGAATGCAAGTCCAGGGTCACTTTAAGGCAAGTATCTACAAACTAAGGAACTGTCACAAAAAGAAAAAAATAGCCACAGCTGATTGAAGTCACTCTAAGCATCAAATACTGTGCAAGAAGATTAGTTTTTTGTAAAAGAAAAAAGAAAAATGTACTTCTGCCCTGGAAACACGTTCCGCTTGGGAATTCATTCGTCCCATGACTACACCTAAGCTCACCCAGCACATTTCCCTTCCTGGCGATGGGGTACGGGCAGCCCGACCTCGGGAGGTTTCGGCCCGAAGCCTCGGCCGCTCCGGGGCCGCCCCATCCCCGGGGTCGCCCCATCCCCGGGGTCGCCCCATCCCCGGGGTCGCCCACCGGGCGGGGCGCGGCGTTTCAGGGAAGCGCCTCGGAGGGAGGCTGGCGGCACCGGGAGGCTCGGGGCGAGACACACGAGGGCGAGTCGGGCCGCATCCCTGCGAGCGGGGAATTTCTGCCATACGAAGCCCTCCTTCCCGCTCCCACAACACGCCTCAGGGCTCGGGCCGCTCCCGCCCGGCTCCTCCGGTCGGCACAGGGAGGGCTCTCGCCGAGCCCCGCACCGAGAGGAGGCCGGGAGGCTGCTCTGGCCCCACTCCCGCCTCCCGGCACGGGGCGAGCGCGGCCCCGCGCCCTTCCCCCGTGTTCGGGCTCGGTGGGAGCCGGCAAGGGTTTGGGAGCGGCTGGCTGCGGGGCGCCTCAATGCCCCCTTTATTCCGCCCTCCCCGCCAGCCGGTCACTACCCCCGTTCCAGCGCCAGCCCTCCGTAGCAAGGAGCACATGTTTCCTCTCCGGCTCCTGGCCCGCCTTACAACGAGCCACGGCCAGTGGAAGGCGGCACCCGGTACCAAAGCCGGATCAGAAATATGGAATGTGAACGCGTGTGGCAGAGCTGACGGGGGGTGCAGAAAGAAGCGATCCATTTCACCCTTTCTGGTCCTCCGTCGCCGTTTTTCTGTCAACTGCCGATACCATAATGCTTCCTTATTGCTACTTCAAGTAAGTAGGGGGGTCAGTCTCCATTCCCCTACGTGTCATTCCTGAGCAAATTAAGCCTGTATCAAGTAAAAGGCTGACAGACATATATGTAGAGTTGTCTGATCCCGGAATGATGCCGAAATCCTCGAGGCGTTAACAGCCAGCTCCCACAAAGAGCACTCACTTACATTGAGCATCCCCTTTGTCCGTGCATCCTCAATACACACCCGGCCGCTCCTCCATGCGTCCACGCACGCCCCACGTATATGGCCCCTTTGTGTCCTCGCCTTCCCCCCACTCACAAAGAAATACCCTTTCTACAAGGCATGCACTCAGCCTCAGACACAGCCCTTCGCCTTCCCCCGAGACACGCGCGACCCGCCGACGGGCACAGCGCTCCGGTACCTACTTGTATTCAAGAAACAGTCCGTAAACCTCCTAAAGCAGCTTGCAGAATTAGATCCATCTTCCATGTCTGGCCCTAGGAGCAGGGGAGAGGAGAAGGAGAAGAAGGCGCCTCTCTGCCGCTGCTGCCGCCTAGGAGTCCTGCTCCCGCCGGGGCCGTCGCCTCCTCGGATCCCGTCGCCGCGGGCTGCTGCTGCTGCAGCAGCGAGGGAATTGCAGGACCACGGGCGAGAGGCGGCTGGGGAAAAAAGCCGGGAGTGGTGCTGCCGGGGGCCGCCGGCTGCGGAACGGAGCAGCAAGCCCTGGATGGAGGAAAAACAGAAGAGTCTCCTCCTGCCGCTGCCGCCTGGATGGGCGATCAAGTGAGCTGCTGCTGCTGCTGCTCCGCCAACATCTCTTCCTCCTCCTCCTCCTCCTGCCGCTCTCACTGCCTCTCCTCCTCCCTCCCTCCCTTGGAGACTTGTGAGGTTAAAGGAAAACGAGGAGGGGAAACGAGGAGGCGGCGGCAAGAAGTAAAAAGAAGATGGAGAAGCGGAGGAAAAGGAGGGGACTGAAGCGAGGAAAGGAGCCGCTGCCGCTGTGGAAACGATGCTGGCGGAGACGGCAGAGGAGGCTGTCCCTGCAGCGCGGCTCCTGCTGCTGCTGGTGGCTGTTAGGAGGACAGAGAGGGAGCTGCAGGCAGCCGAGCCGCCTCCAGGAGCGGGGGGAGGAGGAGGAGACCCGCCGCTGCCTCCACCTCCACCGCTCTGGCCATGGGAGTGGAGCGGGCGGCTGCCGGAGCCGGGCTTTTCCCCGGGTGCTGCAGCGAGGGGGGCCGAGGGGCGGGATAAGATCCGCTTCTCCGGGTTGGACATGCTTCCGCTCTTCCCTCCCTTTCGCGGTAGTTTAAGGCAGGACGTCTAGGAGAGATACCGAAGTAAAGCGAAAGGGAAAGCCGAAAAAGGACGGAGCCAAACGAGGGGCGACCGCGGATCAGTCCTTCGTTCGCTCCGACAACCCCCGGGCAGTATTTCCTCCGCACCCCGGCTCCCCGCCCTCATAAAATCCTCACATTTCCGTTCCCCCTTTAGGCCGAAGAGGACAGGGCGCTACTGACCGCTAAGCGGTTCCAATCCCCTTTTAAAGTCCGCTTTTCCCCATGCTCCCACCTCGCATTCAAAGCAAGAAAACGGCAACAATCTGTATTTTCTTCGAGCGAGGCAAATATTGCCCCGTATGTGCGCGTTCGCCTGCAAAGAGGCAGATACAATCACTGCAGTGCCGCTTCCAGCACCAGCCCCGGCCGTCAGAAAACGCCCACTGGCGGAGCCAGCGCTTCCCAGGCTGCCTCCCTCTCTCCCTCCCGTCCTCTCATTGCCAGGCGCGCACACGGGAGCTATAGCACACCGGTTACCTAAAGGGACCGCGGGGAGAGAGGGAAAAGATCCTCCCTATGCGGTCTTATCATTTTAAATATATATTTCCAGCCGCCGAGATCAAAAGGCAGACGCCTTGCGGTGCCTGTGATCGAGACGCCACAGAGCTGCCCCTCCATTTCTGTGGGGCATCCAACACCGTTCCCCCTCGAAGATGTACAGTCCTTTCTCGACGCTCAGCATCACACGTGTTTGCTTCGGCCTTTCCCGCCCTCCCCACCACTTGACACACTGGCAGAAACCCACCGCCGAGCCCTCTGGCTCCCCGCGGGGACGTCGCAGACCCTTGCCCTCAGGTGCAGCGTGGCCCCGGGGCTGCCACCGGCCTTGCTCCGCAGGCACAGGCGCCGCCGCTCGTCAGCGAGCCTGTCGCGCCCGCCAGCCGCCACCCCGAGCTCGTGTTGAGGTCCCCGGGCATCTGGGGTCCCGCCCCGCAGCCCCCGTCGGAGGAGCGCCCCGCAGCCACCGCCGGGCCCTCGGCCGCCGCCTCGCCCGGCCGCAGCCCTCCCGTCCCGCCGGCACGGCGCCTCGAAGGGCTGCGCCACGGCAGCCCTCAGCGGGGCAGCCGACGGGGGAACGACCGGCCAAGGGAAACCTAAAGGCGGGCTCGAATGGGACCGGGGACGAGGACGGCGCTGAAAGTCCCTGCCCCGTGTATTTCGTTTTCGCCCTAAACTCTCTCTGTCCTGGGCGCCAGCGGGCGCCGAGAGGCGGGCGGAATGGTCCGAGCCCACCAGAGTTCACCTCGGGCAGCGGTGAAAGGGGGCCGGCATCGCCCATCGGCCGTGCGGCGTCGCTCAGCCCGGCCGGGGCGCTCCCTTCGGGCCGGGCGGGGTCGTGGCCGCCGTAGAGCCCACGCCCCGCGCCGCCTGTCAGCACGACAGAGTCCCCGGCTGCCCTCCGGGACAGCCTCGCCCCGCAGCCCTGTCCGCGTCGGGCACTGTTCATCACTCGGGCGGCCCGTGCAGCCCGTAGCGCCCCTGCCCTCGCCCCGAGGCGGCGGGGCTCACCCAAGCGGAGGTCGCCGTGCCCGGCCGCCGCCTCCCCTGCCCCGGTGGGCAGCTGTCGGGCAGTGGGGCTTCCCCCGCCCTCGGAGCGGGCGCAGGGGGTCAGCGCCCGCCGCCCGAGCGCCAGCCTAGCAGCTCCCTCGGGGCACCCTCGGCGCCGACCGGCAGCGCGGGGGGCACGTCCCGGGCTCGGCTAAGGGGGGCTGGCGCACGCCGCAGTGCCACCCCGCCGCGGGAGGACGGCGCGGCGGGCGCTTCCTCGCCGTAGGTACCTGGACGGGGCGGAGGGAACCGCGCTCCTCAGACAGACGGCGCGTCCCCCCCGGCGCTCCCACCCGCCAGCGGGCGGAGAAGCGGCCGCCGCGGTGGTGCCCACTCAGCCGGGGCCGCCGCCGTGCCGCTGACAGCAGATTTTGTTGCGATGCGGCCAAACCCCGGCGCAGCCAGGGCGGGCGCTGCCCCACGGAGCGGGACTGGAGCGGACACCGCTGGAACCGTTGCAGACATGGGCGGAAAAGATGTTTCTGTTGCCGCTGCCAGCAGGACACCCGAAAGGCGGGAGATTCTGTTTTCCTCTTATACCTTCCCCGAGATCAGACCTTTGCGCCGTCCGCCGCCACTCCAGGTGCTGCATTACCGGGTCCAGGTGTGTGCGGGAATCCTTCATCGAACTACCGCAGTCTTCCTATTTCCCTTCAAAATTAGGCTCGCTCTTTGGAATTTCGACTCCTGCTTTGAAAACAGTATAAACCTACGCTTTTGGGTTTTATTTTAAATCGTTCAAGTATTTTATATTTATCATTTCAGGACTTCTTTTAATGCTAGAATACACACCAACTCCTGTTAAGAGTCTTTATGTATCACTCTGGAAGGCTGCAAGAGATGTTCCTCTGAAAATAACAACGCTTTCAAATTAAAGTGCATTTGCAGCAGCTGAATGTTCTGTAACAGTGAGAAACAATCCACATAGTCTGCAAGAGGTTTAAAATGCAAAAACATATTAAAGACTCTAATTAAACAAAAAAAAAATCACACAAAACAAATCAAAAAGACTCAGACAGGGCAGGTTTTACTGAACAGTTTCCATCAGCATGGTTCTTAAAACCTCCTGTTGCCTAAAAGTCCTGAACTAAAATGCAGAAAACTGAATCTGCTTTTGTGATTCACTTCCTCTTAGTATATTTATATGACTTTATCAAAACAGTTTAATAACTTCTATTTCACGTGTCTATTTGTGTGAGATGCTTTTATTTAAGTCCAACCACAACATATAGAGGTTTTCCCTGAAAAATGCTGCACAATGACTAGAGATTCATCAAACATTTAAATTTTCCAAGAGAAACTTAGCTAATGGAAACAAAATTTTAGTGAATTGTGTTTTGTTATTGCAGCTTATTTGTTTAGCAATTAACAACTTCTCATTAGAAAATATCTAATACTAAAATGTTTACATTGAAAGAGATAATCAGACTGAAATGACTGACAAAAAAACAAGAGCTAGTCACCCAAAAAAATTAAAGTAACTCCTTTAGATAGATTAGTCCCAAATTGTTCTGTCAATATCAAGAGTAAATTACTGAAACTTTACATCATCAACTTATAATTGTAGAAATCTTGTTTGACTATGCTAATCTATGCTAAATTTCTCAATTGCTGTTCATCCAAACTGCAGTTGTTCAAATATCACTGCCTTAAACTGGATATTTGTATATTTATACAAGGCATGTCAATTGTGCATGTATAAATATGTATGTGTATAATCATCAAACCAGGGAAAACACATTTTGACTTGTAAGAAATCATCAGATATTCTAGAAAAACAACTTTCAGGTTAAGGGTTATTTACAAACTATTCATTTGATTATTTTTCATTAGCCATTAGCAATTCATACCTGATTGGTCACCTGCTTCTTGGCTGGGCAAGCAAAAGTAATCACAGAGAAAAATTAGAAGACAGTGAAAATTAATTTTTAAGCTCTGTACATACATATTTGTAAAATATATTGATTTGTAGACAAGTTAAACATGCTTCATGGCCATCTCAATACCTGAGGATAAATTAGTGATGAATCACATTTGCTCTTCAATGTCAGTTCGGCTTTTCGTTGCTCATTCAGCATCGCAGTTTCCACTGCCATAGAGTGATGATGTCACTGATCCCCCTGTGGTACTAACCATACACCCACTTCATTTAACAGAAAAGCCTCAGCCACTCCAATAGGAACTTCTGCTTTGGAACACTGAGATTTGTTACATCATCCCCTCCTAAACAAGGATTTAAAAAAACTCTGAAATACAATGAAATGCAAGTTAAAATACTCTAATGCATCCCCTTGTACCAGGTGCAATGATTCTGATATAAATGCCCTTTGTCAGTGCAACCATGAGCAAAAGTCTTTAGTAGTATTTGCATGGGTAAATGTGATTTCATGAGAATTCAGGAGTCAGAGTGCCCACTGAAGACATCAGGAGGTCTAGTATTCATTGTACTTAGAGGAACAGGCCTGGTTTGAAAGCAGCAAATAAGCCTGTTTGGCAGTAATTTGGCAATATTAATCAAAATACTTGAAGAAAAACATTGTGGGAAAAAAGTAAAATCAAGTTATAACAAAGATTGTTTGGTATTAAGTAGAGCTTAAACCCAAATATTGTTCTTTCCCAGTTCTGTCTGCTCCATTTTAAGAATGACAGTGACTCATTTTTTATCTGGTCCCACTCTTTTGCCTGATAAATCCTCTTACATCCTCCTTATATCCTAAGAGTTCATTCTATGATGTATGATCAAATCCTTTGGG
>JAWWEW010000112.1:30221487-30252856 GCA_035583185.1 Anabacerthia variegaticeps | reverse complement strand
CCCCCCCCCCCCCCCCCCCCCCCCCCCCCCCCCCCCCCCCCCCCCCCCCAAGAGAAGAAGAAACGAGACAGATTATGTGGAAAGGAAGTTTATAAAAATGTAGGATGACATCAGTAGAAGAGCTGATGGAACTAACCACCTGAATGTGGGTGAGGCAGAAGCAGCCACAATGAAATAGAGAGAAGGCAACCTCCAAAAGGTGGGGCAGGTGGAGCAAAAGGATAAATGGAGCTGAAACCCAAGGTCTTCAGCTGAGTAAATACAGCCACAAATAATTTTTATCCCCAGGGACTTTCTGCTAAATGATCTTACAGAATTAGTAATTATCATCCAGTTACTGAATGGCTCTCACAATTAGAAACCTCCAGAAAGGACATTGTTTCCTAAAGTCTTACTCTATAAGCCTTTAGAATGATTTATATAGAACACCATTTCATATGGGACTCTTTTTACAAAAGAATTATTCTCAAACACCATACTCACGCAAGGAGTAAATTTGTTTAAGGGTTTGTATCAGCCATTTTCTTTGATATAACCCACAATCACTCATCCAAGCCACCTCTTTTCTACAAGAACATTAACTGCAAGTGTTAGTAACATGCAAATGTGCTAACAGCCATCTTGAAAATGTTGTGGGGAATTACCTAGTCCAGGTGCAGAAGAAATACCAGGAGATCCAAAATGAACTGCAATTTGTTCAGAAAATCAAAATAACACATTTTTTAAGACATCCAGGTCTGTTCAGAGATAACTGACATATACAAAAAGGAAAAAAAAAAAAAAAAGGAAAAAAAAGAGTAAATAAATATCTTGTTTTCTGTCAGTAGCTTTTCCATGTTTCTTTATGTCCATTTCTGCTCATCCTTCAACACAGCTGAAAGGTTCCGTGGCTGGAACTGTAAATGATAAAAATTGTCTCTAGAAGCACTATGCTATGTGATGTATGATGGTGGGTGCATTAATAAAGCTGAGAAGACCATGTCTTTTCCTGGCTTTTTTTTTTTTTCCTTTTAGAAACACACAAAACTATGAAAAGTTTTCAGCATTATTTTTCAGGGAAAAACTGTAATTCTTTATGGAAAGAAGATACCCCAAGTACAAAGGTAGGACATATTTAATTGCAAAATTTTCAGGTAGACATACTGCTATATATTAAATTGTAATAAAACGCACAATAAGATTCATTTTAAAATGAAAAAGCTACTGCCAAGGTACAAATGGAAACATTTGCAATAAGTTTACTCAGATTTATTTCCTATAAAAGACTATGAAAGAAGCTAAACAAAACCTTATGAAGCCATCTACCATTTTGTGCTATCCTATGCAGTACAAAGCTCAGATATTTATTGGTTTTATTGAAAAGGTGTCCAGAAAGTGAAATGTCTTTTTAGGTTTAAGTTACTTTTATTAAAGCAAAGACCACCCTTCCAGAAAAACTGTCCTTTAAATAAATTAAAACTCCAGTAGCAGCTCTCTTTACTGAGATGCTCTATTATAAAGCCAAAGCATCATAAACACTGCAAGCTCTTTGATACAAAGACCGTCTTTTGAATCATGTCCAGCAGAACAGGATCCTGGCCTGGGACCAGGGCCTCTGAGGTACTAATGAAACACAAACAGCAAACGACGTAATGGTTGGCATGGTAGGCAACAGCACTGTTGTTACCTAGTACTATTGAAATAGCCATTTTTATTACAAGAGAAATAAATAGGGTTATCAGGATTTTTTTAATTCTGTGTTTCTGTTTTCATACTGAAATCTGGAGTTAATCTACAGCAGAACTTTGTTATAATTTGCTATCTGCTAGAGACAAATAAGTTATTTCAATTCTGTGTTCAATTAGAACATAGAAATTCTATTCTTTACATGAATTAAAGAACAGATTTAACAAAAATCTAAAAGCAAAAGTTCATACTGACTTATAATGTACTCATTCACCACGAGTTATGTGTGCATCTTGCTAGCACGTCGCACAGATCATAGGCGGCTACTGTCTCAACAGGGATGCCAGCTTTCCCCCATAAATCTCTCTTGCAACCCCTTTCACTTTTCCAAATTTTACAACCAGTAAAAAGAATCAGACTTTCCCCCAAGACCGTTTTCACAGTTCATGAGAAGTTCTACTGCTCCATCACTGGCAAATTCTCAACTCTGAGTTTAACTGTAAGAATTTGTTCTCTTTGATATTAATAGCAGATGCTAAAAAAAAAAAAAAAAGGGGGGGGGGGGGGGAGCTGAGTCAGACCTTCAGAATTACCTACAAAGAAATCAACTTTACATTGAATTGAAGCACCTTGTGATGTTTGAGCACTGCTCCAGGGAAACAAGTGGTTTTTAGAACAATGCTTCATCCTTTTCACTTGAATTCCTCCTCCCTTCAGTTGCAGTAACTACCAAACTACTCCCTGTGAGGAACAGGACTTTTTTCCTGCCCCTCTGTTAAAAAGTCATACCAGAAACTGTGGCTGTTGATAGTGAAATGCAGTCACTAGCTTTCAGAACTAACACCCTGATGAGACCAAAAGTGCAAAGAAACGCATACTTCTAGCTACCACAGACTATTTAACATGTTTTCTAGAACAGTTTGGTTTCAAATCCATGCTCTGTTTCTATGCAGAAAGATACCTTTGCAATCCTGAAAACTAGAAAGCTTGACTTTGAAAAGAAAGTTTGAATTGAGTTTGTTGTGCACACACAGCTGTCATATGTGAGCTCTGACTCCTGCTGCTGTAACATGCATTCATTCAGCACCACAACCAAGCTGATAAAATTGAGAAGAGTTTATTATCTAAATAACTTTTCTCTTTTCCATTCTCATTTTAGAGACCAACAAATTCAACACAGTTTATTTCTTTATAGCAGTGCACATGCACACACTATAAACATGTAACTGCTGTCTTTATATTCCACCCTAGGACATACTTGCTATCTTTTTCTTGCCTGTTCTTCACATTTCTCCCTCCATTTTTTTCCTCTTTTTTCTTTTTCCCTCTCTCTCTCACACACACAGGTACAGTATTTCTCTAGCTGCAGAATCAACATAACAATACAGATTTCCTTTAGACAGTACTTTAATACCAGCATGTGAAAAGCACCACACAGGAGGCTGGGGTATTACTGCCATCCTCCCTGAACAAAACACCATCTCACATACACAACTCCAGACCACTGCAGACAAGCTTATTTGATTCAGTACAATTCTTCTCCTCTAGAAATAAGACACTGCTGTAATATATTTTTATTCAATCTCTTTTATCTCTTAGTTTACTTATTCCCCATTTTGTCCTTTGCCATCATCCAGCAGCCCTTGTTATTCCAATAGCTTTCTCTCCCTCTTGCATGATCCATCCTTCTCTCCACTTTACCATTTCTCCCCATGCTGCCATTATCTGCTACATCTCAGCAAACATACTTTAAGCTGGCAATATCCCTGTTCTCTCAGCTGCATCAAGCTCTTCACCTGCTTTCCCTGTACTACTTACAAAGTCTCTCTCCAGCAGAAGTACTTCCTGCTTTCTGCTGGCCAGGTCCCACAAAAAGCTCTGATGCTCATAAGGGAAGGGGACTCTTCTCAAACCTTGGGTCTAAATAAAGGTCAGCTGTTGAAGCAGAGGAAGAGGAAGGACAAAGACGCCTGGGGCTGCCTATGGAGGAGGCTTTAGGATGGTAGAAATGAAGCAGCATTATCTTATCAGCTTGGCCATAGAGACAGGGAATTGTTCATCTCTCCTGCTTGATACTGGTTCTCTGGGAGACTGAGTACAGACCATGGAGCTCAAGCAGAACAAATAGGAAACATCCTACTCCCATAATAAAAAGATTGGCAGCCCAGAAATAAAATAGGCACAAGTAACTTCTTCATGTGTTTTCCTTAAAAAGAAAGTAAAACTAGATTCTATCACTATAACTGACAGGAGTCCTGTTCAGGCTAGGAAGCTTTATATTCATGCTAGCCAAACAGGATGGGAATTTAAAAATTTATTGATTACTCTATTATACAGAAAACAAATATAGAGCAGTATACTGCAATTATGTTTGGAAAGAACAGACCTGAGTATGTGGCAGGTTTTTGGAAACAGTTCATTTGAACTGATTTTTTTTCTTTTTCTGAAAATTTTATGCACCTTTAGTACAAAATCAAAAGGGAAAGCACAGTTTAACCTACTTGAAGCAATCTCTACAGTATCCTTAGCTCAGCTTTCTCTGGCTGGACACAGTCTGCAGAGATGCAAATGCTGCACCTTGGGTCTGACTATTTTTGAGGCAAAGCAACAATGTGGCTCCCACCAAACCTCATAACTCAGAATCTCTGCCCTGGGAAAGCTTCTGTCAGGCCCTCTAGTTTGTATTTTCTTATGAGCACAAAAAGTAAATCACACAGTAGCCCCAACACCCAAGTTACATCAGGCTATCTCCACATCTGAAATGGCTCATGCACACTCAGATATAATTATCTATCATTACCTTCTGGGCTTTTTTCAGTACAGATTGACAGCCAGACAAAACAAGCCATTAATGCAGGAGCAACTTTGGGTTTATTTCTGGAGGAAGGATTCCTTTGTGAGACTGTAGACCTTCCATTTAACTTAAGCTCTATGTGGAGTTTTCACCCACAGTTACTCTAACCTAAGTTGTGGTTTGACTGGATAGGGCTTCACTAAATAAAATCTGAAGGATTTTATTAGAAAAGCAGAACATTTTGCTGCCAATAGCTTTTCCTCCTTACCAGCACATGATCTACATATGGCTTATCACAATACAAACTCAGAACTGGAGACCATTTTTCTCACTTACAGAACTATCGGAGTTGATTTTCTGACTATTTCACCCCCATGTGTCTCTAAAATAATAGGATAACATTAATGCAACTGTAAATGGTTGAGCAGGGCTTTAAATTAAGGGGAAAGGGAGCCACAGGAACCTTTAAATGGTGTAGGACACAAAAATGAGACAATCAGGCAGAATTTTAGTGAGAGCTTGGAAAGCCTGGGAAATGGCATCTGCCATAGAAGGGAAATCCACCCACTGCCTCCTTGCCTAAAACCCAGGCTCTGGCTTCAGGCACTGCCACGTGGAGCCCACCACTCTCTTCCAAGTCAGTGGAGGTCTGAATTAGAGGCCTGCAAGGGATCCCTTTATCCCTGACATCAGTCCCTACTATTATAGACTGGTCACACACCCAAAAATCAGTTACCTGGCTTCCAGTGCCTCAGTAAAGTGGTCAGAATCTCACTCTATCTATTCCTATTTTCCAGCCAAAATAAATATATGGCTATTTTTTTTTTTTTTTTTTACCAGCTTTAAGTATATCATCCACCTTTTTGATATGTGGTATTTAAAAGGAGCAGTAGTGTCTTTCCCAGACCATTTCTCTTCACTAATTGAGGCACAATATACCATTCCTTCATACAACAGTAGCTGTGCCTCCTGATGTCCCACTTTAAAAGCCCTTCACTATACCTCTTCCAGGTGGAATTCATCTTTCCTCAGTACAAGTGGCTACAGTTGCAGAGAAGTTCTTGCTAAGGCTTTGCAGACAGGCTCTTGGTAATGTTTTAGAGGGAGATTAAAAATTTGCTCAGTTCTTTTGGAGAAATTTTGCCTGATATGTCATGGTCACAGTACTGGAGAAGTGGGAGGAATCACTGTTGCCCAAGTCATTTTGTGATGAACATAGCCATGAGGACTTTCTTCCCTCTTGGTTGTTTCCAGCTGATGAGCTCAAAGACAATATTCATATTTGTCCCTAGGCGAATGATTTTGCACTTTGTACTCCTATGTTTCATCCTGCTTCCAGTCACACAGACTTCAGAGCTCTCTGAATCATACCAAAATCTCTACCAGTTCCCCTCTGTGCAGAAAATGGCCTCTCAAATTGTATAACTACAAACTCTGCTAACACACCCTTACTTGCATATAAAAAAGAAAATACAAAACGAGTTCAGTCCCCAAACAAATTCTTGCTAAATTCAATTTGTAATCTTCCTTATGCCATCAGGGCATTTGTCCTCCTTTTACCTGTAAGCACTTCAGTCTCAGGTGATCTACAGCACCCAGCATTTCTGCAGACTTCAAAAATACTCAAGATGTTGCCTGACAGCTCTGCGAAACAGGGAAGCATTATTCACTAATGCTGCCTTACAGAGGAAGAAACATTGAAGTTTAATTTTTTTTTACTCCTAAAATTTTGCAGGAAGTTTTAAAAAATAATCATAAAAGACCGCTGAAAAAGTGACACAGATGTATTCTGGTCCCCCCTCTATTCCTCTGCCTCCAATATCACCCTCTGTTTTCTCATCCATTGCACGTATGAGGAAGGAGTCCAGCCTGGGTCTGGCTTCAGGCAGAGGCAAAGTAAGCAGATCCCGAAAGCCGCAGACTGCCAGAGGGCACCTGGCTGCCTGCTCTGCCTTTCCAGGAAGGCAAGCAGACAAGCTCTTCCAGCAGGGTAGCCACCCAAAGAGCACAACTCCAGCCCTGCCTAAAAAGCCTCCTGCTGTCTCAGCCACTGAGGGGATGATCACAATGCATGGCTTGTCCTTAGTGCCTGCTGTCCTGGTTTTTTAAGGAAAAGAAACTTCTGCTCTCCTTTGTTTTCCCTCTTCCCATGGCCATTTTTCTTTGTTATACGTGACAGCGAACAGTTTTTAAAGCAAACCCTCATATTCAACAGAAGTGTAACTTTTCAAAACAACGCTCATGGCTGAGATCAAACCATTCTTCCTTGTCATTGAACTACCAGTCTTCTACACAAGTCTGATCTACCAAATATTAATTTACAATGTACATAAATGACTTAATTTAATCTGAGAAGGGATTTAGAAACTCCAAACAACAGCAACTGACCTGTTATTTGACTAAAAAAGAAGCCAAAAAACCTTACAAAAACCCACCAACTTCTTGGCTTACTTTTCACTCATAGTGAAAGGCAAAAAAGTCCCCACCTCCCCAGTTGTACCTACCTTCTTGTAAGTGAGAACTTGTTCTTTGTAAACAGATATCTGGCCTGGCCTGGGTGTAGAAGGAAGATTCCATCCTAAAGATTAGTGCATTGTTAATAGTAACAGCTTTTATGAGATCACTGCATTACTCTGCCAAGTGAAATTATTTGATCCACGTGAACCATGCTGAAGCCTGACACACAGTTTGAAGTGCTTCTGAAGTTTTTCTTAGATTTTTTCCAATAGTTGGGCTTCAGGCAGCAACATAAACGTAAACAATAGAGCAGCAGCTGCTGCAGATGCGCTGACCTGTACTTTTTGGGACACAAATGATCCAACCTAAGCAGGATTTATTACAGCTGCTACTTCTGTCTATACTGTGTATCAGATTCAGTTTTTCAAAAGGCATTTTAAAACTGATCTTGTTTTGAGTAACAACAATAAAAAAGTTAATTCACACTATTACTCTTCCATGAAAGTCAGCACAGCTATGTTTCAGCAAAGATATTTCTCTGTAGAAAAGAGATATCCGTGTACACTACTTCCCCAGCTCTCTATAGCACTTCAAGGAAATGCACGAATAAGTGTAGGACGGAATGGAAAAACCTAGAAATATGATGTATGAAAGTATACAAAGAAAAAGGAAAAACAGCTGTGCTATCAGATGACATGTTAGAATTCGTAAGGAAGGGAAATGTAGAGAACAGGAATGGAAAAGTAAGTAGACTCAAGTGGAGTCACTATCTTGAAGCTCTGGGGGAGTATTTTCCTGTTTAGCTAGCAGGTATTTTAAATTATACCACACCCTTGCAGCAGTTTCAGGCAATTAGAAATGTACTTGTACAATGGACCCTTCATGTCCTTACTTCCCAAACCATAAAACTATCTTCTTGGTGAAACAACCAAGCTAAACAATGATAATTCACTCATTTGCCCACATGAAAGATTGTGTCCTTGCTTTGCCTGAAACATTGCACCTGATTCTTTTCTGCTTTGTGCCAGCATAAAGCCATGGACTACAATGGATTGGGTTATTTCCACAGCAATCAAAGAGAAAAGCCAGACCACATGGTTTTGGCCTTTTCTCCCAGTCCTTTCCTTGTCCAACTGCTTTATTCACTCCTTGTAATACTTCCATTTTTTTTTTTCAATATCAAAGCCTCTCCAACTGCAGTTTACAGGGATCTGGCTGAGAGTAAGTTTTCTTTCTTCCTAGGGCAAAAAATGCAAGAAGCTATCTAAGCCTTATGCTGCAGGTGAATACTTGCTGCAGTTACATGAGACAAGCAGATCCATTTCTCTATGAACACTGGAAGTTTAGGAATACACATGCAGGTAATTGAATTGCGTGAAATGAGCAGCAGTGAATAACTTCAAGCCCACCACTCCAATTAGATGAATCTACCAGATGGAAAATCACTTAAAAAGCTAACAAGACTGTCATATTTTGCTGATTCGTCAACATGTGCCTTCTAAGCATGTTTGAAAACAAAACAAAGCAAAACAAATTCCTCTGAAAGCCAGAGAAAGCAGAATTACAACTGGGCTTTTCACACATGAGATCAAACCAAACTGCCCACGTTTGAATACCCAGTATTTAGACATTAGGTACATTTTTCAAGCCCTGCATTAACTGCAGAATGAAAGGGATTTCTTTGTAGTTCTTTACAATAAGTTTTATTTTAAAAGAAAGTCATGTGGGACAAAAGGAATAGATAGCATACGAAAGCCCGTTTGTACTTAATAAACCAAAGAATCTGTTTAAGGCTCACTCCTCCTTGGTATCACTGTCTGATTATGTTACTCACCACAAATTATGATGGGGATAATTCCAACTTTGCAGATAACTTCAAAAGCATTCTGTGCTGCTGTTTGGGAAATGCTGTGTTTACTTGGAAAATAGTTTTTTCTGATTTTTTTTTTATTTTTGGCATCATTATTTGTACTTCCCATAAAATCCCAATGAAATGGGTTTTTTTAATCCACTGGTATGCATTATTGATCATGGTTTTGTTAGAATTTTGCATATTCCAAGCACAAACATTGACCGAGCATCCTCAGCTGACAGGTCATTTCAGCCCATGTTTAATCCTTTGAACATTTTTTTCCTTGGGTGTTTCAGGACTCTGTGAACAACATGTTTTTACAAATGGCTATGCACACAGAGCTAGCTAAAAAATTAACACTGAATATTGAGGTATACTTAAACACTTGGGTATGGTGACTGTACCTGGTTGTTTTCAGAAACTTGAGGAGTCAGACTAGTGTAATGTAGTTAAAAACTAAAAAAGTTTCCTTCTTCTCCAGAAATGCTAAAACTGTATAACTGGTTAAAATACTTAGAATATGCAATGTGTAACCAAGCTGTTGGAATCACTGCTATTTATAAAGTGAGGTGTTTATAGACAGCTAACAAGGTTAAGCTTGAAATTAGAAAAGCAGTTCACCTAAGTTTCAGAATTCAGGTTGGTAATTCAATGAATGAGGCGAGAGATAATCTTCTCTCATGAGCAGGTCATTCCAGAGGTTACATCACTGAGATTTCCTGCAGGTTATTCCAAAGTTTCTAAGAGTGGACTCTTCTCAAAGCATGCCAAGATCACTAGACAAGCTTATCTGCAATGGCTTCTATGTTTCTAGCAACGCTAATATTGGGGGAAAATTGCTGAGGAAAAGTTTAACCAGAGCAATGGTGCACTTCACACAAAGGAATTTCGCAGTACAGAAGACAAATAAGGATTTTAGAACAAAGACCAACAAACAGAGTGCATTCCCAAAGAGTAACTGGCTGGAACAGTTGGTTTAACTTGTTCTGTGTGATAAAACAGTACCTAAGAGTAGGAAGCAATCTAAAAATACTAGTGTTCATATGTTAGCAATAGTGGTTTTGCACAACATTAAAATACTGTCAGAAAGTAAAGAATAAAGCATGTAGCATAAATGTAAGAGTTGCCAAATGTCACTGTCCCATATTGTTAGAAACTCTGAAATACACATGATCACAAGTGCCTTCTGGACACTGATTTTCTGCCTTACTGTCTTGCTCCTTCCCCCACCTCCAGTCACCAGTTTTTCTTTGCAGCTCCATGAATCACAAAATTGAATGCACTCTGAATCACCTCAACACTCATCCAAAAGGTAATTCCCCAAGCAATAATTTGCTTGATGTGGTGATTGCAAACAACATATCCATGGCTGAGGCACAAGATGCTGCCTGTTACCACCAGTCAGTTTTGGCCACCAAGGACAGCTGAGCTCAGCTGGGAAAAATACGCCATCTTTTAGAAAGTTTAGCTATTTCACTCCCTTGATTTTTTTTCCAAAATGAATATGTTTACAAAAACAAACAAACAAATAAACAAAGAACAAAACAAAAAACACAGACAAAACCAAACAAGTTATTTTAAAGCTGTCTGCAATTTAAAAATCTAGACATGAAAATAAAGGGACTTGTGAATACTGAAAAAAGATCACCAAAATATCTTAAAATACCAGATTTTAAAGACCCCAACCTTCATGTTCAAGAATCTGCACTTCATAGTCATGCTGGGAGACATTTTTGTGACAACTTGATACATCTAAACATAGATAGCATCTTTTTCTGATCTGTTCCACAAATTGGAACAGGTTTAAAATGAGAAATAAAAAAAAAATTACTTTCTCTCACAGTAGAGCAGCTTCTCTTGGAGATGAATGGGCTAAGAAAGGACACTGAGAAGGCACAGAAGGCACTCCTGGACTGGGGATGGCACTTTGCTCCAGAATTAGCTCTCCTTCTGACAAACCATCTTCTTCCACCTGATGGGACAGGAATTCTGCTCTACTGCCTGTCCTCTTCATTCAGTCCCTCAGATGGAATAAGCTGCTGGCACCCTGCTCTCTCATCCCAATCTCTGCTGACAGAAGAACCATTGCATTTTACCTAGTTATCCAAACTGTTAGCAGTTTGGCCCTTTTCCTTCTCCCTTAATAACGGCCTGCAATGATGAGGTAAAATTGATGACCCAAAGTTGTACTGCCAACCTCTGACTCTTCATGCAAACAGTCATCACCTCTACCAGGAAACAGGAGGTATTTGTCAGCAACAGGTGATGGAAGTTCCTTACACCTTCTTTTTATGTTGGAAATCTAATAGATGTGTCTGTTCTCTATTTCTGTAGTTGTGAGCATTGCTGAGATTGTTTTTATGTCCTTATCCTTCATGTCTTTGTACATGGAGCTTTTCTTTCTTGTCTTTCTGAGTTGCCCCTTGACAGATCTTGCATGTTTGAGTTTCAAGGAGCTGGTACCTTATTTCACTTTAGCATCTTTGTGACTGTGCATGAATCATGGCTGCAATGGTGAGCAAAATTAAAGACTCCACAGAAAGGTCTTAGATAAATCCTGCTTCATGTACCTTTAAACAACATCATCCTTTCTCTCTGTGCAATCACTGCAACTCTGGAGTGAGGCCTTGGTCTCCAGAGGTGCCAAGTGGACTCTGGCCCCAGAAAGAGAATTCAGTCCCCTCCAGAACCAACCAAACTTGTCCAGGGTGCCAAGATCTGCACTGTCACCTGCATTCATCCCTCACCTCTTAGCCAATGCCAAACGCCTTACTTTTACTTTTCAGGGCCTCTCTACAAGTAAATCCCCTTTCTGCCTGCCCATCCTCCTCCTCTTGCTGTCTCCATCTGCTCAGCCTGGCCCTCCCCACTTCCATTCACTTCCTCCTTCCATTCCTTTTGTGTTCGACTCACATGCCTGCTTGCGAGCTCTTTTCATGCTGTCTCTGTGCCTGGATTTCTCTTCTTAAACCCCATCTGGCATGCATTCACTCTTTCTTCCTCCCACCTTATTCCCCTTCACAAAATTAACTTCCATGAGACTTAAACAGTGGCCTCTGCCACATTCAGAAAAATGCCTTTAAACTTATTCATATTAATCTGGAAAACTCACTAGCATCAGTCATCTGAATTACTTTTTCCAGTAAACATGCTGGTCTCGCCTCTATTTCTTTTCTCCCCTCTTCCCTCTCACCCCCCCTCCATGTTGCCCTTCTCTCTTGTTTGTTCTCCTTTTAACTTGAGCTGGAAGCTTTTCAGGGAATCTTTATCTCCATCCAAAAGTGCAGTGCATGTTCATGAAACAGAGGATTGAGATGAGTGGAACCAAAACTCCTAACTCCTAACTCCAGGCACTCTTGAAGACCCTACAGCTGAGCTGTGTTGTTAAATACCAGCCGGAAAGAGTAAGTTGAGAAATTACAATTAGAGATTTGGCTTGTTTCAAGAAGTGATTACCTGAAGTAAAATCTGGTAACCTTTTCTTTGACAACAGTTGGTGTTTTGCCTTCCCAACTGAAGGCAACAGAATCTACCAGGAACTTCTGTCTTCCAGCACACAGTAGGAGCACAAAGCATAACCCAGGCTCCCCAAGATCTCCCGACCTGGTATGAATGACCCTTTTTAAAACTCAGGATGAGTGCATTTTACACACTCTCCACATAACCATGCCACACCTTGAACTCCTCTTCCACAAACACCAACCACTGAATTTAACTGCTAACACAGGAGCAGTGTGCTGCTCAATTTGTAGCCAGGTAACCACATCTGTCTGCCCTGCCTTCTCCATTTTGAGTATACCCAAACATGAGCTGTGAAGACTATTTCTTCCTCTGAACATACAAAAGAAAGTAAAGATGTGTAGGCCACTTGATTATTTATATAATGGTAGCACTTAAGAGGGCCTGTGGGAACCCACGCACTGTGAAACTCCTACTCTGGTGAGTCTGTCACCCAAACCCTCTAAGGATGTTACCAGTGAAGACAATTCCACTGCTGGGGAAAACACTTTGGAAAAGCAGAGATGGAAGGCACAGAGGCCAGGGACAAGAATGACAGGCAAGGATGGCTCCTGACCAGCTCTGAAGTGGGGAGGAAGCAAACGTCTTGTGACAGAGGCACAACTGACTCTCCTGCCTATCCCTTTAGCAGTCCCCAATGGCAATTTGAAACCATACAGTTAACGCATAACAGTTTGCATCAACACAATAGTCTAGCATCAAACACAAAAAGCAGCACGTTTGCATGTTGGCAGTGTAATACTGAATTAGCATTTTCAGAAACAACAAAGGAAGAGCAAAAAGATACCAAAACAACTTCTTTTGCAGGGTAGAGCATCAAAATCAGTGTAACGGTACAAAACTAGACTGGAATGGGTGTCTCAGGAGACTGGTAATAGCAATAACATTTCACCTTGAGACTGACCAGACTAATAATTGAGTTATTAATGTCCTAAGTCTCAGTACAGAATTCCTCACCCCTTAAGAAAAGGTGTTTTATTTCATGCACAGGGAGATGTTTCTGTCAAGCACAGCTCAAACCTTTCTCTGTGCTCCAATGGCTTTCTGTCTGCCTGTAGGGCAATAATGGTTACAAATAATTTCTGTAAAAAGGAAGACAATCACACCTTGAAAACACATTTCAGGGATGAAAAATTATTAACAAGCCTGCTCAGTAGCTTCAGTGAAAGAAACAGAGGGTTGAATTGCTTTCAGATTTAATTCTCTTTATGCATTTTTGAGAGTTCTTCCAGTTAGCACAGAAGAAAACATGACACTGCTTCTGTGCTTAAATCTCAGTCCAGGCCTGCCAGTCTCAAAGCTCTTGGAGGAGCAGATGGAGTTTCCACAAATGGGATGACTTCGGCATCCCAGAATAAACCCCCTGTAATCCAGGAGGAAGTAGTTAGTGACCTGCTGAGCCATTTAGACACTCACAGGTCTATAAGACCTGATGGTATTCATCCAAGGGTACTGAGGGAGGTGATGGAAGAGCTCACTAAGCCACTCTCCTTCATTTATCATCAGTCCTGGCTAGCCAGGGAGGTCCCGGATTACTGGAGGTTGGCCAATGTGACACTCACCCACAAGAAGAGCCCGAAGGAAGATCTGGGAAAGTATAGGCTTGTCAACCTGACCTTGGTGCCCGTCAAGGTTATGGAACAGATCATCTTGGCACATACAGGACAACCAAGGGATCAGGCCCAGCCCAGCATGGGTTTAGGAAAGGTTCTACCAGACCAAACTGATCTCCTTTTATGAGCAGGTAACCCACTTAGGATGAGGGAAAGGCTGTGGATGTAGTCTACCTGGACTTCAGCAAAGACTGTCTCACATGGCATTCTGGAGAAACTGCCAGTCCATGTCTTGGACAGGTGCACTCTTTGTTGTGTTTTACAGGATTTCAGGCATCAGTTGGGTTAAAAACCATCTGGATGGCCAAGCCCAGAGGGTGGTGGTGAATGGTGCCACATCCAGTTGGCAGTTGGTCACTAGTGAGGTTCCTCAAGGCTCAGTGTTGGGTCCAGTCCTGTTTGATATCTTTACTGATGATCTGGACAAGGGGATAAAGGTGCATTCTCAGTCAGTTTAAGGATGACATCAGGTTGGGTGAGGTTTTGATCTGGACAGGCTGGATTGATGGGCTGAGGCCAGTGGTATGATGTTCAACAAGGCAAAGTGCTGGGATCTACACTTTGGCTATAATATCTCCCTGCAGTGCTATAAGCTGGGGAAAGAGTGACTAGAAAGCTGCCCAGTGGAAAAGTGCTTGGGGGTGCTGGTTGACAGCCTGCTGAACATGCCAGCCTGTTCAGCAGTGTACCCAAGTGGCCAAGAAGGCCAATGGGATCTTGGCCTGTATCAACAATAGTGTGGTCAGCAGGACCAGGGAAGTGATTGTTTCTCTATACTCAGCACTGGTGGGGCCACACCTTGAATCCTGTGTCCAGTTCTGGGTCCCTCACTACAAGAAAGACATTGAGGTGCCGGAGCAAGTGCAGGGTAGGGCAATGGAGCTTGGGAGGGGTCTAGAGAGTTCGTCCTATGAGGCGTGGCTGAGGGAGCTGGGGTTGTTTTGCCTGGAGAAAAGGAAGCTCGGGGGGACCTTATCAGTCTCTAGAACTACTTGAAAGGAGGTTGTAGCCAGGTGAGGGTCAGCCTCTTCTCTCAGGCAACTAGTGACAGAATGAGAGGACGTAGTCTCAATTTGTGCAAGAGAAGGTTCAGGGTGGACATGAGGAGGAATTTCTTCATGAAAATGGTTGTTAAACATTGGAATGGACAACCCAGGGAGGTGGTGGAGTCACCATCCCTGAAGGTGTTTAGGAATTGACTGGATGTGGTACTTAGTGCCATGGTCTAGTTGACAAGGTGATGATCTGTCAAAAGTTGGACTCGCTGATCTTAGAGGTCTTTTTCAACATAAATGAAATGATTCTGTAATCTTGTTGGCATTTTCACAGGCCAGAATTATTATTTTAAAGAGCAATCACAATTTCCCATCTGAAAATAAATTTAGCCTTTGGGAGATTGATTATCACTAACTGTTAGAGGAATCTCAAGACTCCTCCTTCCAGCTTACTGACCGTCAGTTACTAACTGGTTGTCAAGAACATGATTCTTATTCATGGAGAAGTTTTATGAGAGGGTGCAATTAATCAAAGCATCTGACTGCATGAAAGTGCTAACACCCACGAAAGCCAATTTTCAAGGAGTGGTAAAGCCTCATGGACTTTTCTAATAGTACTACAAAATCTATTTCATCAACAATTCATCCCTGAGTTTTTATCTCTGCTAAACCAGCAGAACCCCAGGAATAGTCCTGGAGTTTGAGAGAGTGATGACAGCAGACTGTGTTTAGCAACCACTATATATTTCCTTAAAATTCACTAGAATTTTACTAAATTTTTTATTATCTTTCATTAAGAAGAGCATTGCATTGTATCATTATGAAGCAGCACTTGCTGAAACTGGATTTTTTTATTTATTTTAGACTTCACTTAGACTATGTATTTACCAGTTATCTTGTCAGGGCTTTGAAGGAGTCTACTGTTCTGCATTCAAGCACTATGACAAACCAGCACAGCAGACCTCTGTTTTGGGTTAGTCCAAGGTAATTCTGGAAAAAAAATAGCAGTGGTCAGCACAGAGGACACAGATTAAGTACCTTAAAACCACAATTTTCAATTGACTTTTCGTCACTGCGGTTTAGCAGCAATCTCTGTCCCATGCAAACAATAGCACTGTGGTGTCCTCCCAGTGTTTGCAGTGCCACAGTGACAAGACAAGCAATTTTTTTATCAAGGGAATACTAGGGTAGAGAAAGACTTCATGGAGCCTCCATGCAGTGTGCATCAAAGTCAGGGAGCAGGAGAGATTAATGAAAACCTGATCTAAAGCACCTTGTTACTTTACAGTCATAGTCTAATATGCTGTAGCCATAACACAATGTTAAGATGTAGTTGGTTTAGCCACTGGTGTGAAAGACTAAGTTTTATTTTGGTGCCTTTTAATAAGAGGGAAGGAAATGCCTCACATTGCTCAGCAATGATTCCTTTGGGCAATTAGGAAAGACATCAACAGGCTAGAGGGAGGTTTGCCCAGAAAAATGAAGAGCGCAGGCCAGAAAGCAACAACAGCAGACCCTTGGAGGTTTGAAAGTAACATGAAGGATACCCAGAGGCAAGACCGGGAACATCTTAAATCAGGGAAAACAGCAGTAGCTGCATAAAGCCCATGCTGTTTTCTGTTTTCAGGTTTACAAAAGTTTCTGCAAATGAGTAAGCCATGTGAAAACGTTAAAAGGTTAGAGATAAGACATGGAGTAAACTCAGCTGTATCTGTGTCACAACCAGCAATATGCTGCATTCCTAACTAGAAGATCCTGGATACATTTTGGAAGGGACTCAGGCTGCCAGGCTCAAAGCCAACACAATCTGTGGGTGGGTGCTGGATGCTTGCCTTGAAATCCTCTCTTTGCCAGCGAACCTATGGAGTAACAATGGCATCAGTTTTGGAGGGAGATTTCATTATGTTTAAAGCTAGGAGAGACCATGTGTTGATCTATTGTGACCTCCTGCCATTAAATTTCACTACTGCACTTTCTGTTGAGAATGACGATTTTGGTTATAATAAAGCAATCGATTCTTCAGTCAATCAAGCTATCTCTGTGCTGCAGGACTACAAGCAGGAAAGGAAGATAGAGCTCAAATCCTTGCAATCACAGGTGTGGTACAACAACACATTCCTATCCTAAGAGAAAATCAAGTTGATTTCCAGGTCTCAGCTCAGTGACCAGGTGAATAATTTTTTCCCCTGGCAGATCCAAATCTGATCAGCAGTTTCATGTGGGATATAAGACTATGAGACACTAGACAGGTATCTTAAAATGAGAACTACCTCTACTACTACCCTATCAGATCTCTCATCTACAACAGTGTCCTGTCCTTGAGAAGTCAAAAAAAGATGAAAACCACTCCTAGAATACATAAATATCCTTCCTAACCCCTGTGGGCAGCCAGACAAAGCCCTAGAGCATGAGATTTTATTTTAACACCAGGACATCTTCCAGAAAGGAAATGGGGGAAGACAACAGGATGGAAAGATGAAGTTAAAAAACACAGCACTGCCTCAGTTGCAAATAAACCTGCCACTTTCTGTATCCAGTACACTGTGTGAGGAACTTACAGGGTAGGCATTTTTGAAGATCACACTCAGAGGTAAAATCACATTATAAACTCCAAATCTCTTCTTCTAGCCCTGTCCAACCTTTGAAAATCAGCAGCAGAAGGAATTTCTAAAAAAGAATTTAAAAGAAGGTAGACTAAGCCCACTGAGATGATAACATGAGAAATAAACATAACAGAAACCCAAAAAATGAGAGAACAAACTAGGCTCACTGAGAGATAACAAAGCAACTATTAATATGAAAGTGGAATATTGAACAAGTTTGTTCTGTATGTGAGGAAATAAATATTAAAAATGCAACAACATTTTCAGGTGAACTAGTGAGTGCCAGGAGCAGAAAAATGTAATGAATGAGGGGCAAGCAAGCATATTTTAGGGACAGAGGGAGATGAAGTGCTATGTCAGCATGAGTTACCTAGAGATGAAAGATGAAAAACATGACTCATTCACTATTTGTAGAAGTATTTTCCAAGTATTTGCAAACAGACACCATAGTTCCAGCATTTAGCAAATAAAGATTCTAAAAGATAGGCTGACATTATCTTTCCAAAAGACTAACACCTACATTTCTTTTAAACCCTCTGAGATATTTATGAGTAGCCAGGGGGTGCACTTGGAATTGTGAAATTTAATTAGTGAGTCACTACAGAATTATGAAGCATAAATCAGGTCAAATTCATTTTTATGCATTAGCTGTTGGTCTTGATTCAGGCAAGGAACCAACAGATCCAACCTAACAGACCTTCAAGGATATTTGCTTTTTAATCAAGTTCCATGTGGACTGGATTGCCAAATAATCCCTTTCATTCATTAACGGCAATTTCAAGAAATGGGCCCCATTCTGTAGCTGACATGTTAAAAAGCCCATCAGCTATCACCATTGGGAGAGCTTTTTATATAAAGAACAGGAGCATGGAGGCAGATACCTAAATCTGGAGGGTTTGTACCCTGCCCTGGAGCTCGTGAGGAGCAGACCACTGACAGGGCTCTATCCTCATCATTCATTGATGATTTACATCAAATACTAGAACTTCACCATCCCTTACACTGTACTCTCCAGGCAAGGCTCTCCCAGCAGTTTCCAAAGGCAGCTGTAGCACACAGACAACCAGAGCTGGGCAAGTCTCGGCGATTCATCTCAAGTCACACAGCATGCATCTGGGTTTGTGCTGGGGAAGCAGTCATGGTTTCACCAATGGGAAATATGAGAAAAAAACATCAGTGGATTTCAAAGATGTGCTCATTTCTATCAAGGTCATGCTGAGGGCTATTGCCAGCATCATTCATGCTACTGCAGCAGCAGAATTTTTTCCTTGGATCCCTCCTCTGTTTCTAGCTCCTTTTATTGTGGAAAAATTCACATGGTCTTGCTCTTGTCACCAGAAATACTCATCTCTCTGCCCATACTCCCTGTGCTCATCAATCTTTTCACCTCCCTCTACCAGTCAGTCTCTGATCTGATGATTTTGGCAGCTTCTGCCTCCCATTCTCTACTTACAGCAGAACAGCATTAATGAATGCTAGCAGCTACTTAATTGCAATGAGGATACCATGCTTTATAAACCCAAGCAAATAATATGGAAGTAGCATCCAATCACACTGTGCTGTGGTTGTCTGGTACCAAAAATGGTGGTAATATGAAATATCTGAGCAGGGCAAGGAGTAATTCAGTTTTTCCTATGTGTCCACTTAAAACTTTTGCACTAAGCACAGAAACTCAGAATGACGTAACTGCTCTAAAAATAATTA
This sequence comes from Anabacerthia variegaticeps, assembly GCA_035583185.1. Taxonomy (NCBI): domain Eukaryota; kingdom Metazoa; phylum Chordata; class Aves; order Passeriformes; family Furnariidae; genus Anabacerthia; species Anabacerthia variegaticeps. The sequence continues at coordinate 30,233,654 of JAWWEW010000112.1, read as the reverse complement.
GTCATTCAGTTTCTTCCTTCAATGCAACAGATAGTGGTTTCTATATGCTTATGTATTCTTTTTTTTCCTGTTGTCCAGAAACACAGACAGAAAAATTCCTCAGTTTTATTGTTTTAAAGCCATGGTAATAGTGCTTGAGCTGAAATCTAAAAACTAATCCCTCAAGTTTTAAAAGCATGGTGATCCAAATCAAGTGGTCAAAAGCATAAGGCAGGGACATTGGGATAAAAACTGAATGAAACCCTACCAAAACAAAAAACCACTCAAACCCCAGAAAATGCTATTTTACACTAAGCTGTGAATAATTGGATCTGATGTCTCTAGCTAAATAGCACCAAGTTTTTCTACAAAACCTGGAGGCCAATATGGTGCGCACCAAGAAGGTACTTGCTGGAAGCACAAAGGCAAAAATACTTTTCTTATAGATTTAGCAACTTTTGTTCTCTTCTACCACCCAGCCCAGCCTAGTCTCTGGGTTATTTCACATGGCAGAGTTTCTGTGATCATTCTTTCAGAGGCCTCTAGACAACTGGATTTTCTGTTGATGGCTCATTTTAATTTCTGGCTACAAGGCACCAGCATGGGGCTCCTGTGTTTGGTTTAGCAAGATTAAAGGAAATATTTGTAAGTTTTTAAACCTACTTTCTGACCCTTCCTCCATTAACTGAAAATGAAGACTTGAATATTGTTTGCTTCAGACTCCTTTTGCAACCTCAGGCCTCAAAACTGAATCCAGTTAATGGCTGTGCAAGAGACTTCCAGCAAGATTTTATCCCTCTATTGACACCCTTTATAACCCAGCTAATATACTTCTCAACCTTGTGAAGACAATGTGAGGACTAAGCCTGTAGTGCTAGAGATACCCAGATTTGTTGATGATGGGGAGATTCAGCAACTTCCATAATGAGTGACAATGGGCAGTACAGTACATGCACTTATCTCTTTATAGGTATGATATAAATAAAAACCAAAATAAAACTCATGATCCCTTTGAATCAGCTCTGAATCCAGAATGATAGATTCTGGATTCCTATACTTTCACTGTACAGAGTATAAACAGTTTCCATTCAGTTTAATGGTTATAAAATATAATCATTAAACACCAGCAGCAACTAATGCATCAAGGAGGGAAAAAAGTAAAATATCTCAGATATCTGAGCTTGCCCATAAAAATGGCAAAACCCCCCTTCCAGTCTGGAAATTTCTGGACTTCATTCTCCCTTTCCAAATTGAATTAAATTGCAAGTGACCTGACTATTTTCTGCACTCATAATCTTTAATGTTATTTCTCTTTGGCTGGCAATACCTGGACTGCAGTCCCAGCAGTGTATCCCATTAAATGAGACAAATCATGGCAGCACATCTCCTGTGTTGAGAGGATGGTGAAGGCAGTGGGGTAATGGGGCTGCACACCCTAGAGCTCATCACTTTCCTGCTTCCTGGCACACAACAGATGCATCCAGCAGAGTGCCATCTGCCGGGTCCCTATGGCGCCGGCCCCTTCTGCCCTCCTCCCCAAGACACCAGCGGCTTGCAAAGAGCCAGTGTTTGCTCTTTTCATCACAGCTAGCTTTTACACCCAGCGAGCCTCCTTTTGAGGGCTTATTGTCTAGGCTCATATCTACTTTAGGGAGGCTCGTTGGTTTTGTTTCTTGAAACAAGTATTTATGGTAATGCACTGCCACATTTTCCAAACAGTTCAATAAAAGGGAGAATTTTTATATATGGTGACTCACTACCTCACAGGACCACTCAACAGAGAAAATAAAAAATTAAAATTATGAACTTTGAGAGTTTTGAGTCCTAGACTTTCAGTTAAACAAGAAGAAAGTTAAATAGTGTCTGATTCAATACATTTCTTTCACTCATAGTGACTGAATGTGAAGAAAGATTTTTAAGCAAGTTCTGATCTTTTGCTGAGGATTTGGAAAGGCTGGAACATTAAAACAGTCGTTTTCTCCAGCTTAAGAAAAACACCAAACCAAAACTCCAAGGAAAGCCAAGAAAACAGAAAGCAGTTTGTGCTGGCTCTCACTACACAACACCTGACATTCAGAGGTGAGTTTGACCAGCGTGTTGTACTCCCCATCAGTGCAGTTCAAGGTGAAGGCATTCTGAAACAAAGAGCTTTACTACAAATCAAAATTGGAACTATAAAGATGAATGATGGAAAAAAGTTTCATCAACTGATAGATTTCCTCCTTCCTCTTTTGTTTTAAAGCTAAGACTTACCTATTCCCAAAAGGGGTTATGGTATGGTTGGGATTTTTTGGGTTTTTTTTGACATGTGAGCTCCAAGAGAAAGGAATAAAAACGCTTTAGGGGCGATTTTTCTGAAGTTTCATGAAATCCATGTCTGCAAAGTATGTGAATAGATGATGGAAGAATAAAATAAAAATAATAAAAAAAAAAAAAAACAAGAAGAAAATTATTTTTTCCCTTTACGTTTTAAACCCTCTGTCATGTTACTACTTGAATCTGAAGAAGTTCAAGTTTCTGGAGACCCCTACCCACAGATAGGTGTCTTTGAGGACAGGAGAGGATCTCCATGCTGCAGCCCATACACTTAGCAACAACTCCTCAGACACAGCTGAGCTCCCACTGAGACAGCCTGCTCAGGGACCTACACCCAAACACTGATGCCTCCTGGCACTGATTGCTGGGGAAGCACTCAGCAGCTACAGTGCTGCAGAGCCCATGTGGGGAAAACAGGCACTGCACCTCTGGTAGTTCCAGTTGTTCCCGATATTTGGGTAGAAGCTTCCTATACAGATCCACATATATTGATAGACACTGGTCCTTCAGTAAAGCACCCTGGCACTAGAAATCATATTTAACACCTAACTCAAGGTTGGACTGGTCAAATACACTACTGATTGGTACCACACCATCACTGTGGGAACAGGGCCACATGGAGAAGACTGAAAAGTCCCTCAGTTCAGTGAAGATTATACTAAACTCACTTGCTATTTTTCTTTTAGCTTTCCACTGCTTCTGCTTCAAACAACATTGAGTCCACAGTTCAGGAAGAAAAGATCATTGCTTTAGATCAGGACACAAAACTTAAGTACCAAGGAGCTATGATATTTAAGAACTTAAGAGTGGGATGAAGCAGAACTTTCTTTACTGCTTGCCCATTACCATATTCAAGTCTACATTGTACTTATTTACTGCTCAGTATAAGAATTACCGGTGAGCTCTAGATAATAATTCTGTGGTAAGTTAGGCTACCACAGGGGCAGCATGATAATTGGTTTCATACCCTCATAAACCAGAATAATTTCCCAGAAAATTGTTCAGAACAAAACCAATGACAAGCCTTGCTCACAAAATATTAATCTGTCTGCAGATTGGGTTACTTCCCAGATACTATTTTAAATTCAGATTAATAAACTTGCGAACAAAAGAATTCCATGAGAAGGGACCCTGTTATTCATGAAGACAGTTAATGTGCAATTACTTTTTTCCAGTGACGGAAAAAAGTACAAATCAGCCCTGGGATCACCAGACCATCACATGGATGACTGGAGCTCACTCACAGAAGCTGCAGTAGTGTCACACCAGAGGAAAACAGCTGGACTTTAGTCTCTTTAATTCAATAGAAAGAAAGCAGATCTTAACCTGTGTATGAGAGATTCCTGAACCACTAAGCTGTGGTTCAAATAGGAAAAACACCCACGGCAACAGTAAACAGAAGTTTACAATTAAAAAGGCCAATTGCTCACTGTGCAGGAACTGCATTTCATAAGAAAATACACAGAAATACAATGCCAAGGGCCTGCAGCTGTATGCAATCCTGCAGACACCACGTATACAGCCACATTGCCCAGTCCTTCCTCCATAGATAGAACCGAAATATTTCTCTTCCACTGCAGACTTTTGCTACAGTTGTACAGTCTAAAAACTGTTTCATGCTTTGAAAACGTGGTTCAGTCTACCCTGTAAGAAGCCAAATGGGAAAAAGCACAGAAGTCTTTTGCCCTTCATCAGTTATGAATCACCCATATGTGATAGGATGTTACTGTGTTTTAGCCACAAGGAAGCATGACAATGCACTTTGTACAACAAACTGCACTTACACTCTACAAAGCAGCCAAGGTCATGTTCACCCTATATGCACACAGGGACCCTTAAAGTCAACAGGAATGATACCTGCAATGAAAGGTGGACTTTTTCCCAAAAGCCATGCTGAACTAAGACATGGAGACACAAGCTTTTACACATCCATCTTCCATGCATAATGCAATGGCCAAAATCCATGAGCTTTCCACATGTGGATTCAGCACATGCATTTTACATTAAGACGTAACTACACTGCTTAATTTAGCAATTCCCTTTGTTCTCTTCTATTAATATTTTCTCATATGACACCTTCCCACTTGGTCTCTAGATGCTGATCTTCCTTTGGAAAACTACACTTTGTTGCTTTCTCCCATCGACAGTAAAAAGTAAAGCCTTCCATCCTGCTCTAGGGAGAGCAGTAAGACAAAGATACCAACAGAGCAGAGTTTCTACAAGTGTTCCTAAAGAAAGAAAGGCAATCCTTAGTCATACATCACATATGTTCTTTTTTGGGGGGTGTCCAGTTTTATTTTCTTATAAAGGAAGATTCATAGGAAGCAGCATTTATACTAGTAACTCTACCCCAGTCCATAACTCAGCCCAGGACTGTCCTGCACAACTTTAGCAGAGACTGTGGGAGGGGAGGGAACTGACTGTGCCATTTAGCATTGCATCATGTTAAGTTCTCCTTCCAAGGGCCTGTGCTAGTGAGATGAAGCTCTGTCCCCACCTCTGCTCCTGCTAGTAGAAAATCTTTGCCCAATGGAGCCCTCCTGGCTGACCTGCCTCTTAATAAAACCAGAAAATTATCAGGCACTGTGAAACAACAATCTTGGTGCCTTCAGCATTGCTAATAACCACTTAAACAATACACACCTGCTAATTGTCCACTTACAAGTGGGTATTATACTATGATTATACTACAAACACAAGCATCATGAATCACAGACCATGAATTCTAGTCTCAATTCTGTTCCACAGCAGCATCAGCTTTCCCCCCACTCCTATTACCTGTTGCTCCTACACACCATCCTTAGCTGCTACAATTCAGTGCTGTAGCCAATATCTGCTACTGCCTGCATCTTGTGTGGGGAAGGAGAAGGAGCTAGTGAAGAGAGTGCAGAAGGGCAAGTTTTCTCTCTGCTAATTAAGTGCATGGAGTTTGCAGTAACGGTAAGGGATGGACATGTGGGTGGAAGGTATGCACTGCCCTCATTTTCCAGATTCTTACTTGTCTTTGGTCTTGTGTCAGCAATGCCGCATGTACATGAGCTTTTGATTTTTATGCCTTTGTGGCTTAGGGCCATCAGGGTTGCTATATACACACAAACATACAACATAGCTGTTTCACAACAAAGATTTTTGTGCATTAATACTGCAAAGGATTTGCCATCAGAAAGTGTTACTGCAGAGGAGAAGACCAGTTTCTAGAAACAGATTGACACAAAGAACTGGTATTTAAAACACAGGGAGAAGAAAGAATGGGAACATGAGGAGAAAGGGAATACCAAATTCTTTTGCAGATATTTATTAAACAAAAGGACTGCTCAGATGTAATTGTCCAAATTATTTTCTGATGTAACTTCATAGCCTTCAGAGGAGGAGGGAGAATGAAAGTATCTGCTCTTGAAGTGCATCATCTGTTCACCAGACTCATGTAGGTGGGCAGGTTACCTTTGAAACAATAAATTAGAAATCTTTTTTAAAAAAGAAACTGCTGGATGAAGCTCACTCAAGATCAGTTTGTCTGCATTAATCTTATATTCTTACAAATGAGTCACTAGAAACAGGACCAGAAACTAATTAAAAAAAAAATCAGGCATGATTCTAAAAAAACCCATAAAGTTTATTGAATAATTCAGAGTTATGCCTGAAAGGCTGGACTGATGAGTTAACTTTTCTGGGATGTCACTTGTCATAGTAAACAGAAGTGACCAGAACCACCATAGATGTTACTTCTCATTTGCCTGCATGAGAAAAGGTACACTGGCCACTTTGGATTCTGATAATTTTTAGTTTTATCTAGATTTGCTCCTGTTTTCCTAGACCTGAGAAACCTGTCTGAGCCTCACTAAGGAGTACTCAGATTAACAAAATGGTACTATAAGGACTGTCACTACAAATTTGTATTTGTTCAAGAGAGCTGTCTTATAGAAGGAAGACCACAGCAAACTTAACAACTTGGGCTACATAGCCTGAGATTTGGATCCCTTTTTATTTCATTTCCACATTGCATGTGACAATGAAAGGTTGTGACATTCTAAGTGGTTCCAGACTCCATCAGGCTGTCCACAATGAATTAAAAAACAATAAAATCCAGATGCTTTCTCAAGTAAACACTTCCTTTCTCAGCAAAGCAAAACAAATGCAAAGAATACTGCTGAATGTTTTCTTCTAGTATGTTTATTTTATATAAAGGTATCTTATACTTCTCTGGCACTTAAGTGTTCTCCTTCTAACACAGTAAAGGCTCTGGCATTCTTTTCCTGTATCTCTGGTTATGGAAGACAAAACCTTATGAAAATATCTCACTTACAATGAACAATTTTAATTTGCTTGAAGATATTTAATGAAGCCTACATCTAAAATAACACTGACAAGTTAAATTGGCTCCTGGAACACAGCTTGCAAGGAGTTGAAGTAAAATAAAAATATTATTTCTTTAAAAAAGGGGAAAAAAAATCAACTTTCAAAGCATAGAACTTGTGTCACAAACAAGGAACAGGTAATTGTTTACCAGTAAAAAAACCACACACATATTTTTATTGGCAGACTGAAAAGACAAAAATTAATAAACCTCAAAAAATGATGAAATAAATTCATTGCGTTAAACCATTGTTATCATCTTCTAAAATATTTTTCGTAACACAGGTAAGGTCTTCTAAATGAAGTATCAATATCACCCCTAAGTAGGACTGCGTTCTTGAGAAACATTTCAATTATGAGACTCTAATTGCAATGCTTTGGAATTTCCTTAAAAATCAAACCCAAACCAGACACCTCAGGATCCTGGCCAGCAAATGACAAGTTTCTCAAACCTGGGTGTACCTAAAGAAGAATATAAATACCCCAGTGCTGATGCCCTCAATAGCTAGAACTACTCAAAGAAAGGTATCCCCATAGATGCTACTTTTAGTTCTTTTCTTCTCTGTTTTGAGGGTACTTCTATTTTCATTGTCCTTTCAGTACTCCTGGGCTACGATGGGAAAAAAAAAAAAAAAGATGGTAACTATTTGCACAGCCAGTCTCTTTCCATTAAAGCCCAGCAGCACAGCAGACAGACACATCTAGCCTTCAGTAGCAACAACAGGGAACTGTTTGTCAGAAGACAGTGGTTTCTTTCCTCTTTGCAATACATATGGCTTTCCACAGATCCACCCCTGGCCCCCACGGAGCTTCAGCAGTGTCAAGGTGGAAGGCAAAAGCACTAGAGCAAATTTATTCTAAAATACAGTTCTTGTAAGGGCTCTACCATGCCTTGCTTGATCCAGAAGAAGCTCTGAGAGATTAAACAATTCTACACCTACTCATCCTCCAATAAAAGGATGTATTTTCAAGCTTAAAAGATTGCCAGGAAGTTTTTTCTTTATGATTCAGGATCTTTAGTTAATATATATCAACCTGCCTAAGGGGAAAACCAGCCCCCCCCCTCAACCCCGCTTATGCCCCTAACAAATCCTATTCCTAATCTTGTCATCTTGAAAGCCAACAATAGGTTTCGATATAAATTGATAAAAAAGGATCCAACAGTATTTAATATAAAGCATGTACTTCAAGAATACTCAGAGTAATCCTGGAAACTAAGCAGAGCTTTCCTTTTCATGGAACATTTTTCCCCTTTGAAGAAAATGTGGGGGGGGAGGGGAGAGAAAAACAGGAAAACATGAAAATCAGCAACAACAAACAAATGGAACGAGGTAATCCTTGGGAACAACTGAAATTGTGACTGTAGTCATTGCTTCATGCTTTAAGATGTCAGAAGACTTGAAAATATTTTTGCATGCTAAAACCTGACACCATAGTCCCATGCTTATTCTGATGCAGATGAGATTGCAACAACAAAAAGCTGGTCACGTCCTCACACCCATCTTACTTCCTCTAGATTTGGGTAGCACTGAGACAGGTTCTCTCCACCCTTCCCTCTCTTTGAGTCCATGGTAACTCCACGGAAACCAGTGGAAGGCTGCTGGATGTTTACCTCTCATGGAGGTATCAGTCCAACTGTGACTTCAGAGCAAGGAGATTTTCAAATTACTTTATTTTAGCTGTTAGACACTCTCAGTTCTGAGAAAAGGGGTTTTCAGTCTTGCAAACTGTTGAAAACAGAGTATTAACTTATCACACATTCTGATAAAGTGATTTGGAAAGCTTTCAAAAAAATCCTTGAAAGGAAAAAGGGGGTGAAACATTCTTTAAAGATGGTTTAGAAAGAAAGAATATACATTTCTTCTGATCAGGCCACATCACAGAGGTTTACTTGATAAAAGCAACATGTTGATTTATTCCATTCCTTTCCCCTGGTGCCCAAGCTGTGAAATACAGGCAGATGATGCAATCCCTCTGAGAGAGAAGGAAAAGGAGGAGAAGAAAAAAAAAAAAAAAAAAAAGGAAGAAAAAGGGAAAAAAAACCCCAACAAGCAGGCAAGAGACTATTTCACTGCGTAGCATATTGCTGGCATGTCCAAAGTTACATAAGCTGCTCCTGAAGGGACTGCAGGAGCTCCTGAGTTCACTGCACAGCAGGCAGGACTGGAACCAGGGTGTTCCAGACCCCTCCATCCCCAGAGTTCAGAGCCCACCCGGACAATGCTTCCACTCGCCTTCAGCCCAAGTAAGAAAAGCATCTGAAACAGACTGACAATCTTAAAAACCAAACAAAGCTGTCATCACTATTTGTGTTTATTAAAACCAGAATCGAACCCAACACTGGTGATTTCTCCTAACTAAAGATTAGCAGAAAGTCTTTTGTTCCAATGTCTGAATGCATCAAACATGCTTACCCTTTCAAAACAAAACAAAACAAAACAAGAGCAGAGGCAGGAATCATAGTCTCTTCTCAAATTGTGTGTGCTCTTTACCAGTTTTGGTATAGTATGCTTTCTAGACTAAATCACTGAAATTTATTTAACACCTTTCTATTTATAAATTAGATATTAATTATGCAATGTGAATTTGCATGTGAAATAACATAAAATTAAATAAACAAAAAGTTAGAATATTTGATCATTTTATAACATGATGGGTTCATTTTTTCAGTGTATGACATTTTAATATAATGTACATATCTATTATCTACATATAGGTCAGATGAAATTCCCTACAAAGTCTGGAAAAGCTTGCCTTATTTCAATGTGGCTTTGAATTAAACAATATCTAGGGTATTGCTAAATTCCTCCAGTTCTCACATTCTCATTATTGCAACATGAGTCTCATGATATTCAGCCTTTTGGAAAAATTCACTAGGTTCCGCTTTGAAAGAAACAGCTTAGGACACTCATTTTTCATTTATATGAATTTAAATAAAAACTACATTAGTTTTTATCATCAGGGATTTACTTAAAATGTGTAATAGTTGAATCCTTTAAAAAACAGAATATAAATGGAAAAAAAAAGAATAATCAACCTCCATTAAAAAAAAAATTGCATGAAGTTCTCTATAGTACAAGAATAATTAGGATCCAGATCATTCAGTTATTTCCAATTTCAAGAGAAAAGCATTTATTTTAAAACTACAGTGTCTTCCTAGATTTCGTCTTGCCTGTCACAGCCAATTAGTCAAGGAATATTATACACAAGGGCTGTGCATCATGAAAAATCAAGCCATTGTTCTAACAGTATATTCACAGAAACACAATAATATACAAGTATCAATTATTCCTTCTTTCAGCTTTATACACTCAGGGATCATCCCCCTTGGTAGATATTTGATCTGTACTGAGCAATGGCTAGATGCACAGTAGGGCAGCCTACAGCAGGAAGTGCAGGACTTGATCAGATGAAAAAGCAAAGGAAAACAAGGTAGAGGGAGCACAGTGCTCAGTGACATTCTTGCCTTAGAGCTTCATGCCCAAAGATCATGACAAAGCACATAGGTATGTCCTAGGTTGTCTGAAAATACAGCATAATGCCAGCCGTGAACAAACACTTTTTTTTTTAGCGCTTATCTCCTGACAAAGGAGTCATCCCAGATCCCTCAAAGGTCAAACCAGCAGAGGAGATGACTCAGGATGGCCTTGGTACAGATGTTCCATTGTTTACTGCCTGCTTCAGTTCACCTCAAGATTCCCCATCATAACAGCTTCTTAAAAATATTCATAATGCATGGCAAAAAGCTTGCACTGATGAAGCATTGTCTGAAATCATCAGATCTAATTTTGCTGAACACATAAAAAGGGTGGGCTTCAGATCTGCTCTCTCAACAGAGCTAATGACAAACATCCATGCAGTCTGACTGGCAGGTGGGCCAGCCCAAATATCATAAGGAACACAGTGTTCTACCCTTTTCAAGAGGAATCAAATCAACAAACAAAATAAATAACGGTTCCTCAAAAGAAAGCATGGTAGTGGCTGGACAGTAGGATTATGAATGCTCTACCTGTACTTGATTTGGGCTCTGTTTTCCATCAACAGTTCTGTTTAGCCACATCTAAACCTTTATGAAAACAGTACAACCAGAACAACTAACTGAACAGTGGGACCCAAATGCCCATGTTTACACTTCTGAAACACTTCTCAGATCTGGAAAGACCAGTTCTGCTGAATACATCTCCAGACACAGGACAAACACTGTAATTTGCTTGCTACCACCCAATGATAGAAGCATTCATCATATCATCACTTCCAAAAGTTCCAAAAGTCTTTGGCACTGAAATGGCAGGCATAACCTTAACTGCGTCTGGTCCAACCTCTGCTACCTCTGAGAGCACCAGGAATTAAAAGGCTTATGGTTGGTGCACTGACTTGCAAACTTGAAGGAGGAGTTCTGCTCTTCTGCAAAGTCACAGGGCAGAAGGCACTCTGCACCCAGACCCAGCCCTCTGGCAGACAGGAAGCTCATAATAGCAGCAAGGACCTCTGAAGATGAGATGTTGTCTGTATACTTGCTTACCTCTTCTTGGAGAGTATCTAATGCCCCCTCCTTTTTACCCACATGTTTGAGTTAACTGTGTCACAGAACAGTGAGAAAATGTCTCTGGGATGAACCATATCTTATCACTCAATGAACACTGAGTATTTCACGTTCTCCCAAGAGCTATGCCAAAACTTAGTGTTGCCCAAATCAAAACCTTGTAATTTTTCCCACCTTAGGTTCAGACCTTTCCTACTTTTCTGTGATGTTAAGACCAATTCTGATTTAAACCGCCCCAAACATTGCCTGCAATCCGGACACCAGAGGGTAGCTTCAGATCAGAATATGCTGCAGTCTCTTGGCCAGATCTGGGATCTCTACTCTCTGCATCTTATCGGGTGATGTCTACAGCTATCTTCAGAGACCTCTGCATGTTCAGCTGGACTAGGTTTCTGGCTCTGACTTTGTTTAGAGACCTTGAATTAAGTTTATCAAGTTATTTAAATCATGTGTATTACATGATTTATACACAGATAAAATGAGTCAAGATGGCAGAACAGGCACTGAAGCTTTCTCCCAGAATGTCTCCTGTCCTTTTTTTCCAGAAGAGCAGAAGCACCACATATAAAACTGCCACTGACTGCATTGCTGCCACCAGGGTGCCACTGATGAACAAACAGAAATTTGGCCCCAAATGTTCTGCCTCTCCCTGTCCCCTTACACCTTTCTAAAGTAGGAGATGTAGGATAGTTCCCATCTATTACAGAATACTGGCTGAGGCTGATAGGGAGTGTTATTAATAATAGGAATAAGGGAAAAAAGGTAAATTAAAATCTAAGTGGTCAGAAAAAAAGAGTTTCTTGACATTGAATGCCAAGCCAAAGGGGAGAGTTTTAAATATATTGAACCCAGAATCACTTCTAGTGTTCTTTTACAGACTCACCACTCTCAAAGTGATACAACAGCCCTGCAGAACATTTAGGCTTAAAAAAAAAAAAAAAAAAAAAAAAAAAAAGCCCACCAGGCCTGCAGAACA
>JAWWEW010000112.1:30118256-30221477 GCA_035583185.1 Anabacerthia variegaticeps | reverse complement strand
CCTATGCATTTTTCTATTTATAGACTCCCAATCTAGGATTTAACCTTAAATATTAATCAAATAAACAATGTAACAAACATTTAACATTTTTATTTTGCAACAACAGCCTTAGAAATATAGATCAGTGGTGGTGAACACTGTGGCTGTGAGTCCCAGTCTCCCAGTGTCTTGGAGACTGGGACACCCTTGATTAGACAGTGAACAAAGATGTGAACAAAATCCCAATACTGCCATGACACTTGCTGCTAGTGTAGTCCAAACCAGCATGCCTCTACAGCTGAGAAAAATAACTTGTTGCCAAGGATTTACATAACAGGTGTAAACAGCCGAGGAAATACTCTGGCAAACCTAGACACTCAGCCCAAAACCCATCACCAAGACAATAAAAACAAAGAAAATAAATAGGGAAAAAATCCAGCAATTCTACAAACACACTGACTGCAATGTTAAACAAATATGCCAAATTACTTTGTAAATTGCCAAGTGCTGTACTACTAGGTTTCCTCCTGCACAGTGTCAGTACTGTGGCCACAGGTCTGGTTAGGATCACTGCTGTGAAAAATAAAACTTGTGGGATAGGCCACACAGTTTCTTTGAACAATAAATTATCTTTAGACTGGTTCGAATAGCATCAAAGTGCATACAGAATTCAACGGGGAAATTTCAGATTCTCTCAAAAGTCAATGACAGAAATCTCATTTGTGCCAGCACAATCAGGTTTTAACTGCGACCTTATGTTATGCTTGTTACATAACATGGATCCTGGATAAAGCAAGCAATGCATGCATCAACAACACAAGAGACATCCTCATTTTGGGAAACTGTAATATTTGTAAGTTGAAACAATGTTGTGCTCTGTTCCCAACACCGACTGTGTACCAGTCATTGCAGTTTTCTATTTATCAGTTGGCCACAGCTGTAACAGGGAGGCAACACCATCTCCACAAGGACTTTGTTTTTAAAACTCATCCAAACTGATTGGAAAGGAAAAGTTATATCCAGAGGAAAAGTTATATCGAGAACTGCACTATGATATTGTTAAGTACTTACACTGAGTTTAATAACCAGCAAAACTTTTCCACTTCCACAGAATTATTTTTCTTTCCTTTTGTTTTACAGCCTGCTGAAACAGTGATAGTCCACATCTGGTTAGTGTCTGGTTCAAGACAGACACCAAATAGAAAGCCCATGTTTGGAATGAAAGAGGCAGGCATTCACTGCACAGGTCAGAAGAGCCTTTTAACACTTTTCTGCACAACTGCAGGAGGCAGGTGGGGAAATGTGATGCAATTTCGAGGACACTGTTCTGCTTTATGAACCCCAAACACTTAGATCAAATTTAATTTTCTTGATCTTTCTTTTCTCTGAACAGAGTCTGTGTTTAACCAAAACAATGAAATACACAATAAAGATCCAGCTATTTCAAATGTTTCTAACAGCAAATGTATAATGTGTGTACAGGGAAAACATGAAATGAATTCTCCAGTGATAGCTTTATGATAACATAACACCCCAAAAGGCCACTCAGTGTTACTCACTAGAGATGGTAGGAAAGCCAAGCAGTAACATCTGGACAGGACACTGGCAAACAATGGAAATAACCATCATATAAGCATACTACTATAGAAGGACATCCAGCAACAAAGTGAGGAATACATTAGAGGAAAAATAAACCAAGGTCAATGGATGCTACAAATGAGGACAGAAACTATGCTCCCCATTAAAAAAATAGTAAGAAAAGCATGTAAAGTGGAATTTCTGAAATATCCGGATCCCCTACATTATCAACATATGCTCCTTAAGCATCACTATGATCAGTTTAATAATTGCAACAATAAATGAGTAATTACTTAATGCTGTAATGGATTGTACTCAATCTCTCTGAAATGCGATGAGTTCACTAGCAATCCAGTGTGTAGAAAAGGCATTAAAAAACCCAACATAATTAGCCTTATTGCTGGAAGAAGGTATCAGAAACAAAGGCAACCTCCTCCTTAAATATTGGCACAAATCACCCCATGAACATGGGCAAATGCCATACATGCTAAGGAAAAAAAGATCTTTCAGTGACTATTCCTGTAAGAAGAGGATGTACCACCAAAAAAAAACAGAGAAAAAAAACAAGCCAGCCAAAGCAAGCCTCACAGAGGCAGACAAGCAGAGGGAGCACCGCATGACTAAGCACTGGGCTCACCAACCCCACCCCCTCAAGCAGCATTTTGTTTTCTGTTCCATTCCCTCCATTTCCCTCCACCCTCACTGCCACCCCCTGAAAACATACACACCCACCAGTGTAGCAATACAGGATTCTGCATATTTGCTGACATACATATGCAGGGCAGTGGCACAGAGACACAACTCACCACCATTTGCTTGTCCTCATTAGTACAGCCTGCCATGCCTTGAAATTTTCTCAACTGTTTGAGTCCAAGAAGGCAAATTATACTATTTGGTAACTGCAGAATTTATGCTCAGCAATGTGAAAATGACAATAAATTGAAAATGTTTCATAGCCATTACACTAGTGATTTGTTAGTGTCAGGGGGCAACTTTCGATGTCTGAAATGTAGGTCTTACATTAAAAACATAAATGCAGCTACATAACTCCTAATGTGCTTAGAAACAGAACTCATGATTTTAACACTTCTACTGAAACCATTTCCCTCTAGGATGTGATTACAGGTACTTGAGGAACAAATATGAGGTCTTATAACATCTCTGAAACCTGTCTACTGCTTTACAATGAACCACGTCACACTGCATTCACAATTCTCCATTGTACCTGCTGACTGTGATCCTGTAAACGTCACCTTCCTCACCAAAAAACAGACAATAAAACAAATTGCAAGAACAAAAAATTGCATTACAAAAGAAGCCCATTTGTAAGAAAATTCAATATTCTACCCATGAGGACAAGAACTGGGTCAGAGTTTCTTCCAAAGATATAACTGTCAAAGCTACGTTACAGATACACAGCTATAAAATGAATTAAGCAATCAAAAGAGATAAGATCTAAACTTTGTTACCCTTGTTTCATTCTACAATAAAGAGAATAATGAAGGAAGAGATGGATGCTATTGAATAAGAGACACGTCACCTTCTCCCACATTACTCTTCATCATGACATACCCCTAGCAGAGATTAAATAGAAGCCCAGATAAGTTCAAATGATACAGCTATCAAACTTAGGTGTTTCTAAAAGACCCTTCACAAGGGACTGTTCACCTGGACTATTAAAAGGTAGTGCAAAGACTGTAAAATGGATGAGAGAAGAAAGAAAAATAAAAGGAGCTACTCTGAATCACTTGACAGGATAACCACAGGAAAATGGGGACAGGAAGGAAGAGATAACACTAACAGTGTGTTTAATTTTGTCTCCTCCCAGTCAGCAATGCACATAAGAACCAATTCATCTCTCCTTTCTATAGATGTAAATGATAAAGCACTCCACAGAAGACCACGAAGTACCACCAGTTACAACAGAAAGAGGATTTTAAGTAGTCTCAGTGGCTTCAGATTGTCCAAATAACACTCATGCTGAAATTAAAGGGGTTTTTCTTCATAGGGGTGGAGAAAACTTGGCTTTATTAACATTCCTGTCCAATCATGATCCAGGAGGCCTCTGCACACTGAAACAGGAGGAAAGCTGGATTATCACCCTATTAGTGCCTTTTCTGAGAGCAAACATACCCTCCAAGTACAACCCTTACTACATATCGGAGAACCCACCAAGGTGCAGACCACACTCAACCTTTTCCAAACACACAATTCCACAGGGAAGCAATCTTCATTACTGCAATGGTTGCTGCCTGTGGATACATGTGTCCTTTTAAAGGGGATGGTGTAGGAGTCCACCCAGGACCACTGTCCTTCCTGTCGCAGTCACTCTTTAAGACTGCTTCCAGTCACAGTCAACAAAATAAGGGGATGCCTCTGAGATCCTGGACGCCAGCAGAAAATTAACAACAGCCTGGTGTTTAATAGCAACCTTGATTGTAACTACAGTGTACCGTTCATTCTCTGTGAAATGTGATCTCCTTAGGATAGAGACTATAAAGCATTGTGTTTTTAAAGAACCACCACAGTCATATAAACAATAATATAATACAATCAAGCAATAAAGCTAATAGTGTCCCCAGAGATCTGAAGTTTAATGACTCAAACCTGGCAGCACCATGGGAGACTTGAAAAGAAGAGGTTTTCTTAGCTTTTAGAAAAGGGCAAATGAGCATACACAGGCAGATTAAATGATGATCCCTGCAAAGACAGGAGAAGAATCTGTGACTAAGTGGGTTAACTTGCAAATTTTAGACCCATAGTTACATCCTGCCCTTCTCAGTAGTGTCATTTTATCAAGGAGACTGTACTACTGGGCATCTCTATGTGTACCACTCAGAAAAGCTATAGAAGTATAAAACAGAGAGCTGAGTTAGGTAGAGAGACTCCACTGTGACTCCCAGACTAAAATGATACTCCGTAACTTACTTTTGGTATGTTAAGATGTCTAAACTCTGTCAAATAGTCACTATTACACTGGAATAAAGGCATTTATGCAAAGAATTATGTTTCTAACATTCCTGCTATAATTATGCAAGTATGACTAGCAAAATTTCCTGATATGAATGAGCTCCTACTGCCTCCGGTAATAAACTTAAAGAATTGTATAAATGGGAATTACATTTATTTTCAGGCAAATCAACTTTTTAGCAGAGAGGCCTGAGTGTTAAATGTTTGCCATTGATGTATTTCACTTCCTTGATAAGCATTTATTATATATACAGTACCAAGAGCCACTGACACAACAAACTTTTACTTGCACTTGCTGGGAGATGAACTTACGGGGAACCTTGCTTGTCCTTGAGATTCAATGACATTGCTGTTGTAGAGCTGAGCTACTCCAAAGTGAAATGGCAAAAACTCATTTCCAGTCCTGTTAGACACACTAGGTTCATAATGCCTTGCTTCACCTGTGGCTCCATTTAACTCTTCTGTTTGTAGATATTACCCTTTTAACTTAAGGTGCTGCAAGTCTATCATGTGTGGGGCCATCTGATGGGAAGCTTTTGTGCTTTTTGCATGTAGGAAGAAGAAGTGGTAGGACATGCAACTAATAGTCTCAGAGAATTATAAAATCATTTAGGTCTCATTGCATGTCACAACAATGAGCCAAATTCAATAAAAAGAAAATAAGAAAATTCTTTTCTGGAGTTATTTACAGCTGATGCATTTATAGTTTCCCACGGCAGTTCAAAAGCTGTGCATTTTGAGCATGAAAAACTAAATGGTGAGGGGGGTTTCTGGGCAATCCCATGCCAGCAATATAGGTCAGGATTTGCAGGGCTGGATTAGATGCTTCCTCCTCCCTATGTGCAATGGCCAAGAGGCAACTGTAGTGAGAGAAAAACATGGAAATATCCAAGGTCAGGCTGGATGCGGCTTTGGGCAACATGTCCTAGGCTCACTGCAGGTGCAGTTAGACTAGACCACCTTTAAAGGCCTCTTCTAACCCAAACTATTCTATATTCTATAAAGGTCAGGGAGGATTTGCAGCTCCCATCATGGGGGGCACATCACACCATGGCATGCCACCATTGCCACTCCGATACTCATCGCAAATGGCCTTCTGGCAGCTTCAGGAAAGGGCAGCACAACTGCCCTCTTGGGAAAACCAGACCACAGTGCACAAAGCCAACAGCAGTGTAGGGAGCCCATTTTGATCCTACTTGTTCATGCCCTGCTACTTCCTTACCAAATCTCTCTGATCAGTGGACTATGGACAAGCAGAGCCAGACACTATTGTGGGAGAGCAGGAGGCAAAAGGTGCTCATAGCATTTTTAGCTCATTTTTGCTTTTAAGTATCCTTTATGCATAACAGTAATACCTGTGGTACAGAACTGCACATGGACCCAACCATCACACTCACCTGCACAACAGATTTGCAGGTTCAGGTCTCCTATTGCTGGGTTTGAAACCATTTAAATCCTCCAACACCAAAGGACTCACTGACAATGTAGAGTGAAAAGTAAAATCAGATCTCAGAGAGAGAAGTCAATCCAAAGCATTGCAAGTACAAGAAATGCATTTCAGCGAATATCTGAAACAGACTCGTGCTTCATTACCAACTGAGAAGATAGTGGTGGGCTCCTACAGGCAGGGCTGGGTTCACAGGCAGCTGGGTATGGCCCCACACCTCCATACCATGCATTGGACCACCAAAGTGGTTTATACTCTGTCTCAGTGTTTCCCAGTCAGCAGGGAGGGAGTGTGTGCTGCAAAGAAAGAGGAGTTACACCTCGCTTTCCTGGACCAGGAAGATGCAATGTGTGGGGGCATAACTGGTTTCCTTTCCCTGAAACAGATCTCTCCTTTCAAGCACCAGTGAAATGCTAACAAGAGAAATACTGCAACCCTAAATAACCAGTAGCACCATTACCCCACCTGCAGATACAGCCCTGAGGGAAGGCTAAGAGTCATTCTTAATCCAGAAAATCAGCTGGCATCACAGTTAGGCAGCTGCTAAAGCCAGAGGGTCAGACTCAGCCTGCTTGCTCCCACCCCATTGTAACTTGCGTCCCCCTTAATCAGGGATGATGCAGGAGCCACCAGCTGCCCCTTGGTACCAGAGGAACTGACATCAGGAGGCTGTATCCCACTACTTGGCATGGCTCCTTGCATCAGGAAGCTCGAGAGCTGCTTTTGGTGTCAGTGTGCAAATATCCCAGCACAGCCCACTGTGCTGAAGAAGAACACACGAAGGATCAGGAACGAAACATGAAGGAAGAAACATGTGAGATGGGTGTGTTACCCAGCAGCTTGGTCTTCAGCAGCTAGACCTGCTGTACACCTTAGGAAACATAGGATGCTAAGGCAAGGACTGGGATTTCAGGAGTCCTGGGACTGACACTATGCTGACACAGGAATCTTACTGTTGCCTTTACCACCCCAACTCAGAGAGCAAGTACAGGAGGAACAACCACAAGAAAGACAAAGCAAAGCCCACATCCAAATACTGTAGGCATGGACTTTGAAACAAAAAGATTCAATATATTAAAATGCTTAAGAAAACACACCTGTAACCTCTGGCCTTTGTGAAAAGAGACATGAGTAATCATACAGACTGTTGACTACTAGTTACAGAGCTATGGCAGAAACTCATTAATGCAGTTAGAAAGTTTCTATTCTTAGTCTGAATTTGGATGCTACTCTCTTGTGCACATAGATGTGGTTGAGAAAGTTAAATAAAATCCACTTCCTTATATAGCAGCAAGTTTTTAGGCTACCAGCATCCCATACCAGAAGGATTTTCAGCCTAAAAATTACATTACAATAACAATTCAAGCATTAATTCTTTTCTTAAACCTAGTGGATTGAGCAGTTCTTAAAACACAATTCTTTGAATGAAAATAATAATGAAAAATAAATCCATGCATATATATAGAAAAGAATTATGGAAAAGTATCTCTTTAGGAGGGAGAAGAACAGTTGAACAGACTTTACTGAGAACATACAGTATCTTATTGCTTATGTTGCATGTTTCTACTATTTTTCTTTAAAATTATTCTACAGAATAGTGAGCACTTTTCTCTGAAACTGTGCATGGTTCAGAAAAGTCCGTATACAGGTATATTTTTGTGTAAAGATTCACTTTAAAAAAAAAAAAAAAAAAGGAAAGCTCATTTTTAGAAGAAAGTACAGCTAGAATTAAAAAACAAAACCAGTAAACTTTCCAGAGATGCAGCCAAGTGTGGAAGGTTATACTTTGTAAAGCACCAGGAAACAGTGTTACAGTAATATTCTTCTACAGGATGTAACTACTTAAGTTCTAGTGTCAGTAAACAGAGAGAACAAACATCCTAATTAATCTGCAGGCCACAATCCCCACCCATTGCCCACAGACTAGTTAGTCAGGGCTCTTTTTTCTCCCTAACATCAATATAATTAATGAAGAGCATCAGTCTGACTGAGCAAAGTCTGACCTCATAGAGCTGGGGTTACAGCTCTTTCCATCCTTTATCCATCCACACCTTTATCCAAAAAAACAACTTCCAGAAACGACTTCTGCAAACTGTTTGAAAGAGAAAGAATTATAAAGACACTAAAAGGTTAAAAAAGTTGCTCACATTTTTACATTGAATGAGTAGCAATATGAAGCTTCACGGTCTCTCTTCTAGTCACCATATTTGCTGGCTTAATCAGTAAGCCAGGACAACTCTCAAGATATTGACTTGTAGGTGTGCATCAATAATAGCTCAACAGCTCACAAAAATTAGAAAAAAAAATTAAAAAATCAAATTAAACACGAGCACAGGACTAGAATCTCCAAGCAGACAAATGCATCCTGCATTTAATTCTAAGCAGAGGAAAGTAATTTTTAAAGAGTTCTGCTAAAGAGGCCAAATCCACACATGCAGTTCCTGTGATAATCCTGGCCCAACGCATACACAGCTCCTCCCAGCCAACACCAGTGCCTGTGGTTCTAAATTGCAGTGTTAGTCCTGCCAATGTCTTGGATGGCCAGAGAAAAATAACTGTTAAAGTGGGGACCTTTTTATTTTAACCTTTTAACAGGGGAGCAACACAGAAGAGAGTATTGGGAATATTTACACATACATGTACAGAAAGAATGAGCCAGCTCACCTGATGAAGCCACACTGGACTGTGTGGAATTTATTTCTAGATATGCACACTCATACTGGGAGCCCAGGTCCACAATGGCCACAGGGCACACACTGGTATTTTCTGTTACAGACAAAGGTATTTTCTTCTGGCACAGCCGTAACAGTGGTCAAAAAGGATGCAGAAGAATCCCTTGTTTGTGAGCTAGTTCAGCAATCTTTGGCTGGCAGGTATCAATTATACAGCACCATGCTCTGTTCCCCCAGTTGTCCCTGTTTAGGGCAGGGTCTTCCTACATAAGGTATTTTTTGTGCCCAAGGGTGTACATAGAGAAGGCAGTAAGTGAAGATGTTTGTCCAGGCTTTACATCAGAAGAGACATAAAGTTGGTGGTGTGGTATTTAAGCAATTCATCCTAGCATCTCTCCCTAACGGTTTTAAGAAGCTGTGAATCCATAGCAAGAGAGAACAAGCCCTAGAGGACAAAGCAAGCAAGAGCACTGGAGGTGAAAGAACCACCAGTGAAAGCACGCAAGCACCTGCACACAGGAGGGCAGAAAGAAATGGCTGGCAGGCAGTGCAATAAACTCCCTTGTCTGCTTGGCAATCACACAGGCACAGTTTTTTAATGCTGAGTATAAAAGCAGTGTAGAAGGCTCAGAAAATCATCTGCAGAGCATAAAGTTAAACCAGCAACACTGGCCAGCAACACAAGATGCTGAACAGAACTCAGACTAGAATAAATGAAAACAGAGTTCAGCCCCACGACTTTATGTAATGCTTGAAGAAGGCATGTGATAACATTAAAGGTAATTTAGAGCTTGTATTTTTTAAATTATTTTTAGTAATTTTCATTAAAAAACACCAAGAGTTAAAAATAAGGTGAGAGAGTTCAAACCCAACTATGCAGTCTTATCAGGGCATATATTAAATATATGACAAAAAATTCCAGCTTGTTCATTATCCTTGAAAGCATCTGTGAGTTTCTACAACTGACATTTCTGTCGACATCCGAATTGGTCACTGGAGGTGGTAAATAAGATGATTCGCCACAGATGCGAGGAACCGAATCCCAGAGCTGTGCAGAGAACAAATGAGAACTCTGTTCAAGCCACAGCAGAGCCTTCTTTCCTCCCTGTTTGAGGCCAAATGCACCCACAAACAGCTGCAATAAAGCCATCACATCAGTTACGGCCCTACCGCTGCTGGGGAACTGCACAAAGTTGCATTTACTTGTTAAAAATGATTGATTTTAGCTCCCCTCCGTATGCATGCTCCACACAATTCCCCTGCATGCTATACCATCTGCTTAATTTTCCCAGGTTGGCTGTGGCATACCATGACACACAAAAATCAATCAAAATCACTCGATACGTCAGCAACCAAGGAAGAGGGGCTGCGCATGTGATCTCACCACTTGTTTTGCGGTGCACGTTTGCTGCCTGCCCAGCTAGCATGGAGACAGTACATTTCTCCCTTTTCCAACAATGTGATCTTATCTCAGGCAGCTGGCCCTCACTCTGCACTTTCATTTTTATTGTGTGGGTTCTCAAACTCAGATGCAAATAGTCTGCCGAACATCCTCTCTCCATGGCATGTGGGGTTTTTTTCCCTCCTCAACCTCCTTCCATGCAGCGCACTCCAGCGTCAGGCTGGCTCCGGCCAGCTCCCATTGTTCACATTGTTATTTTCACGTCAAGGGCGTGAGAGGAATTTTTTTTTTTTCTTTTTTTTTGGTCAGACAACCATTTAAAGCCAAGGCCTTGAAAATACACTTGCCATTTGCAGGAAAACAGTTCCTGGATTCTCTGCAAGGCCAAAGATGAGGGACAGATCCAGGTAGTTAAAAAAAGTAAATGCTAATATAAATTAAAGCTGAACCAAAGAAGGAAGCCATTTGCAGAAGAAAATAAAGACCCCAAAAATTTAATTTGTTCTGCAGTGGCCTACATAGAAGAAGAACTGCCACAGCAGATTAGATGAGCAGTCCACTGGGGCTGCCGTGCCAGCACCGCTGTAGCTATCTCTAAAAGCGCGAGAGAAATGATGCGTGTGACCTGGAGTGACAAATGGGAAGAGCTAAGTAGCCAACTAATTGTGAATGACTGCGCATAAGCTGTACAGGAGACTCCTTCCCAATACCTGCTTGTGAGCAACAGCATCACTTATTTCTTCAGGTGCTACAATACAAACATTGCTTTGTGCTGCAAAATTACCAGTCTTCCAACAATAAATTCGCAGCGTTTATTTCATGTGTCTGCACCTCTTGCAACTGCAGGCTGCAACAGTTGACAAGGTGCTGGAAAAGGAAGTATGTCCTTTGATTAGCTTTACATTTACTATACTAACTTTACAATACGGAGTGTGATTTTTTTTTTTTTATTATTTATTTTTTGGGGGATGGTTCATTCAAGAAGAAAAACACTATTCCCTTCACAGGTTTGGGGTTTTTTAGAATATTTTTAGATACTCATCTCCTTCACAGTTCAGAAAGCCTCAGGCCTGTCTCCTGTAACCTTGCTTTAAAATCTCTTATACACTGATCCTGCCTCCTCCTGTGACTGCTTTTATCACATCTTTTCCAACTGCTGCCACTGAAAGAGGTGGCGACCTTTCACATGATATTCCTGCCTGCCCTCAATTCTGTGCCATGCAGGTTTACACCTTCTAGTTGAATTTTAATATAACTGAGTATCCTAGCAACTCCAGTGGTTATTGTGGTGTCCCTGAATATTCCACATCAGGTTACTCACATGAAAGTGTAGGTGTTTGAAAGAAGGAAGCCCAGGAGAATTCATGGAAACCTTTGGAAATTTGTGGGGTTGTCAGCTAATATGGAATCTCCTCTCATTTGTGTTTGCAACCCTTTAGATGCTCTTCATCCTATAAATTTGTGTTTTGACTTGAAGACCACGGGAAGTCCTCCCACTGATTTCACATGGTTTTAGGCCAGTTCCCAATTTACTTTCCACTTCCTCCTTTAAATCCTTCAAATCCTTACAATGTTCTTGGTTCAAGTACCAACTTCTCCTAACCACAAGTCCCCTCTTAACTTTTCTCTGCTCTGAGTTGCAACTAGTCATCATTTGTTTATTCTGTGGCTTCAGAGTACGCTCCTTGTTTGGAATAGCAGATACTTGCACTTCCAAATCTTACCTCATCAGTTCAGGATAAATGCTCCTTGCCTGATAGCTCTGTATTTGCTTTCAAAGTTTTTAACAAAGAGATATACCAAAAAGGTCTTAAAAAATAGAGACACTTGGCCAGGAACTGGTTCTCCAGGACACTACACTGGCCTTTCTTCTCCTTAATCATGCTTTGAAGTGTCTCAGCAAGCAGCCAATAACAGGCACAACAAAAACAATTCTCCTCATCAAAAACAGCTAGTTATAACTGGGTAAAATGCAACAGTTACTCATAAAGCTCTCTGGTCCTTTAAAGAAATAAACAAGTCTATTTCTTACACACTTGACATATCATCCTCCATCTGAAGAAGCACGTTGAGACCCCTATGGACTTCATTAGGATTGGGATGAAGCCTGTAATTCATTATTTTTGTGATTCCATGCTATTTATTCAAAAAGTCTTAGATGTATACTGGTATATTTTAGTCCTGGCAATTTTTTGAACTTCCAGTTCTCAAGAGGCCTTACATCTTCTTCCTTAGATACTTCAGTCTCTGTTAAAGAGATATAGATATGTTAAAATTGTATTTACAAAAGTCAGCTTTCCTCTCCCTGTACCAAGCATGTACTGATATGGTACTTTTAGCTTTGGCTCATTTTGAGCATCCCCAAGTATTGACTGTGCTGTTCCGCATATTTCTGACCAGGTTCCAGCATGTTACTAGTGACAGTCATGGAAGGCCATACTATAGACCTTTCTCACCTCAGCTGTCAACATTTAAACTACTCATACACTTCTGAAACAGACAACTGTTGCATGCTCTTCCCTTACCACATCCGCAAACCTTCCTTCCTCTTCCACTCAGGCTGCATACATTCCCACATACGTTCTCCTGGATTGCACCCTACAAAACTATGGCAATGGTACAAGTGCTGACAACAGAAGGCAACACAAGCTCTGGCTGGGTACAGCAAGTAGATGAGTCCCGACTGTGCACACAGTGGCCACCTGAGAGAAAAATTATCAGCCTTTGTCTCACCCAGTTGCTCAGCCTTTCCAGGTGGAAGGGAAAGGAATGATGGGTACCTCCTCACACAGCACAGGGTAGGGAAGGTAAGTTTGGCATGACTGTGGGTTGAGTCAGATGTGAGGTGGACAAGAACTGCTCTTTTCTCAGAGGATTTACCCACTGTAAGTGTGCAGTCACCACTACTGCTACAGTCATGACTCTCAGGGGAGCTTCCCTGCCCATCCCATCCTCTCACCCCACAGAGAGCACACGGAAATTATGCCATTTGCCCCCAGAAGTGTACAGAAGTCAACACGTGCATAGCTGCATGCAGGAGTGCAACACGGAGCTACCAATGCTCTCTCCTAAAGCCTTCCCTTGTGCTGGCAAGAAGATGACCAAGAGACTGACTGTAGGAGAGGAGCACCAGGTCTTGGCAAAGTGCTTTGCTACTGGCCTGTTATTCTTAATAAAAATAAGACCAGCAACATTATAAGGGAAATTTAATTCCCCCCGATCTTGAAGAATTTATCCGATGTGAGAAGAGAGCAGGTTAACTACCTCAAGTAAGTATGTGCTACGTAGCCTTTGAGTGAGATGTATTGAGACAGCTAGGGAAGCACCTCACTTTAAACCAAGGCTATAACCACATAGTTTTCTCTGCTTATAGCCATCAGACCTCTAAACACTAATACCTTTATCTTTGGCTTTCATTAATAAACCATTGCTTTATTTTACAGCTAGGCCTGTCTGACACTGTGGAACAAGATTAATTAGGGTAAAAAAATAATAAGAGAAGAAGATAGATGCAATGCAGAATGATGTGCACACCTGAAGTATGATGCAGGAGCTCGGGGAACAGGAAGATGGAAGGGCAGGCAGAGCAGGATGCTTACTTTTTGCTGTAAGAACATAAATCTCATATAACCTGTGCCTCCTCTCCACATTCTTCCAAAACAGCTTCTGGGTTACAGGCACAGAGTTCACAAGGGACATCCCCACACCCCTTCTTTCATGTCACTTGCCACAGCACTGGCAGAAGCAAGCCAGGACATCATTTCACTGCCAAACCTTAAAGAGGGGTACGTACATTTTCGTAGGCATCAAACAAACTGTCCTTCATACACCTGGTCTAAGTGGAACATTTCTCCAGTGGAAGGATGTCCCTGACATCCTTTCCCCCACACCCTGTGATGTATGTACAGAGGAGGTGCAGGACTCTATCACACTACTGTGTTGTAGTAAACTATGTGGTTAGTAATTACTTAATAGTAATTAGCCATGTTAGTAATGGATATAGGCCCCCAAGGAGTACTCTCATTTTTTCCTCTTTTTGGACATTAACATCACTGAGAGTTATTTCTCAGAAAAGGTGGAGCTACTCTTTCCCACCATTTAACTCATCCCCCTGAATTTTGATCATGCAATTGATAAGATGGAGGGCAAAAAAAAAAAACCAACAGAAAAAGACCCGAAAGGAATAAAAAAAAATTAATAATGAAAAAGAGCACTAGATTCCATTTTCAAAAGTGCTACTAAATACTCTTTGCATCTGTCAGCCCTCCAAGATATCTCAGCCTAAAATTTTGCATTCTTTTTACTCCAGCTGAAGAATGGTGCCCTTGACTCGTCTCTTGTGTCTTTTTTTTTTTTTTTTTTGTGAGGATTATGTGAAGAATTAGACAAATTTATGAACTACCCAGAGAACACAATCATTTAGTCACAAGCAATACAAAGGACAGGTACAATCACTCTGATACATTCACTGCAGACTTATTCATAATTGGTTCTTGGGAGGCTTAATTGGCAAGGGTTCCCCAATGAGGTAAAAAGAGAGAAGACTGAGAATGGAGCAAGGAACACCATCCCATGCTTTGGAGGCAACCACTCTATTTCCTAGTAGAGCTAGGCTTCTGATCCCTAAAAGACATAAGGGGGGAGAACGTGAAGAGAAGTAAAGAATGAACATAGACCTGACCTGCCAGACAAGGAATTTCCCATAGGGAGCCAGCAAACTCCCTGCTGAGAATTTGTGATTTCTCCCTGTCCCTCCAGGTAATACAGTGCTACCAGAGGTGGGGTCATGCCTCTCCTTAATTTTATTCGTCTTTGATGCAGAAGACATTTCTTATATTTGCATTCTTGGTCTCTGTGTTTTATTAGCTGCAGAAGACAAAGCATGTTTTATGCCAAATAACAACCTGATTTGGAAGGGGTTAAGTTCTTCTGTAACAGACGCCAATATAATTCTTTAAAATCACATTCAATCCTTAATTGCTGGTAACGAAGACTATTTGCAGCAGACAGAGTTGCCGGGAATACCCTTCTGCTTCATTGTTACCAGCAAGCAAGAGGTTTGTCAACACTAACCATTTTTCTGGGGCACATTTTGCACACCATGCTTTGGATAATGCTGCCAGGGGTGATAATACTTATGAGAGGGGTACACAAACTGCCTGTCAGAAAGCTACCTCTCCCTAATCTAACCATAGAAATAAGAAGATCGTGGCCAGAATAACCACCTCCAGACACCTCAGCCCCACGTCACTGAGAGGTCAGGAAGGCATCTTAGTCCCAACCTTTCCTGAACCAGTTGCTAGTTTAAGAGTGAGCTACAGGGATGGAGGAAGAAGGATGAAGAAATTAGAGGAGGTATAACAAGGCATGTAGACCGCGTTGTTGGGGCTGTCTGAAGGTACCTACTGAGCAGTCCTGCCCTTGATTCCTCCAGCTTGGGCAGGGCAATGCAACACACCAGACCTGTTGCTCAGACTGTACTGCACTCATCAAACCTGCTTATGCCATCAGGAAGAGGAAAAGGATCCCAGCTGTCTTCTCTGACTAGCAGGGAAATATCCAAGATGGACAGAGCAAGGTTACCACAGCACCAATGCCGATCCAAGGCACCTTCCTGCCAAACACCTCTGTCTTCAGTGCCCTTATTGCTCACAAGGGCAGCTGACCATTGAACACCTTAACAGTCTTATCTTCCTGTATTCTTTTGGCTGAAATGAGACATCTTACCCAATGAGCAACAGGCAATGGGATAGACAAGACCACAGAGCCTCCACACAGCATAAAGCAGCAGGTGAAAATAATAAAACCAACCAACCAAAAAACCCAAGTAACACTTTAAAAAAATCAGTATTTTGGCAGCATTTTGCAAAATTTTATCTCACTGAAAAAGTTTCCTGAGGAACACAGGCATAAACAGAAGCCACCACCTTTCTGTCACTACCACTATCCTTCATTCCTTGTGCCACATACCCCTGCCACCACACACAGACACTTCCTTTCAGAGCAAGCTAATGCCTTGCCCCCAGGAGGGATATTGTATATACCTGGACCCTTTGGAAATGAGCATTAATCACTTTCTTTTCCCCTGGACAATGCTTTGTCCTCTTACATGCTTCTTCTTGCCTTCTTTCTTGCTTATAATCCTCATGGCCTTCACTTTCCCTTTCCACAGCTCACTGAAGAATCCCTCTGCCCCACGTGAAGGCCTCCTGTATCCCATTACTGACCACGGGAACCTCCTAATCCCTTGTACTCATTTTTGAGATTATTACAGATGAAATGCAGATTGAGGCCTCCCAATGCATCAGACTAAACATATCCTGTGACTTCCAGCTAACCTTCCACTGAGCAGCACTCTAATATTCACTTACAGACGCTGTAAGTGCAGAAGCACTTTTTAATAGTAATAAAAATAACGTTCTTTTCACTCTGCTGAAAACATGGAAGATTTCCAGAAGCAAGTCAGGCAGTCAGTCTCCCTTCAACGCCCACTGCTGCAGGCATGTGTAGGGAAGAAGTTCACTTTCTGACATGGAAGCCTGTCATTTCTCCAACCCTTCTCTCTTCTCTGATGCCCACATACACTCATACTTTTTCCCTGGATACCTTCCTTTCTTCAGAGATTGACTGAACTTCCCATCCTGATCACAGGCCTCTACATTCAAGGTGTAGCTCAAAAAGAAAAGAGAGCATCTTTTTATAAGGCCACAGCAACAAGCCAGACTCTGGCTCAGTGAAAGAACAGATCAGTCACCCTCTCCACACCATCATAAATTAACTTTAAGTGATAAAATTATTCATTCAGTCTTTACTGCCTCCTCTGACGAAGACTGTGTTGGCCAATTACTTCAAGGAATGCCACATTACAAATGGGAACTCATTCACTGAATTGTTTTATAGGCCAGCGTTCATCAATTTTGCATAGGGTGTTTTGTTTTTAGAGATAATTTCTAATCCTAACTCACATCACAGACACATATCTCTGCTTGGATTAATTAAGATCTCAGGAGAGAACCTTCTGCTCCATTACCCTCTGTTACTGATTTCTAAAAGAAGCCATGAAGCAATGTTCTTAATGATAACGAGGGGGATATTTTATCCCTTAATGCCATTCCTGGTTCCTGTGCCTAAAATGCAGAGTGACGTGGGCATTTCGGGGGATAAAGAGAAAATCTTTGCTAGTTGCATGGCATTCTTCAGTGGCAGATGCAATCCTTAAATTTTTCTCTCCATAACAAGCATTTTGGTTAGTGATCCTTGATCCTTCACCCTTTCAAACAGTAACTGGAAAGAGGAGAGACTGCCATCACCCAGCACTAAGGGGACCAGAAAAAGGCACTTATTCATAACACTAATGGCATGAAACAGCTTGACAGGACCAAAAGCAATAAGGGTCATAGGAAACTAAGGCCAGCACCAACAGATGGAGACAGAATGACTATTTAAGCCCTGCAGGTAAGGACAAGATGAGTGTGGGAAAGCACTGAGGAAAGACCCCAGGCCAAGTGAGTTCTCCTGCCGGCACTAACCAAGCTGCTCAGCCTCCTCAGATTAGAGTAACCACCTAGGTTTATTTTACACAACCAATGTAAAAATGCTCACATCAGCTGTGACTCATGAACCAGAAAAATACAACACAGTGGGTAGCATAATAGTGAGGATTTGCCCCTACCAAGCCTTCAGCTCTTGGCACAAGGTGGTACCAATGGAAAGGCAGAAAAGCTGAGTTACAGCAACAAGACTGGATTACTGAAGTAGCCAACACTGCCACAGTTCTGGCTCTCTTTTCCTTCAACTTTATTTGAACTGTAATCCAAAACAATCCTATTCCCACTATGAATTTCCCATAAACAGGAAGCAGCAGCGACACTGGTAAAAAATGACAGCTTCACTGCACTGTGAAGGGGAATCCCAGGATGTTCCTCTCATAGGCGGTGACCGCTCTGCAAATGCCAGAGAGCTGCAGACCTTGGGAGGACAGCCTGTGTTTCCATGGGATGAGACCTTGGTAAAGAGAGACACTTTTTCCCCAGCATGTCCTTCATTGCCTGCTTCTCTGCACCTCCCAGCATCTGCCCACAGTTATTTTCACTTAGAAAATTAGACAATGAAAAAAGGTTATCTTCATTTTAAGTTGTTCACCTAATCTCATCCAACCCCAATTTTAACTATGTCATTTTTGCAAAGTTGAGCACAATTGGCAAAACAAAAGTGTTTGTCTTTTACTTATCTGCAACACCATCACACACAAAATACACAGTCAAAAGCAGGTCTGCTTCTTTCCAAAAGCACCAACAAGCTAGGTGAGTAGCCCACAGAACACACTGGAGGACTTACCTGAGACTTCTCTCTGTAGCATCCAGGCACATCTGTCTCTGTATTTTATACTAACTGCGCAGAAATATAAACCAGAAGTGATGTTCCTTATATCAAACACAAAAAAATTAACAGAACAGAGAAGGCCCGACTTCTTCAGAACCTGTAAGTGACATCAAAGAGGTGAATGGGCCATGCAGGTAGTTGTGTGCAGCATCAGACCTATAGAAAACATATTCTACTTGCCAGTTTGTACAAGTCTGCTAAAAAAAGATGTTTATCTCAGAGTGCTAACTGATACCTGCCATTCTGGAGAGATTTTTAACAGGAGATTGTCTCAGTTACTGCCTTTATTTTCAGATGCAGGAATAATAGTTTTTATGAGTTTTGGATTAAATACTTTTGGTGTTCAGGGAAAATTATTCAGCTCTGCTACATTTTTTTCCATATTTTTTATTTCTTTATACCAGCTTAATTTTGGTAAATCATGCTAAGGGATGCACAATCTGAAGCATACAGCATTTACATTAGTAGCTATAGAACAAGATAGATATAATCCATATTGTCTAGCATTTCTCCACCAAACTGAAGCCTTAATCTATCTGAATACTTCAAAAGAAAGGTAGAGTTGTTCTATCTCTCAGCATACAGCATTTACATTGGTAGCTATAGAACAAGAGAGATAAAATCCATGTTTGTCTAGCATTTCTCCACCTAAGTAATGCCCTAATCTATCTGAACACTTCAAAAAACAGGCAGAGTTGCTCTGTCTCATACCACATGGAAGACATATATATCTATTCATGAGTAGTTTGGTAAACAAATTATTTTGCAATTAAGATGGGTTTGACAGGTGCAAGTGGAATCAGACTAATTGTGTCTGGTTGGGTCAAAACTGCGTTCAATTTTGGTCACTAAAAAGAATAAAAGGAAAACCTGCTTGCATTTTACAGAGTAGTACCTCGAGGCCAGATTTTCTTCCCACCAGTGCCAAGATGGGACTGCTGATTCTGTAGGTGCTCAGAGCCAGACAGGACATTTCCACTGTTCCCTGAGACATGGCTAATGAGAGCGGCACTCTGCTACAGAGCTGCCAAAAGATTCTGCCTTTATTCTATAGGACTGTTTCACTGACACTGAGGGTTGTGACTTCTGCAGCTGAGAAAACACAACAAAGATGGACTCTGTAATTGCAGAATACTGCTGGCAATCATTTCCCAAACACACTATTATTTCTTAAGCACACAACAACCCTGCACTTTATCCAGAACCTCTCAGCTTCCAATAGCCAGGTCTTTCCATCCAGTCCTAGGAGCAGTCACTTGTAAGGAAGATGTTGAGTAACCAGGGACCTCACAGTGAGGAGTACTTACAGGAAGTACCTGCAAAATAAATATTTATGCACATGCAAACAGGTAGGTGGTGATTCAGTTCACACCCCCATGAATCCTATACAGCCTGTGTGAAGTACCATGTAGCAAACACAGAACTGTCTGAGCTCTACGTGGAAGCCCTTCCAGCTCAAGAGGAATGCCTGGGCAATGTGAGGTGAGAGCATATTCTGCATCAGTGCCTCAAGCCTTTCCAAGACAGGAAAGGCAAGGCCAGAACAACACACTGGAGAAACCACTTCAAGGGATCAGACACAGCAGCTCAGTGACAGATCTGTGAGCCGAACACCAAATCAGGCTCCACCCTGTCTACAGATTTACAGAGACCTAAGGACTGCCCAGCTCCCTAGGCACATGAATCCCAAAGAGAATTGCACCTGCCTTTTCTAGATTCACTATAATGATGGCAATTTTTCACATATACTCTGCCATGACGGTTCAAAAGCCATGCAGCAGAGCAAGCAGAGCTGAAAACGCTCTTCCTCACTTTATTACTATGTTGTAAACAATCACCTTTGTATCCATTATATTCCTACACAGACACCCTGAATGTTTTCTTTTTGTTATTTTAATAGCAAAAATGTACATGCTCTATTTTCCATTAAGTTCTTTACAGATGTATTTTCCAGATGCCTCTGATGTTCACCACTTCATTCAGACCTGCCTTCCCAAAGACAAGGTTATTAAAAAACAAACAAGCAAACAAACAAAGAAAAGAACTCTGGCATTTACTGTCCCCATGTTTACCACATTTCTAAAGCTGACAGTTTTTTCTTCAGGATTAATGGGGGGTGAGGTGGGTAGGGAAGTTACTTGTTTGCCTTAAAATGAAAACAGGCAGACTTGAAGAACAGAGAGAACAAAATCTCATAGGGCTCAAGTAGTCTTTAAAAAATTCCACACAAGCAGTTTAATAGCACTAAAGGTTGATTCATGCAAGAAATGAGGCATTAAAGGCATATAATTTTTACTGATACATCAAGAGCTCAGTCTACACGTATGTCCAAATGCATAGTCAGGGCCTGCAATACAAATTAAAGCTGAGTCAGACTACAAAAAGGCTGTTCCATTCTCTAACATGAAACATATGTTAAGAACATGCTCTCTTTACAAATTTCAGCAAAAATTTGGAGTACATTGATTTAGATACCAACAAGTATTCTGACACCAAATTCCTTAAAGAAGTCTCTTATTTGTATCTTTCCAGCCTGTGCTCCAAGTGGCTGCATTCCATCAAAGAGAAAATGGTTAGCAGAGTCTAAATTCTAAGGCCAAAAGTTTAAAAGTATTTAGCAATTTTAGATGCCCCCTCTGAGATGCTTTGGATATGCCAAAACTGCAGAAAATGAAATCTCAGAATTTTCTAAATGTCAAACTCTCTCCAAATTCAGATGTAAAAGCTGAGGCACCTAGCTCTGTGTTTAGTCACATTCAAGTTTAAATGCCGACAGTTCCAGCACACAGCAATAATTCATACTCCTTCCTAAGATCCTGATTCATATAGTCAATATAGTTAAGCACTTAAATGTACACAGCTTGATTCCCTAGGTTTCATTTCAGTTGTATGTGCTGCCCATCTCTGAAAATCATACTATTTTTATTTAGGAGTCCTAACACGGAATTAAGTGTAGCATGATATTTAACAACCACAGAAGTTCTAAAGGTAAGTTACTTACATAGAAGGTCTAAATAGCTCGTCACAGTAATGAAGTATCACAATCCTTTCACAGGTGAGAAAACTTAAAATGAGAAAAACATCTTATTCCAGTGGATATGGTCTTAAAAAAAGAGTGCTGCTTTAAAAAGTAAAAGTGCAAAGGCTGCAGTATTACAAGATTCTACAAAAATAACACAGTTGAGACCCTTCAATCACCAAACATGTTGCTGAAGTTAGGCAAGAAATTAGCCAGATACTTCAGAGGCAAAACTTTTCTGAAAAACTAAAGACAGTTGCAATTTCATAACAATAGATATGAATGCTATCAACTAAAAACAAAATAGAAAACATTAAAAAATTAATCTTCTGATAAATAGTGTAACAGGGAATTTCCTCAACAGGCCAAAGAAGTTTTGCACCATTAAAAGTGGCACATTTGGGAAATTCAATCCTTTGACAGTACTGGTGTATAACACCAATTCCCTAAGTGGCTGAATGCTAGCAAGTCCTATTCACAACCAAGGACTCTGATTTAAGAATCTAAGGATAAAAAGTGACACTGGGAACCCTGCAGAAGTGGGCATCCTCCAACTCAGAGAAAAACACCTGAGATAGTCATGATTCAGAGAACTATTTCCACTGCTGCATATAAAATAGCAGTCAAAGCAGTATCTGTTTCAGACCTCAGTTAAAGCTATGCTGAAACAGCTAAATACCAGTTCACTTACGTAGCTTGCTGATTTGCTTTCTACATTTCCACATTTCCAGTTGAATGTGAAGATGTACTTTTCCCAGTTTCTCTCCTGTTTCATCTTCTGCATAAAGGTAGTGCTGGGCATCACATCACAGCAGTTGCATCCTTCTTCTTTTCAAACTCCAGGCCAAGGTTCTGTTTACACATGTTGATAGAAATGCTTTTGATAAGTATAAATTGCAATATTAAGTGAACTAACAAACAGAACTTGGCCAGAGAATCAAGGCTTAATAAACACAGATTCAATAAGGAGCTCCATAAGAAGTTGTTTGTTTTAGTTGGGCTCTTTACAAAAGAAAATTGTGAATTTGAAAGTGGCCTATTTTATGTAGTTTTCATCAGTTTTCTGTTGCTTGTTGTTCTGTTGCTGTTTTGTATTATAAAGAATGATTTGTCAGGAAAAACAAAAAAAAGCTGTACTTTTGGAGCAAAAGTTAGCCAAGTGCCTGTAGACAACATAGGATGGGGAAATACTTTACTCATAACTTTATGGAGTGAGAGATAAGTGGGTGGTTCTTGTTTCCATGAGCTTTATTTCCTGCAGTGTCACCATGCCAGTGCAGGGAGCCCTCCATCTCCATGGGTTCCAAACAGCTCAGAACAGAAGTACATTTCTGCAGGGGGAGGCCATCTCCCCCCACAAAACAACAAATTCAGTTGTTAATTGGTCTATTTAAATCTAGACTAATTCTAGGGACCTCAGCAGACTTACTGGAGATCGATGGTAACAAATGTGAATATAATACCTCTAGTTCTACACTGGTGAACAATTTGTTAGGGAGAATGTAACAAACAAGACATAATATCTTGATTACTTTTTTTCACACAGGTCTTCACCCTTCACAATAAATCTAGCTTTGACATCTAACTAAATATTTCTGCTCAGGAATCCAGGTAGATAGGCTGGTTGGTTGTTGGCTGGCAACCCCACTGCCGTGTTTAAAGGTCTTTATAAATTAACGTCAGTGTTTCATGTAATTGTTTTTTCAACCTGGTCAGGTTTCTGTGCGCTCTAATTGTTCTATATCAATGTGGTAAACACTTCCTGCAGACAATTTGTTAGGAAGTTTGGATTTTATATAACCCAGGAAATGAAGTCACCAGACCTGTGGGCTGCCTGTAGTGATTCAGCCCCCTGGTTCCTGCAATAAGCAGTAACTTCATACACAAAAATCCAGAGGCAATGACAAACTAGCGGAAAGAAAAAGGGCACATACTGGTTTCTCCATACACATTATTCATATTCAAAAATTCAGAAAGTTGGAAAGAACTTCCACAGACTTCCAGCCATTTATTTTTATTCTTGGTCCCAAAATTATAAATAAATTCTGATCCCTCTTCTCCTCTTGTCTTCATTGCATTGGGGAACAGAACAGGACATGATGTGTAGGAGGGGATTGAAGTTTCTGTCTTTATCTTTTCACTAAAGGAGCAGTACTTTTTTTTATTTCATATTTCTATTGATTACAAAATACACGTGTCACTTTCTATTATCTTCCTTGCTTTTGCATCATCAATCACCTTTCCATGCTCTGGAAAAATGCTATACAGCTACAGCTAGTGCAGCATCCCCTGAAATGGCCTAAAGGTTCTGAAAAGTTCATAGCTTTCTAGTTCAAAATTAACTTGGATTTGACCATCTTTGGAGCTTTCTGCTGGTTTTATGTGTTTCAGAAAGCCTATGAGAAAATTCATGGGAGTGTAAGATGCTAGACACTAGAACAGGCTGCCTGGAGAAGTTGTGGACTCCCCTTCCCTGGAATTATTCAAGTCTAGGCTGGATCAGGCTTTGAGCAACCTCTTCTAGTTAAATGTCTCCCTGCCCATGGCAGGGAGTTTGGAACTAGATAATATTTAAGGTCCTTTCCAACCCCAAAAATTCTATGATTCCACGATTCCAACTTAGAAAATTATTTGCTTTTAACCTGAATAACTGTTTATTGTGATAAGAGGATCAAATTAAATATTTCTGGCAGTCAAAGAAAGTGGTGGACTGCTGGAAACCCCAAATGAACGTTGTCTTTATGTGCACCTGTACTGGGTTTACGTGGCAAGGTTTTGGTAGTGTGGGAGTTACAGGACCTGTGTCTGTGAGAAGTTACTAGAATCTTCCCCATGTCCAACAGAGACAATGCCAGCCAGCTACAAGACATACACATTGCTGGTGAAGGCTAAGCCCATCAGTAACAGTGGTAGCACCTTTGGCATTACGTACTTAAGGTGGGGAAAAACTTACTGCATGGCAGTAACTGCACCTGTAGAGATGAGTGGGAATATGTGAGAGAACCAATGCTGCAGACATCCAGGTCAATGAAGAAGGAAGGGGAGGAGAGCTTCCAGATGCCAGAGCAAAGATCCCCCACAGCCGGTAACGAAGACCATGGTAAGGCAGCTGTGCCCCTGCAGCCCCTGGAGGACCCCATGCTAGAGCAAGTGGATGCCCAAAGAAGACTGTGACCCCTTGGGAAGCCCAAGTTGGAGCAGGCTACTGGCAGGACCTGTGGACCTGTGCAGATAGAAAGGAGCCCCTGCTGGGTTTGCTTAAGATTTGGTTTTATTTCCCACTGTCTTTCTCTGAGTTGACTGGTAATAAATTAAATTAATTATTCTTGAGTCAAGTCTGTTTTGCCTGTGACAGTAACAGGTGAGTGATCTCTCCCTGTCCTGACCTTGGCCCAAGAGCCTTTCATTGTATTTTCTCTCCCCGGCCAGCTCTGGAGGAGAGTAACAGAGTGGCTTTTGGGGGCATCTGACATCTAGTCAGGATTAACCCTTGCTGCAATCAAAATTAATTTTCACTTGACTTGCCAGGATCTGCCACATCTTGCACCTCAGCTTTAGCACTGTCCTTATACAGGTGTTCAAAATTAGATGGATGCTTTGAACCTTGTCCATGCCTTCCACTTTATCTAACATTAAAATTGTATTGTTTGTTTTAATTACCAAAAATATTCGTTCTTGATGTAATCTTCTTCCTCAAAAGATTTATTGTCTTCTTTAGAAAATGTAAAAATTTGTCTACTTCACTGTGAGTGGATCTCCTGAGACATGCTCTTTAGTACCCATTGAAGTCCAGCCTTCACCACGATGCAGTTTTGGTGTGTGACCTCAACATAATCTTCCACTAAAGTCCTCTAACTACGCAAGAGGAACCAAAATATTAGTAAGCAGAACAACATTTCCTCCCCATGGTCACAACAAATGTATTTGCAAAGGAGGAAAAAGAGTGACAAAAGAGAAAATGTAAAAAGACTAAAGGAATGTCACACTGCAGACAAACAAATAATCACTGTCTGCCTTATATCCTGGAAAATATTCCCCATTTAATAAAGGCTTAAATCAGGAAATCTGTTCAATCCATATATATTCCAGTGGAAAAATCAAACCACAACATCATCTGCTTCTGAATTGACTGGCTTTGGGGACAGTTGCTAGAGTCTGAGGACTTCCGCACATCTCAGCTTTCTCTGCAAGCCACTGTCAGTCCTTCCTCCTGTATAATCCTTATTGTTGACACAGGTAGGCGCACTTAGGTATCGTCTCCCTTATCCATCCAACAGATAGGCAGAGGGTTGAACTGGTACAGCTCCTACCCACCAGCCATCCTACTACTGCTGCAACACCCTTCTCCCAGAATTACACCACAACTGCAAATCTGTGTCTGTTGCTGGCATGCACAGTTGAACAGAGTGTTACAATACCCTCACACTGCTCCAAACACTATCAGGGCTTATCACAAGCCAGTATTTGCCTGTGAACTCTCATTGACTCCGAAATCAGCAAAATGTAGCTAGTCCCATATCTGGCACGTTTCTTTTCTGGCAGGGACCACAGAAAAAACGAGTTGGAGAGGAGAAGGAGGAGAAATCTGAATGATCACACTGGGGCTAAACAATCAGAGTGGTAGCAAGTAGATGAGAAGAGATAAGGAAAGGTCTGAATCACCCTTCCTGCACTTGAATACTGACCGGTCAGATCAGGCTTTTTGCTATCCCCATTATTACATTGCATACGAAGGGAATGAGGGACAGGTACTTAAGAGTTTTTTGAAAAATACCAGTAAAAGCAAAGAGCAGAAAAAAGCAGGTGGGCCTAGCTTGTGTGGAAATAGAAAACAGGTAGTGAAAGATACAGCACCAAGAGGCTCAGGGGAATAAGGAAAAAGAGAGAATACTGGCTCCACCCACTACAGAACATAATCATCTACCATTAGGTGCCATTTAGATGTGCTTACCTTACTTTGATTAAATGCATGTAGCCACTTTCCTTTTACTGTCTTTGATATTTCAAAGCTAATAGCTATACTGCAGAATTTACTTTATTTTTTTCAATTTTGCTCACTGAGCTTTTTCTCTTCAGAGGTCACTTGATCTTGAAGTCCATGATAAAACTCATCTCCAGAAGATGAGTGGAAATAAAATTTGAATTTAAAAATAAAATAAAATCCTTCTGGAGAGCATCCTGCTGACAGCCTGTCCCATTGACCCTAATAGGAATACCCCTGGAAATTAAGC
This sequence comes from Anabacerthia variegaticeps, assembly GCA_035583185.1. NCBI lineage: Eukaryota > Metazoa > Chordata > Aves > Passeriformes > Furnariidae > Anabacerthia > Anabacerthia variegaticeps. The sequence continues at coordinate 30,194,797 of JAWWEW010000112.1, read as the reverse complement.
AAGCCTGGTTTATCCCTCCATACCCTCAATGCTGACATTTATTAATTCCGAGGCATAACAATAATTCTGTTGCACGTTTTTACATTTTATGCATTTACTTATGCTGCTAAGTTCTTCACAGTTGAAAAATAGATTCAGAGCTTTAAATGGGTGAGAGAGGCAACAGTCATAAGTAAATCCCAAGGGAGAAACAAAAGGACTTAATAGCAGGCTATTATTAAACTCTATTTGATATATTAAAAAATCACAAGGAAGCCTGTCAAAAAAATTACCATGATCAAATAAATTACAAGGCAAAGCTGCCAGTCATGTCTTGTGAACTAGTACAGCATTGACACGATGGGAAATAAAATGCCCAGAGCCCAGCACAAAATCAGGCTTGCACCGTCAAACACCCGCCTGTCCTGCTTGTGGCGCCCCTGCCCTCACCCAGCCTGCACTGGCTGCCCCCTCCGCACTTCACCCTTCACCCCGGGCTGGCCAAGCAGCAGCTAAAGGTGTTGCAAAGGCTCAGCACTGGGGCTGGGAACCCCACTCCCACTTCATTCCACCTCCTCCCCAGCGAAATTGTTCTTTTCCACAGCTCCTTGTTATCTCCTGCCTACACACCCGCTGTATTCATACGTACTTTGCCACTTTCCAAAGTGCTCTTGGGATTACTTAGGTACCGCACCAACCAAAAGTTGCTCCATTTCACAGCACTGAAATCCTGACTTCATAAAACTCAGTGGAGAACTGCCAGAGAGACTAACTCCCAAGTGTTCCCTTTAAAGTGCAGTGTCAAAACTCTGCACAGTGGATTGCAATCAGTGCCTCTTCAATGAAAAACCCATTCCTCGCTCAAGAGGCTTGCCCACTGAGACAGCTAAGGGGCAGAAGGAGTGGGGGGAAGCCAAAGTTGGACATGCAGCCTCCTCTCTCTCCTTTGCTCGGAGTTGTGCCAGTACTGCCCAGGTGTAGCTACATAACCTGAGTATCTCTTTCCACAGTCCTCCATATGTGCGTTTCCCACGGATAAGTGACTATGAGCTTAAAACAGTAGCACTATCACAGCCTACTGGTGTAACAGCATAGCAGGGCAAAATTTGGAGAAAGAATCAATACCTTTCCAGGTACCCTGAAAAAGATGGAGAAAAAAGAAAGGCATCTGGGCACCTGGGGCATTTTTCAGATTTTAGGAAGTTAAAGGCTTCACCAGGAGAATTTTGAGAGTTAAGACAGAATTTTTACCCTCAGTTTGTAATATCAGTGTAAGGTAATCTTTTTCCCCTTTACTGCATTTACTAGACCTTTAGTTTGCTTCATTTCTTCACAAATTGCATGTGGCAACCTGAACATGTGAAACCCAACAAATCCCAGTCAAGAAAAAAGCAGTCAGAAGCCTGGGTGTCTCCAGGTCACCGGTATGCTTCCACATTTTGGTGTCCCCGTGCACTTCTTTAGTTACTACATTCAAATAGAAGTTCAAAGAGCGAAAACATTACCCTGCTTACATTTCCAAAGGCTCCTTGTTCCACTCCACCTAGCCATCGGCCTCCAAAAATATGGGCTTCCTTTAAGGGGACATTAAGAGCTTATGTTTGGTTCCTTTTATTTGCCCTTAAAGAGTCTTAAGCCTTGATAACCTCTAAATTAGTTGTCAAATGCTTAAGCAAGAAAATCCACTGACATCAACAGAACTACTCACTTGAATAGTTACAGCTTGATTTGGCTTTAAGGCCAAATGTGTTCAAACCATTTAGATCAATTCTAGGCCTTTGATTGTTTTGCAGTTTCAATCATTTAAAACAAAAAGTTGCAGAAAGGAGTCCACACAGGGAGCATGGGAGAGACAGCAGAGCTGCCACCACTTTATTCACCACGGAATGTGGTTTGTGGCAGTCCAGGTACACTGCCACCAGCTAAGGTTTTCTGTATCTGCCTTGAAAAGCCCTTGTCCAAAGGCAGAAAGTCAGACAAACTGCCTGAATGTGACTCATGGACTGAAAATCAATAGAGAACGTACACAATGAGAGACAATCTGAATCTGAAGGCCTTTTTTCCTTGAAATTACAGGGAGATTGTAAATTATCCCCAAATCAAGCACTGCAAAGCCCAGAAATACTCAGCTAATACACTGTATGTTGGCATACAATTATGCTAATGTATTTGACAAACATATAGTAGTAAAAGTGCAACTATATCATCGAGACTGTCCAAAGCAGGCCCTGAAATGTTGCTGGGTAATAAGTCTAGGATAATGATGTGAACATCCTTGCATTAATATGGACCAGGTGACAGAGGGGATTACTGTCACTACCTCAAAGAAAGTACAACAGCATTGCTTCAGTATAATATTTGCCTGGACCTATCTACCATCACAGAAGCCAGGCCATGAAGCTCTATTTTAATAAGGTCTCACTGAAAGGCATTCTTCTATCCACTTCCTCTTGTTTATTATTCTTTCAAATATCTGATAAGATACTTTTCAACTGTGGCTATTCACTTTCTGTTTGCGTAGGTCTTGGGTTCATCACAAGTTACAAGGTCAGCATTAATCTAAACAATGGTTGGTTATGGGTGATTTTCCCAAGTAGAAAACACTCTAAAGGCTAGATTGTTATCATCAATAGGGCAACAAGCAGGCAGGAGAAAAAAGCCCTACTTACACTAGTATGGATGAAGCAGAACTACTCAGATGCCAGGTCATGAGTGTAGCACATGCACTTAGAAGCCACAGCTCCTGCCCAGGGCTTGTTAAAAACGAAAAGTAGGGAGAGAAGGAGGAGCTTTTCTCCCTTCTGCCCCAACACATCATCATGGCCAGTTGGCCAAGCACCTGTGAGGAGCATGGAGGAGCCATCCAAAAGGTGCAGAAAGCTAGCTGCTTCTACCTGCAGAGCATATTCAAAGCAATGAAGCAGCTTGCAAAGTGTGCCCTTTCCAGCTGTGTTCTGTGCTGTCACCCAGCCCACAGCAATATCTTTTATAGGCAATGTACTGACAAGGTGCCTCAGAGAAAATTCAAAAACAAAAAAAAACAAATTCAGTAAAAGAAGGGAAATAGTCAGTCTGCATAAAACCTTTAAAATTTCCTTGAGGGCTGCTGACTGATAACTGACACAGAAGAGTGACGCTCAATTGGCTTGTAATATCAAAATATTTTAACTGTATTTACAGTTTGTCATTTGTAGAGCCAAAACCTTCCAAAATATACTCCCTGAACTTGGAAAGCATGCAGCTTATCTCTTGGCCTTTACATTCCCTTCTTCAAAACACACCCCTTCCTGCACTCTCACCAGCAATGACTCACACCAACCTAATGAAAAAAATTAAAAACCCAACAGTCAAAAAAAAAAAAAAAAAAAGACAACCACTAATCGTATCCTGCTTATGCAAGCAATTTTATAGCCCTGTTTTGCACAAAACAGTTTTCTATAGGTCTTCTGTCCAGGAGGTGCACTGTGTTTCTCCTTGCCTACCTGTATGGTTTTCAGGTTGTGATTAAACATGATGAAGACTGTAGCACTAGTACCCATCTAATACCATTAGTGGAATAAACTGCAAGTGATATTTGTTCTCCATGTTTTGTTTGACCTCCAGATTGCCAGATCAACCCTTCCGGAGTAAAAGCTTTTTGCAAAGGGAAGGTAGATACAAACACTGGCAGTAAAGTCAACCCAGCCAAAGAGTGTTAACCCTGACTCAGGAAAACAGCAGCTCAAGAGGATAAATCTCTATGGTGATGTAATTGCTGGTCTCTCTAAGAATGGTAGCCAGCACTTTTCCATTACTCTTATTTTGTGATGAGAGCCAGAATCAACTAAGTAATTTCTTTCCTCTCCTCAACATTCATGGTTTGCATGAGCTGCTACCTTAAGAGAGATCTGATTTGGAGGCCTTCAAGGGAACCATTTCTAATTCTCTCATTAAACACTTCTGAGATATCCTGTTCTCTATATTACTTTTATAAACACCTGAAATAAAAATATTTACATTATGAGTTAACTAGTTACTCTGATTGTGCAGTAACCTTGGGCTGACAATCCATATTGTGTTTTTTTAAATCCCATTTTGTTTGGCAATTGTTCAGCACACAATGGTCTGATGGCCCAGCTGCAGTGAAGAAGCACACCACAAAGCCAAGGTAAAGTGCAGGCACCCAAAAACTGATTCTCTGGCCATCATCATGCCCTGGCCCAGCTAACAAGGCCAATTATTTGTTCCTTCTCAGTCAGACCAGCTCCCAGAAGCTCCATAAAGTCAAGAGATCTGCTCAAGATAGCGGAGCCAAGGGGAAGTCATTGTGACTTCAGCCACCATGAAGAGTGGCAGTACAGCAACTGCTGCGTTAAAGCTTTACAATTATGGAAAATTTTTATATGCTGAGATAAGCCTCCAAAGCAGTCAAGGATGAGAACTCACCTCTCACAACATCAAAGCAGTTGTATTTGGGGTGATTTCTTTGAAATGGTGAACTTTGAAGGGAAAAAAGGTGAGGGGCTAATTCAATCTGTATTACAAGCAGTTTGCTACCCTTCACTTCTACAGCTATATGCGTCTTCACATACTTCTAGCACATTCATTAAAGCAAATTTCCTACAAGGATATTTAATCCTATTCATCAAGAACAAGGTCAATGAGGGAAGCAAGATTAGATATTTCAAAAGATATGTTCCCTTCTGTTGCCATAACAAAGAAAGGTACATTAAATCAACACTGCTAAGCTGAATTCAGACTTAAGCAGTCCTCTTTGTAGAAAAATCACACACACACACCCCATGCCTCTCTCTTGTAGCAAGATGGGCTGTGACAGTCAGAGTTATATCACAACTATACATGGCCTTTCCTTAGCAACCTGCTTACCTGATTCTGTAGTTGATTATTATGGCAACAAGCTCAATTCTTACTGTTTATAAACTTCTTAAAAGGTCATCAAGAAAACAGAAATGAAAGCTGTTTTTCTTGACTATTTTTGTGGTATGCAGAACTCATGGAAGCAATTGGGAGAAAAACAACAAAAATGAGACAGGAAGGAATGAGAAAGCTCAAAAATCCCAAATTAACAAAGGGAAGACATGCCTGTGGCTATGACGGGGATACCTGTATTCTCTTCTCCGCTCTACCATAAGCTTTCTCAGCAACTTTGGATGCAAACTGGGTCTCCCACTAATGTGTTCTTTGGAAAGTATCACCCTTGCCAGCTTTCTAGACTTTACCCTAAAATTTTTATTTTATAAGCTGTTTTGTTGGTGAGGTTTCTTTTAATCCCAGGAAGAAGTCATAGATCACAGAATCTGCTGAGTTGGAAGGGACCCACAAGGATCATCGAGTCCAACCCTTAGCCCTGCACAGGACCATCCCCAAGAGTCACACCATGTGCCTGAGAGTATCATCCAAACACTTCTGGAATTCTGTCAAGCTTGGTGCTGTGACCACTTCCCTGGGGAGCCAGTACCCAAGGAGTTAAGAAGCAAAAGTGAGCTTAATGTTTTTAAAAAGCACGGGATTTGCAAGCAGATGGTTACAGGATTTCATCATCACCTGGCAGAGAAACCTCTTCCCCAGCTCCATAGCTGTGAAGCTACCTGAGTCAAAAGTGCATGCCCACTAGTACCCGGAAAAGAAATGAGAGACTTTCTTCAGGTCTATTCCATAGCTCTGACCTAAAGTACAATACAAATTATATTAGAGAAATACAAGATCACATTTAATATTCCTGTTTCAATCCTCAGAGCTAATATTCCTTTAACACCACTGATGAATTATACCCTGATCCCACCTGCACACACAGAGTCCTTAATTCCACAAGAAATACAGCAGCAAGTTGGCAATGTAAGCAAAGGATAGACCATGTGGTGACCGATTTTTTGTTCAGTTTTTTCTGGGAAGAATTCCAACTCATGTTATTCACAAGACCATGTCTTATCATTAAAAGGAACTATCATTTAGCAATATTTTACATTTCAAGACAAGGAACAGCTAACTAAATATCAACATTTTAAAAGAAAAGAACAGCATTCCCTCTGATTTACCTGAATTACGCAAAGCTAGCTCATATCATTTGTGTTTTCATTTAGAGTTCTTAAAAAATGTTTTGATATTATTTTAGAAATTAAAATAATGGCCAGTTTTACAACATCATTTGAATCAGATTTGTGCAAGCAAACTACTGTGTTTCCTGAACAGCACAAATATTACCCTTATGAATGAATCAACTATTTCCAAATATGGATTGGAAAATATTCAGCTACCAGATATTTAGAAGAGCAAGCACCAAAACAGGCTCAGAAGTCCGATACAGATGTCTAGGACTCAAGAAAGCATTCCATCCAATCAGTCGCTGGATTTAGAGTCAGTCATCTCTCTGAGTCACCCATTTCATTGCTGTTCTTATTTTGGGTGCGGACTGAAAACAGTTGCTCTTAGTTCCTGAAAACTCTATGACATGAAATCCCAACACCCCAAAGTAAAAGAAATAAAGAAAAAAAGATCACAGTTTTCTTCTACAATGAGCCCATGCCCTCTACGCAGCACATTCTTTTCCAGCTCCTCTGTTGCTGCTGATGTACATGGCAAATGCCTACTGCCAACGAGTATTACCATCTTCCAAGCATCTTTCCAAGTTCCTACTTTTCTTCTCAGCAAGAATTATTTATTGCTGATGCCTGGGACCATAGACTTTGAGGCCTTGCATCTGTTAACCATGTTGTCTCATTAAGGTTCCCACAACAAACAAAAGCCTCAAGTTTCTCCTTTCTTCCTGCTCTTTTCATAATGAACCCTTCATTCTCTGTCCATCACAGCTTATACTTCATCCATATTATTTCCGTTACAAGTTCAAAATCTTGGCATTCCAAAACAGCATCCAAACAAAAGACTCTGCAGATATGAATGTCACCTCAAATCAATTACCAGGGCATTCATCCTTCACAATAATATCTCTATTATATTCTCTTACTATTGAATTCAAACATTACACTGCTGACACGCTTACAGGGTTTACAGCAGTGGTGATGGGGAAAGAAAAACACCACTCTCATAGCTGGTCAAGAGAATCATGTTTTTCAAGTTCCTTAAAACTTAAACGATGAGCGAGAGGAACAAGAAGCTTCTTTTTTGTTACAGCTGTACACTGTACATAACACAATAGAGCCTGACGCACCCACAAGGTGTTGCCAGAATGCAGACATCAGCAGGCAAAATCAAATTCAATGTTAAGAGGATGACATTTCCACTGGAGAAAACGAGAACTGCACCTGCATTTAGCCCTCACTGAATCACATTACTCCAAAACAAATAGAGACCACAGAGAACATTTGCCTCTTAAGAAAAGCAGCAGGTCCAACAAACCATCAGCAACCAAGCATTACTTACTGTAATTAGCAGTTTTAAGATACACAGATTTTTTAATTAAGGGATGGATAGCTTGGGTTACAACAAACTAACTAGAAGATTCAATAAGAGTCTAATGACAGTTTCTTCCTGGAATATTTATTGAAGTATATTTGAACACTTTGATTATGCTTGAAAATTTGTTATATACAATAAATGTTTAAAACCTTCAAATGCAAGCGTGAAACCATGTTTCTATCATATTTAAAATAATCCATCCCCTGCTATAACAAGATGAATATGGGCAAGATTACGCAACAGTTCAACTATGCAGGTAACAGTGCACTGACAGCTAAACTCAATTTGCCCTTTTCTAAGTACCTTCAGAACTCTTCAACACATACCAGGCTGTACAGTCATGCATGTCAACTAGGCATAGGTATATTAAACCAATAAAGAAATATATACAGTTTCCAAAAACCACAGTCTGCTTCATGATTCATTCTCCCATATCAAACCTGAATTCATTTCTTGCCTCTTCCTACTGTTTCCTGCATCTTAAGCTAAAGCCCTTCACATACAAAATTCTCACTTTACTTGTTTTACATTCCTATTTCTAATAAAGTCCTTTAGTACCATATCAAGCTACACAACAAATAATAGAAAGTGCTGATTATAGGCATGTTTATCAGACCTCTGAGTCCAACATCCATTAACTACAGTCCTCTATGACACTGTCAGTAGTACCTCTTTGTAGGCAGCCAAAATTATATGACAAAGGTGCTGCAAAGACCACATTGTCCTGTTTCATATGATTAACATCTCTGGGGACACAGGAGTGTAGTGAAAAGTCCAGCACCAAAACAGCTGACACAGAGAGCTCATGAAGCTAGTCTGTGTTAAAAAGGCCTCATGGTGAGTACCTAGTAGGTAAGCATTGATTTATTCTGTTTTTCAGTTTGTTCTCCAGATAAAAAAGCAAGCCTTGAGGAAAGGATCATGGAGAATTTTATGGACAGTACTTTACATTTTCCTCCCTAGCAGAGGAGTACACAGCTCATATTGAGGGTGGGTGCATTGTTCAAAAATACAGTTATTTGTTTATAGACTGCATTATTGTTACTACATGGAAAACATTCTAAAAGAGCATGAAGTACGCAAAATCTCCTCCTGAAATTTCATCTTGAAGATGAACTCAGAAGCAACTATAAATTGGCCACATGGTAAATCTTAAATATTTCAGGTATTCAAACGGCACATATGTTCTGGACTAGAAGAGAAATTATTAGTTAACCCAGCCCTCCCCCCACCATAGTTTAACAAATAATTTTAATATATTAATTTTCTTTACTGCTATTTAATATTTAAGTTGTTATTAAAGTCTATAATTTAATGTGCTCTTTAACTCACATTTCAAATACCAGTCAATAAGATTTAGCTCTTCTATGCAAGTTACGTTTTCATTCCTGACAAATTATAAGTTATTAAAAGATTTCACTAAAACATTGCACAAGAAAAACAACTCTAATTTAGAGTCAGAAAGAATACTTTGTTCTTTCAAAAAGAAAGCTGTAAAAAGTGACAGTCCATGGACTATTATATAAATAGTTTTAAAACTTTTCACATAGTATCATAAATGCTTCTTATATGGTATGATGTGCATTATAGTCTACTATGACTTCTATATTAGAATGTTTACCAGATACTCTTCAGAAATATAGTCAGAACTTGAATCCATTCCTGCTGAAGTAAATACAGATTATTTTTGAAGAAAAGAATGCTTTCTACACACTTTAAAAGACTTCACTGTATTCCCAGTGGACAAGCTAAGCAGTAATAAGCTTCAATTTTAACAAGAAGGATTTGGTCTTGACATGAGGAAAAAGTCCAAAGCTTAGACTAGTGAAATACCAGATTAGATTGGCTACAAAAGTTATTGGATATTTGTCACAGGAGGCACTGAAGACACCTCCACCAGGATCCATTGTTCTTAGTGATCACCTGCATTCAAAGAAAGTGGACCTGATGGCCTCCAGCAGCTCCTTCCCAGTCTGGTTCTGTGACCCTATGACTGCAAGAAGCAGTTTTACAAACAGAATTAAGGCAACACATTTCCTACAGATTTATGACCTATAATTCCCAGTGCTTCTCCGCTCACTCAACTCTCTCCTGTGTGTCAAGTGGCTTTCCCTTCTCCATGTATTTCCGCCCCCACCACTCCATGCTAGGTTAGCCAAGTGACAGCACATGCTTTGACCAGTCTGGAGCTACCTGTGCACACCACCACTGACTAGATGACTACTACTTCTGAGAAGAAAGAAAGTACATGCTTATACCCTCCTTTGCCATGGAGACATTCTTTTGACTCTCTATAGCTATTCATTGGGGGATTTTTTTTTTTTTTTATTCAGGAAATAAAATCTCTATTTATGCTATCCATCCAATACCATATGTGGAAAATGGGTTAAAACCAATGGAAAAGTTATGCGAAGATAAGCGAAGAAACTGAAAGACAAATATAAAGTGTGATTACATTAGCCTTGTTAAAAAATGGACTTTGGATTAATCTCCAATGGGAAGAATTTGTTAAAAGCTTTGAGTCTTTTTGAAACTAAAAATTAAAAAAAAAATATCAAGGAAATTTTATGACACTGAATTACCCTAGCAAAGTTTCTATAAAACACAAAGTGCCTTAAGTCATCACATGAATCACTGACAATTTAATCGGCTTCTGTGAGTTTGTCATCCTCATCAAGAGTTGAATTTAAGACCTTCAAAAAGTTCTTTGACTCCATTTATGAACTGCTGCACCTACTGATTCAGCCACCCACACCACACTTTCGACTACCAGAGATGAAGACAAGAATCCAAAAAGCTAATATTCAACTTGGAGGCTAAATTAGCTCCTACTAATGCAACCTTTAGGTCTCAAGAAGCAGCAGGACCAATACATTTTCCTCTGATCCTTAGAGACCTTTAGGAAATCAAGCTCTAAAATGGAGCACCATCAGAAGAGAGCTCCTTTTGCCCAAATGCAGCAAATTTCCCAGACGTTTTTAAAAGCCTTCATGTGAGCAGCAGTGGGCGAACCAATACACTGCAAAAGGCAGAGCAGTGCAAAATCCAGTGCCAGCTTCATCTCGTCTTTCCTAGAGCTCTCCTGGAAAAGAACTTTAGCCTGTTAACATGCTCACACCGGGAGGTATTTTTTAAAATAAAATTGCTTTGTATGAATGTGTGTGGCACATAATGGGCAGCTTTTTAAAACTAAAACTCTATAGGCCACAATCTGCTCTTTGCCAGATTAAATGAATACTGTCATCCATGGTAACAAAGTCCAGAGTTCAAAATTCTTGGGATGAGAGATTTTCAAATCTTTTCCCATTAACATCTCATTCCTCAAAAGTGTGAGTGATCCTTCTGTAAGATGAAATAATAGCACTAATATTGTAGATGTCCTGTCTTTAACTATTTTATTACTTATGTAATTTATGATATATCTGATGATGTCTTTGCAGAAAAGCCAGTGTTGAGATTTTTCAGCATCTCTGGGTAAAGAATGTTACTGAAGTACAAACAAGGGCACTAATAAATGGCAGTTGAGCTATTTCTTCTGACTTCTTTTGAAGCAATATTCAGGTGAATAACACAGTTGCACAACTTTCATTGTTCAATTTTGGCTACAGTCTGAAAAAAAACTTGAGACTTTTTCTAAGGGTTTCTCTGTCATTAAAAAGACAAGGCCAAAATGTGCAGTGCCCCATAATTTGAGTACCTGGTACAGTGTCACTAAGCTGCCTGAAGATTTGTGGATAACAAGTGATTGACATTTTTATAAATGAGATCAACATATTTGCAATACCTCTTTTTTTTTTTTTTTTCTGTTCCTTGACTTTTACTGACATCCAGTGGAGGCAGACTCAAACCTCTTTCAAGGGCCAATACCAATTCCATTCTCATAAAGCACCTGTAAGTTAAGTTATCAATGGAATAGAAAGCCTGCCTTGAATGTATCTGGTTTTCAGAAGGTTCTTCCTTATTTCTTCTGTTCATAATACACATTCCCTTACAAATTCAATCTTTAAAACCGTTTCATTATTTTCAAACCCCAGTTATTCCCAGGTTTGACAAAACCATTTTCATGGTATAGTTTCTGGTTTAGTTGCTTTGGTACAATTCCATATTCTCCTCCTTCTTCATCTTATCAACCTACAAATATAGGAAAACATCAGAAACAACGCCTGCTTCAAAGACTGTGTCCTTGTCACTGTCAAATGAAGCCATCTCTGTGTTCTCATCATAATTTGAAAGAAGGCCAGCATATTATTTTTGTATGTGTGAACTCTGCTTCCTGACTGAAGGAATTTGTGAATACCATAATTAAACCCTCACATAAGTACACACAAGACACAGATCTCAACAAGGGAGCATGTGGGATCCATTAACCAGAATCATCTTAAGAATAAATGGAAATGAAACAATTTTACCTGAGCTTTTATCTTATCCTTCTCAAATAAAAATAGCTCCTAGAATCCATACTTACTACTGACAATTTAAATCCCAGCAATCCAGCAAAATTCAATGTAGTGGATTCGGTCATACTGAGCTGCTCACCAGCAAACACTAAAGCCCACACTTCCTATCCACACCACAGCCTGCTACTCAATAGTATACCCAAGAAAAGCAGAGGTCCTCTGAGATTTACATCATCCAACTTGTCTACAATCCTTTCAAGAGAAAGAAAGAGGAATCATCTCCAGACTGGAAAACATGTGATTGCTACAAACTAAAATACCCACGTCCCAAGGTGCAACATGTTCTTTCTGAATACTTGCGTGCAAATCCCACTTAGATTAAAAGGGAGCTCTGGACAAGGAAGGTGGCAGCTAACACAAAAGTCTTTGCTCAGCCATTGAATAGGGAAAAGCAAGACAAAACTCATTACCCATGGTGAGTCATTTTTTACCATGGAGGGATGTTCTTTGCCTAGGCAATTGTTAATTAACAGCAGGAGTGGGAGACTGAATTTTCTTCCAGGAGACTTTTTTTTTGTTTTTTTCCAAATACATAAAATGTCTTTGCGTATTGAAAAGGGAGGTTCACCTCTCAATTTCGCAGGTCAGTGAGTTTGACCTAGAAACTTAGGTCTCAAAACATTCGTATAGCTTACAGTGCTATATGAACGGTTCAAAATCTGGATCAATGGCTAGCAACAGGAGACAAGACAGCTCCCACAATAATGTCTGCAGAACAGGAGAGACGTGAGCTCGCACTGTGCGAGACAGGTCTGGTAAGTGAACAGCAACAGGAAAACCACAATTGTATTTACTGTGAAGTTATTCTAAGGCAAACTGACAGGGTGGGTCCCTCACTTTTCTATCTTAAAAATACTAATTGGAATAACAATAGCAACATCAAAGATGGCCTGAACCAGTTAAACACTATTGCTAGCCTCCTCAAATTCAAGCGAAATTGATTTATGGCCATGTGTCCAATCTGTGTGGTTCAGCTGCCTCTGAAGAAAAAGTAATTCTACTAGATTCTCCTCATCTCTGTTCCTGTAAAGAAAAACAAGTGGGCAGTATAATTATTTTTGTGTGTCTCTGTGAATGCAAGAGTAGGAACATGTTCTCTGAAATACGTAATCACTCCCAAGACAGTGTCCTGGCATGTCTCAGATAATCCATATGACCTTCTGGCCTGTACCTCATATAGGAACGCCTTCTTGGTTTGTTTTCTTTGGCATAGATCTCCCTCTTACTTCACCTCCAGTTTAAGCTTCCTGCTTTCAGAAACTATTTCTCTAACAGGGAGAGAGTATGCTATCTAGCAAGGTTGGATGACAAATTTCTCCATGGGCAGAAAATAATACTTTCTGTAAAGCCTGAGGTTGCTGAACAAGGTATCTCCACCCATCCTGTTCTTCAACAGAGAGAACTCCTTTCAAAAACAATTTTACTGATTGTCAAGTATCAGAAGTATCCTGATCTGTAGAAGTGCTACCTCATACCTATTAATGTCAAAACAGCAGGATGTGGCCCTGCCAAGGATGGGTCATCTCCTTGGTAGTCACCAATCAGTCAGATCATTAGTAGTCTGTGTACAGGGTCCCATTAGCCTCCCTGGGATGCTACAGCTTGCATTGCTCAAGGGAAGAACTGATAGCAAGCAGGTCACCAGGACAAAATCCCGATGCAATTCCAACAGTAGCCAAATTCAGCTTTCTGTGGAACTGAGGAATGAGAAGCAAACAGGAGACCATTTCTTGCTACACTGGGAGAGATCCATACCACCTTTCCACAGACATTTCACTGAGGTAAATAATTAGGAGACCCAGGTTTCGAATTCAAACTCAGTTTCTGCAGTTCTCCTGCACCTCCTACTGTCCCACATGCCAGACAGAGACACAGCCATGGATGTCCTTCCAGCCAGAACCAAGGCAGCCATCACCTGTTTTTGCTTCGGGGATCGTTGTGTTCTTACTCTTACATGCTGGCCTATGGTAGAACATAATTTTTATGCCACCTCATAGCTGGGGCAGCTTAAATGATGTTTCAGCTAACAACAAGTAAGGGTGTGATACTGAAAGGAAAACTCAGCGAAAGTTATACAAGGCTTTTGTCTGAAGCTTGCAGATTTAAAGAGAAGCCTTGTTGAAAGGTAACATTTAATTTTAAGTACCTCCACCACTGATAATATATCATGTGATGTACTGTGTTAAAATCCTGAATGACTTTTAGGAGGAGAAACACCATCAGAAAGCAGTAACATTTCTCTAGTTAAAATGCACAGAAGCAAACAGAAGCAACAACATTCAGATTCCAACTTCAAGATTTCATTTTCCCATGTTGTATTCAAACTATTCAGTCAACTCTGCAGTCAACCCCGCTTACGCACTCCCAAGCCCTAACATGGATATATGGATATCTTAGTCAAGTTTTCTTCATAACAGAGAAATGAATGGTTCTAAAATGCAAGCCAGGAGACTATTACAGACAGCGAGAATTACATTGCTCTGATGTGCTTGTTTGCATACTAATCACAGAGTACTGAAAACAGAGGACGTTTGATCACTACTTGCTTTCAACTGCCAATGACTAGGACAGAAGGTGGAGAAGTGTAAAAAACCAAACCAAACAAAACCAAATCAAATAAAAAAAATGAAAAACCAAACCAAAGAAAACACCAAAAAAACACAAAACAAAACCAAAGAAAAAAAGAAAAACCAAAAAACCAAAACAAATGAACAAACCAAAACAAAATAAAATCCCCAAAACAAAACAGGCAAGCCTGAAAGACTGCCTTTCAGAAAGGAAAAAACCAAATAGTTATTAAAATATTCATTTTACACACAAACTGCCTTGATGTGTACCATACTTCTCTTCTTTTCAACTAATTTGAAATGCCAACTGTAAGCAGTATGTTAAATACGTTGACAAGATGTCTCATTTCATGTAACATGCAGCTTTTTGTCTGTTGTAAGTATTTTCTTTAAGACTTTCTGCAATTTTCTCAGTGAGTTTTCTTAAAGATGCCTACCTTTCCTGGAGAAGTTTCAATGTGGCACAGCCTACATCCATGATTTTGTTACAAATGATTGATTAATAACACCTCTTTTATTAGGCAGGCCATCATCACAACAGAGTTAAAAGCAAATTGTTAGTAAGTGCCTTAGTGTACATTCTTTGAAATATAAACTGACATTTGAATTATGTTCTGTGCAATTCAGAGTACAAAAGGACTCAACCTTGTACTGGGTTTTAGATAGCAGAACATCATATGAATGTAGTATTTTAATAATAATTGTTCTGTGTACCACAGATTTGTAGTCCTGATTTATGAACCACATCTTAGAACAAAATCTGTCTACCTACCTGAAAACCTCAGCTTGCCAGCTTTCCTGAGCATCACGTTCTTAAACATTAGGTATGCCAAATTGGCACAGACACATCAGTAAACATATACTCAGGTGATAAGGACAACAGTAGGCAAGTTAGACATTGACAGAAAGAATTCTGAACAACCAGTCCCCATCTGATCAATCCACAGGCTGATCAGGGTTTTGTAAATACCTTATGCTCAATGGTGTATGTCAGATGCAGCACTACAGCTTCATGCAAATTATGAACACGAAGATTTAAGACCAGATCCTTTCTCTTGTAGAGGAATACTATTTCTTTACACATCCTTCATAATCAGAACAAAACAAAAACTAATCCTTAATTCCTGGTACATGCAAACTGTAGTGGGATGCACAATGGGGCTAAAAGGAATTCACTGTTGTTCCACATCCTTGGCAGGTTAACTGCAGGAGATATTAAACCAGCAAAGGACCAGTAGAACATCAGCTTCTGGCATGGTATTCCAGGAGGGAAGCCTAGGGCAGCCAGAAACTCCACTTCACCACATGCCTATTCTGGCTCCTCCTAATAACAAGGTCAGGAGCTGAAGAGGAAACAAGTTGTCATATGAGACAACCAAGCTAATTCTGGGGGCTTATACACCTAAAGACCCCTACGGGAAACTTATGCTGAATAGCATTCTTCTGACCTCTCTTACTTCTGCCTCAGACTGGGCTCAGAAGTACCTTGCCTCGTGTGACACACCAAGGCTATTTTTTTATATCAATAGCATAGGCCCCATGGTAGAATTACTGCAAGTCTACTGGAAACTGTGGGCATAGGCAGCTGTCCCACAAAATTCTGCTTCATGACTATCTATATCTCTGCTAATCGCTTGCAGTGTCATGGCTCAGATATAACTGAGAACCATTAAAAACTTCTCATCCATGCAAAAATAGCACAAATTATGTTAAGTAATATATCTCATGATCAGTCTTTCTTAAAAGAAACTAATTATACACACAAGAATATAAATTCAGTAATACCTTAACACAATAGTGAAGTGTCACATATGAATTATCCATCATTCAGATTACTTGGGCTGTACATTATGAACCACATATGCCATTAGGTATTAGCAAAGAACCAGTTTTACCCTCTCTTACAATGAAAGTACAGAAAAGTGCAGATGTCCCAGGAGGTTTAAGCAGATTTGTGCTACCACTAGCAGAAATGTGCAAGGAGTGCACACCTCACGTCTGATGCAGGTGCAGCCATGCCTCTCTTCAACATAAATCAGATTGTGGCACATTAATATCCTCAACTTAAAATAAATAAATAAATAAATAAATAAATAAATAAATAAATAAATAAATAAATTAGGCTTCAAGAGAACTTTTTAAAACAAAACTAAATCATTGTAATGCAAGAGTCAAAAGCTCCTCACACACAAGAGAATATTCTGATGCAGGATGTGTGGAAGCAAATCAACTAATGCAGGAAATGCCTTTCTGACACCTAAAATATATAAAAAATACAGGACTGTAATCAATATCAAAGACCATGATGCAAATAAAAAATGTAAAGTGTTCATGTGCATCTGGAAAGCAAACAAAGAATGACTCTTCAGATGAGTCAATACAGACATCAACTGCAAGAAATTGTGCATGCAGTACTAGTCAGCTAAGGGCATGCCATACAGGCTTTGTAACATACACAAGCAATACCATTAGGATATATTTTGGTCAGAGTCATATTTCACTAAGTGTATGTAAGAAACACTCAGCAACAAACCCAGAGAAATTGTTTCCCCTTAACAATTTTTCTAGAAACGAAAAGGCTGCTTTTAATTATCACAGATTAAAGAAAAGCCTATTAAAGTATTTTTCCATAATAAAACCACTCAAAAGAGGTCACAGCTGGTCTTTGCACAAATATACAGCAGGTAGGAAACAGAAAAAAAAATGCAGACCCTTCTCCTAACCTACTGCAAGGACAGCAACAGTTGCTCTATCCCAAAGCACGCACAGGCATAAACACACCACCAAGAGTTTTTCACATATTCAAGAGCAGGAGATGTTTCACCAGAATCACTGAGACGTTTCGTAATGTTCAGAGTTAAAGCAGGACAGCTTGGGCAGCAGAGCATCAGCCCTGAGCCTGAAAGCCGAAGCCAGACGCAAGTTGAAAATAGGGTGCAAACTCTAAACAGAGGAGATGATTAATCCCTGGAATGAGCTACCAAGAGAAGCGGCAGACTCTCCACCCCTTGAGATCCTTGAATCATGTCTGAGCAGTTCTCTGGAATATCTGCTTAGCCACACAAATGTTTCTTGGTACAAGACGGTTGAGATGGGTAACATGAAACTGCTTGTATTACAAAACAAATCCCGCACAGCGATCAAATGTCCCTTCTGGCCTTATGTCCTAGATGATTCTGTGAATCACACTTAAGTATCTCCATTGAGTCAGGACCTTGGACTGAAAGTTATTTGTGAAAACAGAAATGCTTGCAAATTTTTTGTAACACACTACACGCGTAAACATGTAACATGTAAAAAACTTAATTTCCACGACCACTATGGAAAAAAATGGTTAATCCATTTAGTTTTTCTCTAACCTGACTTTTAAGAAGCATAATGGAAAAAAATATGGTTTTAGACAACTCTGGGGAAGATTATTTTTCTCATTTCTACAATTTCACTTAAAATTAATGATCTCTACTTAAATATAACACTATTAAAAGGTGCAATTTACTACAAAACTTTAAATTACTTTAAATATTAAGAGCTACACAGGTATTTTGGTAACCCTCATTTTGTAGTGCATACACACACAATTTTAAGCCTGCTATGCAAAATCTGATGTATCTAAATTCAAAAGGCTTGGCAAGCCTATCTTCTAACACCAGCCTTACAAACTGGGGCATCATGTTGCCATTTTCAGCACAAAAGACATACCTTGCTTGTCCACCCAAAGGCTCCTCTCTTAACATCTTTAGATGGCCTCTTAGAGTATCAAACTTTGCTTTCTTCCTGGAGTTCAGTCAACAGTCATCTCCAGTCAGCTCACTTAGCTGGTTAGGCTTTTTTCATGATGTTTCAATTAAGAACTTAATCCTGAATCCTTAATTCACTTGCTGAATAATAACAAAAAATTTTATACTTGGATTAAGCTAACTCTGAAGTTTTAGGTTTTGGGGTTTTTTTGTGAGAGAGACATGATGGAAGACAAAGAAGTTTCCAGTAAAATAAACCCTCCTTCTCATTTCTAGTCTTTCCTCCTTGTATTAGGACAAAGAATATGCCACTCACACTTACACACAATTTAATTTGTTTTGAACCATCTCAAGGGTGAAGGAGGACAAGCAAGGGCTAGACTCTAAACTTGTGAGATGTTGTCACCCGTCTCTTCACCAAATATCAAACTGGTCAGAGACTGGTCAGAGCACTCACACATACACATCACACTTCAATCTCAGCACCCAGTTTAAATTCTTTTCACAGCCCAAGGTGATTTGAATGAATTTATTTTCTCCTTCAGAAAAATAAATCCAAGCCTCCCATCAAGGAACATCCATGAAACTGTCTTCTACTAGAGGTATTCTAAAAAAATTAAATACACATGGGAAAATGAACATATTACATCACTCACATGTGGGAGTTGGGATCTATGCATTTCTGTCAAATTTAAGACAGCTTCTGTACAGAAGAGGTGCATACTTCCTCCTCCAGAGCATCCTCCAGTAGTTTGCTTACAGTTCTCTTGGCAAATAGAAAATACAAACTTTCAAACCTTTGTAGCAGAGAATTTAAGTATCCCATTAGACTTAGAAATAAAAAGGCAATTCTTCATTAGTCCTGATCATGTTACCTAATCTCCTTCCCCTCCTCAGTTCCACTGAAAAACTGAGTTCAGCATTTGACCCCAATTTTCAAGTTGTCTCAGGCCAAGAACTCGGAAGAAAGTAGTTTAATTTAACAGAAGTCAATCTTGGAAGGAAACAGAAAGAAGTCAATGTATACAAAGCAGAAGGAAGACCGCTCTTCATCAATTTAAGAAACAGCAGTTTTTTTCAGCTTCAAAACAGAATTGCTAACAATTTCTGACATTTTTAAATACATACGCAGTTGGAACCTGCAAGGTTCTGGTTTTGTTCTGGTATCACCCATTTTCCTCATTTTGTTCTCCAGATGCAGTTCAGACATCCTAATCCAACCCCCATTTCAATAACACTTATACTCAATTTGTGGCATGGGTTTTCAGACACATTTGTCTAAATGGAACAATTAAATGCTTTGAACTCTGGCTTAGCTGCACTGAAGCAGAAGTAGAAGTAAAGCTTCCTAACAAGCTTTTTACATAAACAGTCAGATTTACATTTTCAGTCTGCAGACTGAAGAATGGATGGAGAAAAAGCAACGGAGTTGTGAAGGAAAAAGCGGAAAAAAAAAAGCAAAATCCTTCAGTTTATACTTTTATATTAGACTTTTGGCAATGTCAAGAATTAGGAAGAGGATAAAACAGACCTTCACGAAAAGTGTATAAACTGTACTGGAACATGACGGGAAAGACATTTGTCTCCATCAGTTATTAAAAATTATTATTTTGCACATATAAATCATGCTATTTCTTTTAGGACACTACAAAGTCCAAGTAATTGCATATACCAACAATCTACATATGGTTCAAAAGCCAAAAGAAGTTAAACCATCAATATCCATGGTTAGATGCAATTATACTTGGAAAATATAGTAATTTATGTAACTCATATTTAAAGGAGAAGTTTTATCCAAAATTTTCTCTCTTTTCTTTCTCACAGTAAAAAACATTGTAGAGAAGAAAATCAGGAGAATAG
Source organism: Anabacerthia variegaticeps (assembly GCA_035583185.1). Classification (NCBI taxonomy): domain Eukaryota; kingdom Metazoa; phylum Chordata; class Aves; order Passeriformes; family Furnariidae; genus Anabacerthia; species Anabacerthia variegaticeps. The sequence goes on along the minus strand of JAWWEW010000112.1, from coordinate 30,174,784 downwards.
CAAGTCATCTTGAATTTATCACAACAAATTCTTGAGAACAGAATATATCCCTACAGTGTATACCTCAAAACATGAACCAGTTAGGTAAACATCTGTCTTTGAAGACGTTGAAGAATTTACAACAGAGTAATAATGATCCACAACAGTTGTGCAGCGTATTACAAATATTTCTTTTAAATAGTTCAAGATTTTGTAACAGAGCATCCACAAAAACAGTATGTTCTTTTGTTTAAAGACTTGCTTCCAAATTGTTTCAAAAAGTTTAAATAATTTAATGGTGCACAACTGTGAACTGAAATCAGTATGATAAACACCGATAAATTTACAACAGTAGGAAAAAAAATACAAAATACCTCTTTGCTTTCTTCAAAACTCAAAAGGAATCAAAAATTTTAAAATCTTATTTACAAGTTTTCAAAAATACTTACTGTTGTGACAAATGCTGCATGTTGTTGCCTTGTGGATTCCATTTCATTTCCTAGTACCTAACTATAAAATACACTGTTTAGAATCAGTTATTTTTGCATAAATATGTATAGCATCCTTGATTTTGAACAAAGTGGTCTAATTTACAAAAGGCAATGTGGCTTTCACTGCCAGCAAGTGAGAAAAGTTAAAAGCCAAATAGGAGACAAATAGCCACAAAAGAGACCAATATCTAAAAGCACTATATTTGGAATGCAGTTGTCCCCTGCTGGAGACAATAATCCGTATGTCTGCCTTAATTTTTATAATCAAAGTTTTAAATAACCTGCTTTAATATCCTTCTCTCAACATATTGACGCGCAGTGCTACATTTTTATCATAGCTGTTATAACAACTTTATCTTCAAGCCCCAGCTCTCAGTGTCAAGTGAGTCAGGTGATTGTATAAGGATCTGAATGGTTCCTTAAGAAAACAGTAATTTTTTTAGTTCCAGTAATTCTAGAGGGAAAAAAAAAAATCCCGAAATCTGGTTCAGTTATGCCCCAGTGACTCAAAAATATGTTATCACATACACTGTGTTACTCTTAGATCATTCTGAAGATCTCCTTAGTTACAAGCTCTTCGACAATGACAAACAAGCATGTGGCCATCAGCCCAATTCTCAACTGGATCTCACAAAACTCAAGAAATTATTGTCAACACATACACGAAATGTCTGTACAGGAGAGAAATCCTTATCACTAGACAGATAGCACAGAAGTAAATCCTATAATTTCTCAAGATGTTTATAAAAATGTGCAGAAAAACACAATTAGAAAATAAAGATCTTTGTGACTTGTAACAAGTCAAGCAGTAGTCTTCTGACAGAAGTAATCCTCCTGAGAAATTCCTGTATCAGAACAGTTTGGAAATTAAGTGCATTCATCTTGCCCACTTCCTTGAACTCCTGAAAGAACTGCTTTAGGTACTAGCTTCCCACCCACAGAGCAGATGTTTCTTCCCTTTGTTAGGGATTTGAAATCGTTCAGCAAGACTGGTATTTGACTCAAATGTGGTCATTGCATATTTTAAAAATTACCTCATCGAACAATAACTGTATTAGTCAAAAAAGAAAGTGACAGTAAAACAGGTTTCAGTCCCTAAATGTTAAATAAAGTTGGTTTGGGCTGCAGTCTTCAGTGTGCATTACAGAAGTATTTATGTATTGTTGAAAAATTACCACAGAAAATGAGTCATAAACCTCATTACACAAGGGCTATCAAAGACAGGCATTGATAGAAATTCCAGGGAAAATTCCAGGGGGTCCTATGCAAATCACTTGAGAAGTCATCAAGAACATTATATCCAAATATAAATTACGTGAAGTCTTGGTTCTAATGCTGATGTTGTAACGGAGAATGGCACTAATTGATGGCCACATAGTACTCACTGGATCTCAAATACCTGAACTGTCAGAACAAAAGAAGCACATTAAATTAAAAAAAGCTAACTTGCAAAAGACTGCTCACTGAAAGTAGTAATTCCTCTATTATAATAGAGCTATATATATTTATTATCACAGAGGGTCTTAGCAGCTGTGGTGGAAGTTAAAATTATGCAACAAAAGGGAAAGCTTTGCAGAGCACAGCTAAGTTGATTATTGTAATTCATATCTGGAAGTGAAAACACACATCCTGAAAAAACGTCCATCTGGCATAAGAGGTGACAGCCTGTTCAGCAATACAGATAACACTAAACATGTCATCTTTATGCTCTCACTGAATACTTAATCCCATCAAAGTCAGAGTGGTGACATTCAAAGACCTTCAGGGAATCTGGTCAAAGGAATTGCCATTTGATCCAGACTATGTCCATCAGCTACATATTACAGAAATACGTAATTATTGATCAATAAGGAAAAGACAAAAGATTCATCAGAAAGAGGCCTGAACACAATTCACACTCAGGAGGCAAATCAATCAGCAATAATTCTTGCTACTTCCCAGATGCATGGCAGTGAGATTTCCCTCTGCAAGGTTTTAATGTCCTCTCCTATAAATACCTCAAAGCAATCACACATTAATATATACATGCACTACAGTGAATTAGTAGCAACAACTGAACAAAATTTAAGTAACACTATGAAGAGTCCATCAGTTTCTCACAAGTATCAATGCAGCTAAAAGAAAATTTCACAATTACTACCCCACTCCATGGGTAATACTGCATGGGGTCTAATATAGATAGTTTTGCTATCTTCTTCTGTCAGGCTGACGACCATACCAATGTCTTAATTTTTGCCATTACGAGCTAATGCCTGCCCCTCTTTAAAATGGATAAGGCAGATATCTACATGATTTCGCAGACAAACTAGAAGTCTAAATGTAATACAGATCTGAACTGAAACTCAGCATTTTTATAGAAACGAAAAGAACATAAAAGAGCAAATGCCATATATCTGAAATGGAGAGAAACCTAAGTGTGCTTGCTGTAATTTGCTAAGTAGGGAACAGGGAATCTGCATCCCAGAACACTAAAACACCTGACATCAGAAATTGCAAATCCAGGAGAAAAAATTTTTAATACAATAAATTCTTTCTACAGGGATTCCCTCTAGAATTCCCTCTACAGAAAGACATGATACTTCATGTATCACTGGGGAACAATAAGCATAGCATCTGCATTTAAAAAAGAAAAACATGTGAGTGAGGTCGCTGCAAATTAAACTTAAGGTCTAAAATACTATTAGCCCATTCCCAGAAGTATAGAAATCTTTAAAACCAATATAAAATACAATTAAAGACATAGACAAAAGGGAAATTTGATACATTATCATTTATCAAAGGCAGGTAGTGTCAGAATAGGCTATTTCTCTCTGAGGATAGCTAATTTCTGAGAAATAAAATGGAGCAGATCAGATTTTAACGAAGCCTTTGGTGGTATGACACGAGAGGAAGTTGTTAAAATGGGATTGATATTTTAATATTACATGGGGGAAGACAGCCATAGCAGATACTATGAAAGCCTTACTCCAAGCCTCAGAAAGTCTAATAGAGTTTTTCCAGACTTAATCTTGACAGCAACAGTTTTTTATACTTACTTTGGCACAAAAAAATAAGCACAAGAGGATGAAATCTGCTTAAAAGACCAAGCCCTGGTTCTCACCAATACTGATGCAATTGAGGTATCATTCAGAAAAAACGAGAGTGTTCAGAGACAGTAAGAAATGCAGTAAAATGAAAGCAAAGTGATAAACTTCAGAACTCAAAGCAGAAATTTATTGTCTGGAACTGACAGAGGAGAAGGCTGGGGGTGTAATCCCAGGATCGATTCAGAGATGACAGTGAGCCACCATGGATCAAGCAGCCTGAAAGAGGCAAATGTTATTTAACAGTGTGCCAAATGAGATATCTGACATACATATTTCTCATCTGCAATGTTGTGCTACTGGTTACTTGCACACAAGAAGAAAACAGTCAAACAGGAGAATGATGCTATGAAAAGCAGAGGAATGGAAAAGCTTATGTTCCACGAAGAGACTGAAGAGAGTTCAGTTTATTTAGCTTTGCAGAAAAGAAACTGAGAGATAACATAATTAGACCCTGAAAATATATATTTTAGGGAACAAGTTGAAGGGAGAGGAATAGTCTTCAAGTTAAAGAAGAGGACATGCGAAGCGGAGTCCAAGATGATTCTGTGTAGCCCCTACCTGGCAAATAACACCCCTGATCTATCATGTTTAACATAAACTAAACTTAATTAGGAAATCACCACAATAGAGTGGAGGCCTATTCCAGACTAGTGAGTTTGTGCTGGTTTTGACTGGGGTAGAGTTAATTTTCTTCACAGTGGCTAGCGTGTTTTGGATTTGTGCTGAACAGTGTTGATAATATAGTGATGTTTTTGTTATTGCTGAGTAGTGCTCACAGAGAGCCAAGGCCTCTTCTACTTTTTGTACTGCCACGTTGGCAAGGAGGATGGGATTGCGTGGGAGGTTGGGAGGAGACACAGCCAGGACAGGTGACCCAAACTGATCAAAGGGATATTCCAGAACACATGACATCATGCTCAATATATAAAGTGGGTGGAAAAAGGAGGAAGGGGTGAACATTTGGAGTGATGGCATTTGTCTTCCCAGTTAGCCATTGTGCATGATGGGGTGCCTGCACTCCTGGAGGTGGCTGAACACCTGCCAGCCCATGGGAAGCAGTGAATCAATTCCTTGTTTTGCTTTGCTTGTGTGCATGGCTTTTGCTTTCCCTATTAAACTGTCTTTATCTCAGCCTGTGAGTTTTTCAGCTTTTACCCGTCAGGTTTCCTCCCCAGTCCCACTGGTGGATGGGAGCAGGAGCGAGCAGCTGTGTGATGCTTGGCGGCTGGCTGGGGTTAAGCTATGACAAGAGTTAACTCTAGAAGAACCCTTGGGTATGTCTTCAGCTGGTTTGGGCTATTATAACCACCTTCAGAGCAGACCCTTATGCTGCTGCCGTTTGTGCAGAAACTATTGAAAGAAGGAAGGAGCCTCAGTGGTGATTGCTGAACAAATGACTGTTGTGAGGTTAGAAACCATGCACCTAAATAATTTAAATTTACCTCAGAAGAACAGAGTATTCAAAGATCACACGAGGAGCACTTCTTCAAGTCCTGCAGAAGCTCTGCCTTCACAGCACTCTGAGCTGCAGATAACAGAAAGCAAAAGAGTTTTTAAAATGTTTTACACAGCAGAGATGAACACGGAGTTAGGGACTGGTTGAGAATTGCAATTTGCCATCCAATACAGTTCTTGGAGGGCATTCAGCTAGAAATATGAATAAAATAAACAGTGAAATCTGAGAATTAAGAATGAAATAAACTGGCAAAGCTTATTAGTGATAGGCTGATAAGTTGTTAAAATTTGGCTAAACTTTAAAGACATGATGAAGGTGGCTTAGGGGGAGTGTTGTACCATTATGCAAAATTAAGTACAAAATTTCAAAGCCAGTAAGTCTGAGTGACAAGTCGGTTAAGTTAATTGCAAGTAAAAATGGAGCTCTAAAAATTACAGGGAGCATAAAACTACAGCATTGTTACTTCTAAAAAGAAAAATCAAAGGAATGTAATGATGGTACTTGGAGCACATGAAGGAATAATGAAGCACAAATAACTAGGAATACTAAGACTAAGGGGGTTTTAAAATATATTGAAGGCTTGAAAAATGCTAAAGAACATTTAGTTCCATAAATAAGGTGATAGAATATGGAAATATTTGCTATTGGAAAAAGCAATTAACAGAATAATTCATTCCTTTTTTTGTATTTACATTTCACAAGCAGAATATTATTAAATGCAAGACCTTAGAGAGCATATTGTAGACCTGAGAAATTCTGAAGGAAGGGAGAACCTAATATTCTTGTTTAATGCTTATAAGCATCTGAGATTTTGCGTCAACTAAAATATTGAATCTTGAGCTTCCCTGGCATGTTTTATTGTTTTCAAAAGGTGACACTTCATTTAGCAGAAAAAGCGTCAGCAACAGAAACCTGAATCTAGCCAGAAGCTCCTGTTATGTCCACAGTTGCTTGCTGTCAAAATGAGCATTCATTCAGAAAGGAACACATTAGGAGCAGTAGTAAATAACCATCTGTTGACCACATCATTAAGCTCAGTGAACCTTGTGAAATTCTTTAATAATGTCTCTAGACATTCCCTCTGAATAAGTATGTTTCTCTGCATCATTCCCTATCACTAACATGGAATAAAAAATAAGGACTGTATCCACCAACACCACCCCCATCCAGTTACAATTATTTCAGTTTTCCTTATTAGAGTTAGGACAAAAAACCCAAAGCAAGCAAGCAAAAAAAAAAAGAAAAAAAATTAAAATAAATAAAAGCTCAGCTTCTTCCTGTTTAACTTCTTTCAGTGCCTCCTGGGTGCAGTCACTGCATAGTCTCAAACATGAACTCCAGGGCTGGCAGCAGACTCGCAGCACAGAGGCAGGGCCAGCTGGTGGGCTCCTGTGCAGGCAGGACAGTGTGCCCCGGAGCTGGGGGAACCCTGTGAGGTGAGGAGAAGGAAAACAACATCTCTGTTCATGAAGGCTACTGTGAAGCACACAGACACAATGGCAGAACTGAAGTTGCAAGGAGTATTCTCTCTTAAATTTTCAAATATCAACTATGCCTTTATCATCAAAGATCTTGGTGGTTTGGGGCTTTTCTTCCCTCTGCTTGCTTATGTTTGACTATAAGAAATGCTTAGGTGGAAGCAATACACGGCATCTTCCAGGAAGCTACCTGGAAGCCAGCACATTGAAAACCATTCTCATCACAGGGCTGAGCTCTATGGGAGAGACACTACTTAGTCTAGGGGGAAAACTCATTCAAAAGATTGGCAAATGCACAAGTATTGAAAAAGGACACAGCTTCATTATTTCTTGCTAATGAGCAAGAAGACAAGAAGGTGTAGTATGGCTAGTAACTCTTAGCTGAGGAGAATCAAATAGAAGCCATGCATTTAAAGAAGTACCAAATAGTTACAAGATGCCACAACCTTTAGCCCATTCTTTGGTCCTTGCTAATTTAGCATTTGGAGAGGCAGATGGATTAAGCTTCCCTTGACAATTTTCTTTTCTCTCTTGAGGATGGATACCGCAATTGATTTTGGTTGTTTTTTCTCCTAGCATAAATAGGTAATAAAATAAACTAACACACTCTGGGAAACTGTAGAGTGAAAAGAAAAAGCAAAAACAAACTTCAAAAAAGTAAGGGTGCAGGGTAAATACTGTTTGCAGTGTTCCTCAGATGAACAGCCTTTGGTTTGTTTCTTTCCCTACGCAACACTGGGGCCTGCGGTATCAAAAGATGCCTGCTGTCTGAGAACAAACATAAATATAGCAAAAACTGGAGGAAATGGAGACACTGAGCCATAAACATTCATGCTTTAAGATAACAATTCAAGTTGATCAAGGTTAGTTATCAGGGTATGAGTGATTCTCCACATGACAAGGTATAGAAAAAGTGTAGGATAATTCCAAAATCTATACGGATATAGTCTTTACTGCTTTACAACTGATGACATTATCCTGCTAGTGTATCTGGGAGTATGCCATCAAACCCCATGACAAAATTAGTCTAATGACCAAAACACTTGGTCATCTTGTTAGCTCAGCTAGCATGTTAATGCACTGCAGAACAAACACAATGTGCTACGCTGGTTGCCTCCTCCTCCAGCTTTTGCTTCAGCTATCTGCCCTAACGCAGAATGGATAAACAGTTTTCTTGCCAAATAGTGGTGGATTAACCACAGCAGTGGTGACGACAGCACAGTGTGGGGAAGGATAAGAGTTACAATAGATATTCCCAAAGTAGTAACGTGAGCTGGGATAAGGCGGGAATGAAATATCATCCAGATGAACATTTACACACTATGGAAATGTTGACTAGTATTTGGATTGAGGAGAAGGGCGAATTCAACGTCACAGCAACTCCCAACAAAGTTCATCTGACAAAGATCATATACGCTGCAATTTAATCCCATAATCCAGTTCTCCATCTTGAATGCAGGCTATGTTACTAAAATTTACTCTATACAGTAAAACGAAATATTAATACTCTAATAGTCATACCATAATGCCTGAGATTGGAAATACTTGGCTTTTGATATTCTTTCAACCTGGGCCCAATCCTGGGAACTACTAAACCTCTGTATTTCACATCTACTTGAAAGCCCTGCCAAGTCTCACAGCTTCTCAGGACAGGAAAATGAATTGAATGTATAGTTGAAATTAAATAAAACTTCCAAGATTTCAAGGTGCCTGGAATAGCCGAAGTGAAATCCACAATTTGCTACACTTAAAAAAGAAAAGCAGTGTGACATTATATTCATAATTTTTAAATTAATGCAGTATTTAGCAAATCAAGCAGAATATTTTATGACCTGTTCAGTTCTGCTACTTCCATATGTACACATTAATGTAGTAAAATTGTTTACCACTTCATGAGCTGGAGCACATTCATTCCATCTCATACACAGTAAGAATGCCTGAAGCACAGGCACTCCTAGGATCTTAAGATTTTAAACCTTCAAATCAGTTTCCACTCCCACCATAAATTTTCTATGCATCCAGATGGTGAGTCCAATTTCCTAGTAGAAGCCATGGAAAACAGGCACATTGTATGGAAAACTATACTCTGGATTCCAAGAAGCTCTGACATTGCCGGAATGGCAGTGAAAAAAGGCCCTGAGAACATTGTTCAAGGTACCAGAGTGATATTCTGGCAGACATGAGACCAGAAGTAAGTCTACAAGCATAAATTTTGTACCTTATCAGAGGAGACAACTGTTTCTTCCCCTGAAACATCCACTGATTGATATAAACCCAATTATTTAAAAGTTCTCTGGCAACTCTTGTGTCAGAACATATTAAACTCTTCCTGATTTAATTGGCACATGGAGTGCTCTGGTTCACAAAACTTCTCGTGAGTCTGGCAAGTTTTGTTAGGAACAATTTCTTAAAAAATTTTTGCGGCCCATTATTTACTTCAATTTCTCTCTGTCAGTTTCTACCTGTCTCATTACTGGATGTTCTTCAGCTTTTTTCAGCAAGCCACTTAGTCCCTCAGTCATTTCTTGTGCTTGTCCCTCCTCTCTTAGTCTCCAGCAAGTTTCAAGCTCTCTGGTTCACTGACTGGGTTATATTTCATTACAGTCACCACATTATCTGCAACAAACATCGTTAAAAAGGCTGCTGCATTATCTCTAGAAAGGGAGGAGGATTTCAACAGCTTCATGTGGCAAATGCACGGGGGGAGGGTTTCTGCTCTGTCTTGCCAAACTCCATTGCTTCACTTTCCCCACTGGTTCTCCTGTTCATAATTCAGGTTCTGAATTTATCTCAGGTTCCCTCTGTTTTACTCTCATTAGGAAGGCATTTGGGCAGCATTCTTTTCCCTTTATGATGGAGAATTTGTTCCAGGTCACTGAGGAGCTGTAGACAATGCCCTTGAACAGTAACCTATAATGAAATGCATGACTGTCCTGTAAGATAGCAAACTTTTCATGCAGGATTCCCCACACCTACCCCAATGGCTCACCACTAACCTGGATGGATTAAGAAAAAGAGGGGAAAGAGAAAAGTGTAAATGAAAAATTGGAACTGTTCCTCATCTGCCAACGTGTTTAGTAATGTATATTGGGCAAGGCTGCACTCACCAAAAGTGTTTGGGCTTTGAAAGCTGCAGAAAGATACAGACAGCTGTTGGCATTTTGATGTTTGCTTGTATATACCAGCCACGTAAATATGCCTTAAGTTCTTAGGTATTAACCCAATGATTACTACTGAAGAAAAAAATTCTAGAAGTACTAGATCTACCAAAAGTCAAGATTACCACTCAGAGGTGTCCCAATTTAATTCACAGAGAGGGATCTGTTTTAAAATAAATACCTGTTTCTAGCTCTCTCTATCCAAACCCATGCTGCAATCCTCTTCTAAGCCTAAATCAAACTGCTGCAATTTTTAAAAAAGCGAATTTTCATTCAAACAGTACTTAGTATGGATTAAGGATGGTGTGGTTTAGAAAGTAAAACCTTTCACATCTAGAAAGCATCCTTCTCAAGCATTTTTGGTTGCACCGTTCCCAGCCTTTCTTGATCAGACAACCTACAGAAAATTACCATGAGAAAGCATGAGAAACTGCAAACACCATCCACTGTGCTGTTGCAAATAATGTGAGGGGACACAAAAAAGTATTATTATTATTATGGGGGGACATCTCTTGGCTGGAGATTCTTTGGAAGAGAAAAAGGCAAGGAATATTTCAAAAAGAGAAGCACTGCGGCTGAACAAACAGGATTTACAAAGGGCAGATCTTATTAGGCTCTGTATACTGTACATGTGAAAGGAAAATATACCGTAGGGGGTAATTCAGAGCAAGAGACTAATCTGGAGGAGTGAACCCTTAGGATGGTGCCTAAGCTGAGATGCAAGAAGTCCAGAATTTTGTCTCTGTAGTTTAACTTCAACCAACATAATCCCTCCTCATTTGGGAACCTCTATGATGTTCCTCTGAACTCCTACCTGAGTTGTTAGGAACTTGTGCAAGGGAGCTAAATCATGAATATGTAACCTACTGACCATTGTAGTTGAACATTCCTCTGCAGCACTTCTGTTATCACGGCTGAAACTTTTGCTCTAACTTGTCTCTTCTTGGAGAATACATATAATGTGAACACTCCAAGACTCCATGCCAGCAGTAAAGCAATCTCCCTTGCAAATCTGCTTACCTCCATCAGCTGACTACTGAAAAGAGCCCAATCAAGAAAAAGTTATTTCACGAGTTAGCTGTGCTCGATTTTGCTTTTTAATAATCACTACCTTTCAGAGATCTAAACTTTGACAGTTCCACAGGCCCCCCAAAAGAAAGCAGGATCGAGCATGCTGCAGCTGTTTCTCTGCAGCAATTCTCTCTCTGTAAGACTATTCTCAAGTTAATTTTGATGAGGTTTGAAAGGAGTAGGCTTGTGCTCCACGCTGAAAATGTTTTCAATTTGACAGCTCTGTCGGTGTGGGGGAGGGAGAAAGATCAGTGATATCTTTAAGTTATGCAATAAAAAGTTAGTTGTCTTCTTTGAATGCAGATTTCTATTGAAGTTTTAAATAGTCCTATTCACTAAGGAAAGGACTGCAAAGGTGGTTAACGTAAGTACAATGAAGCAACCTGCTGCTGTTCCTTTGAATAAAGCTGACCTTCTGGAGGGGTGGCAGAGGCTGTTGGCCTTGTTTTTCTCCCTCACACCAGCAACCACATATCCTTACAGGAGTATCGTATTACCAGGCAAACAGCCAGCTTTCACGTATGGCAGTACAGAGTAGTACACTGCTCCAGCATTCACTGAAAGGAAACTTGCTTGCTTTCATAAAGACTCATGCTTATGCTGAGCTTTGCACAGACTAAAACTTTCCCAAGGGATGGACAAGAGATTACTGGTATCTACAAGGAAAAAATCATCAATGGTTTTGAAACACATTCTTGAAATCACAGACCATAAAATATCTGATGCTGGAACTGTAGAAGCCTTGCTGTGGGAAGACATACTTTTACATTCTTTCATATGGTGCTATGCCTCTAACACTAAAGTGTGCTTCTAACACTTTAGAGAAAAACAGTCAATGAGAAGCCTAAAAATCACAAATTTAAATTAGTTTTCTTTACCCTTCTTCTATCATCCAGTAAGCAGTTCTCCTTCCCCAAAGTTTAGAATATAGAGCTAGTACTCCAGAAAGCAATGGGGCTCTCACTACATAGATCTATGTCAACCCCATCTATGCAATATCAACACTTGAATCCTTCACATGAATGAGCTGAATGAGCTTTACCCACATTGTGTTCAGTGAATCAAGTATGTCTGTAACGTTTTATGGGCTTCAAGATACTCAAGATTATGTGATTTTAGTTTGGGGCTAAGGTACTGCATTTGACCTTCAAGTCCCAGACTTCTGTCTTTTGCCAGTAATATATATCTAAGACCTCACCTTTCTTTCTATTCTTCTAGTCCTCCACAGTCCACTGAGATGAACTCTCTCCTTTTCTTCACTGCTAGAAAAAAAGTCTAAACAGATAGTAAAGACAACTCCTTTTCTAGCAGGAACACTGCAGATCCAGATAGGAGTCTATCCACCTTTTCCATCACATCTGCTTACCTCTTCCCCCTTTCTAAGATCACAAAAAGAGAACTCAAGGAACAGCTGTAGAAGCCTCAGGTTCTGAAAGCAGATTTTCCAGGCTCCCTTAGAAGCAGTAAAGAGACCATTGCAGGGCCACTGCAGGCAAATAAGTGAGCTAGACTGACTGCCTGGGACCAGTGCTTCCCATAAGGTAGGACTCCAAAGGAGACAGCCAGAGCCTGTACCAGGAACTAAGCCCAGCCTAGAGGTTGAGGAGAACACCACTCACACCCTCAGCTCAAATATTCTGCCTTGCTAACCTAAAACAATACATGACTATGTTCAAGCATCTCTCATGGTGGTGACCACATTGGACCTCTTCCAAAGCAGTTAACACCATGAAAGTAATAGGAATAGGATGGACTTGCAGGAGGAAAACATTTTACCCCCACCATATTTAGTGCAGGTCTGGTAGAAAAAGAAAAGAGACATTTGCAGAAGAATCAAACAATCTGTTTCATAACTAAGAGCAATATATTTTTAGACTTTCAAAAAATTACATTACTTCTACATGTCATATATTACTTCTACATGTCAATCTTTCAGATTTTTTTCTTCTATAATAGATATCTATTTCAAATGAAGTAATTTCATTTTAAAAATAAATTGTGCAGTTACTTCTTTTTTTTTCCTTACCTTCCTTTTCTTTTGGACCATTATTCTGTAGGTAAATAATATGCTTCATTAACCACATTATGAGTGGAAATATACACATTTCTTTGCATTTATTTGTTAAAATACTACTCCTGTGCCCTGCAGCTATAGCCTTTCTTCTTCCTTACTAACCAATACCTTTAAAATTTTCTGTTTTCAGCATCATAATTATTACCCAAATCTCCAAAGTCTGTCAAATGACAGAAGAGCACTGAAGAACCTCCAGATGCATCAGAGCTCCAATACTAGAAAAATCTGCAATTATTTAAAAGTTAATCATTTATAGCACATCATTTTGTGAGTAAAACTAGCAGCATTTTCTATGTGAAAATAATGATGCACAGAACTCTGATCAACACAATATAATTTCCAAGTTGCACCTTGTTGAGCAGGGGTTGGACCAGCTGACCTTCAGCTTTGAGATTACAGTCACAATAAGTACAATTTCATCTGAATAAGCAAACAATTACTCCAGATTTTTCATTTTTCACAGTATGTTTTTTCCTTCTTAGAAAAACACTTGGGAAGAGAGAATGTTTCCCTTAGATTGTCCAGTTTAATGGCCCTGTAATCACCACCTGTGCTCTATGCCAGAAAATATTCAAGCAATTCACCAGTTTTCAGAAAGGAAGAATTATAATTCTAGAAAGCATACGAGAGACTTTTCATTCATTTATGCCTCTCCAAAGAGCTTTTGAAATACAGTGCAATAAAGATGGAATCGTTTACAGTATATTTTGCTTGCCTTGCATTCATGGGACAGCTCTACCAGAAAGTAACTTCAGTATATACATATAATTAAAAAAAAAAAATATATATATATACATATTTACACACATATATATACACCTCATATAAACCCATTACCATAGTTTCAGGTGCTAAATTTTCATTACTGTGGCATCCAGAGAGACGAAATTTCAGAGACTGAGCCCAATTATCCCCCTACCTGTAAAACTTTGCAAAAGATTTCAAAATATCTGAATGAGTAGTAAAGGGCAGAGGCAACTAGTAAGGCCAGGTGAAAAAAAAAAATTATGCTGAGAATATTAACTGTAAGCATTGTAATCTACTGCTTTCAACATATGTTAGCAATAATGATAAAATGTGCTCTCAGAAATGGTAAGTCCCTTCTTGTGGTCCAGATATAGTTAAAATTGACAATATCAAAGTTGTCAGTATTAGGGAAAGATACCCAAACCACCTGGAAATACACAAAGTTGGAATAATTGACTTGGATTGAAGATGATTAGAAGATGAAAGAGAGAAGATTTTTATTCCCTAGATATATGAGTCTAAATAGTTAAAAAATAAATTGTTTAAAACATCATATTTCTGTTCAGAAAGTATTTGCAGATGAAACATCAAACTTTAAATTAGATATTCAAGTACATTTTCTTTTACTGTACCAATCTGTTCTCAATACAAAAACATAACTGAAAGATTTCGTTTATGAACCAAAAGCTGCCTTTCTGAAACTTCATGCATTCAACTGCAATGTTAGAGATAAATGATCTCGACTAACATCTGTCAGTCCAATCCACTTGATCTCATTTAGCCAAGCACCTTTTGTGGCTTTTATTGTTCAATGGTCCAGAAAGTGAATGTGTAAAAATATTGTGTAAAATTACATCTTCTCCTTGCATATGTTCATACTCAAAATTAATCTGCTTCATTATCAATAAGCAAGTTTCTTCTAAGCTTACTCATTCTGTGATTCTCCTCCTAGAAGACATAAAAAAGTATTTTATCTTCCTATGTGCATTGAGAATAGCACCAACTAATTCCACAATTACCTAACAGAGAAAAAGGACACAATTACTTTCCATAATTCTGCTGAAGGAGGGCAGGAAATCAACAATAATTTTGTGTGTGCGCATGTAACTATTATGCTACACAAAAGCAGAGAGGTAACAGCAACTCATACTTGTATCTTTGATCTTGATTATCTTAAATTACTAGAAAGTCTAGCTTGGAGCTCTTTTCAAAGAGCAATATGTCTGCAACCATCAGATGTAGCTCAAAAATAATTTTTGGAGACAGAAATCCAAACAGGCAAAGTCCTGTATTCTAACACAATTCAAAGAGGAACACCTGAAAAATATTTTTTCAGACTTTAATAATATTCTAAAAGCATCAACAAACTTTTGCTCATGACTTAAAAAATTAAATAAAAGAAAGAGCATTTTAAAATCCTGAATTTGCATTTCCTTATGCCAAGGCATGCTACTGAATTAAATTTAGGATACAATTAAATTAATTGTGTACTGATTTAATAATAAACTTTGGGATATTCAGTTATACCTCCTACACAGAAAAGACTGTGTTGCATAGGTAGTTTTATGCCAGAAATGTATATTTAGAGTAGGTTCTACAAGTATAACAAAGGACGGAAAAATAAATATTTATCTAACCAGGACTAAAAGTTTCTTCATGTGGGAAAAACAGCCTGCTTCCTAAACCCATGTACTAATGACAACAATTACAAAATTAAATCTGAGTAAAAGGTAGTCAGTGACACATAAGGTCTGATGAGATAACACGACATCTTCAAATGTCGTTCTTTATAAGATGTTCACTAAATGAGGTGGAATTTTGAGTTCTCTAGTTTAGCACCTTTGTTACAAGCAAAAAAATACCCCACAGCTTTTATTAAGTTCATGTAACT
This sequence comes from Anabacerthia variegaticeps, assembly GCA_035583185.1. Classification (NCBI taxonomy): domain Eukaryota; kingdom Metazoa; phylum Chordata; class Aves; order Passeriformes; family Furnariidae; genus Anabacerthia; species Anabacerthia variegaticeps. Next base: position 30,159,353 of record JAWWEW010000112.1, on the reverse strand, counting down.
GAGCTATTCAATGTCCAAGAATCATTTTCTGTTAAGAAGTCTTTATGATGAGATTACGTAAAATCTGTACTTTAGAAACTCAGAGAAGTGCATTAATCAGTCTCTTTATACCTCTGACAAACTTGAATATACCTTTCTTCAACAATGCAGCCCCTTCAAATCAGCTCTTCCAAGAAGATTTCTACTGCCCACACCCTCTAAGTAGGCCTCTACTAAAAATAGAAAAACCGAAACTTACTGTTTCTGAGGTAAAAAGGATAAGAGAGAAGCAGAAATAAAGACAAGACGTAGAATGTGATTTAGGCTTTTATACATCATGGAACAGCTCCCTGATATTCTCAGTCCCTCAAAGTAAAAGCCCCACTTGCATTTCCTTCTGCCGATCACTATATGCTGCAACTGCACCTACTCTGTTCCAGACCCAAAGTCAAGAGAGTTTGGATGTTTTTCAAGTGACCCCACCAGCTGGTTTTCTCATTTCCTGTCTGCCCTTTCCTCTCCTGCAACACACTGCCATATACATGCATATTTTCCCATTTCTCAAATGGCATGTTCTGATTTCAGAGCAATCTTCAGCAAAGCTTACTGACAAATTGCCCAAATAATTTCTAACTTTCTATGCATGTATGATTAAAACAAAATATTTATGAAAGGTTTCTTCTAATTCTTCTGAGATATCAAAGGAAAATTTAATGACAGAGTTATTATGTCAGACTGAGACAAATTTTGTACTTGGTTATTTTGCAGAGAGGCGACTCCTCATAAATCATTTGAGAAACTAGCTTTTCTTTAGAGCAAGCCAAAGTTTCCCTCTCAGCAGTATGTAACCAGACTGCTGCTACAAAACTTTTAGTACGCATTCATAAGCTCTCCACTCCAGGGGCACTAGATGCTCGGTACCTCGGAATGCTTATCTGCGCAGGTTCTGATCTGGTTAGGACACATAAATGGAATTTCCAAAGACTTTCATGCTTGTTTATAAATGTGATTCTTACAAAAGACAGCTCTAGAGACTACAGCTTTTTGGTAGAGGCTGGGTAACAGCTGAACAGATAAACTTTTGCAACATTTACCCTTACTCGTTCACAGTGCACGTGGATAAGCCACCTTACAAATGCATTGTCTTAATACATTTGGAAAGAGCTAAGCCTTGATCCATGTTACAGAACTCCATTCCTGTAATCAAATCTTACATTCTGATGTTATATCTGATGATTCTATTATTATATTCTCAGATTATATAAATTCTCAGATTTTAATAACTTTCAGTTTTTGAATTCTTCTCCCAGAGCTGAATTTCACCATGTATTGTATCACAACTTGGTATGAATTTGACTTTGAGTTTTCATTTGAGATAAAAAATATTTTGTTATCAATGTTCAAGCAGTCATGGAATAAAATCCATAGGAAAGACTAATGTTTTTACTAATCTTACTACCATTGAATTTCTTCTACTGAGTGTGAAGAGAAGTACAAGTACTGATAGAGTACTTGTTTCCTACCATTAGGCATATTCCCATGTTCCCAATCAGATGGATTGACTCTGCCATCCGATTTTCCTAATTACAAAAGAAAGATGCTCCTAAAGAATTTCACATCACCCAAATTTTCTTTGCCTAACATCCACTACTAATCAGAATTTTCAGGCATTTGCTTCCTGTTATTGCTTCCTTTCCAGAAAAATACAGTAACCATCTGAGAGAGAGAAAACATATAAATCATAGAGTTAAAATTACTGGAAAACCAGAGAAAAGCATTTTAGCTTAAAAGTCAAGAATACCAACAAAATCCTACAAGCATTAAGTCATTTCAATGTGTTCCCTGCTGCTTCTACCAAGCTTCTGGCACCTCTGTGTATGTCCCAGTAAAATCTCCAACAGATTTGGCAGCATTTCATTCTCTTGGTGCAGGAGCTTTTCCTACCAGGAAATTACAGATTGAAACATTTTACAGTTACCTTGTTTGCATTTTGTGAAAATTAAATGTTTCATTTAAATAAACACAGAATTTTGAATTGATTACTGATTCCTTTTTGGTTTTAATATTATTAAGTACTTCATGCAGCACTTTGTCAAAACAAACTCCTGAGGAGAAAAGCAAGCCAACAGAAAACAGGGCACATTTTCATCAGAATTTTCAAAATCACCTTATTTTCCACAGAAAATTGGTATTTGGAATTAGCAAATTATCCTGGGAAGACAAACTGTGTTTACAGAACTAAAAATTCATCTTACTCTTAAATTTTCACAGCGAAGACAGTTTTGCAGTACAAAATGTTGATAATACATGTGAAGGATCATTTCATAACTGCAAGCCATCTCTGAATGTCATTCAGAAAAATCGCAACAGAAAAAACGGAAGTTACTGACTTGGGACAGGAGCCACAAAATTCTGTGTTTGCCTTATGCAAAAAATTGGATTAAGGTATCACCCTGATAATTTAGCATTAACAATAAGGGATGACAGTACAAATATTTCCCCATATTTACAGATGAGTCACCCACTGGGAGAAGAAATACATAAAAACTGGTGAAGACTCCTAGCATTGATTTTAAACTGTGGTGCATGGGTCTACAGGCCAATTTGAAGGGACCCACAAAAGCAAGTCATGGAAAGGTTGGTTCAAATGATAAAGGAGTCTGTAGCTCTACCTGAATATCCACAGAGGTCCAAAATAAAATATATCTGAAAGCTACCGATTACAACTGTAGTAATCAGGTCCCACATTTCTCCACGAGACTAGATAACACTCGTGTTTTTATAGCTCAGAGATCTGGCATCCAGTACCAGGTTCAACAAGCCTGTTCACATGTTCAACCAATGCCACAGCCATCCATTTAGCTCAGAAGAGCTACGTTGCTGTGCTGTGTTGTTTCCCTAGAGTATTTCCAGAGATGACTGCCACATTTTCATTAGAATATATAAATATAAGTTTGTGTTTTGTTTTTTAGGTTTTTTCACCCAGAAGAAAAAGCTGCCTTTGGACAAAATAGCTACATGGGCAATGTCTTAATATGGGAACAGGTTGTCCAGAGGGGTTGCGCAGTCACTGGACAGAGCCCAGAACAACCTGGTCTACCTTGAGAGCTGACCCTGCCTTGAGCAGGAAGTTGGACTAGGGACCTACTGAAGTCCCTTCCCACCTGAACTATCCCATGATGCTACAGAAAGGCATCAAAGAAACGTGGCCAGCTTTTATTTCACTCCATTCACTCCACTCACCTATCCCTAAGATGTTTTGCTATCTACTTTTTTTTTATTTATAATGTGTTCTGAGGCTTTAGAGAACATTCACATCATATTTACATGTGTTTCTATACAAACATAAGGGGTTTTAAAAAGTTGTTTGGGGGCTTTTTTATGGTTTTTTAAAGAACAGGAGAGAAAGCCTCATGGAAATTCTTGATTCTAGGAAGTCTTTGGAAAAGTCACGTTAACAAAAATCCTGAAGAACAAATCTCTGCAGCTGGTAAAATATTTCTGCTGAAGAATCTAGAGGCAGGATGTGTCTCATCCCTATGATTACATCCATGCTGCTTTTCAGAAGAACAGGCTAAAAGTTCCACCAAAAAATTGCTGGGAAATTTGTTTGCAAATTGATTTGAAAAGTTCAATATGAACAAAAATAGAATAGCATGTTTCTATGCATTTATTCTCCCTGCATTTTCCTACCCTTTCAATTTCCAGACCGAAAGAACAAATTCTTAGTTATTAAAGAATTTTATACTGCTAAGGAAGGAACACCTACAACTGAAATACAGCAACAGAAACAGGCAACTACATAGACACTTATCAGAAATCCTTGTACTTTAACCACCTCACCATGCACTGAGAGGAGAAAAAGACTCAAGAAGCTATTCTGTTTGTTTGCCATCTATTAGAGAATGAATACAGCCTTCTCATAATGCTGGTGATTTGCTGAATAACCTTGTGAAGCACAAAAACCTGCTGTCCAATTTGCATGCCCTGTGGCATAAGGTACAAGCTGCCATTTTGCAGCATTCTGGTACTGATTTCAAAGCATTCTCAGAAGTCTAAATTTCTTTGTGGTTCACATCTATATAACCTTTATTTGCTTTGTCCTTTTAGAGACCATCTAAAGGTATCACTTCATCTTGAGGCAGCTTGTGGGTCTGCATTTCTCCATATGATAATATACCCATATATTTCCCACTACACTTACTTTGACTTAGTGGTCAAGCAGCTTGCTGCACTCAATGCCTGTCAACTGGTTTTGATGTATAATATTCAGTCTCAATGCTCATTTCTTGGATTTCTATCCAAATTTCTCTCATATGCAGTGTAAACAGGTCTGGTTACTTTACGTATCTGAACTTCAACAGCACAGGCCTACTGACCTGCTCTCTCACTTGCTCTCAATTTGTGTTTGAAACTTGCTGCTGGAGCTGTATTACTATCACAGTATGCTTACCTTGCTTCTTTTGGATAGCTGTGCAGTAATACTTCACTACACTGGTTGTTAAAACAGATCATTGCTTCGCAGCATGGACTATGCCTCACCTACTTCCTGTAGTATCCTGTTTCTTGTTTTACTTGGTACAGGAATATGTTTTTTTTTCTATTTCCATATTTTTGCATTATTTTTCTTTTTTATTTTTTTTAACATGAATGCTAGCAGTAGTGGAAGTATTGGATTGGCAGTTCAGAGAGAGCTAAAGCAATGACTAAATACCTTTTTGCTTCTACTGCTCCTTTCCACCACCCTATGGTTGGCCTGAGCAACTTCACTGGGGGCAGGTGAAGCGTCCACAGACCCAGTTGCATTTCCCACCCTTTCCAGGGCTGAGACAGACCAAGGGGACTCAAGGGGCCACAGTATTTCTCCTGCTGAGGAAGGACTAATCAGGGCTGGACTAAGACAAGAAACACCTTGGCTATAAACTGCCAAAGCACCTTGGTGTGACAACAGCATTCAGTTTCAGTTTGCTAGGTCAGAAATAGAAAATTAAGGCATCTGTGATTGGACAGGCAGGAGTCAGAGATCACCCTCCACGTTCCCTCACTGGCTCCAAAAGCTGTACACCGCTCTCTTCTTACTCTTGCCTCTTTGCACAAGATAAAAGAAAGCCAAAGCTCTTTCCTCTCTTCCCTGCATCATTAAAATTTGTCATCTTTACTCCAGGAAGCAACTTCAGCAAACTGGAGAGACCCAGGCAGTGGTAAAAACCTTGCTAAACACCAATCCGAAGGAAACATATTGGATCCCTGAGGGTCTTCTCTTATGACACTGGAAGTTACTGACTGGCATTTTTACATTACAAGGTGCTAGAGTTTGAAGCTATTTGTTTAGCTGATTGTGACACCTTTACTGCTGTACCCCCACACAGGAGTAGCCCCCCAAAAAACCCTTTCCAAACAACAGTATTTTATTTTCCTCTCAGAGGCCGAACATCATTGCGGATCCCTAACAGCACGATGAAGACAGTTTCGGCTTACATCTAAGCCCGCACTCCAGATTCAATCGGAGGTTGCTGGTGGCACTTGAACCGCATCTCTGGAAACCTGCCCGCTCTGGTGGCAACCAGAGACAGCACGAGGACTCATACGTGGGTCTGTCAATCGATGCTCGCTCTGCAAGCAGCCACAAGGCAGGGAGCTTGGAGAGGGGGAGCGGCAAGAGGCGAAGAACCTCGTACAAACAAAAGGTGCGTGCTGACGTTAATCTCCGCTAACGAAGCCTGCACAGAGCCCATGCTCTGAGTCACCCATCGCACCAGCGAGCTGAGAGAAAGCTCATGAATCAAAGCGCCCTGCAGAAAGGCTCATGAATCAAACCACCCTGCCGTAATGAAGGGAAGGGAAGCAACGCGGACAGGGGGAGGGGAGGAGACCAAGACAAGGTTTGCGTCAGACTCGCAGCCGCTGCCTCCGCGCTGTCCCTGCCTCTGCCGGCCGGGCACCCTTCACCCTGCGGGGTCTCTCACCTGCCTTCAGTGCCTTCTCCAGAGGCCTTGCCAAAAAAAGCCATGCCTGGGCAGCAGAGGGCTGAGGCCTTCTGCCACTGCAGGACACAGCCCCTCCTGTGTACACTGGCATGGGCACACCACACACGAGGACAGCTCTTACATCAAGGCAGCCTGCAACTTTGGGGAGCGGGTAATGAGGGAAACAAGCACCTGGAGAAATGTTTGGCATCACAAGAGGGCTGTGACTATGGGGCCAAGTCTCCTTTGCCATTCTGTTCAATTAGGTGCACATGTGTAAGAAAGATCAGAAGAGAAGCCACCAGCTATATACAGTGGGCCCTAAAGATAATTTTTGCAGCTTCATCAACATGCAAAACACCAAATGGCACGAGTACATATATCTTAACCCATTTACCATGGCAGCTGCACTTGGGCACAGAGACTGACGATGCTCGGGAGTCAGTCGGTTGAAGACCTCCAGTCAGCTGAAGACTCAAAGGGGACAGGTGCGCCACTGCCGAAGAACTGGCTCCAATTCTCTTGTATAATCAAATGTAAGTCTACATAAAAAGCTTGTCAGAGAAGAGAAGAAAACCATAGACCATCCTCTTCCGTAATATATATACCAACCAGCAAGCCATACATATTTGACTGTAACCAAACAAGAGGGGTTTTTCACAGCTACAACTATAAACTCCTTTTTTGTTTGCCGAGTTCTCTGCTGGCGTGCCTCAGGGGCTGGGCGGTGAGGGGTTTGATGTGGCAATTCCAGGTGCTAGAGCAATTACACACATCTTCATACACACAAAATCCTTGCTTATTGAAGGGTAGGCCAGGAATAAAAGCCAAGAGCCTGCAACAAATGTTGCAGTCTTTCCAGGCTGGCAGGAGCAAAGGCCTCCATCTCAGAGCTCAACTACTCAGGTAGGTCCTTGAGGGAAAAAAAAACCAAAACAGATTAAACTGATGGGAGATGCATTCAAGGCCTACATGCCCTGCAGAAGTGGTATATAGCGCAGAGCAAACCTCATCTCAGTACAGATTGCTGTCAGGCTTTTGTTTTTCCTTTATTTCTCTCTTGGAGGAAAAAAAAAAAAAGAAAAGCAGGCCATTTTGCTGGCTGATACAGAAGGGCTGGCTACACACGTCATAGCGAAACACAGCATGGCCATCAAAATTATGTGCCTTGGGAGCAGGAGAAACCGCAGGAACTCTGGGCTAATGTTTCTAGGCAAGGACCTCAAAGCCCAGTAAATACTAGCTTCTCCTAGTGGGGTCATCAAGAAGGAACAGGAGCTCTCCTGTGTGAATGCATTACTTTGTTTAGTGCTCACTTGAAAGATGAGAGGTGTTTTTGATGATAAACAAACATAAAAATCCTGTCCTGGGAATGTTAACTTGATAGGTACTAGCTTACTAGCACTTTCAAGAGAGACAAGCAAGAAGGAAACAGACTGGCATGAAAAAACCCTCTTCTCTGTAAGCATTTGAGTGTTATTAAGACAGTGCCAGAAGTCAACAGTGTGCATCTGAGATCAAGCGGCTCTAGTGATTTTAAAAGGGTCTATGTCATGGTGGCAGAGGAGCTATAGCTGCTCAAGGAAAAGAAACAGAGATGACAGGACCTGTAAACTTGCTTAGGTTATCTTCATAGAACAGCAGAGCCTCAGGAAGAGCTATGCACATATACCTCTTGTCTTAAAAGGCCTGGTCCCAGTGCATCATTTCAAGGATTAAAATAATTGACATCATGCAGCCATCACTTGAGGTTCAATTTATTCTGCAGAAAGACATCACTCTTCCTGGCCCTGAGTTTGCCAGAAGATGCTTGGCTCTGTTATTTTAACATCAAACAGAAAAGACATATTCCCTGCCTCTCACAACATGGGGGGGGGGGGGGGGGGGCATTAATTTGGCGCCCAGTGACCCACTAATCACCACTATGCAGCTTTCAAGCAGAACAAGCTCATTTCTGCCCCAGGGATACAACAGGACAGTGGATCCTACTATGCATAAGAGGAAGCATGGGAGGTGTCTGAAATTAGCTGGACCTGATGGATCAACAGAGTTGATCTGAAGGGTGAATTTATGTCTCTAGGCCAAGGTAAATGAACATTAGGGAAATTTAGGCCAGAAGGAAAGGAAAGGCACATAGCCCCAAGCCTGACAAAGATGTCATTAGAAGAATACAAAACTGACCACCGCAGAAATTGATAAAGATTTTCCACATCTAAAAAGTTCTGTGAGAGATCAAAATGTTTCCTACAAGTTTAACTGTGACAGTTTGCCCAGGTTTTGACACTCAGAGTCAGAGGCAAAGAATAATTGAGCTACACTGACGTAATAAGGAAATTAAGTATTCAGAAAGCAAAGGTAGTCAGTGCCATCTTCCTGGGCTCAAAATCATTATCAGCTTGAAACTAATTCTGCTATTCCTCCTACGGCATCACAAGTTTTACTTAGAAAATTCATACTCTCTATCTAGTTCTGCACTGAGATTTGAAACTGAAACCTCTAATCTTGAGGGTTAGAGAGGGCCTGCAGCTTTCACTCAAGCCTGTTCGCAGTCACCTGGTTTTGTCAGCCTTGGAGTGAAAAAAGCTGAGAGGGGAAACCAAAGCAGAATTGTCCAAGTGATTGCAGGAGCTTTGTTGCTTTTCTCAATCTGAAAGTGAAACTGCAAACCAGCAGGATGGTCAGCTGAACTGCTGACACTAGTTTCTTTTGAGCTTTTTGTTACCGTGTGTTTGGTAATTTTACACCAGCAGTTCATTAATAAACTGACATTCCAGCACCCCTACAACAGCAAGGCACCCTGCAGACCACCAGGTATAGAAAAATAACTTTCAACCTCCAGCTTTCACTCTGGTAACACTGTTAGCAGGATTGAGGTGGCTTTTTTCCTCCTCCCTGTGCACAGAACAATTAGAAGACAGGTATGGAAAGTGTCTCCCCTGCTGCAGGCTGGCTAGGAGGAGCCAGGTTTCCCTTGCCACCAGCAGCAACGTGCAAGAAGAAGCACCTAACTGGCAAAGTGGCACTAGTTGAAAAGGAGATGCTACACACAGTAGTTTTAGCTCAGAACACAGGAGGCTTGCCAATAGGTTGACTTCATATCGTTGGCATTCAAGCAGTTAAACACAACTGCGAACTCTGGAAGATTTCCTACTCCTCGCTGAAGCTTTTCCCCAATACACTGGTAACTGATAAACAGATGGTACAACAGATACAGTGTCAGCTCCCTCCTTGCTGGAAATGCAGCTATCCAACATTTAGTCAACCTGCCTACAGTGAGAAGTGACTGAATTAGAAGTAAAAACATGCCTGCATTTCCCTTTCACTTTTAACTACTGCACACACACAGTCTGTGCCGTTTGCATCTCTAACAGAGTCCAAAATTCATTTTTCACTTGGGAGTTTTCTCTCTGTAACTTCCCCATCCTGACTGTTGTGGCAAAAGGTAGTAAAAACTCCCCCTTTTTCAGTCTCCTACAACCAGTCTAGGATAAACAATCTTTCAGACTGGCAGCATTTTCCTCCTCCAAGCTGCATCCAAGGAATAATACAGACGCTGCAAACAGTGTCATGAACTCCAACATTCACAAACCAGCAAGACTGCCAGAAGCATCTGGCACTGTTTTGAGGAAAAGTTTTCAGTTTGTTTCTAGTTGGGCTTCCTCTGTGACTCATTGCCATCTCCAACTCCCCTCCAGCCCTCCACTGCAGTTTCACCAAGTTGAGCACCAAATTCTGCTCCTTGATAAACACCTCTTGCACCCTCCACTAACTCCTTTCCTCTCTCTCCTATGACTCCCCCATTGTATTTCTCTAGCTGTACCCATTTTCACCAGCCTCCTGCCACCTTTCTGTCCTCTCATAACAAGGCTCATTTCGCTTCCCTCCATGTAAGGCTTTATATTCATTAATACCACACTTCCCTTGTTGTCTGCTTCCCCCAAAGCTCTGTCCCAGAGCCAAACAAAATTCACATCTTGTTCTGAATTCCGCACTTCCAGCAAAGCATACATTTTCTCCTCCATGTGCCTTGTATCAAGACATAACTACGATTTGGGACAACTTGACAAGCAAATCTCCCTTTTCTTTACGTACCAAGCTCTTTAAAAATCACTTGACATGGATAAAAAGAATGGGGTTTTAAACAGGCTCTATTACTTTTTCCAGAAGTGGATACAACAATGTTTGTGGATTTTTATACGTGTGTGCTTAGTTCCAGGCTAGTCAATATATTATGGGAAACAGGCCTGCCTCCAGTTACCTAGAGACTGCAAAACCGAGGGGTTCAAGTGACTCTGCAAAACCACTCCACAGGAGTGCTCAGTTCAGCAAACCCTGTTGGTGAATTTCCTTTCCTTTCCTTCTAAATTGCATTTGCTTATTTATTATTGCCCATATTGCATAAGAAAAGAAAAAGGGAAAAGCTTTATTAATTGATGGAGATTGACACCCTTATTAAGGTTTAAACACACAATTAAATTAGGAAAGTCAAAATTATGTTTTTTTCTGCTTCCATTCACTTCTCCATTATTTCCCCATCATAAAGGTATGTTCTTTCTCTTGTGAGCTCTGAGATTAAGCACATATGCACCAAAAGATTTGTTACTTCCAAAATGCCCCTCCAATGCCAACAACTTCAGCAGCTTAGCCTCACTCTTCTCCTGTGGTATGGCAAAGTATTATTGTTATTTTTACATGAGTGAACTGTGCCCCTCCCCCAAAAGGGTGAAGTTTTTTTGTTCTCTGCTTTGGTGCTTAAAGCTTGGCTCCTTTTCCAGAGAGGCCAAATGCCTGTAAACACCCTCCCTTCTCAGGAAGCTGCACCTCTGCAAAGTAAACAACATTCATATGAGTGCTTAAATACAAGTTCAAGTGCCTATCTTTAGGCACCTGAGTCTAGAAACATTGGTCTGAGTGAACAGGCTCTGCTTGTGGCATGAATCACTCTACAGAGCAAGGTTAGGACAGAGGAGTTCCCAATTCCTAATTTAATTCCCTCAACCATCTTGCTGCTTAAATGAGAAGCCCAGCCGGGAATCTTAGTTACAGGAATATACTCATTAAACATATTGTATTCATTTATTTGAATTACTTTAGGAATAGAATCACCAGACAGGAGAACAAAAGCAATCCTGCACAACATGGATAAAGGCTTTGCAGCCTGGTGTAAAAGGAGTCCTTGGAACACACCACATTGGGATCCAAGGACTCCTATGGGTTTCCTTAGCCACAGAGTTGCCACAGAGCCCCAGTACCAGGTAGCTGCCAACGCTGTGATGCCAAACCTACTCCCCTTTCACAGACTTTCTCAGCTAGCTCCTCTTCTACCTGCCTTCAGATGACCAAGTATTTGAGCACGAATTATCACCGTCGTGGATATGTGATTTTATGCCCTCAATCTCCATTCTCCTGCAGCACACAGGTTCCCCACTTCAGCAAGGGAGGAGTGCGCCAGAGCTGACAGTGCATATCTTTCATAGTCTCATTTTTGGTATGATAGAGGGAACACCTTTTAATCTTCTTCAGTTCCTTCCCTTCTCCCAGTAGAATGAGACCAGGAGAAAATGGTATGTGAACTAGCAGAAGCTCTTTGAAAAAAGCAGAGGCAGGGCTGCTCTCAAGTTTAAGCCCCTCTGTACACAGCCTGGTGACAGCCACAGCCAGAAGTAGTTCACTTATAAGGCAGCCTTCAGGTAAGGATGCACCAGTTATAAAACAGAAACTCACATTTGCTAGGGAGAATGTAGCAGATGTAAAGACTACTTCTGTTTTTCCAGTTTGACCTAGCAGCTTCCCAAGACTTTCAGGAGACTGACTTCCTCCTTCCCTCGCATCTGCAAAGGACAACCTCAGCAAAGAGAAGAGAAGAGAAGCATTTAGAAAATCTTTGCATAAAACCATTCCCAGCCAGTGCTCTCTGTAGAGTCCAGAAGGACAGGCGATATCATCAGTTGGCCAGGTCTGACAAAGCAACACAACCACATTGATGAGGCTGTGTTTGTTTGTCTCACTGGTAGCACAACCCTGGATCCTGCTGTCATATGCCTCCGAGCACTTCAGGCCAGGGAATGTCTCTCAAGATTGTTGGTAAATTCTTATCTGTATTACAGTTGCAGAGGTGACGCTAGCAGACGTAACCCTGAGCAAATCTGAGCCAGCCGGTAACCCTGGTAATTTGGAGGGGGATGGGGAGAACAGAAACCGCCAGCTGGGAGCTGATCAAGATGCCTCATGCACAACCATTTGTCTTTTACAGCTGCTAGGGCTCAAGCTAGGACCTATACTCAGCAAGGCAGGTTATGAACACACAGAAAAAAAGGTGATTGCTGCCTCAAAATGCTCCTTGTATCCTTGGTGTCACAAAATATGTTAACATTTCTTTTAACTCCCTTTTTTTGATCTGCACTGCTCATCACTGCTACAGTGGGGCTTGATCTGTACTTAGCACTAGCTGACATACTGAACAAAACAGCACACCTGAAAAACATACCCTTTGTGTTAATTTCAAACCTTGCCAGTAGGTTCTCGTGGTGACCTTTATTCACATCATACCTAAGGGCCATGGTGTGTTCCACCGATGGGAAGATCCTTCTCTCTGATTACTAGGATGCACTGATGCCAACTGAGCATGCTTGCCAGAAAGAGGAGGTAGAACCATTAGCATAAACCTCACTGAAAGACAAATTTGTCTCACCTCGGGTTTGCCCCAAGGTACCAGATCAGTTGACTACTTTGTGGACCTCAATTAATGTCCAATAACTCTTCTAGCTGTGGTAACTCAGCAATACACCTGAACCCAGCCAATAATCCACTGGGGTGAAATATTTCAGCCCTTTCACAAAAAGCGTAAACCCCACAACTGGTTTATGTTTACTCCTCTTAGCTAGTTTTGCTTTTCCCTGACTGCATAGTGTTCCTTGGCCTCTAAAGATCTGAGGAGTGGAAGACACAATTGGGAATTCTATAAAACTTAGCTTAGCAGTGAATACAAAGTAAGTGAAGAGTACAGCCAGACTTGGCCTTTTTTTTTTTTTTTTTTTAATTCTCATAAACAGCTAAAATTAACCAAAACCTACAACTTCAGGGGAAAGAGGGCAGTAGGGGCAAGCAAATACAGAACTATTCCCATTTCCAGTCACATCTAATGAAAAGGTTTGGTTAGAGAGAATAGGAAAAATGTTTTAAACAATGTAAGGTTTTATTTCAACATTTTCTAACCATAATCATTCATTTCAGAAATGCTGAAATGTTTCATTTCCACATTATTACACATGTCAATGTTTTGCTATAACACAGAATTTCTTAACTGACTAAAAATTAAAATGAGGAAACTAAGCTAAAAATATTAAATAGATTGAAAAGTGAATGTTTCATGGTTATACAAAACACTTAAAATTCCCACTGTGCCATTTTTATGGTTTGACAACTAATCCAGGAAATCCCAGATTTCATGTCAGAAACACTGGCTGTAGGAATATCATAATTCATGCACCCAATCTGTTTGCTGAAGTTCTAAATTGAAAATGGACTCAAAGGGTCTGTTGACTTCTCTCCCTCAGGTAATGCCACCTCACCTTGAATAAAGCCAGCAGAAAAACAAATTGTGGGGGGTCTACCAATTCACGCTATGTGAAAGCCTACTAACCTGTTTCACTTTTAATGGTGTTGATAGTTGTACCTGACAATAAAGTGCTCTCAGTTCCGAGAGCAAACTGTTTTAGAGCACTGATTTCTTCACACATCTCGGCAGAACTAGTCTGAGAAAGCTCCTCTGGGGTTTTCAACCAAAAGAGACAAAGTACAGCACTTAGTAACACATTGCCACTATGTCTGGGCAAAGGACTTTTTACCAGCTAAGATCCACCATGAATTATTATCTTCAATTTTCTTCTCAAGGAATAGGCAGTTTAGAGACAAGAAAAATCTCTGCTCCCTACCTAATCACCTATTCAGCTCTGCGCAAAGCAGGCAGTGGATAATACGAAATGAAGCTCAGAACAGCTTTCATTTTCCTAAGCAACTAAAGGGCAGTTTTAAACATGTAATAGACATTTTGCCTTTACCATTAAAGAACAGAATATGTAAAGTATGACTGCCCTGATACCCTCTGGGCACTCGAGTTTAGTCTTCCATTAATAACCTTATTAGCAATAAGAGATACACAGCATGTTTCAGTATGGAAATGATCATAAATCTGTGCTTTTGGGAGCTACTGTATGTCAGCTATATGTCTGCCTCTCTGAACTACAGAGTCTTACTGTAGGTAATCTAATCAAAATGCTAACAAACCTGCTTTCATATGATCACAGAAAAAACACGGCACATTAAGAAACACAAATGATAACCAACAGAAACTCCTAATGTCTTTGTATGCACATTAGAGCAATGCTGAAGAAGGCATCTCTGTTCTGAGGGGAGCTACAGCAAATTCCCCAGACATGACTGCAATCAAGAAATCACAATCCAACACACCCTGAGCCTGGAGTTAGTCTCTGCAATAGCTCAAGTTTTGGTTTTCGATCAACTTCATCTTCATCCCCACTTACTCTGAGCAGACTCCTTACACCAAGCAGTGCTACAGAAAGTCACATGTTAACAACTGCTAAGCATCCAAAAATCTCTCAAAGTCAATGGTGAGAGCTCCATTCTAGGAAACATTAAAAATTATGGAAGAGTAGAAAACATACTGAGGGGGTGAGAAACCAAACCAAAAAGCATAGAGGAGAGAAAGGCTGGGTTTTTTTTACTCCTCATGCCTTACCACAACTACCTTCTCAATCCTATGGAACTACTCAGCTAAGTTTCGTTATGAGGGACATTAGGATAACCCAGACAAAACTGCTAATATTACACACTTGAAGAATAACAAAACCCATCAGCAATCTGCTTATCACAGCAGCTCACTGTTTTCACTTCCTTGGTTGATTTCTTGGGTATTTTTTTTAAATACCTGCTAATTTGTCTTCTATATCTTCCTGTATGAAATGTCTTTGTGCTCTGAGTTCTTATATCTTCCTTGTGTTGTTCTCAGACCATTTGCCATCATTAAAAAATTTATCTTGAAATTTAAGGAAGTGAAAGTTGCTGCATGCCTTGAAGCTTCAAAACCAAAAATAACTCAATCACTGGAGGAGGCGAAGGGGTATATTTTTTTGTTTGGTTTGGGTTTTTTTCTTTAAAATTTCTTCTAGTTGAAAAGTAGCTTGAGATTCAGGTGCATATGCCACAAGTTTGCATTTTAAACCACCATGTTCACAAGCTTGAAAATCAGAGGAATAAAAGCACTGAGAAATAAACTATTTCTCTGAATACATTTAGGGGGAAGAATATTGGCTCTTGGACATTAATTTAATGTGCCACATTTAAATTCTCTGCAAATCCAGATTGCAAAATTGCCTACCTTTGAAACAATAGTTCATAACAAAAGTAATGCATCCTTAATTGGGACACTGAAAGCGATGCTGCTGAGAGACTGAATTCATGTAAATTAAAGACATATTGCTAGATTTAATCAGTTCTGTCCAGTATTTATAAGTATTCTTAAAATATGAGATCTGAGCAGACATAATCTATCTGAATGCATTTGTTTAAAGTTAAAGGTTGTTTATTAAATGTTATTTATACGCTGTTAAACCTCAGAGGGATAAATATTAAACGTGTCTGGGATTCACAGAGTACACAAAACAGGCCCAAAATTGTACAGTTTGATATATAACTTCCTATAATGGATAAATCCACCAACATCTGCTAAATAAGTAGAAGATTTATTACATTTTCCTATGGTTTACTATGTAGACTTCACGATTTGACAAACCAAGCCTGACTACGGGGAAAACTTATTTCATTATTTTAAAACCTTTTAATACAAACTTTGAAGGATGCACGAATATTTCCTCACTGCCCTCCCTGTTTCCTGATGGAGGGAATAGTCTCTGAACTGTTACACTGGCTGAGAGAGAAGTTGTGTCTCGTGTCTTCTTTATAGGATGGAATCTTTGTATTTCTCTTGGCTTTTCCCAGAGCAAGGTACAATCCTGCACATTATCTCTCTCCAAAACTTTGCTGATGGATTCAGAGAGTCAACATAGATCCTACTACAGTGCAAAGACCCTCCCTCCTCCTGCGGGAGAGCTCAGAATGTTCTCCTCCCAGGGCATAGTGAAGTCAGACATTTATTTTGGCATCCAGAAAACTCTTTTTGAAATCTGCATGAAACTTGGCAAGTTTCCATAGTCCGAGAAACTGATAAAATACTGAAAATAGTGTCTTTTTTTTCTTTTTTTTTCTTATCACTGGGCAATAATGCTCTATGTCAGAAGGAAAATTTGGGCTCAGTGAAAACCTGTTTTCAGGAAGTCAGGGAAATCCCATTGCCTTCCCCTCCTCCCCCAACCTCATTTTTGTAGTTCTTGTTCATGTAAATGAGCAGTCAAGCTTCAGCAGCTACAGTGAAATCGATTTCCCTGGTTTTAGATGAACACTTGAAAGTGAAAGAAGCTCAATTCAGAAACCAGAGGAAGCAAAGATTTTTCCCATTCAATGCCAGAGATGTGCACCTCCAGTACATACCAAGAACAGGGCTGACAGTACAAGTACAGAGGGCTACTCTGCAGAAGCCAGACTTGGGGCTGCTGACATTTACTTTATTACATGAGCAAAATAAGGAACAGCCTTCAGCCCAGGAATTATTATAAATACAGGTCAAATACTTCTAAATAAAAAGATCATTCCCCTCCTAGCAAGCACTCCATATATCACTTACGATCTTGGGCTAATAAATTCTTTCCTTGAAATGAGCACACTTACATAAACAATCTTTCATTCCTTCTTTCTGAGCCTTACTACATTCCTTTAAACCTTCTTAGAAAATGGGGCTCAGTTTTAGGGGAAATACTTGTTATCAGGAATCTGCAAATGGTTCCAACAAGAAGCAGAATGTAGGAACAGGTGTGTCTTGGAAGAGATCTAGCCATACAGAGAAATATTCAACAGTTTAACTGAAATGCTAATTTATCAGTACAGACCTCCATTTCCACAGTTGCTTTTTTTCTGGAGAATTACTACAGGACAATAGCTCTAACTCTAAACGGCTGTTCAATGCATATTCAATGCTTCTCTTACACCCTTTAATCCAGCTGCATCCCAAACTCTCAGTCATGATTTGGTGTCATAACTCACTGTCCAAACTCTCCAGGACAAGGACCTATTTTTGTCATTTTTTTAAGCTTTTACTACATTCTCTGTAGACTGACCAGTGTCAGAGATCAAAAAACAAGTATGTATACTGATAATATGGACAGTTGGCTGCTAACAGAATTAATATCTTGGCATCCTGGTGAAAAAACATACATTTGAATGTACAAAGCACTGGTTCCGTTACTGTATTTATTATTTAACATTTGTGTTAAACCACAGATGGGCAAGCAACAAGCAATAGCTATTTGGGAAAAACATTATTACTCCTTGTACAAATACATCCCTAAGATAAGTTACAATATTCTTCTGCCAAAATGGAACAGCTAATGATTTTCTTGCAGTCTGAGAAGTCCTAGATCACAGATGGCCGGCTGAATAGTGGCTCAAGTAATGCTAAGCAATGAACAGCTGCTAACAATGAGGAAATTGTGCTTATAAGGCCTGATTCAATGCCCATTGAAGTCAATGAAAATCATATAAACAGCAGTGAGTGCCCTTGTGGCACTATTCTTTGGCAAGAAGCCAAAAATCAGATAACAAAATATTGGTAAATTTCCCCCACCAGAATACTCACTGCTTTCACAGAGTAACTGAAACTTTGATCTGCAGGCAAGACTAAAAGCATCCTAGTGAATGCAGCTGCATTTAAAATGCTGAAGTAGGTTAAAATAAAAGTATTATGTGTCATAAAGAATTAAGTCCTCATTCAGAATGACTGCAGACATTAAGGGATTTGTTTGATTTTCACCCAGATCAGAGGCACATTACAGAAAAACAATACCTAATTTTGAAAGACCACTACCTGCAAGTCCTGTCTTTCATTAAATGTTTCAGTTTATTAGGAAATTACACTACTCTTTGTTAGAGCACCACCGTTGGTATTCCTAATAGCATGCATCTATGAAGCATATATAAGAAAGCAAGTATCTGCCTCAAGTATTTTGTAGTCATTGCTTTAGCTAGATTAAGGTGGCTATGAACTGACAAGGAGAGAGAGAGCTCAGTTTTTGGAAGACCATAAAAACAGAAATATCTTGTGGGTTTTCTTAAACCAACAAGTATGAAATGGCAGGTATTCAATTTTCAAAGTGCTTAGAAGGAGCAGCATTGAAATCTAAACAAAAAATTTACAAACTTTCCATCACTATTCTAACCTCAGTTCAGTGCCTGGCAAGATCATGGAGCAGATCCTCCTGGAAATGCCATATGCTAAGGCCTTTATGAGGTGGTCTGTGACAATCACCACAGCTTCACTAGGGGCAAATCATGCCTGACAAATTTGGTGGCCTTCGACAATGGGGTTACAGCAGTGGTGAAGGGAAGAGCAATAGACATCATCTACTGGGCTTGCGCAAAGCATTTGACACTGTCCCACAAAATATTCTTATCTCTAAACTGGAGAGACATGAATTTGATGGGTGGACCGCTTGGTGGATAATAAATTGGCTGGACAGACTGCAACAAAGAGTTGCAGTCAACATCTTAATGTGCAAATGGAAAGCAATGACGAGTGGTGTTTCTCAGGGGTTAGCATTGGGACTGATATTGTTTAACATCTCTGCTGGCAACACAGACACTGAGATCGAATGCACCTTCAGCAAATTTGCAGATCACACTAAGCTGTAGAGTGCAGTCGACACACTGCAGGGAAGGGATTCCATCAAGAGGAACCAGGACAGGCTTAAGAGGTGGGCCTGTGCAAACCTCATGTGGGTCAGGGTAATCCCAAGCACAAGTACAGGCTGGGAGGAGAATGGATCAAGACTAGTCCAGGGGAGACAGACTTGGTGGTGTCTGTGGATGAAAAGCTCAGAATGACTTGGCAATGTGCGCTTGTGGCCCAGAAAGCCAACGATATCCTGGGCTGCATCAAAAGAATAGTGGCCAGCAGGTCAAGGGAAGTGATTCTTCCCCTCTACTCTGCTCTTGTGAGAACCCACTTGGAGTACTGCAACCAGCTCTGGGGCCCACAATAAAAATAAGATGATCTGTTGGAGCAAGCCCCGAAAAGGGCCACTAAGTTAATCACAAGACTGGAGCACCTCTCCTGTGAAGACAGGTTGAGAGAGCTGGGATTATTCAGCATGGAGAAGACAAGGCTCCAAGGAGACCTTACAGCAGCCTTCCAGTACCTGACGGGGGCCTGCAAGAAGTCTGGAGAGGGAAGTTTTACAAGGACATGTAGTGACAGGACAAGGGGAAATGACCTTAAGATGAAGGAGGGGAGGTTTAGATTAAATATTAGGAAGACATTCTTTGCTGTGAAAGCGGTGAGGCACTGGACCAGGTTGCCCAGAGAATCTGTGGACTCCCTGACCCTGGAGATGTTCAAGACCAGGCTGGAGAGGCTCTGAGCAACCTGGTCTAGTGGGAGGTCTCCCTGCCAACAGCAGGGAGGCTGGAACTAGATGATCTTTAAGATCCCTTCCAACCCAAACCATTCCATGATTGTGTGAACCTGAAGCAGTATGGATGGAGCTCTGTAAGCCCATCGAGACACACAAGTACCTTCCCAGGAGCACAGGAGAGCAAGGATTGGTCCTTGATGGGTGCTAGAATAGAGAATGGATAGGGTACTTGATGGGAAAAAAACAAGAGGCTCCTAAAGCTTAGGAAGAACTAATTAAAATTCAGAGATGTGTTGCTGATGAATAACATCAGTGTTAAACACATCTCTCTGTCCATTACCTCCTTGATATACTCATAAAAGAACAACCAAATTCATGGAGAGACACTTCTTACAGTCACTTTCCTGATCTTACACAAGATTTTTTAACTATCTGAGGAATGATGAATCTTAGCTGTTTTAAAAGCAACAAGGCACTACTTAAAAGCCACAGGGATCAAAGACAACTGTTTCTAATGGAGGCTGGATTTTTTGCTTCTGAAAATATGCCTGCAAAATGTCTAGTAACACACTCCAAATTTGTTTCTTCATCCTGCTCAAATGTTATGCTCTCCTGGATGCCATTTCAGTCTCAGAAACAGAACAGGTACTTCTGTTCTTCTTCATAGATATTCCACTCTGCTGCAGAGTCTGTTTATGTTCCATAAATGCACAGGTGAATGCACACCTGAAGTCAGGTCATATGAAGCAAGGAATCACTTCTGCTATTTGCATAGGCTGTAGGCAGGCATAGTGCAAGTAAATCTTTGCAGCTGTATCAACATGTCCCACTCTCTACTTGCATTGTCCCAATCATCCTACTCTGAGGCACTCCTTCAAAAAAGAGCTGGAAGATGTGGTTAGTCACCAGATCAACAAAATATGCAAAAAATTGTACTAGGAACACCAAGAGACTACAGAAAGCCTCAGCAATGTTAAGCATACTGGAGCTCAGACTCCCCAAGCGAAGTATATTAACCAGCATAAAATGGGTGCCAACTCCAAGGGAGCCCTGATGACATTTCTGACTGTCCCTGTCAGTCATAGCATGCACCTGCCACTTCTACCACCTGGGACTGACAATTTTGGTTCAAAGCCAGCTTGAAAGGATACTTCTGCGGGGGAGCTCCTCCCCAGAGATAACATTGTGTTCCTGCACAGTGAAAGGTCTTCTCCTGGTCTAGCACTTCCAGGCAGGATCCCCAAATGCCTCCCTGCCCGGCACAGAGCTGAACTGAAGCCCTGCTGCTACTGTTACTGCATCACTACATCCTGTAGGGAGAGGCTGGAGCTTTCCCAGAGTGGAATATTCTTCCCCCGTTGCTGATTTAGGCTGCCCTGGGAAAAAAAAAAAATAAGACCAAGACCACAATACAGAAGTTCTCCTGCTATGGCCACCACCTCCCATAGAGGAAAACACACCTTTTGTCATTTTGGTTGATACATACAGGTGGGCAGCTGCAGGCAGCTCCATTTCCATTTTGCATTCTGCTGTGATCTGTCAGCAGCCTGTCATGATACACTGAGCTAATCACATCCTCCCCAGAGGCTTACATGCTACCTCTGGCCTATAGCATCCTAAATGCAAGCATTTTCCAGGAAAAAAGATTAAATAAAAAACAAACAAAAATCAACATCAGCAACCAGTTATGGATGGTGTAAACAAAGGTGCTCTCTGCTGCAGGAGAATGCAGCCTCATACACTGGCCTCACCAAATGTTCAGACAAGGGTTCTCATGTGGCCAGAACAGTTCAGGTTTTCCACACCAGCACAAACTCTTACACACCCATCCAATGTTATAAAAAAAGCTAGTAAAGGACTTCCCTCCTGCCAAATGAGTTTGCTGAGATTGGCTTCACCTCTTCTTGAGATCACCAAGCCAGAGAAAAGGACCCTCAATAACACTTTTAGGATATGTTTGGGTATCCTGAATTCTGCCCAGGTTCCTGAGAAAGTTAATCCTCCCTCTGAGGGCTTTAGACCTGAAGTACCAAGCGATTCGTGTCCAGCAGGAGGCCAGTCATGCACCTAGGGACTAAATCTGCTTCTTCTAAATCACGGATACACTTTGACACCACTGGACCCGTCTCACTTGCTATCAATTAGAAGTTTAATGGCATTACTGAAATTACAACTGAATTTTACTCAGTTAGACTGATCAGTATCTAATTTTGAAAGTAGTTACATGTGCTGACAGGATGATTACAGCTTTATTCACCCATTTTAGACTCAAATTTAAAATAAAATACACTGAGATTGTATCACATGATAAATTGCAGTCAGCTCTTAAGTCTATTTCTTCCAGCTTTAATTCTAACTTTGTGAAGGTGACAGCATCACACAGCTCAAAAGAGAAGTATTATACACTCCTACAGCAGAAGCTTGACAAAGGGACAGATCACACCTGCTTTGAGGCCTGGAGGGTCCCAAGTTACTGGTTCTAAGGCCACAGTCTGGCTACTGATTCACCTTAAAAATATGTTGAAAACTCACTTGCATCTACTTGCAAATTCTCACTTATAATTTTAGCCAGGAGAGGTTAGTGTAGCAATAATTTTATGTATGACTTCGAAAAGTTTTCAGACTTAATACCAACGATTTTTCCTGTGACGCTGTGCAACTGAGTCCATGGCAACAGAAGAACCTACTTTGACACATAAAGAGAACCAGGCAATCAGGTAGGTAAACGGTTCCAAGTTGTCCTATCTAAAATGATCTTTCTACTAAACATAACCTACAGAAAAGCATTCTTTGTAGCAATTTTAGCTGTTGCTAGTTCAGAACGACCTGCTTAATCTATGTACTTTCTCATTCATAAATAAAGCAGCTCTTGTAAATATGTGGCAGCAACACAGTGCTAACATCTTCCTGCATTTAAAAATAAACCCATACAGGTGTGTATCATACAAGTGTCCTTGGCACAAGTTCACGTAACACAGCTGTACACATCCCGTGCATGTAAGGCTTTTATCTGTGCTCTGAAGCTGCTAGCACATTGCCTTTCCCTTTGGTTTTCCAGTGAGGTTTCATGTTTGCTTTTCTAAGCCTGCTTTTATTTGGACTTGTTTAAATCTTGGCATTCACGGAGCCGCGAGGGAAGAGACTGTTAGAGAGTTTGTGCCCTCTGGTGTTCAGCGGTGGATACTGGAGCCCCGAAAGGCCGTGGCTTCTCCAGCATCCTCGCTCCCCTCACCAAGCCTCGGCTGCCTCTAACGCACCTCACTTCAGGCAGGATAAAGTATTTAGCCCTGCTCTGCTTAATTGTAGCATTCTTAGCAAAACACTAGGCAGAGATCACTGCCTCCTTTTAGGATCATCTGCATGCTTTACATGCAAGATTTTAGCTTTGGGGATGATTTCAGCAGGATCCGCATCAACTCAGCAGTTTCCAAAACTGTGGGGGACTGTAGATGTGGCATGACTTTTTATTAGTTCAAATCAGCAAAAGTGTACAATGAGTAGCTTCAGAAAAACAAATCATTTATTGATCAAATCCCCTGAGTGCCAAAGCTGAGGCTACATTCCTTACCCTACACTAAAAAAAGCCATCAACATGGTTTTCAGATGCTTGGTTCACATTTCTCATTACCATGTAGTAAATTCTTCAAAATCCCAACTAAAATCAAATTTGTGGGTATAAAATTAACACACTACTATGCCCACAAGCACTAAATCTTTGCCAGAGATGATTCCATTACAAATTTCAGCAGGCAAATTCTGAATAGAAAGTTGAGCTTATTCTCCTCCTGAAATCCATCCAAGCTTTCCACAGCTCACTCTAAAGACATACCAATGTGGAGTTGTTCACTGTGATGAGATTTAAGGTAGTTTGCAAGGCTTTTAGTGGTAAAACTCCTCAATCTGCATATAACACCACTCCACCGTCTAAGCTATGTTACCGTTGCTCAGGAGCTCTGGTTTTGGAAGAACTGTTCACCTCAGCACCTTCTACTGAGAGGGATACCAGAGAGGTATACCTGCTATCATTGGGGCATTGAAGAAAACCCAGTAACAGTAGATAAGTTTTTGGAGGAGTCCAGTGGCATTTATGTCTATGACCTCTCAAACAGTCTCTTCTGCCCTGAACCTTCTCACCACGAACCTGCTACAATAGCTCCTCTGCACTTCACACTGGCTGCAGGCAAGTGATAAAGCTAGTTAAAACTCATATTCTGGCTGAAATAAGATGCTTCTTCTATTTATCCTTTTGGGGGAACCATTTTCCTCCAATTCCCACAACCTTCCTGATGTTGTGATAGGGTCATTGCTTCTTAGGGTGTTAAAGAAAAATACAGTACTGAAGATCTCATTTACAAAAATGAATCTCAACAAATGAATCTTGCACAGTGACATTCAATAGAGTAATTTACCAGTTTTCACCACTGTAAGGGATCACCCTAAAAAAGAAAAAAGCTCATAGACATGCCAAAAAAAAAAAAAAAAAAAAAAAAGGGGGGGAACCGGGAAGAGTTAACAAAGGGTCTGAATTCAATAAACTGTTTCAGTGGAAAGTTAGGAACCTAAGCACTGAATCTGAGCCTAATAGCCCTTTGCTACAATTATATTCACTTGAATGTTGAGCACTGTGTCATTAGATGAGAGCATTCAGACAGCACACTGCAGTAATAATTCACAAAGTGTTTACATTTCAACAAAGCCCTCTCTCGTGTGTTCTTCTAACCATAATAGCACATTTAGACATTTTATAAACATGGTAGATTTGTTTTTAATTAAAGAATTTCACAGCAGTGAACTCTGATCACTTAATATTTCAAATCTGAAAACATCACTATTACAGAATGCTAAAAGATTATTTTCTATATACTTCGTACTCTGTATGAGTTACATTTCCCAAAAAAAATGCCATTCTATTCATGCCAGACCTTGCATGAATAGAATGGCAACATTGTCCCTCCCTGCAGCTCTGCAAGAAAGCTGTACCTGTGACCCAGGAGAATATGCACAGACACACTGCTTTCAGGAATGATCATGATCAGCTTCTGCATCTCTGAGAAATTCTGCGTCTTTTAAGCAGAACACAGCTGAAATCAATACTCTGCCAAGAAAGGTGGAGGGATTTTGCTTTAGTGCTGTGGGATTCATTTTCATGACTGTCAATCATACGGTAATTTTCACAATTCCAACACCGCAGTCTAAGAAGTGCAATGATCTGTGGCCCAGACTTGTTGCCAAGCAGGAGTGAGTTAAGCTGAAAGACTGGGACACAAGAAAGGAGGAAAGGAGTGGATGTTTCACCTGATTTGACCAGTGTGTGATTTACACTTGAAAGGAAAACTGGGGAGAGCTCGATCTGGTAGAAACTGTTGGCAGCAGGGCCTGTTTGCAGCTAAGAAGCCAACAGAAGGATTGTATGGCAACAAGGCTTCTGGTTCCTGCAAGAATTTCAAATTACAGCATTATGTTTAACCTCAAAACATCTGAAAGGAAACGATGAACAAGCATCAATCCCATTAGTCATTATTTCTTGAATAGTCCATGCAAAACAAAGATGCTGGGTCAGTTCAGGGTTCTGTATCTTCTATGAAAGCCATGGGACCTTCCTCAGCAGCCCCTGGCTTTTCTGTTCCAGTTGGACATATCCAGGATGGTACATGCAGCCTACATGAAGGGTCAGATGTCTTACCCTGGGCTGAGCTTTCAAATATCTCACATCAACTGGAACACACATTCCCTGCGGGAATCAAAGAGAAACACCGACACATCTTCTAGGAGCACTTTTAGAAGAAATCCCTTCTAACCACTTCACAGGCAGAACTGTTTCTAGCTGTCCTTCACTAGATTGGCTTGCAACTATCCTCAGCTTCCTATTAAGTTTATGAGCAGTCAGCAGCAATGAAAACAAAGAGGGGATTCAAGCAAAAAAAATCTTGAATCAGCCTCACTAATAGCAATATGAAACTGCCCTTTGTGGCTTTACACCATGATGGTAAAGGAGAGAGACACAGTTTCACTGAACATGGGTGGGACACAGCTCCCAGGCAGCATGCAGGACCAAAATCCAAGCTTAATATACAGCTTTAATATATCCCATATGTACTACACACACTGGAAACAATGAGGGCAGGCCTGAGGTACAGGAAACATTTATATGTGAATATTTTAGCCGTTTTTAAAAAAACATTTGTAGTACTAATCATATGCAGTGTCAGCCTACCTTTGGTTGGTAACTCCTTCCCCAATAAATTCACAAAGATTCCTGCTTATTTGTTTCCATGGGGCACTCCGCAACCCCCGTAGTGAGAGGGCTGCTTCCAGAGCCTACCTGGCTACTAAAGCAGCAGGTTGTCATTCACAAACATTTTCTTCCTGAGCCCTGCACTGTTACAACCAGGCTTATTCACACAAGACTATGAAGTCTTTCTGGGTATTTTAAAGGGAAATCAGGAACAGGACACAAAAGGGAACTTCCCTGGACCAGTTGCTCCACTGCTAACAGCAAATACGAAATGAGTCAACCCCATGCAGTCTGTGAGCAACCCACAGGTTGAAATTAATTTACAGAGACACTACACTATCTCTGTAACACTTTCTGTCATTCTCCCTCAATTTCTGCTTGCTTAAATGCTTTAATAATACTACTGGCAAAGCCCCTCCATTTAAGCTTGAGTTCATCCTCTAATAACACAGATGGTTTATTTGACCTTTAACATCAAATCTGGGTATGTGCGACTTAACATGTGTCCTCTGTGAAGTCCTAGCACTGTGTGGACGAGCACAATGTTGACCAATGGTCAGAAAGTCTTCACTTTGGCTTCTGCAACTTGGCTAATTTAATTCTTTCTCCTATGAACCTCCCCAGGTCTGAATACTGCCTCTGACACTGATGATGAGGGCTGCAGAAAGCATGGAAAACAGGATACCACAGGAGCACACTGACAGCAAATATTTGTGTCACTGTTCAAAATAAGCATGTAATGCTTATTGCATTACAGAATTTAATAAGATATAATAAGCTATAATCAGATATTTCAGGTATAATATAAAGTAAATGCATTATAAATGCTGGAGAGTAACTAGAATTGATTAAACTGGATAATGTTGTTAAATGATATTTACTGCTAAAAGCAAACATTTTTGTTAACCTGGCACACAAAACTAACAATGCTTATTCAGGATAGTTTTGTTTGCAGACAAAGTCATATATTACCATCTTTTTTTAATCAGTTAAAATTATCAAAGTAGCAAACCAGATTTTTTCCAAAATAATAAAAATTGCTAGCAATTGAAAATATACAACTGTCTAACATGCAAACTACATATGTACCTGATGAAACATCACCTGACTGCCACAACTCATGAGATTTTCCATATCCACTGACATTCTGGCTATGTTTGGACAGAAGTTGTTTCTGTAACACTTTAACTAAATATGCTCCAAGAAGACTCTGGAAGAGGCAGTATAGCACACAGTTTCTTAATCACACATTTATTACCAAAAAAAAAAAAAAAAGGAAATTAAGACATATAAACCAGCAAGACAATCTGTTATTAGCAGCACTGCAACACAGTAAAGCTGTATAAAATTGCCTAATCTACTTTTTCTACTCTTATATGTAAAATATAGAAAATGCTTCCCATAGAACTCCATCTGCAAAATTTTACAGGCAAAGAGCTTGCAAGCTGGCTGCTCCTACTCTGGCAGAACAACATGAAATGGGTAATATCCACAGAGGGATTATTTTGCTATGGAGGCAAAAGCAGATAAGCTGTATTACTCCAGGGGGTAGATTATATTTGGTAATATACAGCTGTTGCCTATACACGTTAAAATCTTTTCCTCATATCTAACTGCAAAAATTGTTCCATGAAATATGGAAGATTAATTTTCTGTCCATTTGTGTTTTTCATCCTTTAAACCTTTCTCACTTCCACAGTAACATCAATGCCCCTTATGTCTTGTGTATAAGAGATGATATGTGTTGCAGTTACTCTGGAGTTAGGTATTTTTTGACTGATGGGGCTGAAAATGGGAGGACTGACTGCCTGAATACTCTCAAATTCAATACCACATGGTTGAAGTTTGGCCAGTTGTTTTCTGGGTGTTTTTTTTTTTTTTAGGGAACTAATTTGGGTAATTCTCTTCCACCAGCATTGCAACGGAAAGTAATGAAATTAATTCTATTTTAAACTTGTATCTCTTTTTAAACTTTGGCTAAATTTAGTGTGAGAGTTCAGGGAGAGAAGAGGAAAAAGGAAAAGGCAAAAGGAGAAGACTCAGAGACACTGTAGCCCACCTTCCTTAAGAAACTATGTTTAACTGTCACTGGATTCTTCTATGCCTGGTATGTATCCCTGCTACTCAGGGCTAGTGCACACGTCACTCTCTCAGATAAGGATTTCCAGGTGACTTCTAATGAGACTACCCATGCTCAGTAATTTCTCAGCAGCCAAGTGCATGCGTCCACACACTGGACCTTCACAGCAGGGCACAGCTGCTAATGATGACACCCAGCAGTGAAGCCAACCTCAGTTCAAACTGAAGAACAGTTTAGTTCTTCAGTGGAACTGAAGAACAAAGAGTTTATGTTGAGCATCTTGGCAAGTTTTGCTTTCTGGCTCTGTGCCCACAGGAAGGCAGGGAGGAGAGCACACAGTCGGCACACAGAAACACAACAGTGGAGGCAGAGAATGGGCACCATTGTCTCTTCAGCTGGTTGTGGAGTATGTGATGCACAAGCTAGGCTGTGAACTAATGAGGCTCAGCAAGAGCATCACTGAAAGAGACGGAATTTAGCCTATCAACAAACAATAAGCAAGCAAAGGTATGGTGACAGGATTGTTATGCTAGCAAACAAGACCAAAAAAAAAAAAAAAATCAATATAGGAAAATGCAAAGTAAGGGGTTTGTACTAGCTTTCCTCATTTGTTTAATTTTGTTTCTCAGTCTATGCCTCCAGATACAAAAATAAAAGTGGAATTAATCAGGTCAGTTGGACAGTTTGGTTTGTACCTCAGAGAGCAGACTGATTATGCCTGCACAAGCAATGTTCCAGAGACGTTTCTCAATCACAGCAATAAAGTGGATGTTAAATTTTGTAGATCCCTCCCTACTCTCTCCCACTTGATTCCTCCCCATTCTCCACTCCCCCTTTTCAAGGGATACAGAGATCTAAGGCTCATTCTCTCCTTCCCAACTGAGTGCAGCACTGAGGGGATGGGGGAGATCAGGTGCAGTATAATAATGAGTGTCCATGATGAAAGGCGTTAAGAGAAAGCTCTGCTTAACCAGCTCCTGATAGAAAGGAGGGTTACAAAGCCTTAATCAGAAGGGTCCCCAACAGTTTGCTCTGCAATATATTCAGCTGGCAGATAGGAAGGCAGTAGATCTAGGCTCTATTGCACTCACCTAAAAGCCTAAAGGAGGTAGTAACTACTAAGTAACAGTGGTATTTAGTAACTGTAACTATTTTCCCCAGTAACTGTGGGACATTCCCCCTTATCCCTCAACAGATTTCAAGGCAGATTGTCCTTAAATACGCCAAATAGCTGTAGAGATTCCATTTTGGTAGCAAATTAGTGCATGCAAATAAGCCTTTGTCTTTCATCACTAACAGAGTAGGATGTGTCATAAAGACTTCAGGACTCTTACGAGGCTTTACTTCACTGCACTGTATAGCTTCACCATGTTTACAGTCCACAGACCACTGAAGTAAACAAAAGGAGTTCTATGCACTTTACTGTTTCACCTCAGAACCAGTTGGGTTTTTTTCTTCAGTACTCATTTAAGTGAGCCACATAGCCTCTAACTGTGAAAAATCTCTTAATTCAAAAAAGGAGTGTGATAGCTGCCCTGTTCAAATATGAAATAACACGGACAAGTCAAAACAAGAGATCTCTAAAACACTTGTGAAGACATCTCCAGAAGGCATGTTTTGACAAAAGCCAAACCAACCAACAAAAACAAACAAAAAAAACCAAACCAAACCCCCACAAACCACCGTCTTCCTCACCCCTTGAACTTTTAAACTGCTCAGAGATGCACACATAAATATTTAGTAAATGATTTCTCCACCACACATGTATGCACATTTTCTGTATTCAACAGTTACCTAAATTATTTCTTCAAGTTTTTCAGTAAAATTCTTCCCTTGAGCATTGACACAAATTATAATAAAGCATGAAGAATATTTATTTAGTCATCACTGAGTGGTTGCTATACAATACAAAAAGCAATGAGCAGCCTACAGAAAGAAAAATATTATAGCACTCAGGTCCACTCATAATTCACCCTCCCAGAGCTATAGCTCCACATTAGGTTTCTGTCATTACAATCTGAAATACATCCAGATCTGACATGATCAGCAACTGATTAAGCAGCATTGTCATAACGTGGCTGAAATGACAGTTGAAGTGGCAGAATCTGCTCAGTTCTTAGATATGCTCATCTGTCTTTCTCATGTGTCTCCAAAACTCAAATCGCTTTCCCCCTACCTTATAGGAAAGCTCTCTGTCTCATACCATCTGGACAGACATCATCCCCATGGAGGGTCGCGCTTCCCAGCTCTGGCTCTGGCAAAGGCTCTTCCTTCAATATACTCGCACTCCCAAAATAGTGCTTGCGGGAGGTGATAACCATCGAGTGAAACCTTTGTGTGCGTGGCCCCATTCTTGCCAGATGAGACTGGAAATAGTGAAGAATTTAGCAGCTGAGGGAGAAACAGCAAGTGCACTGTTTTGGAGCACAATCTGAGGGCTTGGATCCCCCTGCCAGCAGGCCCCCAACTCTTTGAGGACCATCAGCTCCACTAGAAAGGGGTTTGTTGTCTTGTGTCCAGCAGAACCTGGTGTTCTTTTTGGCTCAGACAATAGGTTAACATAGAAGAACTACTACCCAAGTAAGAGAGCCACAACAGAAGTAAAGGTTCTTCAGAATGAGCATTTCTTTACCTGAAAAATCTTTGCTTTTGGGCTAACCAGCCCTTTGAGTTCAATTTATTTTTTAAATGCTGAGAAGTCAGAAAAGGAACAAAACTTCCTAGAACAACTGCAGTAGCAAAGCAACATCAAAAGAAACTGAGTTTACCAGCATATCTAACTATACTTCAGCAGAAACAAATCCTGTAGTACTCCAAATGACTTTAGAAAAATAATTTCTTAATCTAATTTCAGAAGAGAACATACAAGAAGAGTAGAGGAAGTGAAAACAACCAAACCACTATATAAGTGACCACAACATAATTCCTGTATTCCCTCTGGAGAAATTCACAGCACTGTTAAGAAGTCTGAATGGAATTCTGTGCAAATGGAATGGTTAAAAACAGCAGGAAGTAGCAAAATGAATATTGTTAGACTCCAATTTCAATGCTCATGCAAATAGTACTCTCAGTTAAAGAAGCTGCTGCACCTTTCAGCCCAAGGGTTCATAAAGGTATTTGTACATACTCATACTGCTTTTAGAAAGAGCTAAAGATGGACAGGGAAAGTCCTATGCTGGATTCACTGTTACCTGAGTTAGTATATCTCATTTAGGTTATCATGAATAAATATAGCTAATACATTTATTTGTACATGACACTTTTTGGATACAGTACATGTAAGTATTAACTCACCTGCTGAATGAGAGTGAAAAACAGAAAGGTGAAGTACTCTGTCAATTCTCTTCTCTCATCTCAGAAAATAAAAACTTGCTTCCAAAAACAGCAGGAAGAATGCGGAAAAGTGAAGGAACTCCTAGCAAACTCCTTTCCCAACTAGCTGGTTTCACCTCCCTTCTTTTGTTTTGGGACAATATTTCAATTGACACTGCTCATCATCTGCTTGGACTTTGACGTTATTTCTATCTATGCATTTTGAGTGTCAGCCACTCATGAAAAGGTGATTTAATGTAGCTCCACAGATTGATTTCACTCTAAGAAAATAGTAAAACATGGTAAAATAAAATGATGGGAAAGACAAAGATGTGAATATCCCTTATTTGAAAGGGATGCTTTGAATATACTGGGAACACTTGCACTTTTTTTTGTTCAGTATTTTTCAAACTGTATAAAAGCCCAATAGGGGTACCTTAGAGGCTATCAGCATAAAACAACTGATGTTCCCTCTCAGATACAATAAATATGCTCAAATATTTCTTAGGTCTGAAATTCTTTCTGCTGGTTATGCCATTTAAAGCTGCTGCTATGAATACGTGCAACATGACTAATAGTTAAGTATAATTGTTGATGTGATGTTACAAATATAAAAGTAAAAGAGATGTTTCAATGTATTTTGAAGACCCTGCTATTAGCAGGAATGAAAGAAAACTCATATTCTGCAATAACTTCAAGTCAGATCTGTATGTACATTTCTATAAATAGACATAAAAATCAGCTCCCACGTGACAGAAGACAGCTCATAAAAGTCTTTGCATCTATTAAACATATTTCCTAAAAAGAACATGTTGCAAAACTCTTTTCAATACTGCTTGGGATCAACCTTCTAGTCAAAACAGAAATTTACTGGCACCAAGCAGAAGTCATCCTTTTTTTTTGTATAGCTTCTCCCATTCTATAGATGAATTGCCTGTGGATTTTTCACAGGCAATGCACACACCTAAGTTCCTCAAGCCACCAGAGTCCATGGTGAATGCCTATATCCAGGTGTCTGTATCTTCAAGAGATATGAGATCCTACCTGTTGATCTTTCCAGGACAGGAAAGATCTGTTTAGCTATAGATTGCAGTGACAGATCAGAGATGGACACCACCTCTACACAAACCAGCTGTCACAGAAGTCACCCATACTGCTGATGCTATTTAAGATTTTTTTTTCCTCTGTATAAATGCCACTACTGCTTATTCACTGTACCACAGGACGCATATTGAGGGTCTTAATACAATGTGGGCAAGCCAAAGTATCATGTTATGCTAGCAACTTGTTTGGGAATATAGGTAAATTTTTCTTTTTGGTATTTCCACATCTTTAGTATGGGATCTTTGGTATTCTAAAGACCTATGTTACAGTCAATTGACCCTTCATGTTGTTCCAATAAATTAAGAACAATAGGAGAGACAGATTTAAATAGCTAAAATTATCCAGGTAGAAAGAGAATTTCTTGACAATGGAAATTGTGAAATTTATCTTTGACCTTTTTATGTTCATGGTTTTAAAGAAAAATGCTAGATAGCTACATGATCTCAGCTATAATCTTGTTTTCTATCAGAAAATTAAAAACAGCAAGGGACATCCAAAAGAACAATATCTTGTTTTCTATCAGTGAGGTAAAAAAAGCAAGGAAGATCCAAAAGAGCAATACACACTGGGGTGCTGTCTCTCTTACCTACCTTTCTGTCTCCTACAACTGGTAACATAAAGACTGTTTGACTGAAAACAATGAAACTCATAACACAAACCCTCAGTTGAAAAGTCGGGCCCATTATTCTTATGACAATATTATTTAGAAGTGAGGAAAGGAAGAATAAATATACACTTTCAGTGATTTTTTTTCAGGAAAAATGTTACTCTTGCACACAAAGATATTCTGAACTGGAGACTGGCAAGCTGAGTTGCCAGGTATGCAAGCTCAGACTGCCTTAAGTATCACAGTATGGCTGATGACCGAAAAGGAAAAAAATTAATGTCACTCTAGATCAATTTCAGAAAATGCTAATTTCTTATTTTAATGGTTAGATATTTTAGAAATGAGAGAAAAATCTTTGCACTCCAAAATGAAGAGTTCTTACCACCCAAAGTACAGTTGTCTGAAAAACAGATGTGTCTCATGCTTTTAACTACCTACATGGAGCCCTGTCCCGGTGTAGTGTCACCAAAACCACCGATAATCACGCAGAAAAGAGAACTCCCTTACAGAAACTAACGTTTCCAACCACGTAACATCTTGATTGCAAAGGGAACATAAAAGTCATAGTTACATGCTATTTGTATGGCTTTCTCACAAGCCTTTCAGGTGTACAAACCTCCCTTTCTGAGCTGCACGTACCTTTAAACCACAATCCCAAAGTCTCAGACACATCTGCACCAATACTGTTAGAGGGATTTGCAGTTGAATGAGAAAATCTGGTAGAATGTAAGTCTGTCTTTGGCTGCTGTAGTGCAGAATAAAGCAGCTCCTGTGAACACAGTCTTCCACACTGAAAAGAGTATCAATTTCTCTTCCCTTTTAAGTCAAAACCAGGCAAAAGCAGCAAACATTTGTTGCAGAAAATAACCATCCTATAACATAGGAAAAGGGAGATCCCTATTTTCTGATCCAAGCTGCAAAACTCCCTAGACATCATGGAAATATTTTTTACTTTTATTGCAGTAGATGACTGCATTTTGAACTGCCATTGAAAGAATTTGGGATTTCAAGTGGGCCATTTCCGTACACTGCATGGATCACTACCTAGGAAGAAGCATCCTGGAGGCCAGTAGCAGTGTCCCTTCCAACTGAGGACACCCACAGCTAGAATGGGTGCCTTCTAAACTTACTGCTTTGAACAGCTGGGAAAACTGCTCTCAATACAGAACACAGTGCCAAGTCTTCCTTTTCAAGAGTAAGGGAAGAAGGAAGAAAGTGAAAGAAAGAAATTATGTGCCATCAGAAGTCAAGTAAAAGAAACTCCTATTTCCCCTGTGTTTTGTTTTCTGCTGAAGGATTTCAGAGGACCACACAAGATGTTAAAATAGCAAAAGCATCAAGGTGCTCAGGAACTTATATGACGAACATATTGGCCAGACTGTGCATGCCTGCCAAATATCTTTTTACTATCTAGATCTAATGCAAGCAACTATCCAGTCTTACAAGGTAAGAAGATAGTAATGGGCCAGCATGGCTTTGTCCAGTATTCCTCCTCAGATGAAAACATACTGTCTTCAATTAGTGTTGAGGAAGACAAAGATGAATGCTGAGATTCCTTTGTGTGGTTCATAGAATTGAGCCCTGCTGGAATGCAACTATTGGCCTTTACAATGGCAAACTCCAGCCAGCACAGCCATGAGGATAATCAGAAGCTGTGTCTTCTCTCATCTTCTGTGCCAGTGATAGCAGAATTCAGTTCATTACAGCCACGGCAGACATCTTTCCAATGCCTTTGCATGAATGCACATAGACTATAGTTTTACACTCATGATCAAAACCACAGGAAGCACACTTCCAAAAGGGAAGGAAAAAGGGGGATGAAGGAGAAACAAAGAAGTACATAAGAGATCTGATTTTTCCCAATGGGACAAGATGAGCTAGGACAAGGATTACCTTTATATAAACTCTGAAATGACACATAAACAAGTGGGAAATGAGGAGCTCAAACAATGAAGATAGACTAAATCACTTAAATTTGAAAAGCTTGCTTTTCAACTCTCTAATTTACTTTTAAATTGTCTTACTTTTTAGTACATTAAGAACAATTGTTTGAGCTAAGAATTCTTAGTGAGCTTTAAAAGTAAGACAGAAGAAGATATACAGCATAATGCTTCCAATTTACATTAAAGTCTATGCACTATTATCTTCTTATTATCTCCTAAAGATTTTTTTCAGGCATTTAATTAACATATGACAAGATACCCAAGTTAGAAAGGAAAAAAGTCACCATTTAATGCACTATCAATAGCCTTTCAGAAGTTAGTTACCCATTGTTTTTCCTCCTAATGCGCTACCTAGTGCACATCTATTATGCTATTTTAATAGCGAGGTTCTGTCACAGAAATAAAAAGAACAGAGTTCTCAGGGTGCCCACATTACATTTTCTAATTTGATTCCAGCACCAGTGTCTTTCAAAGTCAATGAAACATAGGTAAAGTTTAGCAGTTTTCACCCAAGGACTCTGGTGTGACAAAGGGTGCTGGGTATTAGTCTGCCTGCTGGAGCTCTGGCTGGGACCCCAGTCCCAGAGTAACACCGGGGAAACATTAACTTTAAATGAACACAACACTAACAAATGGCCTCAGAACATCACTAGAAAGATGGCAAAGCAGTTACCAAGGCCCCGGGTGATGGGGGTCTGTTGGGGCAGGGTCTGGCCCCCAAGGCCTGTCCCACTACCCCAGCCAGGTGCAGGCAGCTGGCACACTCCCAGCACCAGGCACCTCCCTGTAGATGGAGATGAGCCAAGGTCAGGACAGACCGTGGACCTGGTTCAGTGGGGCCTGAGGCCAGGCAGGAGACTGGCCCTGCTGCAGCACCAGTGGGGGGCTAGGCAGGAACAGTCAGGCCTGGTAGTGCCCCCCAGCAATAAATACCTCAGGCCCCATTCTGAGGGATCCTCTTTTGTACACATTCCCTGATACCATTAGCCTTTCCCACTTTCAGCCTATTCCAATTCTACCAATAAACTACTCTTGAACAAGTGGCAGGATATATTAGCATGCTTCACACTTAGATATTATGCATCCCCTTGCTACCAAACTCATGAAGCTCTCTGAGCTGCTGATCTGAGGAAGATCTGCTTTACTAATGTGGCAGGAAAAGCCTGCAGCAAGTACAAAAAACAAGACGTGCTTAAGGATGAAAAGACGCTGTTTAAAGCAAATTCTCCCATCAAGCAAGAGTCTGTTTCTTAATAGCCCTGTATCTAGTGCCTTCCACAGCATAAAATCCCTCTTGCTCTCTCTCTTTTTTTTCCCCTTGGAGAAAGGTAGTCTAGCAGCATTTACCTGTTGCTCAGCTCAGCAGTCACAGAATCTTGGTGGTGGGAAGGGACCTCTGGAGATCATCCAATCTCGCCCCCATTGCTCAAACAGGATCAGCTACAACAGGTTGCTCAGGGCTGTGTCTAGTTGGGGTTTTAGTATCATCAGGGATGGAGAGTCTACAATCTCTCTGGGCAACTTGTGCCAGTGTTCAATCACCCTTAAATTGAAAAAATAATTTTCTTACATTTAAACAGTAGTTCCAGTCTTTCAGTTTGTGTCCATTGCCTCTTATCCAGTTGGTGAGCACCACTGAGAAGAATCTGGCTCTGTCTTTACTCCTCTCCATCAGGAATGTAAAGACATTGGTCAGACGCCCTGAGTCTTCTCTTCTGTACGCTGAACAGTCCCAGTGCTCCCAGCCTCATCTCAGACATCAAATGCCCCAAGCAAGCCCTTACTCCTTCATGACCAAAGCTTTGCTGGACTCATCCCCAGCATATCCACATCTCTTGCTGATCTGAGGCAAGCTCAGAACTGGACCTAGTACTCCAGAGGTGTCTCAGCAGTGCTGAGTAGACGGGATCACCTCCCCTTTTCTACTGATGCTGCTTTCCCTGATGCAGCCCAGGAAGCTGTTGGCTGCCTTTGCCACAAGTGTGCCTTGCTGACTCATGTCTACCTTTCTGTTCACCACAAAACACAGGTCTGTTTCTGCAAAGCCATTTTCTGACCAGTCAGCTCCCAGCATGTGCTAATGCATGGGAGCTCTTTCTTTCCAGCCTCAAGACCTTCGCCTCTGCCTTTATCGAGCTTCCTGTTGGCCCATTTCTCCAGGCTATCTGAATTGCAGAAAAACCATCAGATGCATCAACCACTCCTCCCAGTTTTGTATATGCAAACTTCTTGACAGTACACTCTGTGCCATCATTCAGGTCATTAATGAAGATGCTAAATAGTATTTGCCCCTGTATCAATCCCAGTGACCGCACGCCAGCTGGACTTCATGCCACTGGTCAAAACACTTCAGCTCAGCAATTCAGCCAGTTTTCAGTCCACCATACTGTTCACTTATCTAGCTTGTATTTCATCAGCTTGTCACTGAGGATATTAGAAGAGACAGTTTCAACAGCCTTGTTAAAATTAAGCATCATCCACTCCTCTACCCACATCCACTCAGCCAGTCACCTCATCATAGAAAGTTATCCAGCTAGTCAAATATGATTTCCCTTTCATAATGCTAACTACTCCCATCACCTTCATATGCTCCTATATATTTGGAAGTGGCTTGCAGGGTGATTTGCTCCTGGAATGCTCTTTCCCATCTCTCTGCCTAGAGAGCTGGCTCACTGTTTCACGGTCTTGGTTCTTCTGCAGGACTGTTGGCATTTACAGCCTCACTAACTCTTTGCTATCTTGCTTAGAGCACCCATCCTCCTCTCAAAGGTAACAATCCTACAAGACAGAAAAGATCCAGATGCATGTGTGACATATCTGTTTGATTTTACACAATCAGCACAAGTACTTGAGCCAGTAAGATCCCACATAATCTAAAGCATGTCATTACCCTTTTCCTTCTTTCTTAGTTTAGTCACAAAAAGTGGCCCTAGGTTTTCCTCATCATTGCAGATCAAACCAGTAAAACAATGCAGCTTTCCTGATAAGCAGCCTTTGCATGAAGCTTCCTTCTTTGTAGCATTGTGAACAATTTTTCTCAAGCATCTGGCACATGACAGCTCTTAAAGAATTTATCACTGTAATAGCTAGGCAGTGAGGAGGAAAGGTGCCTGAGATTTTTTATTTTCTTTAAAGAAGAATTTCCAGTTTAAAAAAATCCAAATCTCTGGTTTCTTTAGCACCTTCTGTGGAACTAGATAAAACTTTTCTCCATTTTTGCAGTGATACATAAGCCTTCCTCTTGATATTTCTGAGAAAGAGAGGCACACTATACTGCTCAAACTGGCAACAAGTGAACGCCAGCTGTGTTTTCGCTTCCCAACACCTCTACAAGTTCTTTTATTCTATAAACACTCATCATTTATGTTATGCTATCGTTTGTGTATGTGTGCCTCTCTCAATGTACCACAGGATGGCAGCAAATGTTAGAATATAAAGAAAACAGGCGAAACACAAAATAAAGAGTATTACAATTGATTCATAGATATTATTGTTACTTGGGAGGAAAAAAAAAAAAAAGGATTAGTTCCTGAACTGTAATCCAAGTTTCCAAATGTACATGCAAAGACACATGTCCTCAGGCATACATGCACAGTAATGCATCAATCTACACCACTGCAGGTCAAGAGGCATTAAAAGAAATATTGTTTCAGGGAAACAAATTATACGGGATGCTGTAACACGAAGTAACTCTGCAACTCACAGGATGTTTTGTCTGATCCAAAGGAAATAAAAATCAGCAAAATTGGGATGGAGTACAAATTTGTGTGGAAAGACAGTAAATTCTAATTGAGTAGGACTATATTTATTAAATATGCTAGTATTGAAAAGACATCCATAAAAATTGGCAGAGGAAACAAATTCAAAAGTTATCTCAAAAGCAAAATACTATTCCTGTTTCAAGTACACTAAAAATGTATGTAAAATGTTTTATGTTGACAGGTTCACTTGACTGAGGACACTTGCCACAGGCAAACTAAAAGATGCTGCTTTTTAAAAAATTAAGTAAATTGTTTATATATCTTACGTAGAGTTCACAATTAGTGTCTCACCATTTTTTTAAAAGCCTTTTCAGTAATGAGAAGCTCAAAAAGAAGACACAGGAAAGCAGACAAAGTATATGGAAAAAGCACCAAGTAATCTGATAGTGGCATTTTCAACTTTTCATGTGGTCTGGAAACTTCTAAAGATGGGATTTTAAAGTCTATATTTATCATTGTTATTATAAAATTAAAGAATAAAAAACAATAAAGAAAACCTCACAAGCCAATAAGAACATTTTTAGAATAGATCAGGATAAGGTTTAAATGTAATTTTTGCAGAACTACCTTTAATTGAAAATTATGAAATCGTTTGACAGGAACTGATTCATACAGTTTCTAGTGATGAAAGGCTTTATACAGGGATGCTACCACTGTGAAAAATTTTTCTCTCTAACCCTTCAAGCACTGTAAAAGGTTTTATGGTAAATTTACATTAAATATTTCTCTTTAATTCATGCCATATCTGCTTCTGCTTATATATCTGCTTCTGCTTATAAATTTTTTTACTTTCTTCCTACCTTACCATTTTGCTTCTCTGTCCAATGCCAATCTAATCAAGAGATACACTATCATCATTGGCAAGTCATCAATATTTTGAAGTTATAGGTTATGTCAATTGTTTGCAATGCACCTCTTCCCAAAAAGATCAATGAAATTCCTTTTAGGAACCATAACTAGAGTGGCTAACTCTGATTTCAGGAGCGCAGCTAATCAAACTTGTGATCTTTGCACTGCAACAGCTAGACTTGACTCTCCCTCCTGACTACCCCCTTTGAAAAGGGTGGCAAATAGCATGATCACAGTTAGCCCACTCTAGTTATAAAATCAGAGGGAAGGGTGGTATGTGTGTGGGGCACAAGTGTTCCTGGGGTATTAGGAAGGAATGGGAAAAGAAAAATTGGAAAGGCTTATGCCCTCTGCAGGCACAAAACAATTTATGTGGCAGACATTTTGGCTAGCCAAAGAAAATTTATACTAATATGTTTTAAACTTTTAAAAGAAATCAAAAAAGTTCATATATCTGATGCATAGGGGGAAAGCGACTTCTGGATATTACCTGCAGTTTTGCTTCTATACTATATCATCATGTGTTATAGTCATGGCCTTTTCCCTCAAAAGCCATGTGATGACCATTGTACATGACTGTTCTTTTCTAATCTGCTGCCAGTTCCTGGCTGTACAATGAGGCAATTACCAGGACACAGCTATTAGCCAAGTCAGTGTAGTCTTTCCTCCCTTCAGGCCACTGTCATCCTACAAATATGAATAAGGTTCCAAAAAAATGAACGTTTTCTATAGTCTTCTGCAACCTTCTTGCTGTAAAAATAGATTGCAACCATGCTTATGTCACGTTGTTGCTCAGCAACCTTTCCCCCCCACACCCCCCCTTAATCTCCCTGTTCTCTAATATCTTATTGGTCTTCACCATGATCAGTCTGCAAACAACGACTCACTAGTCAGAAACAGCACTGTCTGCTAAGCTTGCAGGACACTCTGCCCTTCAATAATTACACACAGGCTTAGGAAGATATACCTTAGAGAGTAACAAGAGACAGGATGTTGACCTAGGGGAAAAAAGGGCTAATGGAAAACATGAGGGACAGGGAGAGAAGTTGAAGTGGAAAAAGAAAAAAAAAAAAAAGTCCTCTATCTTGAGGAAGCCTACAAAAATGAAATAAAATAAAAATTAGATCTCTAATCCCTTCCCCTTCTGTCAAGGTCAGCAAAGAGGTATCAATGACCTTACCACAGTCTCATTTTCCCCCAATGAGCTCTGGAGAAGGATCTTTCTTTGAAAGAATACGGACTGTCAGGCAGAACAGGAAGGACTCACTGCTCTTAGGGCATCAGAAAAGCTTATTGTTTGAAAAGAAATGACTGGAAAATAAAGCTCCCAAGCACAGCTTTCTCACACAGACTCATTTGTGTGAATGGACTCAGCAGATGAGCATCCAACAGAGCAGTGACACCAACAGGTAAAGCCTAGATCGACAGAGCTATTCAGAGAGGAACTTAAGTAACTAAACTTAGGCACATGTAAGCATTTCAGAAGTCATAAGGTATTCAGTCCGGCTTTCAGCTGCTGCCCTAGAAGAGGGTAGGTCTCCCATAAACCCAATGTCTTAGCTGCCATCTCTTTGCTAACATCTGGGGTACCACAGGAAACCTGAAACCACATGCATGCTTGTGCTTTGGTCCCTGAATCACTCCTCAAATATCTGACTTCTATTCAAATATCTTAACCTTTATTGGTTTTAATGAATGCTGAGGGGGGAAGGTGGGGGCG
>JAWWEW010000112.1:30070780-30118156 GCA_035583185.1 Anabacerthia variegaticeps | reverse complement strand
CCCCCCCCCCCCCCCCCCCCCCCCCCCCCCCCCCCCCCCCCCCCCCCCCCCCCCCCCCCCCCCCCCCCCCCCAAGATCCTTCCTAGAATCCATGTTTAACAAATGCAGGTATCTGCATTTATATACCTGACAAAGGGTAATACACCTTGCATCTGTGTTGTTTTTATTTTTATAACATTATGATTCCACCTTTCCATGCAGTTCTGATCAGCATCTGACAGAGAAAGTTTGTCTTGTTCTACTGGTGCCTGCTATCTCTCAAGATAGTTAGAAACATAACATCTATTTTAAATCATCTCTGAACATTAGACTATGGAAATGCAACTAAATTCTGGGACAAGATTTTCTACCTTCTTTGCACAGGTTTAATCCTTTTCAGTGGGTCTTGTGACTAATCCATCGTTTCATCTCTACAACCGCACAACATCTCAACAGACTTGAGGCACAGCCAAGAGATTACCTGACAGTGGTTAGGTTAGTCCAGCTCCTTCCAAATCAGCAGCTGATGGGAACATTGCCAACATCAACCTTATGAGCAGAGTTAACAGCGAGGTAAGTATAGAAATACTTTTACATTTCCAGATGAAAGATTCCTCAGAAAAACGTGTAAAACACCAAGACAGAAGTCCTTTGCCTGTTCAAGGTAGCAGTAGTTTTAGCACAGACAGCAAAACACT
The DNA here is from genome assembly GCA_035583185.1 of Anabacerthia variegaticeps. Lineage (NCBI taxonomy): Eukaryota > Metazoa > Chordata > Aves > Passeriformes > Furnariidae > Anabacerthia > Anabacerthia variegaticeps. Next base: position 30,117,479 of record JAWWEW010000112.1, on the reverse strand, counting down.
ACAACAGTCCACATCAACTTCTCAATGTAAAGGCATCACCATCTATCTTTGTTCATATATTATTGATCCTTAGTTGATGCAGAATGGAGTGGCACTACACGTAAACTGTAATATTTACAATGAGCACAGAAAATTTCAGCAAACAGATCATGAGCTATTCCAGATTGCTTTTTTTCCAGACTACATCAGAAGTTTAATTTCAGGATTTTACAGTGAAATAAAAACAACATATCACAGGAAAATGATAGGTTTTATTCAACAGCATTAGCAAGGAGTAATAATATTAACAATGATAAAGCTTTTTCTCATACAATTAAGGAGCTAAAGATGACAGATAAAATCAGCTACTCTGACCTCTCCAGCTATTGAATGTAGTAACAAAAGAAAATTTAGGTTTGCTTTTGGTAAGCAGTAAGGACATTATAGAAAATCTAGATATAAAATATGACTCTGGAGAGAAGGATCACAAGAGGTCTCTATTTAAATTAACTGGAAATATAAAGAAACTAACTTCACAACGGTGGAAACAATGAAAACAGATAGGTTTGTTAAACTCTATTCGTAAAATCAGATGGACTGAGGATGTCAGGAACTTGAATGTGAAGCAGGTCTGGACATTCTCCAAGTCAGAGGTACCTAGGGTATAAATACCAAATTATATTTTCAGTAATTAGAAGGGCTTGAGTTAAGGGGCTTCAGATCTAGGGGTTGAATAACTACCTGAAGGTGGATATGAAGAGTAAGCGGAAAGCCTGCCAAGTAATGGAAAACAGGGTGAAATGGCAAAGAATACAATATTCCTAACGCCAGAGATCGAGAAGGCAAAGAATAAATGAAAATAATAAAAAAAAAATAAAGCCAAAATATACTTTGCTATATGTTAGGGGAGGGAGAGAAAGGTTATTTTGCTAAACAAACAAGAGAATAAAGACAGAAAAGGAAAGGGCATGTTGCAGTTGGTACAGTGCAAAAACTAACAGAAGTATGGTCTCAAGTGTAAGTGAATGCTTTGTCTGAGTTACCAGTGAGTATGATAATAAAGATGTCTGCTATAGCAGGACGACTAAAGAGAATGAAGATATGGAAATAAACTTTGCAAGCAAGCCAAAAGCTTAATGTGCTCACACATTCATTGTGCGTCAGTACACACAGAGGCAGGGCACAGGTAACCACACTAGGACTCTGAAAGATCCAAAGGCTCAAACTGCTGATTTAGCTCTATGCCTTCAAATGAAGCTAGGCACAGGAATATATCAACTACAGAACAGCAGAAAGAGGGCCTTTATTTCAGAAAGAGGGTGGAGAGGAAGGATCTATGGAGACATGGAATCTTGCACGCAAGGATTTACAACAGATCTCAAAGCATAAAAGAAGACATGGAGCTGAAAATAGGATAGACTATGCTAGTCTAACTTGACAGACCTTTGTAAAAGTAGTCTTTGGCAGGGAGAGGGCAGGGGCAAACAAAACCAAGCCAACCAACCTACGTATAGGAGAGAAATTGTGTTCCTCATAGGTTGGTCCTAATGTTTTCACTGAAGACTTTAGTACAAAGCAGCAGGAAGTTCTAATGAAAACACACAGAAAACATGAATTGCAAAAGCACTGTCAACACCAACAAAACTTGAGATAGGAAGAAAAAAACACTTGAACAACCTAAGAAGTGCCATGATGAAATCCCTCACTAAGGTCACACAGGTATGGGAAATTTCCCCACAGAAACAGCAGCAGGAGTTGGGGCCTGTGAGTGAGCTTATCTGTAAGAAGTATGGTCCTGTTTGCCACAAATAACTCACTTCAGCATTTCCTCTGTGCAAGGCTGTATCCATTGCTTTGAGAGGCATGTCTATGCATGCACAGGTGCTGCCAGTAGAACTGAGGAGAAGATCTGGGCAGGTAATTGAAGGAGTAAGACCATGGGAAAGAATACTGAATAAATGCTGAAGGCAGCATATAGCAAGTGTGTCTCCATTCATAGTACCGCAAAATGAAGGTTTCATTTTCCAGTTATTTATATGGTTACAAAACAAAGCTACAGTTTACAGCTGGAGACTTTCAGAGTGATTCAAACTATGTAAAAGGATACAGAAAAATAATTTCAGAAGCTGACTGATGATTTAAGCCAACTGAGGTGACACACACTTTATTAAAATTACCTTCACAGGACTTGGAACTATTTTAGGAGGCAGTGGAGTCTTTTAGCATCTAAAGCATCCTGCTTTTTTTCTTCCAAAGGTTTGTATCCATGAAGTATCTTGAGTTTAATATATGTCTTTCTCCTGACTCTTTCGGATTAAATAATAAAGGGAGGAAAAAAAAACCCTGGGGTGGGTGGGGGGTGATATCTGAAGAGGCCTTTTTCCAACTGTCAACATTTTGAAGCTGAGTAATAACGCAGCCTTGGGGTTGCCATGGGAACATGTTTCATTTCCTAGGTGACAGCAATTGTATGTCGTCACCAGCAAACCACACAGATTCTGGAAATATGTCAAGTTTCCTTCAGACACTGGCATCCCAAAACTTCCTGCGCCTGCTGCAGGCACACACCTGACAGAGCTCAGGCCGGCACCTCTAACCTGGTACCTGCCACAGCCCTACACGGGACCCACCCACTCTTCCTCTCCTGGGAAGGACAGACTGGTTTGGCTAGGGCTGGGGTAGGGTCCAAGACATTTTAATTTGAAGACCCTAGAAAAGAGCAAACTCTCCTCTCCCCTTGGTATTCTCTTCCATAGCCTAACCAACCTCCTACAAACATAGCTTCATTCTCACTTAAGCATAGCTCCCGTTTCCAACCTTTTGGCCCTGGATAAGCACAGTCAGCAAGGTTGCTCAATATTAGAGCTCTCACAAAGCCTTGTGTCATGTTAGTAATGGACACACTATTTAAATCAATTATTTCTGAATCATCTGTACTAATAATCAACCTCTAAAAATACCCATAGAACTCAAAGACTTCCTAGACTAAGACGATTTTTTTAACCTGAAGCTTTTGATTATATGACTGAAGACTCTTCTTCAGAGCACATATGTTCCCCAGCACAACTTCAAGGCCACCAGCTGCACAGTATGACCAGCAGGATTCACTTGCCTGTGAACACTAGGGAGAGCAAATATAGTAGAATAACTTTTCTCTAACAGCTCCTCAGTGCTCATGCACTAGTCCAAAATAAGCAACTCTGATTCTGTAATAATTATTCTGCTCGGGAAGTAGAGTGATTATTTTATTCTGGGATAATTACTCCATTTCCAAAGTGAAATAATAGTTATAGAATAAAATCATTTTTATTTTTGAATATTTCATCCACATGTGGGAGTTATTCTAGAACAGCTAAATTATATGCTAATAGTTAGAAGGGAACAGTCCTGCCAATCAATTTTCCTCATACAGGCGAATCCTTAAACCATCGTGCCATTGGAAGGAACAGTGAAGAAGATGTCATTGCACAACTGGAGACCCCTACTGTTTAATTTCAAGAACAAGCTGTATCCACCTATAACAACTATGGCCAACAGTTCCCCTAAATCACTTACAGAGAAGTCCATAGAGTAAATCACAAGTACATCAAGTGATTTTCAGAGCGTGCTACAAGTATTACTAGTGGTAGACATACCTCATCATATGGTTTGAAAATAGTATCCATGTCACTGAATGTCTTCTCCTCTACACTCACATTGTCAGAATTCACTGCCAAGGATGGCCCTGGTCTACACCACAAAGAGCCCTGGCCCCTGAGATAAATGTGGGTAGAGGAATATGCCAGCAGCTGTATTTCTAAAGGAACTGGGGACATACTCCAGACTATGCAGCTATTGCGCTATCTGTCCTAGGGTAGCTACCTTAGAAGTAAAATTATAACTGTTTACTTGAAAATACTTTCAAAATATCTTTCAACTTTGACCATTGTTTTCTAATATCTCCAGCTCTCAAGAGTCTAAGAAAGGAGTTCTATTCTAGCACCATTTTTACACTGCAAATTTTTATAATTGGGCATTAAGCTAGGCAAAGAAGTCAGGAGGCTCAAAAGTTTAGGTTCCCACAGCAACAGTAATTCAGCAACATTCAAGATACAGAGCAGAGCATAAATTAACAGTTATTGGAAGTGCTGCATATGTGCAGTGTGGCCATGTTAACATTGCTATGGGAACCTTAACTTTTGAATAGATAAGGATTTTACCAAAATAAAAACCATACAAAAGAAATAATCATTACAGATTTTTATGGAAAAGACCACAGCCAATTCCTCATCTGCAATCTGTTGATGCAGATCATAGACCCTAAAGGCTCAGAAATCCAAATAGGTGAAAAAAATAATCACTGAGACTCTGGGTGCCAGAGTAATATCCATGGCTGACACCAATGCTGCAACTTTATTTTAAATTTGAATTTACAGTCACACATTATGCAAAATCATTCCAGAAATTACAAGAGATAAAAAATAGAAGCTCATGTAAAGTATCACCCTTCCCTCTTTTCCTCTAAGATTTTTCACACATTAAATATTTTGAAAGAACAGAGTGGAAATTTGCTACTGGCTTTAGTCTTTTCCAGCACTTTTCAATTTTGGGTTAAAAAAAAAAAAAACAGCTGTAATCTGGTATACATTTATTTAGTAGCTATAAGTCTGGATTTACTCTAACATTGTTCTAATTAAACTCAAAGTTCATTTCGAGACAGTTTGATTTGAGCAGGTCTTTGGCGATGGAAGTTTTCATATTTTTAAAAGAACCTAGTGAAAGTAGGGCTCCTACTGAGGCCTTACTCTCTATTCCCTCCATCCAGTTCTCCATGATGCCTGATCTTGGGCAAGCCAGGCTTACTTTCCTATGCTTCAGTTCCTTGAGCTATGAAGCAGGAATAATGACACTCACCTTCATTTTCATGCACATGTCCAGTGCTTTAACTAAGTGAGTTTTCTCCCCTTTTAAAAACAACAACAAAATCTTCAATGCAGTCTTTTTACAGCATTTGAACAAAATTCCAGTGGCAGCTAAAATAATGGTTCTGCCAACTTTCCATGTATGAAAAGAAAAACAAAATAAAAGCTCCTTGCTGCCACTCCAGCTTTTCATTTCTGTGTGGCATTTATGGTTAGTCCCATCCAAAATCCTGTTGAACAAATTTCTTCCCCAGAGTAACTGCGAGATCGCCAAACATTTTGAACCAAAAAAAAAAAAAAAAAAAAAAAAATAGGGCAAGGTCCAGAGTCCTGGAACTGCAGAGGCATTCTCCAGCCCAAGTCAATGCAAAAGGCTTTCTTGCTGATATCCTGGCATGCATGCCTGGAATTATACTGACATCAGCAGGATTTCCTTGCTCATAGGAAAAGCAGGATATTGGCTTCGAAACAAGCCACATGGTTCAAAAAGATCATAATCTAAATTATTTGAAGTGACTCTGATTTCTTGGCATTTATAGCACAGACTTTATGAAGATTACATGGGCCTATCACTTGAACATGTTTTCTGTGTATCATTAAGATTTTACTCAGTTTGAACTCTAGTTTCCCTGGAGTGATTTAGAAAAAAGGAAAACCAACTGACACTGGTTAGAATAGTGCTGTTTTTTACAAAAACAGAGATACATGGTTAAAATAGGTAGTGACACCCCTCAGTAGTAAATGGGAGACACATAGAAGATTTTGCCCAGTACACTCATCAATGAGTTTCTCACGGCAAACAGCCACTGTATTATTTGATGAAAATGAAAGATTTTATACTTCTTTATCTCCAAACCACTGATTCCTTATGTTCTTCCTCCAAACCTACCAGGCAGGGTACTGTATTTTCTAGACTGAGAGAAACAAGGCTGCTATGAATGCAGCCTGAGAAACACAAAGTTTACTTGGAAGAATTACATTTTCAAGCCATATTTGAGAGGCTGCCTGAGAAGGAGAGAAAGCATGGTTTATTTGAAGCCCATGTCATTTCAAGTTGTTCGCAGCTACCCATCAACAAACTGCCAAGTGTTTTGATAACCGGCTGCCTTATGAGTTTAGTCACCTCCCATAAATAGTAACCTGCACACATTTCAACCTCCATACCACTACGTCCAGTATCCTGAAACCACTCTTTCACTCTAGCCAGGACCTTCACCATCTCTGCTTGCTGTGAATCCAGCCAGCCTCACAGGTTGAAGGACATGTTTCTCTGGGCAGGCTCCATTGCCATCCAAAACTCTGATTCCTCCTGAGACAGCTCCATTCCTAACTGCTTCTTCTACATGGCTCCTCCAACATACTCAGAAGCTGTACTGTTGCATCCTAATTCTTTTCCTTCATAAGTTATAGCAGAAGTGATGAAGTCCAGTTTTTGTCCACTCAGTCCATAAAGTGAGAGAAAAGGCATCACATTTTCTAGTGAGACTGCTAAATAAGCTATCTTTGAAGTATTTAAGTTACCTTTTGTTCATCAAATAGATCTTAGGTGAGCTTTGTCAGGCATGCAGGTGGTAAGTTTTTGAACAAACATTCCCACACCTCATGAACTTCACTCTAATACGCTGAGAACATCCCTAGCCTTACTGTCTCACACTTATGACAAGCAGAAATTATTTAGCTTGGTTTGCTGGGACAGCATTGGGAGTCAGCAGCAAAGAAGATCCTTCCATGTACTTTGTGTTCATATGACAATACCCATTTGTTACAGTTTTATCACACTGCCTACAGAAACCACCTCCACTGTTCAGCATGTTTTTAGCCATTGCCTGCCCTCCTGATCTTCACTACTACTTCACGCTCAGAAGGATCTTTCAGTTTCAGGATGTGTAAAGCACTCATCTCTGCAGTCTAACATACTGTAGAAAGTGTAATGTACTGAAACCATCCCACTAGTCTACAATTTTCCTATTCACTTCAGCATTCAGTACTGGTATGACTTAAACTTACTTTAGAAAAAAAACCCTAAACAATATACATAACGTGACTTTTGGTAAAAATTACTCCCTATTAGCTCTTGCTACCTCTAATAACCACCATGCAGCATTCAAACATTTAAATTAGAACCCAGTATCATTTTTGCTCTTACCCTTAATTTTCTCTTTCCTTTTGACCCTATCCCTTGCCAAATTTAAGCTAGAAATATTTCATGACTGATTCAAGCTGTTCTCCCTCTCAATGGCAAAACATAGTAAGGGCTAGAGCACTGCTAGTGAGTGAGTCAGATTATATATGCAAACATAGTGCTTCCTGGCTAGATGCAGACGAATTTCATTTATAACCTGATGCCTTGTCAAAAGATCCATATCCTGTATGCAAACCATTATGCTAATTTGTTTTATTGAATATCCAAATTCATCACACTCCAAAATGTTAGGAAAAAAAGTTGTTTCTGAAATGTCAAGGAGATTAAGCTCTGCCTAGATGTTTCTGTTTAGATAGTACTAAATGCACAATGATACACATCTAAATATGCACAAGTTCTAATGAACTGTGTATACAGGGAGACTGGAAATGTCTTCATGTGCATGTCACTTTACAAGTGACTCAGATTTGTTTTCTTTCAGGTCACATTTCATACTGTTTCTTAGTGTTCCTGCCATAAGAGCATATTGTTGTCCTAAAATGCTTCAGAGAAAATAGCAATGATTTTACAAGGTCCAGGTAAAGTTTCCAGTCTGTGTATCATTTAACTGTATCAGAGGTGCAATGAGTGATTATTTCCAAGCCCTCCTTCCTAAAAGTCCCCAAACCCAAAAACCCTCTAAGCTTCAGAGAGTCATCTCTGTTCAGTGTGAAAAGACACCAGCTCAAGGCAAGGTTCAGTTAACAGCAGAAAGTCAGACACCAATAAAGCAAAAAAAACATCTAACCAAAAAAGAGCTCATCCTGCCCAAGCCATCAGTAAATAGGGGCTTGCTTTCAGCTCTTGGAGCACAAGGCAGGATCAAATAAGTCCCCAAACTGCAATGTGAAAACAGTGAGACAGTTGGTTTTAATTATTTACCCATTCTAATCCTGTTCATTTTAACATTTAATCCAAAAAAACATTTTAAGGATTAGAATATATGACATTGACCTAGCCATGAACTAGAACACAAGTACATTGCCCATTACAGTTATATTTTCACTGCCAATGTGATTTTATGAATCCTTTTATTTTATTAAATGTTCAGGAGATTTTACCAAGAGAAGAGAATTTTCCACATCCATCCCATATAAGTGATTGCTCTGAATAAGGATAAGCAGTTTTATCGTGCATAACTTGCCACAAAATAAACAAAGATCTCAAAACATTAGTTTTGTAAGAGGTTTTTGTTACAAAGTAAAAATAAAAAAACTTCTGGTTAAACACACAGAATACAAAGACAAACCTACCCACCTTACAGAGATATTTCCATATGTTTGTTTAATACTTGGAGTGTGAAGACATCCCTCTTCCGATTACACTGAAGTAACAACCACAGACTCCAAGCAAGCTGGCAGCATTGCTCAAAAATGTACTCTAAATCTGTCCAGTAGAGGGCAATGACATACACACACAAAGTGAAAAGCTGAATTTGAAATAGATGCTTGTAAAAATAAAACTAATTTTTAAAAAATCCCTACAGTTCTCAACCATTTAAGATTTTTTTTTTATCTATAATATTTATATCCAGGGGATTCAGATCACTGTTCCCTATTTTAACACCTCAAAGGACTTCAGTATTATACATTAAAAGTCTTTCTGATGTTTTTGCAAAATTGGCCAGGATCTATACAGAAATAGGACAGCCTTACATAAAAGAGTGTATCTTTATGTTATATTTGACTGCAGGATGAATGCTGGAAGTGTTTTTGTCCCTTTGGCAACACATATTTTAGTTGCTAAAAGACCTTCACTTTTTGTTTAAAATTGGTCCAGAATGATACTGTTAAATAATTTTCTTCCTGTCACACACCCATCTACTAGAAAGAATGCTCACAGACATCAAATAAGATACTGTGTTTGCATGGAAAGCTGCTGCCACAGTCCAGCTGTGTCTTTTACAGTTCCCAGAGAAGATCTGTACTTGGTTCTTTTAACTACACTTAGAAATAATCCAAACTTCATCAGGAGTCTGCAGCACGTTTCTGCAGCATGTTTCTGCAGCACATCTAAACGTGCAAATACAAGGCAGCTGGGGATGAAGCACCAAACCACCCCTGCCAGCACCTAACAGACCCCAGTAGCAAGGTAAGACTCTAAGCAGTGCCCAGCACCCCTGTCTCTTCAGGGACAGAGGGAGCCCTGCTGGAGAAAACAGGCATGGTAGAAAACCTGATGGACACAAGTCACCACAAGTGCCTGTTTATGTCTGATTGTGACTTGTTTCAAATGCTATCACCTCAGGCTGTCGAAGCTCCCAAAACTTTCCACCACAGTTTGTATAATCTCAGGTTACATCCCCAGATCTCCTACCCCCGTGCTGCAGAACACAGCTGTTAAATATACCCCCACTAGCAGGCACTAAAACCGGAAGCTAATAACAAGTATTGGCACATTTTCTTATTTCTCCTTTTTTTTTTTTTTTTTAAATATGGCAAAGAATGGCTCATGTCAACACATGTCAACATCTGAACAGTTTTTTCCAGAGTATCCAAGTTACTTGGCTGAATGTGGTAGTTGCTAGGGCAGCTGGTCAGGACTCAAGAACTTGCTACAGAAACCCTGCAATACACTCCCACTCTTGGAGGGAGGAACAAGCCTCCCAAAGCCTGAGTGCACTGGCTGTTGCCAGAGTTAGCAGGCAGTTGGCACGAAGCCTCAAACTTCTGATATCAAGATGTTGATCTCATGATCTATTGGTTTCCTAGCAGCTGTCACAGCTGGAAGCGTGAGGGAGTCCCCCAGCCTGAAAAACATCCATGGAGTAGCTGCCCAGTACATGGAGTGTGAAGGCCCCAGAGTCTGCAGCGCAGACAGCAAGCCAGCAAGAAACTCAGATTTTGGTGAAAGCTCATTAAAGTGGAAATTTCTAGGACAGCCTTACATTTTATACAGTTTGGATTTGCCTGTGCAAAAGCCACATTTTAGAAGATCCACAACTTGCTTTGATTCACACCTCATGGAGTGGCTCTTTCATGTTGTACGGCAACCCCTCACTGCTCTGGTTGTATTCACTTCACATGTTTTGAGTTTTCTTTGCCATAAAGAGACCTCAAAGGTGTTTTGTTTTTCAATCAAAACAGGTGTTTGAAGAACTTGATCAAAGTTTTAGACAAGCACAATTACAATATGTGTATGTCAAATGGTTTAAAGCCTTGGGTACAGTCTGTGTACAAAGCACCAGTGACATCTATCAAAATTGACAGAGAGCAGAATTATCTTACAATTAAAAATAATTCAGATTAAAAAATTAATTTTTATAATTCTTTAAAAGAAGATGTCATTAAAATAAATTCAAACTCACTGAAGAATTTACACATTCTTTAAAAAAAAACAAGATAACATACTGATTTTTCATATGTTGACCAGATATTGTAAACACTGATATTGACCAAATCTATTTTAAGGGAAAAATTGTTTGGGGCTTCTTTTTTTTTTTTTTTTTTGGGGGGGTTGGGGTTTGGGTTTTCTTAATGCTGTAGTTTGTAGATAGATTTACGTGCCATTGCAATAAGAGGAATTAAAATCTTCCCATGAAATAGATCTTAATGTGATTTAGCTATCAGAATGCTAGTTAAGCATAATCATTAATCTACCGACTTGAAGGAGGGAAACAGTTAATTTTAATAAAATTCATGCAACCTTCACTATTGTAGGCTTACCTCACTAGGAAAGCAAAGTAACTAGATATATCTAGAAAGGATATATCTACAAATAGCATATTATCAGCATCCAACTTCAATCAATTTGTATCTGTCAACATACAGAAGGTTTCTCTGTGCTTGGGCTTGACTCAAGGAGATCCCTTCAAATGAGGCAAAGCAAGCATTTTAGCATTTCACACCTCTGTCCCAGAAGTACCCGTGCCTTTTGCTCATGGGTTTGAATCTTCTTTTGTCAAATGCTAAGAAAACACTAAACAACTGATGAAGTTCTTAACTCAAAGGCCTTTTGGCAAATTGGATAAAAAGCCCCCCAGCAAACAAAATATGTCTTCTTTGATACACAGGACCTTGTCAGATAGTAGCAGTTAGAATGAGCCTGCACAGGTAGGCTATATGCACCAGGTACGGAATTAAGGTACAGCATGCTGTGAACAGCAGTCAGCATGCAGGAACAACATAGGAGGAATTTCAAAATATACAGGTTATCCGTGTAAGATGGCACAGGACAAAGCTCAAGTGTGCCTATACAGAAGTCTGACAAGTACATAGAAAGAGTCTACAGCCAACACATTCATACAGTACACAGGAGGTTCTGCATCAGGAAGGCTGAGAGTCACTTTAAGGCCCTGCAGGGGAGTTACAGTACTTTTATTTTTCAGAAGTGGAAAATGTCAAAATCACTAGCAAGGAAAGCTATTTTGTGTTAACTGAATAGGAATGTTTCGAATGTGGTAAAATCATCGTACTACACTGCCAGAAGAGAGTCAACCCCATGAGATACCTCTATACTGTCCTTGAGTCCAGCAGCAAACATTTTTTCCTAGCCCAAAATCCCAGTGAACCTTCTGCTCCCTCAAGGAAAGGTACTTCCTGCAATAATTAACATACATTTTCCATACATTCTGGTGAAGTCATTTATTTTCCCAATGGCCAGAAACATGCTAGAGTAATAGTCCTCAAAAAGTTAACATCAGCTAAACCTCACCTACAATGTAATGTCCCACCTCTTGGAGACAAGCATACAGCCCAGATGAATCCTGATCCCTCTCTCAAGGTGAGACCTGGGCAGGTGCCCTCAATTCCTCAAGGAAATGAACTAAGGAATGAAGGCATGTAAGCCATAGCAGAGGATACATCCTCAGCTTGGACACTCAGAAGGCTGGTAACATACTTGACCCACAGCCTAGATGTCAGCTTGCCAACGTTGTTTTGAAAATTACGACAATAGAGTTTTGCAGGGCATAAAAAATACAGATACCACTACGGCAGGTAGTCTTTATGCATGCAACTGAACAGGCATACATTTTGCTGAGTCATGCTGTAGGAACTGCACAAATTTGGGGAAGGCAGGATATCCTCCAATTTCTAGCCAGATTAGAAGGAATCAATCACATCCAGTACAAACCAGCTGAAGCTGAAGAGAACCTAAGTAAAGAAATTGTCTTCCACTTTTCAAGTTTGTTGCCTGAATTGTGAGCATCCTTTTAACACTGTAATGGCTTAGCAAGGTCTGCCAACAGCCCCAGACAGTGTCTGTTGCAAACCATTCTTTCTAGGGTTGATTTTACTCCTTTAAGACAGGTTCACAGCTCCCCTGGGCAAGGTAAAAGATCCAGGTTGCTTAAAAGAATAAAAATAGTCCTTTTACTTCTCCCTGCCACTCGTTCTAACCCAACTTTTAGTTTGAGATGCTGGATGGTGTTGAAATGGAGATCTACAGACACAGACATAGAGGTCCCCTTTCATCTGGACCTTCATCTTAAAGCATACTCATCTAATTTCACATTCAAGTATTTTAAAGTTAGTTCTGAAAATAATGTGCTAGCTAGCCTTAGCCATTAATGTCTAAAGAACCTATTCAACTGCTTTTCTTTTTACACCCCACTAAAGCTGAATCAACAAGATTGCAGAGATCTGTCTGAGATCAGAGTAACTGCAGAGCTGAATTTAGCCCAGTGATATTTTTGTTTAAAGGAAAAGCACAAAATGGAGAAACACTGTACTTTTAAGTGTTTTGGGACTGCATGAAGGACAAACTCATTATGCTGAAAAGCAGTACTTCTATCTATATCTAGTAATTGTATGAATAGCATCTTAACCAGTTCATCTGGAGATTCCTTTAGTAACCACTGCTTTCTAAAGAGGGGTTTTTTTGAAGACCTTATTTCTGTATAGAAAAAAGGAACATAGCAACTGAAATATATGGAAATACATGACATGTGACTAATGAAATTTATGCCTAAATGTCATATTTTCACCAATTCACAGAATTAATTCTCATTTCTTGCCCAGTATTTTAATCAAGAAACTATAATCCCCTGACCTGTCTCCTCTCTCCAAAGAGAACAAAAAGCAATTTTAAAAGATGACATGAAGGTGCTAAATGTAATTCATAGGATCATAAAATAATTTAGGCTGAAGGGATCTCTGGAGTTCTCTGTTCCCAGGGTCAAGCTAAGATCAGACCAGGTTGCTCAAGGCTTTATCAGTTGGGTCTTGAAAGCTTTCAGTGATGGAAGATGAACAAGCTCTTTGAGCAACCTGTTTTACTGCTTGACAGGCTTCAGAGTGAAAAAGGTTTTCAGTATAGCCAACATAAAACTCCTGTTCGATCTTAGGTCCACTACCTCTTGTCCTTCTGCTATGCACTGCTCTGAAGAGCCTGGCCACACCTTCTCAATAACCTCCTCTAGAAATTGATGGGCTACCATTAGGTCCACCTGAAGTCACCTCTTCTCTGGGCTGATCAAGCCCAATTCCTTCAACCTTTCCTCACCTGCCAAGTGGTCTGCCCCAGCCATCCTGGTGACCCTCCTCTAAACTCACTACAGTTTAGCAATGTCTTTCTTGAATTTGGGGATCCGCAACTGGATGCAGTACTCCAGGGGCAGCCTAACAGTAGAGGGGTATAAACACATCTCTCTATCTACATGCCATACTCCTGTTACTATATCCCAGGCTACTATCGACTACTGTCTTCACTGCCAGGGCACACTGCTGACTTACATCCAGTTTGCTGTCTACCAGGATCACCAAGTTATTTTCTGCTGAGCTGTTCCATGGCCTGTACTGTTCCAAGGCAGGGTTTCTTCCCAGGTATGGGACTTGGCATTTGTCCTTGCTAAATTTCATAAATTTTCTGCTGGCCCATCCCTCCAGCTTAAGTCCCTCAGTGGTGGCTTTACCTTTAAGCATATTGAGTGGTCCTACAGTTTGGTTTCATCTGCAAACTAAGAGCAAGCTCTCCATAATCTCCTCCAGGTTACTGTCAAAAACACTCATTGGCAGGTCCCAGGACAGACCCTTGTGGTACTCAGTTCAAGTAGACTCATTACTGAGAACACATCCATCTGGTACCTCCAAACTCTGAGCATGTAATAAGCAAGCAGGATTTCAAGGCTTAAGATTACAAGTACAGCAGCATATCCAAATTTAATATTTAATCTACTCATAGAAATCAGCTTTTAGACTGTTATTTACGTGACCTTACTTTAGCATTAAGCCTAGTCACCACTGGATTCCTTTGTAGTCAGCAGAGAGAAAAAAAAAAATCAGTATGAGTTAGGGACCAACTGGTTAGACAGGTTAGCAGCTCTACAAAAAAGGACTTCAATATGACAGGGTGTTGACAAACTGGAAAGAGTACAGCAGCAGAGCATTAAATGACTAAGACTGTTACTTAAATAGCTGAAGGTGATAGAAGATGTACAAGGAGAGGCTAAAGGAACTGGGTTAGGTTAGCTTGAAAAGGAGACAGCCAAGAGCCAATTGCTGAATTCAACAGGCTAAGGGCAAGTTGTAGAAAAGGCAGCATGAGAGTCTTCTCAAAGGTGCACAACAAAAGAAGAGACAATGGTCACAAATTGTGATGCTGGAAATTCTGATCAGACATAAGGAAAAAATTAATCAAAGTGGTTCAGCATGGATAGAGGTGCTCAGAGAGGCTTCAAACTTTTCATCCTTGGACATTTTCAAAACTCAACTGGATAGGCTCTGAGCAATCTGATCTAAATTGGAAACTAGCCCAGATCTGAGCAAGGGGTTGGATCAGCTACTTTGAGAGGGCCCTGGTAGTCTACATTTTTCTATGATTCTATGAAAAAGGCTCCTTCACTGGGTGATTCATCTTGTCTTAAAATAGGTGTCTAAAATAGATTAGATGAATCACCATCTGGTGGTGCCTGTGTCTCACTGAAAATATTCTCCACTGAGTACAAAGGCAACCTAAGCTGACCAGCTATGATTAAATGTCTTAAAGTGAGACATCTGTAAATTGGAAGAGATGAGAATCATCACTAGTGACTTGTGCCCCAAAATGATAAAATTCTTGCCTCATTTATATATCACCCCTGTAGGGCTTGAAGCACTTTCTTAATAACCAATCTCTCAGTTGTGGGAGGAGGGGGACAAAACCCTCATATAAGACAAAAAAACCCCCAGAAATTAGAATAACATAGAATTTGAACTACAGTGAACCTAAACAGTTTGTTGGCATATAAACACTTTCCTTCATAATGTAATGATACAGTTTTATGATCCGGTATATATTACAATACGTAATAGCTTTGTCTTTAACGACAGCTGACAAATTAGAAGCTGATAGAATGTTTTTCTGCAGTTTGAGGATATTTCTATGTTGATATCCTTACATAGTAAGACTACAGTGGATAAGGGAGAATGAGTTTAAATCTTCAGGTCACATAGATTTTTTTAAATATTTTTAATAGACTGTAAATCCTTTAAGAACATGATTTAGAGCTATCTGAAATTTTCATTGACAAAACCCCCCAGATATTTGACACAAATAGGTAGAAACAGTTGAAGTTGTGGGCAATTTTTTGGCCCTTAGAAGCATTTTTCTTTTCCTTTAAGCTGGAAGGAAAGAAAAAAAAGAGGAAATAAAAAAGAAAAATCAAGTCTTTTTTAAGCCCTCCACATCTGTTTTCTTTGTTCTGAAAAAATAAAGCATAATTCAAAGTATTAAACTAATTTTAAAAGCCACCTTAACAACAACTAATGTTGTCCAATAATGTCTATAGAACTGTATTGGTTACATGTCTAATAAAGACAGTGTAACTTTTTCCTAAGGGAAATGGCATTTTTGCTACATGTACTAAAAGGTTCCCTTTTCCGTGTTCCATAGATTCTCCCAAAGGGAACTTCCCTAGATATCCAGCATGTATCTGTTTGGTAAATCACATAGAGGAGAAGTTGTTCCCTCACGACAAAGAATAACCCAGAATTAGAGCACTATCAAAGAAAACAATGGTTAGATGCAACAGAACAGAAGCACTGAGTAACTTCTACTATATGTGCTTTGTTTGGCAGCAGAAACAAGGATGGGCATGCCAGGATGAAAGCAGGTACGCTCTGAAAAAGACAATCCTGTTTTCGCCATGCAACAGGAAAAGAGTATGAAACTATCTCACAGGTCCTTGAACAAGCCCTGCCTGCTGGGAAGTCAATCTACACATCCCCTCATCAAGAGAAGAGGGGAGTAGAAGGACACAGAAAAAACTGACAAACATATTTCCACATAAGAAATGGTTCTGAGCCAAGCACTGCCTCTCATAGCAATCTATTTGGTAGTTTAGAAACCAGCCTCTCTTTGTAACTACTTCCCTATCGCAGTGGAACATATTCAAAGACAAGTGTTCATGCCCGTTGGACTTGGACACCACTGAAAAATGAGCATGTTCAAAGTATCTTTTAGTTTTAAGTTTATAGGACAATGAGAATCTGGATCAAAACTTAACAAAACTGTTAACTTTTATTAGGTTCAAAACCAGTCTACACTGATGGAGGAGAAAAGCCAATCCTATAGAAGTCTATGCCAAAACCACCAAACCCAAGATTTTACATTTGACTGCTATTTCAGAGCCCCTGTTGGAACTTTTAACATTTCAGTTATGTAAATATGAAAACTTTATTCTTTTGCAATTAACAGAGACTAATGCACACATGCTTATTTTGAGTACTAGTCTTTACTCATGAGGCATTCTGTTAGCAAATTTTAAGATAGGAAATTACTCAGTGTGAATAAAAAATAAATATGAGTAAAAAATATTTCAGTCAGGATTTTATTTTAGGACACTAAGATTTCAATATTGACACATACTCAATACCATCAGATCTTATTTTTCAGCTGAGAACTATGAAATAATGTTTTCTATGTCAGAATGTGTGTAAGATGTCTGATTTTAAAAGAAGTTTGCCCATACTTTTCCTATAACAACACTGGATCAAAAACTGCAGGGGTAAGCTCTCAGAATTTTGAATGAGTTTTAGTCTTTTGAATATCTTCAAGCATGTTCAGGGAGTCAGCTTTAATCCTGCATTCTGAGGAATTTTTATATTTTTCCTGTATTGTTTCTAGTATTTTGTGTACTCATGCCTTATTACATTTTATGTCTTACCCTGAAATGCCATCCTATTTGGCATGACTGAATTTTTGAAAGCTCTAATTGATTCACTGTAACAAGAGCAAAATCATCATATATTATGCTATTCTATGAGAAGTTTCCTTTCCCCCCTTAAAGGCGGGGGGGGGGGGAGCGGGAATCAGCCATAATTGTGAAAACAGAAGAGGAGAAGAGGAGGTGTATATGAAACTGCCATTAGTCTGGCTTGGCTACTCAAAACTTTTTCCAACATAATCCCATAGATCGATAGGGGAAAAAAAAAAACAAACCCCACAACCAAAAAAAAAACCCCAAAAACAGTTTAGGGCTTCCATATAACTTGTAAAGGTGAAATATTGGCAAGATCCCAGCACCTGCTCTAATAACTTGAAATCAAAGCCATCACTGTTTTATTTCAGTAAATTTTACTAGTCCTGATTGTGAAAAAGAATAAATAAATAATTGGCTTAATTTTAAAGTGAAAACATTTGTTTTATCAAGCTTTGGAACATGAAAGTGATGGAGAAACTCATTTATCAGACATATGAAAAATAGGTAACGCTATTGAGTGATAGCTAAATAAATACAACAGCCATTTATCAAAAAAATACAGAGAAATACCAACCTCAATCTAAGAAGGCATTTCAGAATGGAAAAAAATACTTTAACAAGACTTCAGGTTTTTAGATAGTTTTGAATAATGATTTATAGGTAAAGGAAGAAAAAAATCTTCCAGATTTTCAAAACTGGGGTCAAAACCAAGTGTAACTGTATATTGACATTCACAACCACAGCTTGTAAGCACCATTGACACATAAACAAGAAAACCCTGGAAGCATCTGGAAGGCACAGACTCGAGAGAGTAACATGGAGACACAGAGTCAGCCAGTAAAATCTTTAGTGATTTTCAGACCAAGTCCCCACTCTTCCACTCAAACTTCATGGAAATTCAGATCTACACCAAAACTACAGCATATCTTCAATACGTGAAGAGGGACAATGTACAGCAGAGATTCCAGAGTAACTGGGATAAAACCTTTAGATGTCTGATTTTAGTAATTTACTCTTAAAAACTTGGAGAACAGGGACTTGCATACTTTGCAATGGGAGAAGGGAGACAAGAAAGACCCCTACAGGGCATCAATCTGACAGAAACACTATAAACCTTACTCAAATGAGATATCATTTCACTCTCCCAGGCCACACGTCACTAATCACAGCAGAATCACTAGACACAGAAAGATTACAAATAAGAGGGGAAAAAAAAGTAAAGGTACAAAACAATGTGGTGATGACACAATAAATTGAAAAAAAATAAAAAGGGGGAAATATGATAGAAAACTAGTTTATTCTCTCTGAGCTTTGTCTCACTTTCCAGTAGTATGAAGAAATGCGGAATAATTTAGTAATTAAGGGTCAAAGTAACTTCACACCAAAGGATTAAAATGAAAACAGCTCTTCAACACCTCTCACGTCCCAAGAAGGCTTGCAATATATGACAAGCACACACTACAAATTCACACAAATAAGGAAACATCATGGTGCCAGGTTCACGTCGTTCTTCTCTGGAATAAAAATTCCTTCTCTGCTGACAGGCATCAGAAGATGCTTCTCTAATTCTCTTTTCCCACAGAAGAAGTGTTTGCCTGTTCTTTGGGAGCATTCAAGACCACTTGAGACAGCAGGGTTACACCTGCTGTCCAGAATCAGTTCTTTCAGACCTGAAGAGTTAAGGCCTTTCCTCCAACCTCTCAAATGCAGTGTAACTTTTTCAGTAGTTGCCTGCTCCTAGCAGCAAGCAAGGGCACCCCTGAGGCATGTGGAAGTTATGGGCCCCCCGAGGTGACTTCTCCATAGCACACAACTCTGACCTAGCAGTTTCCCACTGAACGGTTTTCCCTGCTTTGCAGGATTTAGCTGATGGCAGAGCAGTATGACTGCAGCAGGACACATTCCCCTAACGTGTCAAATTATCTAATAAGTTAAAAAAATAATTGCCTAACTTCATGCTCAACACCTCTCTCTCTGGCTGTTCCTGGCATGCTATTTTTATATATATTAGAATAAAAAGTTTACAATGTGTTCAGTAAGCTGAGAGCCAAAATGAGGCCATCCTTAAAAAATGTTTAGTTTCCTACTCCCAGTGAACTGCTCCTAGCCTAACGTCTGCAACCAGACTTACTACTAGGATGGAGTTCCAATTTTTCATAGATTTCTTGTTTGTTGCAGTGAAACTTGTAGAGAAGCAAATACATCAAATGTTACCCCACAACAAGAAAAAAACAAAAAAACAAGAAAACAAAAAAATCCCAACCAAAAGCACAAGGTGAAAAAAACCAAACCCAGACAACTTCTGAAGGACAGATTGCGTTATAGCTAGAAGAACTTAGGCACTGCATAGATGATTTCTCAGAACAAGTTTAATGCTCTGACCATGAATGGGAAGAAAGAGCACAGCACATCTGAAGAGGATGATAAAACACACAATAAAGACTATAGGAAAATAGAATAATATTAAACTGATTTTGCTAAGACATGCTCTTAGTTTTTCCAAATTTGATATATCTGCTTTTGTTCTTCTAAAGTATTCTGACTGAATGGCACAGCTGTGAGGCAGCCCTAAAGCTTTGGTACAATCCTGATCATTCTTCATGATCATTTTTAAGCCATAGAAGCATTGGTCAAACATTGATTTATATTTATTCATGAAGTAATCTAGCTAAATTAAATACTACAACAACAGCAACAATAATAATAATATACACACCTATCTTTTATAACATGACTGAAAAATTCCAGATAGAACTGTATGCCAGATTGTGAGCAATACCAGATTTGTCCATTGTGCCCAATAAATGCACAGACTCAGTTGCTTTCTTATTGTAAAAATAATTAAAAAAAAAAAAGCAAATTAAAAAAATCAGGCCATAAAAAGAAACCCAACAAACAGTATCAGAGTTCACGAAGAGTATTTCAATGTGATTACACTACTTTTTGGGTAAATTAAGTCACAGCCTTTGGCCATAACATGACCCGAAGCATGTTGTAATTGTCCACAAATTAAGGGCCTTCTATATGTTATGACTTAGGTATGTATGGGAAAACTTGGCTTCATCATACTTTAAAACACCAGAAGAGACATTTTTATGTCCTATGACAGAATGCTTTATTAAAACTAATGATGTTTCAAGAACTTACAATATTTGTAGGAAAGAACATTTCAGCAGGGAAATACATCTTTACATTTTTACAGGGAGGCAAGTTACATCAGCTTTAAAAAAAAAAAAAACAAAAACACAACAAAATTTACCAGCCTACACAAATATGTTCAGGTCTTCTCTTACTACAACATCAACATGAGAACATCCCTTGTGTACGTATATACACCAGCTAGACAAGTTCCCTCACACATGTCCTTTGACACAAACACTCCTGCCTTTGCATGCTTGCACACAAACACTGCACTCACATGTTAAGCTTCTCGCACATAATCAATCCCCCAAGCTCTGGCGCTCTCTCACACAAACAGAGACATGCTTCATACCTTCGCCTGCATTAGAAAACCATGTGAACCATCTGTCACTATTTAATCTCCTAACCCAAGCCAGGCAAATATGCCCCACCTCAGCCCCAGATGCCCCAGTCAGCCTTTCCAGCAATATATTCCTCACAAACAGACCATTGTTTTTGCTACTGCCTACCTAACATTAATTTGTTTTCCACTCCATCTCTTTTCCTTTCACTGCCATATGCCCCATAGAAAAAGGATCTATTTTGACACTCTCCACAGCAGTCAAGTCTCAAGCAGTCCAGTGTTGTTCATTGCATAGCCAGGGCCAAGCATGCTTTGCAACAACCAGCATACCACAAACTACCCACTGAGATCAGCAAGCACCACAGGTTTCCTTCACTGTTCATAATTTCACACTTCCCTGTTCTTTGACTGAGGAGTGTTTAGGCAAATGGACACAAAGAAAAAATCTCTTTTTAAAAAAAAGTCTAGTAATCATTGGAAGAAAATAAAGAGACCTACACTTCAAAGCTTTGACTATACTTTCATTTCTTGGGTAAAAAAAGGAAGAAAGGACTACTTTAATGTTTGGGGAAACCCACTTAAAATGCAGTCTCAGGACAGAGGGATCTAAATCAGGCCTAAAAGCTTTGGTTCCAGTGTATAAAAAGACAGACCATATAAAAGTCAGAAGAAAAAAGAAAGACCACCTTGTTAGGGTTCTCAAAAGTGCTGCTGAAAGCAGTATGCTGGACTTGGAAGGAACAGGATCAAAAGAAAGGTTTAAGTACTTTCAGCATTTAAGGGAATGTTACAGTACCCACCCCTCCCAAGCAGCGCAGAAGGTTGATATTACTCACAAAGGCGTTTAAACTCTATGAAATACCTCTCCTGGTTAAATGTCTCTTTAAACCACTGATCTTTCTTTCCCCGGATGAGAACAGAAGTCCACATCTACCTTTTGTACCACAGAGATGCCTCAGGAAGTCTGAGGGTCACACAGCCACACAGAAGCTTACACCAGTCTTGAAGAACTGGTGCAAATTCCTCCCTGGAGACAGAGCCCAAAAAGAAACCTCATCATCTCCTATATTGCGGAGTTTATAAAGTCAGGATTAAACCACAGGGTTTCTAGTTAGTGGAGCCCACATTCCCTCCTAAGAAAGGGACCAACAGATAGTGGATAGTGGATATTTTGTTGCTTTCTTCTAAAGATGATTACGTTGGAGTGCACTTCAAGAAAGGCTTAAATATACCCGGATTCCAGCTTTACCTAAATATTCACTCCCTTAGAAGGTTTTTTGCTTTGTTTTGATCTGTATATTTTTTGAAAAAGAAACTGTTACGTGACTTCTGTTTGTACAGTATTTGGGATAATGTCACCTACCAGGGCTGTGACCCTCCCTCTTTTGGAAACTGGAGCCACAGCAACTAAATTGTTTTATTAACAAGTGAAAGAAAAGTATCCAACTGGAGACATTATATTCAAGAACTTAGAAGCCATACATTTCCAGCAGGACTAGCCAGCAGATTTTAGATGCCACTGCAAAGCAGGGAGTGTTTAGGCAAGCAAAAATCTCGAGTGCAAGAGAGCTCTGCATATCAGCCTTTGCTGAAAGGAAATCCCCTAGACATGACTGCCTGTCTTCAGTACATGTAGCAGTAGTATAGGCAGTGGCTTGAGCTTCATGGCCAACTGACCTCAGTGAAATTGAAGATCCAACTTTTCCCTTAATAGCAAGTTTCTTCCTCATTTCATATCACACACCTCTCACCTAATTGTAGCTGCCCTAGTAGAAACTAAATTGAGACATGAAACTTGTGCAAGTAACAAGGATTCTTCAAGTTATTAGTGAGAAAAAAATCATATGAGGATTGTTAGATGCAAGTAAAAGAAGCTCCATGATGCTCTAGTTTGGACTTTTTTATTAAGCTATTGGAATAAACATTCATTTTGAATTGTGTGTAAGCCTTAAAGGAAAGAGATCTTTTAGAGGAGCTTCACCACAGATATCAGCAAATGAAAGATGGTTGGACAGTGGCTTTTCCCCAAATGCTGCCCTACTACTTCACTGCTAGCAACAACCTTCCAGTGACAAATCGTGTATGTTTCCAACAGAAAAGGTCAGAATTGAAACTATTTCAGTGGACCAGATTGCTATAGGTGGAGAGATCATTTGTAAAGGTGGCTGAGAGACTGTGCTCTTTGACTTCAACCTAAACATTACAGATAAATGGTCCATACAGTTAGCAAAACTCAAGAAAACCATTTACCTTTTACAAATTTGCTAGCAACTTTGCCCTCAGCTTCTTTTTTGTTGGAACACCATGAAAGCTGGCCCATCTAGCACTTAGATGTTCAGTGAGCTTGCCAGGAAACACCAGGTAAGATTTCTCAGGCTGTCTTTGGTCTCTTCTTAGGATATAAGAAAGACCAAAATAACGTCAGTTGAGAAGCATCTGGACTTGTCTTTACCAATGATGTCCTGCCATGAACCACTTTCAGAACCTACCTCTTTGATCCCTACATAAATGTGAAAACTTGAAGGGAACAAAATAAATACAGGCCCTTTCCTTAAAGCAATTGCTGCTCAGTGCTTTAGTTGGTGACACTCGTCCTCCAGCATATCCTAATGCCAAATAATCCTGCCTCCCCCACAACCTCAAAAAAAAATAAATCCAACCAGCCAAAAAAAACCCACCCAAAACAAAACAAAGTAAATCCCAACAAAAGCAAAACACCCAAACCAAACAAAAAAAAACCCAACCAAAAAAAAAAAAAAAAAAAAACAAAAAAAAAAAAAAAAAACGACCTATCACTTCAAGGCAATCCAAAGGATTTTCCAAGGGGAAGGGGCTGTTCATATTAAATGTCTGCAGCTTAAACAAGAAGCAGAAGTCAGTAACCCTGAAATAAAGCATCCGTTCAAGCTGCCATAAGATAAATGACCCATGTTGGAGGGAAAAAAAAAATCGTACCAGATGACAAAAAAAAGAAGTTTGGAAAACTCAGAAGACAGAGTTTCAAACACTAATTGATACCCATAATAATGTGAAGGTAGAACTACTAAAGCAGAGAACATGGCTGCTTGCAACTCCTGCTAAAGAAAGAATCCCACTCACAATAGAGATAATCTGGATAGTTCACCTTCTGGAGCGAAAAAACTCTCACGACGTGTAATGTGTTTCACATGTGAAACTTCTCATAAAAGATATTCAAATGCCATAACAGTTTATTAAAGAAAAACATGGGGGTTTATCGATTACACCCCATATTCAAAAGTGAGTATTTCTTCCTGTAACTATTACTTACAGTCTCATGCCAGATTCAATTCAAACACTTTAAACATCACATCAAGAATACTCACAGTAGTCTCCTCACCAGCTCAAGCAAGGGTGAGAACAGCAGATGAATGTACATCCCAAACTCCCTTTCCCAAGCAATATCCATTTGTTGCTCTAGAGCAGTTAAGCAGAGCCCAACTGTATTGGCCAATGCAATATTTGTCAGGGAAGGTTTAGGTTGGATATCAGAAAAAGGTTCTTCACCCAGAGGGTGGCTGGGCACTGGCACAGGCTCCCCAGGGAAGTGGTTAGAGCGTTAAGCGTGACAGAGTTCAAGAAATATTTGCATGATACTTTTGGGCACATGGTGTGATTCAGAGATGATCCTGTGCAGGGCCAGCAGTGGGACTCAATGATCCTTGTGGGTCCATTCCAATTCAGCATATTCTGTGATTTCTAACTTTAACAATTTTCCCCTATGTAAGGATGTGACCTGTACCATATTCTGTACCATGTCAGCAAGGGCAATGTTGATTGCAGAAATAAAATTATATTTCTAGCTATGCTAAAATGTGAAGTAGTGCACTTAATAATTTAGATTTGGAAAACAAAACTAAATATCAATACAATATCTAACATTATCGAATTTATATCAGTTGTGGTAGGCCAGTAGAAGTCATCTTCTTAAAGAAGTAAAAAAAAAATTAATTCTACAGATTCCACCAACTAAAATCATCTCTTCTGGGAGGTAGAGAAGTTATGGCCTGCTGTTAGCCAGTAACCATAATCAAGCTGAGGAATTCCGGGATAATAGGGGAAAAAAAGGACAAAAGCAGCTTTTCCACAGAGAGGTTTCAAATTTTACAAGTATAGCAATTTTTTTTTTACTATTATTACACACACACACACACATATATATATATATAAATATATCACTCTGCTCTCGTAACCATTTCCCCCATTCTTTCAGTACAACTTTGAACTGGCACTAAGTATCATCTGTTCCACTTGGATAATTCAGATAGTTGGGTTTTCTTGGACTAGGCATTTCTCATCTTCTGCTATCTGACAAACTCTAAAGTTACTTTAAAATACAAAAGTTCAAATGCAAAAAACAGTATAAGAAATAGCATAATTCAGTCTACAGAATGAGATGGATCAAAACTCCTCTCTCTTTCCTTTTTCACTCCTTAACCCCACTCCTTACCAAGTCCCAGATCAGACAAGATGGCCATGCTTAGAAAGCAAGTTCTTAGCCGAGCAGGGTAGATTTAGAAAGAGGACAAGAAAGGAGAAGAGTTTTTACCAGGCTGAAAAAAGCAAAAAAAGTAAAATGAACAAAGATGTGTACAACTGCAATAACAAGTAGGCCGCACAAAGAACATTTGGGACTGTTCAGCATCACTTTAAAGTCTTTGTGATCTTCAGTGATTAGCAAACTGAGAGAGAATATCTGCTTTTGCCAAGTTCACTGAGCTGATAAAACAGCTGAAGATGTTCATAGTTTCTGAGCTCAGCTGAAGGGCTGGTTATGATAACGTAACACCCATCACGTCTCCTCATAATTTTAATACAAGTATGTAGAACGTTCTAAGACATAACTTGACAGTTAAGAAATTAAAAAAAAACTACTTACAAAAAGATGAAAACAAACCACAAGGACTCCAAGAAGAAAAAAAACCCACAAAAAAATCCATAAAGCCTAACCTGGTGTTAATACTGTGTAGGTATACAATTACAAGTATTAAAAACTTATGCAGGACGTTAGCAATAACTTTTGGAGTTTTACAAACACCATGCTCCAGACATATTCCATCTCTAATAACCTCTGATGCCACAGCTGTACAGTTCAACAACACTTCTAACATCACCACCATGGCATTCCCTTTTATGCAAGGATATAAAGTAGATGAGGAGTTACTTAATGTCTCTTTATTATTTTCTAATCAAATTAGAAAGTTTGAGAGAACTAAAGATTACTGAAAAGGAGAGCTGTGCCAGTGATGACTTGACATGATTTTTAGCTTAAACTGATATACAAGTAGTTATGGAGTTTATATAGTCCAGCTCAGCACTCATTTAAAAATGAACTGTCTGTACTATGTGGTATTCCAGACACATTTGGAGGATGGAAGAAAATGGTTAAAGAAAATAATTAGTTTATAATTTATTGTGGGACTTAACCAAATTTTCTAAATTAAGAATCAACAATTGGAGATGAGGAAAGCATAGAAAATGTCCCATACAGGAATTTGAAGAAAAATTTTAGACAGAAAAAGTAAAAAGGAAGACTCCAACTTGAAACACCAGAAATACAGTGAAGGGAGCTGTAAAACAAAGTCACGTCTGATCAGAATCTCTTCCTGGATTTCTACTCCCAATAGATCTGTGTAAAACTGTTTATTTTTTCATTTATTGCAAGGAAGCAAATTCTACTTGTGTTTCAAGAGCAATGCTGAAAACTCCCCCCCAGTTTATACCACAATCAGTAGCAAAAAGCTCCACTGGTCAAACACAACTCTAGGGTAAACTTGCACTACTACAGCCTTTGCAGTTGCCTCTACAAAAATGTACAAATTTTTTTGGCATTTTTCACAATTTACAAATTTACCAAAAACAACAACAACAAAACCACACAAAACCCAAAAACAAACAAAGAAAACCACCCTGAGAAAAAAACAAACTCCATCAGGAAACCATTCTTGCTAATGACCTAGTGGGTTTTGTTTCCCTTTCACTGACTTTAGCGGGCAGCAGAAAAGAAACAAAAAACGCAACCACCTTAACACAGAAAGATGTCTTGATGAGCAAACGACCTTTTGTTTTCCTCTTTCTTTGGGGGGGAATAGGGAAACTTGTCACAGCAGAGTAAAATACTACAAACATTTAGTTACTTTTAAAGAAATGTATTTTCAAAAAGAAAGGATGAACAAACAAGAATTTCCATATGTCTAATACAATTACTTTTAAAAATACTGACTTTTGGTTTCAGCAAAAGGAGATGGGATATTAAACTCCATAAAGAGTCACTCTCAAACAGTAACATAGCGCAAAGGGCCACTTCACCATATCAGAATGACCCATGAGCTACTTCACATTTTCATTTGTATAAACTAACTGATGTCACTCAAGCTGAGTCATGACAAGCTTGCAAAGACTTGAACTCTCTGTATGTATTGGGAAACAGAGATCATTGCTTCAGAGGTCACAAAATGCCACAAGATACTACAGTTTGCCATGGATATGAACATAGCTCAACCCGGCAAGACATTTTCACGTAGCTTTTGGGCTTACAAGTCTTGATGCTAAACATTCTGGCCAAATCCTGCCTGAGTTTGACTTTGGGGACTTTCACCTCACCTACAGGCTGCATTCCATCCAGCCCTTTGAAAGGCAACATTGTCACAGAGCACAGATGCAGCTGACTTTCAAAGAGATAGGCATTTCTGAGGAAAAGGGAAATAGTATTAAAAAAAATGGTAAATAAAGAATGTAGGAGCAAGGAGACCAGACTTCCTGGTGGTTAGAGAATGGTGCTAAGAATGCCACAATCATGGGTTCAATCCCCGTACAGGGCATTCACTTAAGAGCTGGACTCGATGATCCTTGTGGGTCCCTTCCAACTCAGAATATTCTGTGATTCTCTTTGCAGGCCTACCTGAAAACACACTCAGCTGCTTCCCTTATGTTGGTCTCATGTTTGTCTTCACATGACTTGATAGTATTTCTGTGGGTTAAAAAAAACAACACCTTGCACAAAACTGGCTTGCTGAAGTACCAAGAGAAGAGATGAATAAATAGAGCGAGACAAAGAAAGAAGAGTTCGATGACTTCAAAAACACAAGCAAAACAAAACAAAAAAACAAAAACACCATAAAATGAGCAACTTTAAAAGTACAGCCCTGTATGTGTGTGCCAGATTTATTAGATTGCAGGCTCTATGGAGTAGGAACGACTCAAGACAAGGTGCTTATTCAGTGCTAAAGTACAAGCTTGCCATCAGCTGAGGCTGCCTTTGGACATGACCTCATTGTAAAAACATTACCCTCGATCACAGTGGTCCTTGAAAACTGCCTTCTAGCTAGTTGATTCTTATTACAGATTTCACAGTAGCAATTAGATACATTTGCATCTGTATCTTTAAAATCATGAGAGACTGATACCTGGGGAGATGTGGGGGGAGAAGTAAAAAAGCATGTCTGAACAGATGATCTTTACAGTTCCCCTCTCCTGCTGCTAGAAGCTTCCCACTCAGCTTCTGCTCCTATTTGTTCATCTTTCTCTGGCAAGAACTACTCTTAACTGTGTTAATTTCCTTTTTTGTGGGTTAATGTTGGGTAACGTGCTTGCAATTGCCCACAACTAATAGATTTCCAGTGATTGACTTTACTGCACTCCTGGCAGGAAGCAGGGCATATTTCTTGAACCAGGGTCATTTTAAGGGATTCCAGAAAGCACCTTCAGACATTTCATGGCTTCATTTAAACAGTTATTTTCTTCAGTCCATGCAGGATTTTAAGCAGGAGGACAGAATCTTCAAAGGGAGGTCACTATCCTCTAGAATATTAAGTTAGAAACATTTCAAGAGTTTGAACAAAGCATGAAGCATGACCTTTTTTTCATTTATTTATTTAAGGCTAAACTTGGCAGATATGAGAATATCCAACTGTAGTTAGACAGCCATGATCTCAGCCTCTGGCTGTGCAAAGACATCTTAAATCTGTAGGTTCTGTGCAGATCCAGGGGATTTTTGCCAAAAAGTTTTCTGAATAAAATTAAATATTCCTTCATGTTGAGCTTTACATTTTTGATTCTTCCTTTCTACATAGCCTATTACAATCCCAAATTAAAAATATATAATGCTTCAGGATTAGCACTGCTTATATTGCAGTTTCCCAGCCAAAAAATACTTTAAGGATTTAAAAAAGGTTAGGTGTCACACATCTTCTGCCTTTATGAAACCAGTGAGGCACAGCCTTAATTACTGCCCTTTTTCCAAGGAGCAATACAAGGAGAAGGCAACAAGACATAGTCCTGCCAAGGAGAATCTTAGGATCACCCAATGCCTGGGTTGCAGTCACAGAATGAATGGCATCTGTCAAAAGCATTCTGTGAAAATGTGACAGTGGCATACTAGAAGCCACTTACATTATTAGTTTCAGAGGCCTAGATAAAAGATTATCTAGATGCCTTGGCCTCTCAAAACCCAACAAAAATGTTGCATACAGCATATATAACTACACTGGTCTCTTTCCAGCATTAATCTACTCATTCCTTGAATTTAGCAGCTTCACACCTTCAAGAAAATCTTTTCCAAAGCTGCATGTGCAGCATTAGCACAAGTGTACTTTTAGGTTTCTTTGGAAGCAGTAGCTACCACTGGCCAGAACTGTGGCTTTGTATTTCACAGAGTAAAGAGGAAAAGATGATGACCTGTAGCTTTTTTGCTGTCTATGCAGACTAACTGCAGTGGGTCTCTCCTTCCCGAATACGTGGAAGGTGGGTGGCTTGGTCACAGTTGTCTTCCTTTGTAGTTTTAAATCTGGAGAGCTGTATGCTGCCATTGTGAATGTGCCAACTATAGGCCTTTCATCCAGTCAAATGCTTGTGTCTCATGTGTACCTTCAACTTCCCACCTAAATCTCAGCATGTGGTTCTTGCACATGGCACTGAAATCCCAAGTATTTTCAAACTTTCTAATGCTAAGGTAAGCATATACAGTTTGGAACTAACAGGCTATGCAAGCCAAAAGACAATAATGCAGTAACAGCCAATATTCGAACAGGACCTTCTGTTGAAAAGTATCTAGATCTCGAGAATTAGCATATTTCAGGTACCATGACCAGAACCTAATGAAATCCACACAATTTGCTTCAAAACCCTGCACAGGCCACAGCACCATCTCCCAGAATCAGAGGTTCCATTGCAAGAAAATGCTGCAGTTCATCACATGCTGTAAGAGAACAAAACAACAAAAAAAAACCTTCCACGAACATCCCCAAAACACTGAAGGCAAGGGCCTCACTTTAAATGCAAAACTACCCTGCACAACATTTCTTTTATTTCTGAGAAGTTACTGAGGTTCTTAAGGAATCAAGGAAGATCAGCAAAGAAGACAGAACTGTCCACAGCTCATTCCACACAACTGAGAACATTCTTCATGCTCTGCAGGCACGTTCAACTGTTAGTTACCATTTCCCAGACAAGCCATGATGTGACTCTGGGAACCTCTTTTTGGTTTGGCTTTGAAAGAGATTAGACGTACTCATGCAGTCTTATATAGGTGGCACAAAAGAGCTGAAAAGCAGGAGGAAAGCCCCTTACTCACTTGTTTCTATACAGCCTCTAGGTGTAAATGCTCCTAGTTCCATTTCTGGCAAGGTCACACAAAGTTGAAGCCACCTGTAAGTTATTAAGTTTTCTCCCCAAAGACAGCTGGAGGACTTGCATGGGCAGTTAAAACAGAGACCTGCCATCTGAAATTACTAATTTGCAATCTTTAGTTCCAAAACACTACATTAGAAAGTGACTAATAACATACAGAGCAGATCTGCAGAGCCTGAATAATAATTGTAGACAGCATAAGCCTATCTTGGCTGTATCCATACCAAAGGAAATATGACAGAAAAATAATGCAGCCAAATAAACAGTAGGAGAAAAAATAAAAGACTTTCCATGGGCAAAGCCTAGAAAGCTAACCTGATCACAAGCAGAACAGTCAAACTGCTTATCTTGCAAGATACTAATTTGTTACACTAACGTAATAGTCACATAAAGATTAAGACAAATGCATCATCATGACTGTGAAAAAGAGCTGTTCTTGAAGACAGTGTTCTTCTGACACTTAGCCTCTGCTCATGCAGAGGTTGCCTTCTCCAGGTGCCTTGACATCTTCACTTTTTCTACTTTCATCTCTAAACTTAAGTAAGCTTTCCCCTGAAGGCTGGACATCTAGCAGTGCTTTCCAAGTACTATCTGAAGATTATCTTTGTTTCCTCTTTAATTTGTTGTAATTGTCATTTCATACTTCTATCATGTATGACTCCTCTACCTCTGGTCTGTGTTGTACTGGTTTTAACTTTCCTATATTACCTGGCCCAACGCTAACTGAAAAACAATGTAAGAATCAATCTGTTACCAGCTGCCCCTCAACTGAGATACAGTACTCAACTAAAAGACAGTGTGGATGGCTTTAATACAGACTGACACCTGAAATACAGATGCTCATTCCACATGTTAAGCAGACATACTAGGAAGGAGTTTAGGAATACAAGCTCAACTGCCCTGTGTGTGGGCACACCTTAAATGTCAACATTATTAGCCATCACACTGTGACTGAAGTGATAAATACACAAACCAACTGTACTCTAGCCCATCAAACTCAGACAGCATCTCTCTTCTCCTCCTCCAGCATAAAGCCACAACTGTTGCTCACTGAGTTGCCAAGCTTTCTGCATTACCACTAGTAACTTAAAAACAGGATTATGCTCAAATAGTACAGAAACTTTAAGGCCACGGGGTGAAAATACAAAGCAACGTCATTAATAAACAAATGCTTCATTAGAGATTAGAGTCTCTATTTTTGCATAATAACAACGTAATGCCTTTAAAAAATAAATACATCTGCATTTTCATGTCACTTGCCTTGTGCATCTCTCCTCCTTTCCCACACAGAAGCACTGGACTCAGATATATTCAGAAACCATGACAAGGTAGTATCATCAATAAAACACAGCCTCCTACTAACACAGTGTGATGAGGTAGATGTGAACACCTTAAGAGGGAGACCAGGGCCCTCCCTTATACACTTCATACTAAGAACAGATATGCATTCCTTGGCTGACGAGGAATAGAGAAGCAGCTTCATTTATTTACTTATATGCAGAATAAGGAAAGTGGATATGAAAAAGAAACAATGCAACACATTGCTAATAAATTCCAGATATTCACACAGATTTTCATTCTAAATTAAAGGAACCTGAAAAGTGTTTACATTTTTTACTTCACTTTCTTTTCAAACTTCTTACCTATTCAGCTTTTCCTGACAGTTTTAGAAGGTATCCTAAATCAAGGGTCTTCCTTCTTTGTCAACCAGGGTCTCCATTTCCCAGGCAGCACTTCTACCAGTCAAGGGAGCACCTGAGGCCAGGTGAGGACAGGGCTTTCCAAAGACTAGTCTTAGTCCACTTTGGGAGACCACTCAGACTCATTGTGCAGCCAGGAGGATTTCTTCATTGAAGATCATTTTCAGGGCTGCTCTCTCCCCCACTGCCTCTCTAGGTAGGGAGATATCAACCACCAGGTGTAGACCCAGACGGTAGCACAACTTGGCTCCATTTAATAGCAGCTGCTACCTTGAGTTAACACTTGAGTATCATCACCTGCAGGCTGGGGCCAGCCAGGACGGACTTGTATCTTGTACTCACAGCCAGATGGAAATGGCGCTACAGCACCTTCTTTGTGTTAACTACCCTTCAACTTCGTGGAGCTCAAGGCAGCGTCTCAAACAGTTATCATAAAGCTTTAAGATATGTTTTTCCTGAAAATGCTGGTTATTTAACCAAAGCACCATTTTTAATAGTTAATCAGGAGATTTCTTCATTGCTTTTTGCTGAAATTACAATTCCTGTCTCACTTGGCATTTTTATAGCATTACCATTCATGCTACATGACCAGCATAGCTGAAATATTTAAGTGCCCACAAATATTAAAAAGTCATCTCCATTTTTCAAATGTTTGGATAAATTTATTTATAGGGCAAGTCAGTAATTCACCCAAAGTCACACTTTCCAGGCAAAGCAACTATGTCAGGTACTTAAAGTATCACTCCTTTCCCTGTGGCTCTGTCTCTCACATCAGCTGGGATAGCTTTTTCCCCCCAAATGCAGATAGTGACCTCCCATCCTGCTAGCAGCACATTAAGACCAAGACATACTAGGCAGTACAGTACTGTTGGACAGAAGAGTCCTCCTCTACATGGAAGGACTGACTCAGCATAATGCTCAAGCATTAGCCTTTGCATTTTACTTCAAACAAGGCTCATAAACTTATACCTAGGCCCACACTAGCATACCTCTCTATGTGGAAAACAGAAAAAGTAGGAACAGAAAAGCTCCTCAACAGTCTTCATGAGACAGTGGATGGGAAGGCATGTCAGCAATAACACCCGAGGAAGGTATTTTTGCCAGAGAGCTCTTACAACATTACTTCAACAACAGCATTTATACCTCACCCCTAATCTCTCATCCCAAACATTTTGAATTCTCCTTATCTTTACAAGTTTCCAGCATACTCAGTTTGCAGCTTCACATAAATTGAAGTTGGTTGGTAAAATTGTTGTCTTTTCCAGCATGTTAAATTTGATCCACTGAAACAAAAAATTAGACCCTGTATATGGTTCACAGCATCTGGAAGGCAGATCCTTGACTGTCTGAGGAGAAAGAGGTGAAAAAAAAAAAAAAAAGAAAAAAATTCTAACACAGGAAACTATCAGTAACCATTGAGCTAATCAGCTTCGGAAAGCATAGTCTCGTTTCCATTAACAAAACATTTAAAAAGCTGTTGCTGCATTTTTTTTTTCCCCGTCCCCAGTAACACAAACTTTTTCCTGTGAACAGACCTGAGAGGATCACTATTTTTCTGTGTTATTACAGTATCAGCACAAAAACCAAAAAGTAAAATAACTCCCATTTTTTCCCATGCCCTCACAAATGCATAAGCCTCTGTTGCTAAACACCTTAACTCCGATTAGCCAGATCTTCCAGAGTATGATCCAGAGACAGAGAGGGCTTGTTTGTTTCAGGACTCAGAAGCTAAGTGCGAAGAAAAGAATGGTCAGGACACAGAGGATGGAGAAAAGTAAGTATGGGAGAAACTGAAGCCTTAAATCACACACTCAGAAGAACTGCGAAAGGAAGAACTGTTTTGCTTTTCTACCTGTATCAGAGGAACATGAAGATCAACAACGTTCAGAGCTCAAAGGAATCCCAATATTCACTTGCATGATAAAACAACAAATAGAGTAAATACTGTAACTAATTGTATTGATGAAGATCAAGTATGTGGAAAACTGTAATTCAGAAGTTGGATTCAATTCTGATTTCTGTTATAGTAATGTAAGCCTTCAATAACAGGACAGAACTTGGCTTCATGTCTCTGATTATCCCAAATTAAGATTTGATAATAATCAGTAACTTAATACCAAATTTCAAGACAAACTAGAATGCTAAGCACTCACACAAATCATCAAGGGATAGTCAGAGAGAATAGTTTAGTATAAACTGCTCCCCCAAGTAATTACTAGGGAAGTATCCCTCATATAGAAGTGACCCTCAAGAGAGCTTTAATTAATAATAATTAAGACCAAAATCTTGAAAACACTTCCTTATGCATTTGATTAACTTCTATGCACATGGTCAGTCCCACTGAATTCAAAAAATGTAATCACATCTTAAAAGTTACTCTTGGGCAGACAGGAGTTCAACTTTGTCTCTGGAAAAGTTTCACAACAGTTCTCTCTTTAGAGACCAATTTTGTAAAGCGCAGAAAACTCTCAACTATCACTCATATTTGTGACAATGGAAACCATCTGAATCATGGGGAAGTGGAAGAAGAAATGCATTTATTTATCTTCATACACAATCCAAATAGAGAAAGAGCAGTCCAATGAGAATTTCGAGACTCCTCCTTCCCTGAATCCATCATGCTCAGAAATCTCTGCAAGAAAATTTCCAAAATACTGTATTGCACTTTATCCAGAAACTGCTGAATAATTGTGAGCAGCATTACTGTATAATTTAGGCACAATATCATATTGCATTTGGTCCTGAGAAGTATCCACGTTTTATTTGTTTTTAAACCAACACCCTCTATTTTCACATCTTCCACACTAGCTTTCAACACATTCATAGAAAACAGTAATTTACAGAAACAGGACCCTTATTCCATGTTTTTCTGCTACAATTTTGAGCGAAAGGGTTACTGCTAGAAGGAAAGACCTCTGCTTCAAATTCAGCTGCAAAATATCTTTATCATTTGACTTGCACTGAAGCCTGAAAGATCTGGTCAAAAGTCAGGAGTCATCTGCTGAAATACAGCTGTCTACATCCATGCTAGATGTTTGGACTACCTTTATATTCAATTGGCAGAAACAGCACTTTTCAGATCTGATTCTGCTGACTAAATGTAGACTTCCACTTCAAGAAGAGATGAATTGATCCCTAGAAATGTTCTGCTTCCTGACTATAAAGGGATTGCAGGGAGCTGAGTTTCAACAGACAAATCCCACCTTCTCCATGCTGGGTATCACACTGAACAACCATACCTAGTTTCTCCAGTAAGCCCATATCAGCTTTGCTGGAATTTCTGACACTGATTGGTACAAATAAACCAGTACAGTTACCCTAGGCTTCAGGCACAATAATGGAAAAAAGGGGCATCTCTAAGGGGAGATTCAGTTCATGTAAAAACCCAGATTGTCCATGGAAATATCACTGTGTCTTCAGAGTTCATGGGAATAAGCCTTATGAGCTTACCTCCTAATAAGGTGAAGCAGTGAAGTGCCTTGAATTAGACAGGTTCAGGCTCTTGCTGCTGAGAAGGTGGGAGATGCAGAGTAGTCTTATCCCTTATCTCCCCTCCACACCAGTGGGGCTTGAAACATACAGCATCAGACCCATAAGAGGCAAGGTTACAGTTTGCATTACAGAGTCCTTCAGTAAATACTTTGGAGAATAAGAGTGAAAACAGATCACGGAAGTTTGAAAAAATCTGTATTGTGGCCTACATAGTGTCTGTCCACCCACAGCTTTGCCAAGTGAGGATAAACAAGAGCTGATGAAACTCCGCAAACGCAGACTTCAGTTGGCCAAATATCCAGTATAGTCTGGAGAAACCAAGAATTAGTCTGCACTCTCTTAAGTTTAAAAACAGAAGTGCAGACCCTCAAAAGGGTCTGAGATTCATCCATTAGCAACACTTGCAGCCAGCTGACCAGGTAACATAAAAACAGAAGATGGCAGACCTGGATCCAGGCTCTCACTCATTAATGCTTCTGTCACCAAAAGAAGTCACCTTGTTAGCCGAGGACAGCAGGGCTTCCGCATTCGACTTCTGCAGGAACACAGGATTTGGCAGACTCCAGAAATCTGAGCTCTCTATTTTTCTTCCCTAGGTTTACTAATGCCCATTTCCCCTTCCCTGCCTCCCTGCTCCCAGTGCACACACGTTTTGATGCTAAAACCCAGGTGTTAACGTGGCTTTTCTATACTTCTGGGCAAATAGTACACACTTGCCCTCCCAACTAGCAAGTATGCCTTTTCCACAGAGGTAGTAAACCTGCTGTAAGGGCATAATGCTTCAGATTAATCCAAAAACATTACCTGCACATCTCATGCCTTAAGAAAGCCTCACACCCACCATCTCACACAAAAATACATTCCCTACAACATTGTGATACATTGCACACTCTTAATGGTTTCTACAGTTACGTAGTCACAGACAATGTAATTAACAAGCAACATTCCTTCCTGTAAAATAGGAGGGAGAAAATAAATAGAATAAAAGTTCACAAAAATAAATTTGAGCTTAGAAATAAAACTACATTTTTAATCTAATTTCATCATTTACTCTGTCAAAAAAGACACAAGCCTGGATTATCTAGGTGCAAACACAGGTTTTCAAAATATCTTGTGTCCCCTTATGAGGAAAATTATACCTTGTCTCTTTAGATACACATCAATGCTGTATTAAATATTTTTTCACTTCCCATTTCAATTGTTTTGTACACACTAGAATTAAGAAAGAAACAATTCTGTGCTAAAGTTATATTTTGTTTTCTGTTCCTTGTTACATAACCAGAAGTGTTATAGAAAATATTATTGTGGAGTAAAAAAAAAAAAAAAAAAAAGACAGGAAAACATCACTGCATCACAATCATGTGTAAGGTGCTTCTACACCCACTATTGGCATATATTTAAATTAAAATTATGTGTGATCTATACCAAACTTTCATATCTATGCTGAATGCCCTTCTGTATTTAACCTTCTCCATTGCTGACAAAGGCGTAAGATTTTCCAGGTTAGTAACAGCAAAATTCCACATTGCAAAAACATGAATGCTGTCATCCATGTAAAGTCATTCACAGGGTCTGAAAATGTCTCTCCCATGTCAAGATTAGTCTCAAGCAGAGAAATTACAAGAAAATATGAACGTGAATCTTATTTTCTTGTAGGAGAGCCAAGCAATTTAAAACCAACCACCACATAAACCTTAAACCATATCTGTTGAGAGAGATGGTGAATTACTACCAGTGCTCCTTTCTAATGAAACCAGAAGAGCATACCAGCCACTGTGATGGAAACATTTTCTTGAAAAAAGCAGAAACATCCATGGTGGCGAGGGAATTTCATGGTCTGGGTGACTTGTGACATTAGGATCTTTCACATCCCTTAAATAAAAAGGGCCACAGCCTCCATGTTGGAGAACACACTCATTCCATCCCTCTCTCCTCTGTGTACACCTGCCCAAGCAAAAGCACCATGTTTCTGAATTTGAGCATGCAGAGAGACATATCATCATCTGAATCCACCACACACCCACCATCTCCCACCAGAGCCATTCACAACAGCCTGGAACACTGCTCTGAATCCAACTGGTATTTTCTTCTCCTCTCTGCATTACAGCCACAAGCCCAGAGCCCTGTAGCTCAGCTTGGTTCATGTGGGCCCACTTAGTTAAAATAAACACAAAGGAAGGGAACCGACTGGGCTGGCTGAACAAGAAATTCGGCTGCAGAACTCCCTCACACTTGTGTGCATAGCTGATTTTACACCACTCGGCTGCTACATTCACATTATCTTGTCAAAAAGTACAGAACAGCTTTCACCACAAATACTTGGAACTTGAAAATTACAGCAAAACCAACTTCAGCTGGATGCAAAGTGCGCTACAAGTGCAGCATTTGAAGCCCCAAACGTGACGCAAGTGAAATCGCACCAGGGATGGGGGCTTGCTGAAGGAAACTGGACCCACGCAAAACCACAACGTATATATTAGGTGCCTATAGCTCATTCGCTACCCAAGCTAGGAGTGCTCTGCAAACAGATTTACACAAACTACAAATCAATGAGGCAGTGTGGCTATGCCCATGCCAGTGACACACTGCAGTGGGGAAGGGAATCCAGACTGCTTGGCAGACCTGCCATTCCCCTCGGCCAACGTCCCACACCTCCTTCCCTCACCCCTTCCCCTTGCTCCTCTTAACCCTTCCCGTCTCACAAGTTCAGGGACAATGCGGTGGGAACAGCCCTGCAGTTTTTAACCCCGGTGGTGGGAGCAGCCTGGCCTAAACGCCCCAGCCGCCTCAGTGCCGGTGGGCTGCAGGAGGCCAGCCAGGCAGACACATCCCTGCGGTGGGCTCCCAGCTGCCAGCCGCCCGGCCACCTGCAGGCCTCCGCCGCCCTACCTTGCTCCTCGCCGGCCCCAAAGCAGGCTCTGGGGTCCTCGGGGGGGAGCCGGGCTCCGCCGCCCTCCAGGGCTTTGCGTTTCTTCGACATCTGGTCGGTGTTTGGGAGTTGAGTTTCTCCTCTCTCAATCTCTCCGGGGAGATGAGTGTATGTAGAGAGAGAGGGAGAGTGTGAGGGAGAGAGACACAGGGAGGGAGAGAGAGAGATTGAAAGAAATCGCTGCTTAAAGAGAGGGGAAGAGACTTTGGAGTGGCTGGAGAGCAAGTAGGAGGCAGGGACTAAGTGGAGAAATCCTACAAATCACAATCCCATCAATTCAGCCCCACGTCTAAAGGGGCTGTTGAGGTCTCCCCCTTCCTTGCTCATTCATCTGAGTGTGTGAGTGAAAATTAAAGATAAAGGTAGTAATCCTCTGTTGTTTTTCTAAATGTTAGCAGGTGGTGCCTTTTTTTTTTTTTAATGGGGGGGAGGGAGGAAGGAGGGAGGTGATTGATATTATTTTCCTCTGTTGGGATTCCTTCTGGTTAAAAAAAAATTTAAAAAAAACTGGAGGGAAAAAAAGGTAAAAGCTGAATGGATGGGGGAAGTCGGGGGGTTTGTGGTGTGTGGAGAGCGGGAGAGGGGTTGGGGGAATGAGAGGATTAAAAAGAAAACCAGGAGCAGAGAGGGAGGGATGACAAGACCCTGCAGGTGCAGGGAGGCTAAATTCCCTGCAGGGGTCATGTGCTCTGGGAGCCGGGGATCCTGGGCTCCCCGGAGGCTGCCCGTGGGCAGGGGCGCGGCGCATCCCGCGGGGGCGGCTCGGCGGGGGCACCCGCGGCAGCGGAGCGGGATGCCGAGCGCCGCAGCGCGGGGCCAGGGGCGCCGGCAACTCGCATCTCGCAAACTCCGCCGTGAAGTCAGTACCCCTCCAGTCAGTCAGTCGGTCGGTCGGTCGGTCGTTCTCGCTCCCTTTGTAACCCTTTCAGTCCTGGGAGCAAGATGTGCCGGCTCCCTCGGGGAGTCCCGTCCCGCGCCGCACCCCCACACCCCCCGACCTGCCCCCTTTACGGGCGGATTTCAAGGCTTGCTAGAGGGTATTTATTCCCGGTGGGTGGGGGGAGGGAGGAGGGAGCGAGAACACAACTTACCCTCCAAACTATGCACAAGCTCGTCTCTGCTTTCCCCTTCAGATCAACTTTAAAGAGCAGATTCTCAGTCCGGGAGGCAAAGAGGCAGGGGAGGAGAGGGGAAATTGTTTAGGAATAGCTGTTGCCAAGTGGGTGAAGTTCAGGGCACAATCCTGGCTCTTCCACGCTCCAGCAGCCCAGCATCTTCCCGGGGTCTGGAGAACAAGGTGTTCAACAAGTCTTCCTTGTTACCCGAAATTGATTGATGATGGCTTTCCCGCCGGGCTGTATTTAACAAAACGATGCAGAGAGCTACTCTGACGAGCAGGAAATTTTAGAGGAGCTTGCAATATAGCTGCGGTTTTAATTTATCTATTTCTGTCTCTCTATATATTTGTACAGGCACATACACATGCACACCTGTGTATATGTATATATAAATAAAAGATATTACTCTATCAATACAACGTTGGGTCCACAGGATCTTAGAAAAGCTTGCCTGTCGGCTGCGTGGAAGTTAAAGAGTTTTTCTTAAGCAAAAGGGGCTGATGCTTGGACACATCTCACGTCCAACAGGAGGCAATGACGTCTGTAGCTTCATTGCTATAACAGCACCAAGGCTGCAATTGCCATTCACTGAAATGATAAGGGGCGCTCAGACGTAAGCAGTCTGGACCTCTAGCAAGAGACTGAAGCGAAGATGATTTTTCCCCTCCCAAAACAAATAATAATGCTAAAAAACACCTAAGGAAAGAGACAGGGGAGCAGGGAAAAGAATCTAGGTCTTGCAGTCACACGCTTCTGCAACATGATCCTCCAGAAACACTTATTTTTTGCAGCTGACTAGACTTTGGGAAATTTCAATGTATTATGATTGTTCGAGCGGGGGGGGGGAGGGGAGGGATTTATTTTTTTTCTCAATTATTTCTGTCTCTCTTCAAGCAGGCATTGATGAAAGCCGGGTAAAAGTGCCCTCCCCCCATCTTTCCAAATATATTTCGGCTCGGATACATGCTGAAGTGTTTATGGTATATGGCTAAATCTTCTTAAGTAGCAATTTCTTGCTGTATAGGCGGCAACAATTTATTTTTTTTCATCCTTTTTTTTTTTTTTTCCCAGCACTGGAAGGTACTTACAAAGAAATGAGAATTTTATTTTTTTTTTTTTTTTTTTTTTTTTAAAAAGCGGATGCGGAGCACTCTGCTCGTTCTCATGCGGGGTCACTCTCTCACCCCGCCCCGAGTTTGCCCGCAGATGGGCACCCCCGCAGCCGCGGCGCGGCGGGGGCGGCCGGGCCGGGGGCGGGAGGTGTGTGCGCGGCGGGGGCGGCCGCACCTCGGCACCGCCAATCCCCGCGGGCGCTGCGAACGCCGCGGGGGCGGGGGGGGCCTTCCCTGCCGTGAGCCACTGCCCTGGAAATGACAGCGCGGGTGCCGGCGGAGCCCGCACTGCCGCCCGGAGCCGCCCGGAGCCGCACGGTGCTGGCAGGCGGCGGGCACGCCGGCAGCGCCGCGGGGGAGGCAGCGCCTCGCCCGGCTGCTCCGGCCCACGCGTGTCCGCGCCGGGACTAAACAGAGCCGCTCCTTCCCCGCCGGAGAATGCGCTGGGGGTGACACGGGCGGCATGGGGGAAGGTCCCGGGGGATCGCGGACCAGCCGGGTGTCTTCGTTCCCTTGCCGAACCGTAGAGGGTCTGCGGCGCTGGGCTGCTGAGGGTGGACATCCCCACCCGGCTGCTGTGGCCGGGTTCGTTTTGTGAGGTGCCCCGTCAATGCTGCTTTCTGCTCGCTCCATCCCCAGCCCCCCACTTGGTGTCCAGATTTTCCCTCCTGCGTCCTGCCAGGCCTGGGGCACGCAAGGCTTGTTTGGCCTCCAAGTGATTACATGCAGTAAGTGGCTACTTGCCCAAACCATTAAGCCATTCTTTGCTGGAACAGCTGTAGATACTGGTGATGTAAGTGATATCGCAAGCCCAAATCAGGTTCACTGTCTGCTGGAAGCATTCGCAAGGTATTGGGTTCTTTCTCTCTTCAAAGTTTATCTCGGTGAGACGGGAAAGCCAGCAAACAGGAGTGCCAAGCAAGGAAAGGAGGCATAAAGACTCTTGCTTGTGTGGATGTTAAATTTGGCATTCATGGTGGCCTTTAAGATATCTGCTATCATAATCTTCCACACAAGGCTTTGGGAAAATTGGCTGCACAATAAAAGGGGGAGCATCAGCAGGAGATGCTTGCTTTCATACATAGTCTGTTTTAGCAAGGTGTTTATTTTTGTGAATGATTAGTAGAGGGCTTTGGGACCCAGTAGCACATCCCTTCAGAGAGATATCCTAAAAAAATTTACAGAGACAGGAATTGTATGTATTTGTCAAGCTTTAGAGGCAATCCTATGCTATGTTCTATTTCATTTCAAGTACTAGATTTCTAAATGTTTTTTTTTCGCCCATTCAGCACACAGCATCCACAATATATTTATCAAAAATAAGACAGTACATTATCCTGTCTCTGTGTTTTAGGAAGTTCCCATCAAGATCTGCCTTTACACAAGAGTTTCCACTAAATTATTACCCTCCTGACAGATCATATTTTCATTACAACATCATGGAAATCAGGGATGGAAATACAGAATAGACCATCTCCTGGGCGGGGCATATGGGGTGAACAAGATAATTCCATCAGCAATAATCTCTGAGGTTGTACCCAGCCAAACTAAGTCTCAGTCCCTTAGGGATTTTATTCCATCCTCTCTATTAGATGTTGCCAAATGAAAGCTTTCCACCCAGTTACTTCTAGCACTTTTTAAAAAATTTCTTCCCACTACAAGACGGGATCCATCTCAAGTAGCTGCCTTTTCCATAGCTGAACTCTTTGACATAGAATCGGAGCATCACTAAGATTGGAAAAGACCTCCAAGATGATCAAGTCCAGCCTTTGACCAAATATCACCATGCCCACTTCTTCTCTTCATTAGAAGAAAAGAAGATCCTCATCTAACCCCTTTGAAGGTACATAGGAATCTTTACATCACATTCAGTCATCCCTCAGTTTGAGATTCCAGAATTCAACCTTGGGACCTGGAATTGAGTCATACAGTTGTACTCAGAGATAGACTTGAAGTGTTTTCAGGTTTATTGATTTAGACTAGGTGTTTGCCTCACATGAGGCAAAAACTGGAATCATCAGGCAAAAGGCCCTCAATAAAAGTAGCTCAGTTTGCAAACACTTTATGCTTTATTTCTTAAAGCATTGCCAGCCTGCCCTGTCAGTCATGTTCACAAAGGGCATTCGTGGTGTTTTTCGGTGACTAAACAGTCTGAACACATCATATTTTAAAGGTGTATAAAATTAAATGTTCAGAGGACATAGAAAAGCATTGGTCAAGACAAATGCACCTCTGTATAATACACACTCTACAGACATAGCAAATAACCAAACAGAATGGTTGTAAGACCAAGAGAGATCTCACATTGCAAGTTTGAGTTCTCTTATTTTTTTTCTCAGATGGTTGACTCAGTTCAGAATTGTTTCTCCCAGTAGTATGTAATGAGCACTAAACAAACAGCACGATGAGTTCTCTTTCATGCAGCCATACTATCACTTTTCCCAAGCAGTTTGGAATTTTTTTCTTTGTATGTATTTATGAGGTGACTTATAACACAGCATTCCAAATATTGAAGACATCAATATCATT
Organism: Anabacerthia variegaticeps; assembly: GCA_035583185.1. Taxonomy (NCBI): domain Eukaryota; kingdom Metazoa; phylum Chordata; class Aves; order Passeriformes; family Furnariidae; genus Anabacerthia; species Anabacerthia variegaticeps. The sequence goes on along the minus strand of JAWWEW010000112.1, from coordinate 30,074,288 downwards.
AAAGCCTATTTCTTGCAAAAGTCCTCTCCCCACTCAAAGCTGTTATTTTGGGATGTGTCCCTGAACTGTGAATGCTCTCCTGCACATCTTGACAGAATCCTTAGCATTTGTATAGCATTTAGTTTTGTCTTCAAAGTGATTTGCTAGCATGAACTAATGTATCCTTACAACACCCAGAATAGTTGGTATGTTTTATTATCCTCATTTTATAAAATTGGGAAACAGCAGCAGAGAGGTGAAGAGTCTGTTCTATCATCTTTATTCACATTATTAATTCTTGGATAGTTGTGCTGCTTTCAATGGGAATTCTTGCATGGTAAGATACTATTTGACAGGACTGAAAACCACAGTGTCTTTCACTAAGCGATTTAAGCAAGGCCATGGAGAGAGTTTAGTGCAGGTTTAGAACTGAAATCTCTTTCTCACACAAATGAGTCTTGCTTCACCCACTTTCCCAATTTAAAAACAAAACCCAGAACTTATCACCATATCTGTCATTTTTCCACTGCCCAAACTAATTTGCAGTAGTAATAATGATCAAGTAGTCCCACTGCACTGACATCATGTACAATACAAGTTGACACATAACACAAAGAAAACTCGCAGGACTAACCAGTTCCTATTTTCTTATGCTATGAAAATGACCACCTTTTTGATCTTCTAATTTAAGAATTCAAATGAGAGGGGTGAAAGGCGCATTTGAAAATTTCATGTGGAACTCAGCACTAGGAGGAAGGTGGTATTAAGTCAGTTTCAAGATACAAAGCCCTATCTCTGATTTATTTATTTTTTTTTAATGCTGTTCTTTTAGCCTGAAATGTGTACTGTAATTTCACAACACTAATGTTTTTATTTTCACAGACAGACAGGTACATTAATCTAGAAAGGCCATGCTGAAATTAGCTTTGTTAAATTAGGGGGAACTGGGTGTTCTCCCTTTCCAGAATAAAGTTATTTTCTCCATTTTTCCTTCCTACTTTTGCAAACACTTCACATTTGTTCAACACATGTGATCACCAAGTCCTGATGCATGTCTCCACATAAATCTTAGTTATCATTGTGCAGTAGTCTTTTTAATTGTAAAAATATGGTGTCTTATTTGAGCCTTTACCAGTTTTTAGGGCTATGAATTTGTTGATTGGATTTTCGCCCACCTGTCTATAGAGAAGGATGGAAATGTTCACAGTAGCAACTACTCTTTAAGACAGAGGGAAGTGTACAGAAACTTCCCCCACCTCCAACTGGCAGCAACTCTTATTCTCCAGCACTTTTTGTCCTCTTCCCTCTCTCTGCCCCTGCTCTTTTCTGTTCTCCTCTATTTCTATGGCAGGAATTTCAGAAATCCCTTGCTCCTGGGAGGTAAAATCCACCGCCTGTCCCCTACCCAGCAGAGAAGGCATGTGCCTGCCTTTTCAGTGTCTATGACATCAACAGTGTCTATGACATAGACTCTAGCCCAGTGTCAGAAGGTTGATACTGAGAGTTTCCATGATGGTGGAGTATGTGGAATACTCTATGCTTGAAAAGTAATTTGTGGTACCCAAAAGGCAGGAGTAGGAGAAAACTGTCTCTAAGGTCTCTTGTCCTCAAACACTGCCACAGAGGGCTTTTTCTCTGCCATTTTCCATTACATTTTCTTACAAAGATCCAGGACCTGTTTTTATTTATTTATTTTATTTACTTCTATAGCCTTCTTACTTGTAGCCTCCTTCACAGATCAAAGTCTCTACAACAAGACCTGGAGGCTGATGCGAGGCCCCTGGGAGATGTGGTAGGAAGCTGCCAGCACAGGACTCTGTTGCCTGCTCTCAGCAACACAGCATCAGGCTGAGAGGTGGACAAGGGAAGCATCCTGTGGCAGTGCCCGACAGCCCAGGCCTGCATGGCTGTGCTGGGGCCACTCTTCCTGAGAAGCTGTTGTACCAGGGGAGTACCAAGGGGGTTTACCTGCTCTGCCTCCCCACTTCCTCTGGCCTGCATGTTTTGTAGCACAGATCCTGCCTTGATATCTCTTGCACTCAAATGTTTTGAGCAGAGAGGTCTCAAATTCATCTGAGTAAAAAAACCCCATGTTTAATTACATGTAATTTCTATAGGAATATGCACAAGCAACTGAAAATCAGATTATTTTTGATTTTCAATTAAAAAAAACTTCCTTTGAGATTGGGGGGTGGGTTAGAGGGCAATATTTTAGTCTAAATAAGTAGTTCCAGTATTGGAAAATCACATCATTTTCGACTTAGTGTTCATTCAGCTTTCATTCTGCTTTCAATCTACATCACTTCAACCACCCCAAGATGTGGCTGGCTCACAAGAGTTACATTTTTAAGCCTCTGCCACAGTGTCCAAACTACAGGTTTTTTTTGTTTCTTCACAATATTTTGTGAAAGGAGGGGAAAAAAATCAATTCTAACTACATGTTTCTGTAAGATAAGCTCCACTATATTTTCAATGATTTTTAACCCTTTATTTTAGGTATTCAGAACACAGTCAAGCTCTATCAGAAACATGTGCAAGTCCTAGGCACATAGTGTGATTCTTGGGGTGTCCTTGCACTCAGTGATCCTGATGGGTTCCTTCCAGCTCATAATAGTCTATGATTCTGTGATTACTGTCATAAATTCTATTATAAGTCTTCTCTCCTTATGGTTTTGGCTTTCAGAAGAGAATTGTCAATATTTCTATCTGAATATAGTTTGGTAACAGAAAGAAAAAATGACAAACAAAATACACACTAAATGTAGGATACTATCAAAATACACTGTAACTTTAAAGGAATAGCCACTATTTATAGTCTTTAAAATGCAATTCAGTGTCCACAGACACAGGGGTCATAGAATCATAGAATGGTTTGGATTGGAAGGGACCTTAAAGATCACCTGGTTCCAATCCCCTGCCATGGGCAGGGACACCTTTCACTAGAGCAGGTTGCTCAAAGGCCCATTCAACCTGGCCTTGAACACCTCCGGGCTTGGGGAATCCACAAGTTCTCTGGGCAGTCTGTTCCACTGCCTCACCCTCATAGCAAAGAACTTCCTTCTAATATCTAATTTCGACCTACTCTCAGTTTGAATCCATTCTCCCTTGTCCTATCACTACATGCTCTTGTAAAAAGTTCTTCTCCATCTTTCTTCCAGGCTCTCTTCATGTACTGGAAGGCCACAATTACATTAGTCAAAAGCCTTCTCTTTTGGAGTCTGGATAAACTGAATTCTCTCAGCCTTTCCTCATATGAGAGGTACTCCAGCCCTCTAATCATCTTGGTGGCCCTCCTCTGGACTCACTCCAATAGCTCCATGTGCTTCCTATGCTGGGGATTCCAGAGCTGGATGCAGTACTCCAGGTGGGGTCTCACAGGGGCAAAAACACCTCCCTCAACCCACTGGCCACACTTCTTTTGATGTAAAGCAGGTCATGATTGGCTTTCTGGTGATGCCTAAGGATTTGGTGTATATTTTTATGTATTTTTGGTGTGTATTTTATGGATCTTTAGGGCTTTAGAAGTAAG
>JAWWEW010000112.1:30021498-30068679 GCA_035583185.1 Anabacerthia variegaticeps | reverse complement strand
GCAGGGCAGGGCAGGGCAGGGCAGGGAGACAGCGCCTCGCCCTCAGTTGCGGGAAGATGCGGATGGGGATGGAGAGGCGGGGGGACACATCAGCGCGGCGCCCCCTCCCCCGCCCGTGCCGCGGCGGCTGCTGCCGTCAGAGCTGCCTGCGTCAATGCTGCCTCAGCGACACGCACCGCGGCCCCGCGCTCCCACACCCCCACCCCCTTCTGCTCCCGCGGCTGCATGCTTTGGGGGATTTTTTTGTTGTTGGGTGTTTTTTTTTGTTTTTGTTGTTTGTTGGTTTTTTCCGATTCTCTATTTGTTTTGCTTTGTTTTTTTCCTCTCCCCTCAATGAGACGCCTTAATGGGATTGTTTTATTTATTTTTTTTGTGAACCCGCTCCTAAAGCGCATTTACGGTTAGCGGTTCCTTTGTGTGAGGGGATTTCCATCCTTTCTCCCTATCCCCTCCCCTCCCCCCACCCCGTCTTTTCTCAATTTTTAAAAATAATAATTTAAGGAATAATTAATATTTTATTTTTTTCACGCAGGTCCCGGGTCACGTATGGATGTGGGTCCCTTCAGGTGCCAACCTCCACACACACTTCCCCCCCCCCCGCCCCATCTCCCTGTCACTGCAACGCAGAGGGAGGCTGGAAACAGGAGACTGTACCAGCACACTGTTATCTGCTTACTATATTATAACGGATTTCCCTCTCTTCCCAGAAAAGCAACCTTTTTTTTTCTTTCATGTTTAACAGCCCACTCATTCAGCATTTTTGCATTATCTGCACGCCTGCCACTATTTCTTCTCTTCCCACTGCCTTCACCACCCCTTCTCCCCATCCCCCCCTCCATTAATCAAGTCCTAGGCTCTAAAGAATAATGGTTTATAAAATGGTTGCTCTGTCCTCAGCTGCATGAGTAACCCCAGCCTCTTGTCTGTGTTCCTCTCCTGCACATCAAGGTCAGAGGGAAGGCCTGAGGGCACAGTTGAACCCAAAACGTATTTATTTTTATTTTCTTCCCAACTGTCTCCTTCCACCCCTTTCCTTTTCCTCTGGAGGATCTGATGGCAAAGTTCCCCCAATTTCTGTGGGGTCAGGCCTTGCCCTACTTCAGAATGTATCTGTGCTTAGCTCGGCAGAGAGGACAATATCCCGGTCCTATTAAAGTCAATGGCAATCAGTGAATTCAAGCGTCACCGGATTTGGCTGGCAGAACATGCACAGCCACACTCTGGCCAAACCCTGCCCCGTTTCAATTCAGCTTAACTGCAGTCGTGCCAAGCTGCTGCAAAGCTGGCTTGTGATGCTGGCGCAGCGCTGCCCTCTCATACAGGAATCCTTGGTGACGTTAAACAGCTGGAACAGATCCTGCACCTCCCTACTGCCGCCATGCAAGGAACCCGAAACTAGCTTCCACCTCCTGGCACTTCCCCAGCAGATAAAGGTTCTTTGAGGTCAAGATTGGCTGAATAAATTAGAGAAGCCTAAAGACTATATTAATTTATACTGCAAACGAGCCTGGTGCTGTCCAAGTCCCAGTGGTATGAGGCACAGCCATTTCTGCATCCTTCCAGCTGCACTTACCCCTGCTTCCCTCCAGCTCAGGGCTGGGTGTACTAACAACTCTATTTTTCTCCATGTCAGTCCAAAACCCAACCAGTTCAGACAGTTTGTAGCTCCAAATTCTTTGAATAACCATTTTGCTTCAAAAATATAAGGAAAAAAAAAAATAAAAGGCTAAGCAATTAGACCACAAACTAAATTTTTGAAGGCAGACAGGAATCTAACAACTGAATAACCTGTGCACAACAAGGGCTTCCCTGTGCATTTGAAACTTATTATTTGCATTTTTTACACACACACACACACAACAAAACAAAAAAAACAACAACAAAAAAAAAGAGGAAACAAATCCAGTATCATAAAAACAGTGCTGGATGGCACTAGCGATTCTCACGACAACAGCAACGTGCTTATGCATTTTAATATGAGGCCTAAACATAAAACTGCACTTCCATTGCGTCTTTGTTCAGGTATATTTTACTTAATTGTGTCAGTGAGGATTCTCAATAAATACCCCAGATAGGCCACAAAGCTATGCAGGATAGAGGTTTTCAGAGTCTCAACCAAGCTCAGGCTTGCCGTAACAGATATGATTCAAGCATGAGAGTGGCTCAGCAATCTGCCCCCGTCACAGGACACATGAGGAAAGGCAGGCATGAGGAACTGCTCCCATAGAGTCCCAGGGATGGCAAGCTGCCTGCCTTCACTCATGGTCATTTACATTCTACCATGGTTGATTGCACTTTATCATAAGGTTTTGTTGTTATTATTATTATTATTTTATTTCAGTGCAGCAAAACCAACCTTGGGATGCATTTGCATGTGTTTTTCATGTCATGAATGATGCAACTCTCAGTATCCAAGTATGTAAATAGGAGGTGGGAAAATAGCATGCATCAGTACATATTAATAAGGGTGAGTTTACTATTCATTTCTCCACATTAAAAGCTGACTTTGTGAGAGCAAGGGTAGCCATTGCCAGTGTATGCCGTATGATATTGAAGGTGGCATGATGCCCACAGAGCAGGAAGGGGACTGCCGTCTATGCAGAAACAGTCACTTTCTTGTCAGCATGGCAGAGGGGAGTGGTGCCTGCCTAAGGGATGGGATAGCTTCCTACCTTTTGCACAGAACATGGCACTGCCCTCACCAAATCTGCCTTCAAAGAAGCAGGTTTGAAACCAGTCAGCCCTTGCTCTGCCTTGTGAGTCGCTCCAAGTCTTTGCCTGCAGATTGCAGTGCTAAATTGAGACCATTATTTTGCATTGAGCTATTTTCATCCTGAAGCACTTTAAAGGCTTAGCAGATATACAGTCTATGGTGCTATATGCACAGGAATCACTCCAGCCACTAATGAAAAGCAACCACCTATTACCAGAGTCGTGTGACGCCTGGTCCCTGGGCATGATGACTGCCAGAAGATTTTCTTTTATCCAGCTGAGTCAAGTCTGGTTTTTTGTTATTGGAATACTTTATGCCATTTGAAAAGGAAAACTGACAGATTCTTTACATACAGGAAGTAGGTATAGACAGTTGCACTCAGCCCTGGAATTTGGAACACCACCACTGAGACATGAGGTAGGGACCTGAGCATGAATATCTAGAACCTTTACCTATGGAGTAGTTAATCAAAGGCCTCCATGGCCAGATGTGGATAAAACAGCATGGTGTTTTGGTGGTCTATAGACAAAGAATTAATATTTTTGCTGCAGTTTCTCATGTGCAGGTGCCTATATGGGTAAAGCACTACACCCATCTTCGCAACTGGCTTTAACTCACACTTGATTGTTCTGTCTAGAAGAGGCAAGAGAAGTGAATTACTGCATATTTGCCATTATGGAGAATTCATTTTAAAATGCAAAAAACACAGTGAAATGTAAACTGCATGCATAACATGAGCGCTATAACATCCACTTAGTACTGTATATACACCTTTGTATAGATTGCACACACTGCATTAAATAAGCTTGCTTCCCTGTCTCTAGTTAGGGTACAAAGGGAATTGTGTGGTGAAAGACGTAATTTGTACATTAGGAAGTCTCTGTTGCCAGATCAGCAGCAGCAGCACTGACGTCTGTACTCTCTCGCTTTGTTCCTGCTGCTATAAATCAAAATGACTACAGTCCAAATGCCTCACTTGTTTAACTATAAATGCTCTGCTAGTCAGAAAAATCAACACCAGGAGAGATCTAGATAATCTGCATGTACTGTAAAATGATTAAGCAGAAAATGTTCAAAAAAAGACAAGAACAATTATAAATTTATAGTTTCAACAACAACAAAAACTTTTAAAGGGTTGAATCCAACAGAGCTATAAAAATTCTGCATCTACAGGCACTGATGTCTTTGCTAAATGAATTATCAAATTTGCCTTTCTTAATGTGCATTGGGATTTTATTTTTTTCCCAGATTAATGCAACCTCTTTAAGAAGCCTATTTTCCCTTACATCCTCATGTATTTTCCTACTTGTGCAAACTACTGTAAGGAAATTAAAAAAGGGTAGATAAAATGGGTTAGGTTTTATTTTCCCTGGGTTTATATACCTATATATTTATAATAAATACAAACATATCTAGCTGAAGTTGACTCCCATTTTGGTGGGAATTTTAGAAAGCTAAATATCTCCTTTGCAGGAAATGAGCTCCCAAGGCCTAAAATGCCACTTAGATCCCTTCCAAGTTCTAAAAGAGGACTCAATTTTTACATAAAAATGGTGGTGCCAATGTCTGCTGCTGACCTGTTGTTGGGGAAGAGCAGGGGAACTCTCTTTCTTAACACCCACCGAGACCCTGGAATCAATATAGAAAAATGCAGCACAATTTCTTGACTAAATGGAAAGGAAACAGAAGAAATTAAGAAGGTAACTTTCCAATACCAACATTAGCTCAGCTGAGCTGCAAATCCTGTGTACTGGGTGACACAGCCAGAACTATGCTGAGCTGTACTTCTGAAGAGGAAATAACAGGATCAGAGAACAGCAGGTGAGCACATTGTCAACACCACACTGATGTTGCTGTTGGAGCCACTACTTTAGAGTTCCTGAGACCACCAAATTTTTACAGTAAGATGTTCAAAGAGTATCAAAGCAAGAAGTCTGAAGGTATTAGTTTTGCAGGGGCTGTCTTGTTCTGCCTTGGCTAATGAATTTGCAACCAGATGTTCATTTTAACAACTGATCCAAAAGGCACTGAAGTCAATGGAAAGTCAATTGGCAGTTCCAGATTACTGGAAAAAGCTACTGTAGAGCCAATTTTTTAAAAAATAATAAAAAATTATACAGGATGTAGGCATTGGTCATTCAGCTTGGCACTGATCCTAGGCAAAATTGTGGAATAGCAAAGGAGCAGACACAGAGTCATTAATTGTGTGCCACTGTAACTGTCATAGTTGTCATGTGAATGGGTAGAGACTACAACAAATCAAAAATAATTGCATTTATCTTACCTCTTCCTCATTGCTGGCCAACTTAGCCAGTAGTGCTTCTCATTTGCCATTGATTAAGAGCACGTACACATGGCTACTGTGGCTCAACTATAATATTTTAGGATGTGGTAACTATATAAAACAGAGGATAATCGTGATCAGTGCTAGTTATAATTGTTTTTTAGAAATGGCCTAACAGGCCACATAAACGATGAATTTTTAAGGGTTTTTTTTGTTTGTTTTGGTTTGGTTTCTTTCAGTTGATAAATAACGTGTGTTGAAAGAGAGCCGTCTTGAGGTAACAGGCTTCTGTAAATCTTTTGGATTCAGTTCCATGTAACACTGATTTAAATAGATATAAACAATAAGCAGTATAACACCTATTAAAGCATCAGACTGGGATACAATGTCTGAGAAGGTGAAGCTAAACAAAGTCTTCTGTGTTTTAGAGAAACTAATTAGGCTTTGCAACCACTTCCCCAGATAAAGTTTGCTCCACCAGGAATCTTTAACTCAAGATTGATTGGATATCTTTCTAGAGATTATAATCTTGCTGCAGAAGTTTGCAGTTGAGATTCTCTGGGCTCCACTATTCATGAAGTCAGATGGTTATCATAATGGTCCTTCCAGCTCTGAACACATGGCACCTCAGTAATTGGTGAAGAGTGAGCGTAGATTAGCTTACTCTTTTACCTCAAAAGTAAGGTGTCCCTTAGGAAAAGTTCAGCTTCTCCTCTTATGTACATTTGCATCTCTATGACTTGCACACAGGTCTTAAAAATAACTCTGACAAATCATGCATTGTCTTCATATCATAAGGAGGCTGTAGGTTGGTGGACAAATGATCAAACTCACAGGAGAAGAGAGAAAAAACAACATAAATTTCAGAAGGTACTTCAGTAAGGTTTAGTGCAGTCCTCCCTCACATCTACTGGATTAAGAAAGAGATGGAATTAAACCAAACAAATGCCCATACAGAAATCTGGTGAGAACTGCAGTGGAGTGGAGACATCTAGCTGCCTTCTGTCTCCCAGCAGCATCTGTGAATCAGGAAATCCTGAATCTGGAGAACGGCTATAGATACTAACTATTTTAGGAGAAAGCCAACAAGCCCCTCATTGATGCGAGGGAGGATCAAACTGGGATGGAGAGGAGATTATAGGTACTGTTTACATTTCCTCCTGTTCTCTCTGGACCCTTCCCTAGAAAAACCCTTATTTCATTTAATTCCTTAAGTTTGGGATCTTAGGTGAGCATTTTATTTTGGCTGTTTGGGTAATACGGTCTTCAAAAGCAGCTTTGAATGTGCAAACTAGCATCAGAAACAGTGCTGAAAATACCTTCCTGATCCAGTACTGAAGAGGCTGGATTGTTCAGGCTGCACTCCATCCCTGATTAGGAAGTGTGAAAACAGGGCAGCATGTAATACTGCAGCATAACTCTCCCTTGCATTGTAAGCATGGCCATTTCCAATCTATTTCCAGAAGCCCAGCAAACGCATAGTCTCTACAGCAAGGTGGGACTGCATGCAGGATGTCACCTGCATCTCCACAAGGAGAGACTGAGCAAGCTCCATGGTGGCCTGCTATGTGAAGATACCTTTAGAGCTCTGTCCATGAACCAGAGCCTGCTGAATCTACATGTGCAAGCATAGATTTAGATGCACCATCAGCTGAGGACCAGAAGACTAAGACTTGATGCATACCTACTCGAGGGCTTCCAAACATCATGTGTGCCCTCCTTTTCTTATGGCCATGGGCTGCTGCAGCCAGTTGTCACAGGCTTTGGGACTGCAGCAATCAGCAGCAGGATATCACAGTAACGGTGCAGCCTTGTTCTGTCAACTTCTCAGCACATTGCCTTCCAAGTTCAGCCTGTGCCTGCTTTCAGTGCACATAAACACATGCACGTGCTAGCTCCAGCAGTAACCAAACTTTCTATGCTCACAAATTCCCTCTCTACAGCTTGGGAGCTAGCCAAAATTGCAGTTGGAACCCAGCTGTTCCCTACTGTTACCCGATAAACAAAGGCCAGGCAACTCTGAATTTATGCTTCTGCAAGAGGGACAAGAACTGGGAACCACTGAACCGGTTTTACGTAAGAAAGCACAGGGATTATATTAGTTACAACTATCAACACACACAATAATCACAACAAAATAATCCCTGTGACCATGGAGGTGAGGCCAGTATTCAGATAATGACGTGCATCTAGAATGAAAGAGGAGATTTTGGACATCAGGACAAAGGAAGGATAATAGGAATACTGGCCCAAGCTCAAACACTAATGCATACCAAGCATTAATGCACCCCAAACAGCCACTTCAGAGAACTGTTTTGATTTTCCTAGGGAAGAAATATCACCAGCAGAAGGAAATCAAAAACATTATTTTTTGGGAGATGAGGATGTAGCTAGTGTTCCAAGGTCCGTACCTATGTCAGGACCCACATCAAGTCCACAGTTCAGATTAAGGCAGACACCTCTAGCTCAAAACAGGCTGAGTTTGCAGTCGACTGACAACATAAGCAGCAAGGTCACAGGTGCAGGAGCAAGTACTTTTCTCCTCTAGAGAAATCCCTTGAGAATAAGTTTGAGGGTGCCCTTGTGGCATTATATCAAGCAAGGAAGTTTGCACTGCAGCATCCACTGCTTTTTCTGTGGAAGGAAGACTTCAGCCTCCAGAGAGGTTGGTTTAGTTGCTGTTCTCCTCTTTTGCTTTTCTTCTCCTGTCAGCCCAAGAGTAACAAGAGAGCCAAATGAGATCTACCAGCTCATTTGGTCTTTCTAAACCAGTGCTTTGCGAGGATTTTCTGTGCCTTCTGTCCCTTGAATTTTCACATGTCTCTCCAAGTCTGAGTGATCTGAAACCTCCTAGCTTCCAAGATCGAGTTTATTTACTGTAATATAAATGAATCTTAACACTTCTAACTGGAGCTAAATTTATGAAAAGAAATAACAAAATGAGCTAATCTTGAAGGTCATTATTCTGGAAGGGAAACAAGAAGTTAAACTTTACCTAGAAAACGTAAGCTGAACATTTCCCACAACAATTAAGGCAGCAGGAAATTGAGAAATATATTCTCAAGAAAGCTATGGAGAGAAACACTTTGTGAAGGATTCTCACCATTCTGTTTACAGGTACCAGTGTAAGCAACTGTGCGGTTTCCCAGTGTAAGGAAGATTAATTAGAATTCGAGCCTTACTTGTAAGAAGCCCTCATATTGCCATGATTCATTTTGGCAGCCCACCAAACCTGAGAGAAACTCAATGCACCAGCATAATCCCTGATGACTGAAGTTAATTCAGGTTGGGTCACACCCAGAACAATCTTGCCCATTCATTCATTAGTAAGAAGACTAAAGATGCTATATAGATAGCTGTTACTATCTGGGGCAAGGTGTGCTAAGACAAGACATTTCTGACTTCAAAGCATAAACCTTCCTTCTCTTCTACCAAATACAATTTTGTAGTAAATTCAGATCCAAGCTGTCAAGTTATCCTAGATAACCTAGACAGAAGTTGTCAGAGTTGCCACATGCAAGTCCATCAGAGTCTATTGTGTCATGAATGATCTTCACCACCTGACTGCATTCACAGTACCTTTTTCCTGTACCAGCTGTACTGGTGAGAATCAAGAGTATTTAGGCTTAGTCTAGTGTAACACAGTACTGTAACCAGGACAATGTCAATGGTAGCAACAGGAGCATATTGGAATAATGTTCTACCACTGCCTTGACTTTTGACTCAGTGGTTTTGCTGCAGGATACTTTGCCCATTGCCTTGAAAATGCCATTACCATTGAAGGATTCCACATAAAGTACCGCTGAAGAAATGAAATTGAAGAAGTTGTTTCACGCTGTGTATGACAACAGCATTCAGCATCATGCTTTAAATTCCTTTGAGTATCTTGCATATTCAAAGAATAGCCTTATTGTTTTGATACCAGTAAGCCCCAAAGATGGCGTTACAAACATACCTCATAATTTTTCCCAACTGCACTTATTAGGCACATATTCATCCTGATTTGGGATATTATGATAGTTATTCTGTCACTTCAGTTAAGAAATTTCTTTACAAACCAGTTTAGAGCTAGCTCCAGTTTTGGGAAGTCTGTAATCAACAGTGTCTTCCAAGGAGATATTTACCTGGGGTTCTTGACTTTCCTGGAAAAAGAGCCACTGGGCTGGGACTTTACATTAGCAATGTGTTTTTGCCAATGATGGACTATGCTGATATCTTTGAAATAACTCATTTTGGTCTTTTATCAAAGCTAGAAAAATGAAAATAGCAGTGTTTGTCCCTGTCTTTTACCATAATTTTTAATAAATTAATCTCAATAATTAAAAAAAAATAAATAAAAGAATCTCTGTTCTAGAAAGGCTTTTAGAAGAACCAAAACAAAGACTAAGCCTAAATGATCCACTCCATAGTTGACTGCTTCAGGGACAGGACATTTTGGGTTGTTTGTCAATTCCCTGTAGATACCCAGCCAGGATGTATGTATTGAATGTAAAAAACCCTTCAACTTACTTGCTGCAGTGAAGTGCTTTGGTTAGTTCTTTACCTGAAGCAATAAATTAAAAGCAACCCATTATCCGGGTTGCAGTGCAACTCATTTCAAATGCCTGACATTTACAGTAGAGGAACTCTTAAATATATAAACATTTCCCACTTTTGCTAATACTAATCTCCTAATTCACTTAAACCACAAATGATTTTAAATAGCCAATAGATCTTTAGAATCACTTTTATATGCACTTCTGGAATAGTCATCTAATGTCCTAATATATCTACAGTAAGGGCACACATCCTGAATATAGTTCTAAGAACAATTAATTAAAATAGGAAAATATTTGGAACTGTTCTAGTAAGATTTACATATAAAAGCTGTTTGTGTAGACAGTAGCAGCTGTTGTACTCAAGTCTTGAAAGCCCCCTTGAAACTATTTACAACTAAATGAAATGAAGATTTTTCAAAAGAAAGATAATGATGACAGAGTCAGGGAAGTTACATGCTACCTTAAATGAAGACTTTTTCCTTCCATAGCAGGCTTAGATGGATACCTCATTATGGTGTTAGGAAACACTGTGCTTTGTGAAAGCTCTAATTGATGTAGTTGTAGACAGAGGAAAAAGAGTGACCACCACATGCTTTCACAGTTTCACAGAAATGTCCATACATATTGGAAGAGCATCGCAATCACTGATAGGCATCTCTGTAGTGAGAGCCCACACTTCAAATGTCAAGTATTTGCTGTCCAGAAGGAACAGGAAAGTTGCTATTAGCGCTGATTAGGAACTAGAATTCCAGTCTTATGGAAAATCTTTTTGTGTTTTTGTTGCATATTACAAAAAACAACTGCAACTTCAGATTTTCTCATAAACAAATTGTGAAAGCAGTCAGAGAAGAGAGCAACCTAGCACATTCTGTTCAGTTTCACGTTAACACCCGTGATCAGTTGCTGTGTTTCATGGGAGCAGTAGTTCGGGTGACTTTAACCCTCCTTTCTTCTACAGCCTATGCCCCACCTACATCCTTCCTCACATGCCACAGCAGCCTGTGACCTCAACAAGAGAGCCGGCAAGCCCTGTGCAGGGGGAAGAAGGAGGATTACCAGTTGCAACAGAAATCAATTAGTATGTAAGAGATTAAGGACATACCCAGATGCCTTCCAACAATACTCAGGTAGACTGCCTGTGCAGCCTATCCACATACTCACACATGCTAGTGTCTAACTTTTATTGCCAAATTAGCTTAAATAATAGGGTACGGCAACTGGATTATGATCACAGCAAAATGGAGGGAGTGTCAAAAAGTGAAAATATGTCACTTACTGTATTCTTGTCTCAAAACCTTATAGGTTACCATCCTGAAAGAAGGCAAGGGAGCTGGCAGCAAACAAAATCTTCCATTGTGAAAGGACTGACAAGTCTAATCATCATTTCTGCCTCAGAAATTTTTAAAATGCAGTATGTGAAAACGTGCTGACCCTTGGGAAATAAGTGGGGCTGTTAAAAATAAATAGGTTCCAGCTTTTCAGGAAGAGCAGATTCACTACAGTGACGTAAAAACACCCAGCAGCTTGTCCCAGCCATTTCCCATGAGACGCTGCTGAAGGAAGAAATAGCAACTCACACAGCTGCCTGGAAATTTAAAAGCCAGGATGTTACTTCTTGAATATCATGGGGTTTTTCCGCAGCTCACCTTTGACACAGTGACAGTACTGGCACAGTCCTCCCATACCCTCAGAAAGACCCTTTCAAGACTTTAAAAAGAAAGAAAAAAATAACCTTCACAAAATACCACAGTATGTCTTCAACTACACTGCAAGATACTAGTCCTCTTACTGTTGAGAAAATTTTTAATTTTAGAAATGAAATATTTCATTTTGTTCATTTTAAGTCTCTAATTTTCTGTTGAAAGGGGTAAAGCATCCCAAGTATACTCTGGGTGTCGTGTCCCTGTACTTGTCAGGAAAAGGACCAATGCTGTGGTGCCTTGGTGCACAGAGGTGCAGTATGTGGTCACCCTGAGCCGAGGCATAGACAGATGAAAAAGCAAGTGCTGAAACAAAGTCCCCTCTGAATGGAAATACTGATTTACAGACATGTCTACCAGTTATAGCAGACTATTTCTGTGGTAGTACAGCTGCAGACCTGGTAGTGACAAGGAAAATATCTGAATTTCAAAGAATACCTGTGCAGTTTTAATTCACAGTGGTTTGTTTCAGGCCAGTGTGGAGACTGCCTGGTGAAGCATTTAGTCATTTTAGTTAGGAAGATGGTTATTTCAGTAAACATTTCATGATGTGTCTGTTTTCTCACGTTAATTCATCAGGATCTAGCTCTTTTAGTGTTTCCTTCTTAGATTTCTGCTCACTTTTTCCACAAAAATCCTGTTAAGTCCTAACCACTAGTTTCCATAAGACAGAACACATGAATTAGTGTAGGGATTACATGCTAGAAAAGATTCTTTACACATAATCACTTCAACACGTGTCTTTCCACCCCACTTACAGTAAGACTGCAAGTCATGTAAACACCTCAACAAGAAAAGGAAAATTGCTGGTTGGCTTGTTGTACTTCTGTTCCCAGGGAATGAATAAAGGATGTTTTTATATGTTAAAAAATCAAAAGTGTATTGGAAATGTAAACCCATACAAATTTATGTCCAGAAACTTAAGGAAATCAGTATCATCTCATTAGGTTCTCCTTGACAGATAAAGAGTCAGATGAGTAACATCAAGCAAGATCCATCATCTTTTCACCCTATCATGTTCCCTGAATCATATACACCCATTGCTAGACCAGCAGTAGAAGCCCATTTTACAGACAGAACCTTCAACAGAAAATGGTCTCTCTTCAGAGAATCTCTGGTGGCAATGTCTAGCAGGAATAAGGCACAATCAAAACCTCAGAGACACAGTGAAGCCGCACACCTTTGAAGAGAAACCCTGTGGCCTTGAACTTTTACAGAACAGAATTTAACACATTTGAGCAGGTCACCAGGTACATAAGGAATAGGAAGGAGCAAAACCAATCAAGATCCTGTGATTGCTATCCAAACAAAAAAGCTTCCTTTGGCCAATTCATCATCCCCCAAAACCTTCCCTTCTCAGACCTCATCAGAAAAGGGAACCCCTTAAAGACAAATCCAGTCATCCGTGTCACAGGAAGGCTCATATTATCTATAGTGGTTTCAAAGGCTCGTGCTCCTAACGGGGTAAGCAGGAGTTTTGCTGTTGGTTTCCATGTGACCAAGGCTGTTTTTGCTGTTATTACAGAGTATAAGAATTTCTTGAACAGCAAGGCAAGTGCAGCCCTGCACACAGCCAGAAGCAGTAAAGCAGGCACGGCAAATGACTGAGCAGTGCATCTCCATACCTAGTCTCAGTAGAAGTAGTTTTGCAAGCAGCACAGCGAGGAAATCCTGGTTTCCTGCTGGCACTCTGCAAGCATTACTTCTCAACCACCTTTCCTGGCAACAGCCCAGCTTGCTCCAGCATCCACCCAGCACCCTGTGGGGTGATAGACAGCCCACACTTAGTCCAGTCACTTTCTAGATGACCAGGAAGCCCACTGGTCTACTGCTGCACAGGGTCCTGGGCTGTGCCTACTCTCCTGGCAGAGGAGTGATAGCAGCAGCAACTTCTTCAACTCAGATCCTGGTGTCTTCCAAATCAGTAAGAGTTTAATGATCACTGAAACCTTCTTTCAAAGTTGGTGGAAATTGAGCAGTGGGGCTAAAAAGCTATGAGAGGGAAAGGAATGGGGATGGATAAACAGGCAGTCTTGTTTTCACAGTACAGGCTAAAAAAGAACTTTTTATATATACATGTATAAAGGGTGGGTAACTGGCAGGATATCCAGTATCAAAAGAAGCTTGGCCTTGTCTCAAGAAACCAATAGCCTATTTGAAGTTAGCTGGTGTGTTTTTTCTCTGGTAATGACTTTAACAGTGTTCTTACTTCTACTAGCCACACTGGGCATTAGTCCATCTAACAGACTAACGCTCTCAGTTCTCCAAGTAATTATGTAAACCCAGTAAGATTACTCGGTGAACTCAACCAGAGATGTTGCGTTTCTTCCTGATGTGATCCTGTTGCAGGTGCAGGGGGCAACACTAATATGAATCAGAACAATCTTCTCCACAAAGACAGAAAATGAGTCTCCCATTTTGCCTTGCTTCAGGTGGACATTGTCCAGACCCTCCAGGATGGGCACTAATTGGAGTCGTTCTACTGCAAGGGACTCCACTGGTGCTAGCTGCCAAGGAAAAATATTTTCCAGGCCTTCAGTGCAGCTGAAGCTTTGATAAATCTGGCTTTGATTCACAAAAGGGTGTTAATGTCACAACATTCACTACTGAAGTCCTTGGCCTCTTTGATAAATTAGTGGGTCAAATATTTAAGTTAAAGGTAGGGGGCAAATAAGTGGGTCTGGGATTTATTGCTAAATTGAAATTCAAATAAATTAGTTTTAGGATGAATATATAACATTTCTTTTATTATTTTTGAGAAGTTTACTTTTTGTGATTGCTTTACATTAAATATATTCCTGAAAAATACAAAATCTGCAAATTTAAAATTGAAAATTCAGTTCTTTCCAGAATTATCTATAACTTTTTTTTTTTAAGAATATAAACTATTCACATTCAGTGTAACTTCATGGCTAATTCTTATTGAACCAATCTACTAGAGCCTGAAAAATTCCCTCTGCCACAATAAAAATATGTGAATGGTGCTAGATCTTCAAAACAAATGAATACTTGCTCATCCTCAATAGTTAGTTCTTTTGAAGTTATCAATATTAGGAATAACTGGATGCAAAACCTCTATAGTTCATGATCCACTTTATCACATAGGCAAGAAACCAGAGGTCACCATCTTTTACAATTTAGCCTTCCCCACTCCAAATTAAATGAAGATTCTGAGTTGTAACTGCTAAATTTTCCTGCTTTGGTCCAGAAATTGTGATACAAGCCTCAGTCCTTGCTCCGTCACTGGTGGCATATGATCTTCCTGTAACTTTCACGCCCGGATTCCATGTTTGTAAAAGTTGATGTCACTCATTTTTATGAAGGGCCTTGTTCTACAATGCTCATAACAGTACTAGATAAGAGACTAATAAAATTTTTCTATCTATATCTTGTCGTCGAGCTTTTAACTTTCCACTAAGTATAAAAAAGCCCTCAGAAATTTGTAATTTTCTGTTCATCTTTCATAGATACACACTGAACCATTTACTTTAACAAAACATACCTTAACAGTCTTTGTTTAAAAAATTGCATATGCAGTGCTTACTTAAAACATTGTGGGTTCATTTTAGCTTCCCCATCATTGGGTGAATTCAAAACTTCCAACCTGTCTACAATGTTTTACATTAAGGGCACTCAGGAAAGTGTAGAGTCTGTTCTACTGTGTTACAATTGCAGTCTTATCCAGCTCAGTTTTCATTCTCTGTCACATTGTCAATGCACCTGCCTCATAGCACCATATAGCAGCCTCCCAGTACCTAAAAAGGGTGTACAAGAAAGCTGGAGAGGAACTTATTACAAGAGCATGTGGTAACAGAACAAGAGAGAATGGATTCAAGCTGAGAGTAGGTTTATATTAGATACTAGGAAGAAAGTCTTGACTGTGAGGGTAGTGAGGCACTGGAACAGGCTGCCCAGGAAACTTGTGGATGCCAGGTTGGACAGGGGTTTGAGCAGCCTTGTCTAGTGGAAGGTGTCCCTGCCCATGGCAGGAGGATTAATTGGAAGCAGATGATCTTTAAGATACCTTCCAACTCAAACCATTCTATGATTCTACGAAACCTGACTGCTTTCTCTTCTGAGTATTACACAGACAGTGGTATCTATTTGGCATGCAAAATGAAAAGTTGCATTTATAATTAAAGAACTCACATCCACAAGAATTTCTCCCCTACATCAGATCCATCAACTTCTGAAAAGAAGCAAAAAAATCTTCAATAACTAGTTTTTAACTGGATTGTTTTTACGTGAGTTAGCATTTAGCTCGTGCCCCATCCAAATCACTCTTGCAGCTTGCAAATACTCAGCTTTGTAAAACCCGATAGGAGAAAGAAAAACATGTGTTCCAATTTTCTTTTAAAATCAGGTTAGGAACAAAAAGTTCGCCTATGGCACAGGAAACAAGCCTGTTAAATCTTACTTAAAGATGCAAAAAAATAATGTATTTGGCTCTATGTTTCTGCTGTTCAGTCCTCATGGGTAACAGAGATGATGGTCATCAGATGAACACACATGCTAAAGAGAATTCCACGAGGATACCACAAAGCAATTGACCTAATTCTATAGTCAATGCAAGCCAGCACTGACTGTAAAAAAAAAAAAAAAAAAAAAAAAAAAAAAAAAAAAAAAAAAATGCAGGAAAGTAAAGTCCAAACTGCAGTGTGTTTTTATAAGCTATATTGTCACATAAGTAAGCACACAACTTTTCTGATATAAGTGAAACAGATCAGACTTGGTATCTCTTACAAGGCCTCTTTGGTCTGATGCCATTTCATACAGTCTCTTTTTACAGTTATAGTCTCCTTTTAAATCTCAGTCACTTTCTTGCCTTCAAACAGATAGCTTCTCTTATTGTTTTACTTTAAATCCCAGCCAGATCTGATATCTAGAGACACACACATTGCTACAGTACTGTACTTACAAGTCAGCCCTGAAATGCAACAAGGATGGATACTATAGACCATCTTGAATTAGACAGTTTTTATAGGTGTAAATGGAGAAGCCTTAAGCTATGCCTAGATACAACTTTATCAACCTTCCTTCAAGAATGTCAGCAATTAAAAAAAAAGAGAAATCTAAATGTTTCTTGGGTGTGTGTTTGTTGGTTTGGTTTTTTTAATTTTCAAATAAAGGAGACATACTGAATTTAGCCTACCTACCGTCTGAATGGATTACGATTGTACTGTCATTAACTGATTTATCAGTAATCATTGCACTGTGAGAAAGCAGCGAAGGATAACCCCCTCCTATATCACCCAGTTTTCTGCCTGAAAACAGAACTGCTGACCTGATTGCAATCCTGCCTAGAAACCTCAGTTCTGAATCAGGCACCCATCGGCCAGGTGTCCTTCAAACAGTGCAGAAGGCTGAGAACAGTTTACTGACAAAATCTAATACACAAAATCTATGCTCGGATGTTAATAATCTATGTGAAGAATGTGCAGCTCCTGTTGCTGTGACAGATAAACCACGAAAAACAATCTGAAAGTCAATGTCATATCAAAACTACAGCCAACTTAGCTAGCTGAATAGTTCAGTATAGCAAGACCTGCTTCCCTGTGCTTTCACATGCCTATGGGGTTGGTGGTCATTGCGATTATGACACAGTCTTCATTATTTCATTGTCTACGTGTGCAATAGAAACATCAGGCTGAAGTGCCTGGTTTTTTCCTAACAAAATGATGAACAGGTGAATGCTGTAACAAGATGACTTGCGATCAGGACTGCTGTGATAGTGAGTGGAAATCGCAAAGCTCAATGCCACATATGTTGCATTTGTCACCAGACAAGGGAATGAAAGGGAAAGAGGAGCTTTTCTCTCACTGTTATGAAAAGGTCCTTCTGCCTCAAGTTACCAAAATCATAGCCTGTGATTTCCGGGGCAAAACCTGAAACATTTTCCCAGTGTTTTCAAAACTTGTACAATCTTTCATTATGTTGCCTTTGCCTGACCATAATTTGATCTCATCACTTCCTTGCAGCAAAACTAGGCCACAGTCCAGGTCCAGCCTGGACAGTTTCCCAGTTTGTGAATTAGGGATGTGGCTGGAAAGAGATAGACTGCAGAAACAGCTGAACCAGAACTATCACTTCCTAGGGAGGAGTTGCAGGCAGTGCCAAGTCACAATGAAAGAGGCAAACATCGCTTCCCTCTCTGCTTTTTTGAATGAACACAGCAAGGGCAGCTGGGTGTCTTGTGTTCATGTGTGCTCTGAGCACTGTGAGGGGAGCCAACACCTCAGGAGTTTTCAGTCACAAACAATACCTCATGTATCATGAAGGCCCCCAGGTTGTTACAAGGGACCCTGTTCCCTGTGTTTGGCTGCATGGGTGTGTGTTGCACATCCAACTTTATGTTTGCAGCTTTTGGACCAAACGGGAAGGAACTTCCTGAGTTCTACGTATCCCTAGCAAGGCAGCTAATGAGTGTGGACTGTCTAGCTTGCTGTCGTTGATATAGGCAATTAAATAGCACTGAAATGCTGCTTTTTATGTCAAAATACTTGCTCAAGAGTCTTGGATTAATGGCACTCTTTCATTTCCTGTAAACTTACTTTGCAGAACCTGTCACTGGAGAGGGAGACTTTAAGGCACAGATATGCTTCTGTTAACCTCAACATATAGACACTGGAAAATTGGCCAGTAGATATTCTTATTTATTTCCACTTAGTGACACAATGAAATATCACTAGGACTGGTTATTTAATAGATGATCAAGATGTTAAGTGCTTAGGTCTTATCCTACTTCACCAAAAAAAAACAAAAAACAAAAACAAACAAAAAAAAAAACCCCAAACAAACAAAACAAAAAAAAACACCACAGAATTACTGCATTGGAAAGTAACTCCTGGAGATCATCTAGTCTAAACATCCTGCTCAAAGCAGGGTCAGCTACAGCAGATTGGTCAGGACTGGTTTTAAATGTTTCTAAAGATGGATACTATACTGCCTCTCCGGGCAACGTGCTCCACTGCTTCAACACCTGCACCATAAAAAGCAATTGAATACTTTGCATTTTAGTTTGTGCCCACTGCCTCCTGGCTTTTCTTTTAGATAAGTTAAATCTACAAGTCAAAGCTTGCAAAAAAAAAAAAAAAAAAAAAAAAAAAAAAAAAAAAATTACCTATTCCTTCTGTGGGCCTTGGCACTGGAGAGGTGAGTATTTAGAAGGGCATTGGAAGCTATACACAACAACACTGGAAAAAAACCCCACATTATCCCTTAAAAAAACATGCAAGTTCCTTCTCAGAGCACTGCTGCAGAACTGTCACACCCTGCACACAACAGCTAACTCCAGCCCCACCTCTGAACAACTGTTTGCCTTTCTCAGTGACAGTCATCCATCTGTCCACAGATAAGCCATGCCTTCCACAGCCCTTCCCTTTGCTTAGTGGGTGTCTAGAAGTGCCTTTTTCTGAAAATGCAAAGCTGTTTTCTCCATGACAGTAAGACAGGACTTGAATTTTCCCAGTTCCCAGGATCTGAAGATTCAGCACATAGACATGCACCAAAATTGTAAGCTAGAATACGCAAACATTAATGTTACTTGCAGTTTTATTTAATGCTAGAAACTTAACTAA
The DNA here is from genome assembly GCA_035583185.1 of Anabacerthia variegaticeps. NCBI lineage: Eukaryota > Metazoa > Chordata > Aves > Passeriformes > Furnariidae > Anabacerthia > Anabacerthia variegaticeps. The sequence goes on along the minus strand of JAWWEW010000112.1, from coordinate 30,049,867 downwards.
ATTCCAGTAAGAATCATCCTAGATGAGAATCCACCATCATGGAGAGCTTGAACATAATTTTGTAAATAAAAGTGCACCAGCAGAATAGTTTTTCATCAACAAAATCTCCTTCTTACTTATGGAACTTCTACCAGATTTGGCAATGCAGTTACAGTCCCTGAAGCATATTCCAACATTTGTCATGTGATCAGCCCTGCATCGATTTCTTGATAGCAGCTGTGTGTGCTTTCTTCATACTTTCCCCCCTAGTGCATTAATATTTTCTTGTTTGAAAGCTTTCCAGGGATTATGAAAAATGTCTTTTGTTTCTTCTTTTTCTTACACTCCCTCCCACGCTAACACCAGCTTAGACTTTTGCCTAATGGAAACCATCCAAGATATACCTTTTAAAGACAAGAAGCAATTCTGAAACTTTGTTAAAAATCTAGAAAACAAAGATATTTGATTCTGTTATGAGATCTGATCTTAGTTTATGCTCTGCCACAAGTCTCTACATTAACTTCACCTGAGCTCACCTAGTCTATTATTGTCCAATTATTCTGAAGAGGTATTGGGAGAAAAAAATACCTGAAAAATGATATATTGGATGAAGTCATATCATATTGCAAGCATTTTCCTACTATAACTTAGGGCATGATTTAGAAAATCAATTTCCAAGCTTTTTACAAAAAGGATACTAGAATACTGCAATAAAATAGATTTCTTTGAGTTTACATTGTTGAGACTTAAAATGGCAGCTGGCATTATGTAGATATCTATTTAAGTGGTGCTCATACTGGTAAAAATCAGGGAAGAGCAGCAGTGGAAATGAGCACATGACCTGTAGAGTTATGTTAAGTAAGAGTTTTTCTCATAGAGGTTACACAGCTGGTGACCAAGATAAAGCAGAAAGAATATCACAAACAGTGTGTGTCTTGCATGGAAGAGTCACCAGATTTTAATATGGGCTATTCCTGCACTTTTTGTACACGGTGAGTTCTCAAAATCATGCTATAATTTATTAACCAGAGAGGGAGGAGAAGAGTGGAGCAAAAATGCTAGTTTGTGTCCCAAATTTCTTACCCTTTTTAAGCCACTTTCCTCTTAAACAGAGTATGTGAAAACAAGCTCTTGGCATGAGTTTAATCAAATTTAAAGTAACTCAGGGTAATCTTCTGGGGCCTGTTATGTCTGCGTCAAGTTATTTTTTTCCTTAAGCTCTGCTTCCTTTCTGCAAGTCTGTTAGTCATGAAATAAGCAAGCATCAGTGTCTGAGGCAGTAAATATAGCAGTCACCCCCTGTCCTACCTTCTGTCCAATCTCAAAAGGCTACATCAAATTTCACTATTGAAACAGCTTTTTTTTTTCCCCCTCCCATAAAATGAAGGGCAATGAATAAGATAACAATTAGTAGCAGTGGTAACCACCGTAATGGACAGATATTACAAGGTTTTGGCAGTCATATTCAAATGCTGGAACAGCATTTGAAAAGTTGAGCATTTAACATGGATTTGAGGAGACCAATTTGAAGCACCATTTCCCCACTTGTTTTTTAAGAAAGATTTTTCTTAGCATATGGATCCAGTACTGTTATACATCTGGGTTTCTGGTTGTTGATGGAAATTCCTAGAAAGTCCCTACAAACCTTCTTGTATTTCCCTTTTGTAGTTTTGGGGGTTTTGTGGTTTGGTTTTGGACTTTTTTTAATCTCCTTACCCACAGTGAAATACCTGATTTCTTCCTTTGTGTTCTTTTCTGTCTTAAAGTAGTCAGTATCACCAGCAGAACTTGTTTTATTTTGCTTTTCCTTCCAGGAAGAAAGGCTGGGTCCCATTAAACCTCTTCAGTTCAAGAGTGACTGAGTGTTCCATTGGGCAACAACTGCATTCACATTAAATCTTTCCATGCTCCAAGGCTGCAGAAGATACAGTAGACAACTAACAAATGCTGCCAGTTCTCAGCTTTCAAATTTAAGAAGCAATTTTTATCCTGGATATAGAACTGCATCCCAGTACTACCAAATTCTCACCTTCAACTTTAATGTGGTTATTGAAGGATGTACCTCAAAACTCAAAAGCAGCTTAATTAAGAGGCACAGGGGTATCTATGTACATGAAAGAAAACCTGGATGTCTTCTACTGTGTTAGCCTAGAGGACTCTTTATGCTCCACATTAATCCAAGTGTAAGAAAAAGACAAGGCAGGCATGGGTCTGCCACAACCCTGAGGAAAATGTAAAACTCAAAATCAAACACACCTTCATTGTTTTGAACTTGGACCAGTTGTAGCTCCAGGCTTAGAGCCATTTTTACATACAGAGAGATCCTCAGTGCTTTCCGTGAGAGATCCCTGCATAGAACAGATTATAAAACTCTGTCTGCTGGGGAACAGCAAAGGTTGTTTCCAATTCGTTCTCTCAAGCTGCTCTCAGTGCAATGGAACTTTCCACATATATAGTTTTCCCTCATCTGAAGTTTCCTTTATTCTTTCAGCTCTGATTTCTGGGATTTCTGTACTGTTATTTTCCCCCAGGCACGGTACTATTAGATGCTCTCCTTCCCTCTCCTGTTCTCTCGCATGCTGCTGAGAACATTGCAGAAAGAGCTACTGCCAATTCATTTGCCTGCCTGCCTGCCAATTAGAAGTATACCATCTCAGAGTCAAGTGAATAAATACCAATAAACAATATGACAGTTATCCAGCCATTTGACCCTCTGACAGCTTTCAGTGCTTTCCACTTTATTAGAATGACGTATTAATAGAACAGATATGTTTCACAAGACACAGGACTGTAATGCTCCGAATCACAGAGCTGACTTTTACAGCCAGAAGAGCAGATTCTTTTTCATGCTTTTTATATGCTAAACACTGTTAAATCAAGAAGTTTTAAGGACAACTTTTTTTGAGTATTCCAGCAATAAAATAATTACACTGGTGAGTGGATATTCTTCTAATTTGCTCTATCTTTCTAGCATTTGATTACAAACACTTGGAACAGAAACCAGCTCATGTTGTTTGCACAACAGCACAAGGACCCACGCCTAGATCTGAGTAACCAGGTCCTCTTGTAAAACACAGTAGTTTAGTAGACTCTTTATGTCAACAGATGCCTTAGATATAAATAGAAGAAACAGGTCTCTCCTTGTAAAAGCTGGCAATCGAAGACCTCAACTCCATATTGTGCATGGTGCCACGGAAATTTTGCTTGCCCAGAAACACTGTTATTTGAAGACAACACAACATGGGCACAGAGGGCAACTGCACACTTCTCAGTGAGGTACTGAAGCATAAACAGACTATGACTTGGAAACAGCAAGCAGTCAGACATACGGTCTCATGAAAATATATCTATCTCATGCCATGGATATTTTTAATACAAAGCAACAATCTGACATAGTTCAAACTCAACCAAGTTAAAGCTATTCATATTAATATGTAATACAAGTTGGTAGTTTTAGAAACTCCCCACTTGAATTCTGCAATTGTTTTGCAAGCAAATAACCTTAAGCTGCATCCATTTCTTTCTCACTGAAAAAAATATTTCAACAATTATTTCCAGCTTGCACATATTTGAATGTCCACTCTTAAAATATGAATAGCTGAATTCTTGGAGAAAGTCCAACCACATGTCTTAAGCTCTGCAAGAGAGCAAAACAAGAGGGATATCAGCACCCCAAACACTCACACTGAAATCAGGGCTGTGTAACAGAGGAGTCTCTTTGCAGCAGTAAACTCAGGCAAATTCTAATATGTACTGGCATGAGAAAATAAAGACAAAGTCTAATGTGAACAAGGTGCAGTGCTACAGGATTCTTTGTAAGTTTGCAGCAAATGACAGACCACTCTTTTCTTACAAAATTAAACTACAACAAGTAACCAAATCAGAGTGCCTTGCTGTTCCTTAGCCATAGTTTTTAGAAGAAACAAGTTCCTTCTACCCCAATTTTTTAGAGAATATGCATCTTCCCCATTAATTTTTCTATTCAAGATACTGACTCGCTACGAAGAGATCAAAGTTTACCTACAGAAAGCTCTTGTCTGTCTCTCTAAATCTCTCCATTAAAGACCCTTGACTCTTTTTCTTAAAAAGACTATCTTGTGCTGTGGGACAGAAAACCACACATTGTTTCCATGTCATCTGTTTTTCAGCAATTGTGCCAAGAGCTTTCTCCCTTACATACCTTCAAAGACCTAATTTGAAGCAACATGTTCTGTAGCCACATACCCCCAGAAAGCAGAGATTTGCAGCGTCCAGAACTCCAGTGAAGCATGTTTTGTGCTCCCTCTCAGATGTTTTTTCAAATGAAAATCTACTGCAAGTAATAATTCACTAACAAGGCACGCATAATCAATATTACCCCACAATTAATAGAGGAAGCACAATGTGGTTAGCAGACTCCCCTAATAAAATAGATACAAATCCCTATTCAATACTACTAAATAGATGTAACTTACACTTGTGAAAAAGTTTCAAACCACAATTCTCCCTGGAACAGTGATACATTTTACAAAACTTCCATTTCATCTCTGCATACACGTTAAAGATATTAAAACAAGCCACACACTAGGTAAACCATGACTGCCTCACTGTGGATTAAAGCAGTGCTTGCTTCTAGTAGTTTGCTATTACTACCAAAATATTAGCTTTTTCTTCATCCCTCAGAAAAAAAAAAAATGGCATTTTGATCAAATTAACAATCCAAGGTGTTTCTGAAGATACTACCACAACATTTGATTGGCTGACAAATAGCTTTTAAGTGAAGCTGAATAATCAGTTGACCTTGGCTGGAGTCAGCCATGCATATCTTATAGCAGAAATGCAAGCTTCATGTGAATTCATTCTCAGATTTTTTTCAAAACTCTCTGTAGCTTTGCAAAAAGTTATGTTTTATGACTGACTGAATACAGGGCATTACATAACCATTCACTTTAAGACATGTTCAAAACCTACCTAGCAACTTTATTGCTATACCCGAGTTCCCATTTCCTTTCTCTGAATATTCTTATGAACTTATCTTCCTTGGAAGCGCAGGCTGGCTGAGCTGCAGCTTTGAAATTTCTGGATGGTTTGCTTAAAAAAGTACAAGATCATGTCTGATCAGATGGACAAACCAGGATCAGCAACAAATCAGATTTTATTTTCACGAGACCATAACCCTTGCACACCCCTTATTTACCACATGTAGGTCCTTTGAACCTAGTTCAATTAAAAATAGTTAAACAGGAGTTGCTTTTCCACAAATTCTTATTTCCAAATCTTTTATGGCGGCCTCTGTAGCATCCCAGACTTCTTACAGCAAAAAATCAAGGCTTATGCAAAACAAGAACATCATCTTAATACAGAAGACACCTTGTGACATACTGAACACTGTTTTATGTTGAACATCAGCATTGCAGCAGGCCGTTTAGTTACTTTAGTGACTTTATACCTGATTACAGATTATTCAGTTTCAGAGTAGTCTAAATTATGCAGGCTATTATACTGTTAAATACCTATTCTTGTTAATTCACATGTATGGCTTCTGTGTGGAAACATTCTAGTTACTGGATGCGGCATTTACCTGGTTAGATCAATAGCTAAAGCCACTGACTGTCAGAGTAATGTATCTCGTTACCGATAAATTAGCTCTGCTAATATACAGGCCAGATTGCTCAATCAAAAGAGTTATTTCATCATCTTCTACATGATATATTAATAAAATTGAGATGTCTTATTTCTTCTGCTATTATCACATATTTTCTAGCATTTGATTTAGAAATAGGCATCACTGCATTAAACAGCCGAGATATGTGCTCTCCTGTTTGGGGACCTGTGCTTGTGAATCCACATTTTTATTCAGTTTTGGAATGTAATAATTCCCTATGGAAGGGAGAATCCAAACCAAGCAAAACTGCTGCAGAGACTATCCATATATTTTGTTTTGAGCTCTTCCATTCTGTGTCTAAACCAGAAGCCCTGGAATGGGGCTTGGCTGTGCTGAGGTTGGGAGGCATGGCACTTTCAGCACAGGAGCATCCTCCCAGGCAGCTTTGCCTAGAGACACTCAAACACAACATCCCTTCCAAAGGATTACCTGCCATTTATCCACACACCTCCATTTTCAGGAGACACTGTTCCCCACACAAGCAAACAAAAGCTGATTTATCAGTGAATTCCTGCTCAGTCCTATTATTGACTCCACTTTCCATCCTCTCAGTCTGGCCCTCATGAACAACTATTTAACTGAAGCTTAAAAGCATCAGTAACTTTCAAGGTAAATTGCTATACAGCTTCTAAATGCTCATTAAGACATCTTGTCTCACCAAGAAAGTAGTATATAAACAAAGAAAAAGCATTATACATCCCTCCCAGTGGTTTTTCAACCCCTTAACAAGGCAGTGAAGAGTGCAGGAAAGGCCACAGGCAGAAGCATCAGAGCAATGCAGAAAGCACGGCAGAACAACACTAGGAGTATTCTATGAGTGCTTAAACTGAAGATACCGGTCCAGAAGAAAGTTCTCTCCCTCAGAGTCTTTCCAGGTGTCTGTTGATTATTATTAATGTTACAGAAAGACTTGAGTACCTTGCATTGTCCTCATATGGGACAGGTCTGAATTTTAACAGTCCGAGCATGAAGTGATAGGATAAATAATCTCAAGAGCTGCAGTAGACCCTGCAGCTCATGGGCAAGTTGGTGATCAGCATTGTCTTCAAGATGTATAAGGCAATTACAGCTTTATTGTGAAAGATTAAGTACCACAAAGTACTTAAGTGAAATCTTTGTGGAGAAGAAAGGAATAGGTAATCTTGACTTAGTAACACTAATGCAAGAAAAAAAAGTAAATTCAAGTCGTAGTTCTCTCACTTTTCATTTTCCTATTTAATTGACCTTTAGTGAAGCCTATACCCTTTTTCCAACAGCTAAAACCACACATTCTCTCTACTTGCAACCTCCTTGACTTCAAAAGCACACGTGGTGGTGTTTCACACAGCACAGTTGACATGTTCCCTGCAAATACAGAGCTAAGCACAGTTTCCAGCATTCTCAAACCTGTGCACCTACATGGTGCTGTCACACCAGATGCCCTTCCTTCCATGCTGCAACACACCATAAGGCTCCCGATCGGCACACACAGGGTCAGAAGGGAGGCTGTTGCAGGTATGCAGCAGCTTCTGGGCCAGGAGACCTGCTCCAATTTTTCTCCCCAGTGAGAAAGTTCCTCAAAACTCAGTTGCTTCCTCACTTTCAGGATATCTCTGACTCCCTGCTAACGTGCAACAAATTAAGCAGTAGTTCAAAACCTTTGGGATCATACTGACTAATAGATTGACAGGCAGCCAGTAAAGCTCCACCAGTGCTGTTTCCTTAGCAGGCAAGAATGAACATTTGGGAAAGGTTGCACTGGATAGCTGAAACCTTTCAGCTGATCAGCTGAAACCTGATAAGGAAGAGAAGGGAGGAGTGTGCTTGAGAGCTGTTTATTGTTCTTTGATCTTGCTGTTAAACATATATGTTTCTTACAGTAACTGTTTTATTGATTTTGAAAACTCATTTTTTCCAAGTTTTATACCCTCTGTGTCATGTGAGAAACAATAAATTCATAAGCAGCACTGACAGGAGAAAGCAAATTAAAGTTTTTGAAAGCCAAGACACTTGATTCCTAAACAAACACATGCTTTTCCCACATATGCAAAGCATCTGTGGCTGAAACAGCTCTTGAAGAAGCTCAGGGGAGCAAACTCAAACCTTGTGAGACAAAGCTGCAGAAGGAGAGGCTATTCTTCAGAAAAGGTTACAAAATCTCTTCCTGCCCCTGGAAGAAAACATGCAGGACAAGAACAATACACGTTCGCTCATTGTGAACATAAGTAAATATCACTCCTGACACATTTTACTGTGACGTGCCTTGCTCTGGGCTGTGCCATTCTCTTCCCGCATCCCTGAAGGCAAAGCCTGCTCAGGGAATTTTGATGAAAGGATTGTTGAATATTTTCAAAACCTTAGCCTGGTTTTCCAGAAAAAAAGGTTGAGTTGTCTGTTTCCATGAACAATTCTCCTCCCTGGAATAGAGATTAAGAGCTCCCTATCAGCAGCACATGGAACCTGTACTGAGGGGAAGCGCTAGGAGGATATGGGGGGCAAAGTGAGAAAAAGAAAAAGCCATAGTAATCATTACATGTAGAAGAAGAAGTTTCTTTGTTAAGCTGGAGAAAAACCATGGGCATGACAGCAGAAGAACAAACTCCAGTGAAAGCATGATTCAGAAGGGTATGACAGTCATGTGCTTTAATTTTAAAGGAAATTTCACAAAAGGAAGGAACAATATCAATAAGATTTTGCACATCCACTCACTGCCTGATCACTACATGCTGCTAGTACCTCTTAGTTCAAATAATCTCTTTTATTCTGGGTCACAAATTTCCACTCACGGCAGATTTTGTCAGGAAAGCAGCACTCTCTTCTCTGAATGGTAAATAAAAGCAGTGACAAAGTTAACATTAGATTACCTAATCAAATTCCAAACTTTTCAAAAGACTTTCCCCTTAGTCAAAGTGTTCCTTTGAAAAAACCCGAGCCAGTTCCAAGAGAAGCAGCTTTTAAACTAACCGTGATCTGACTCAAAGCTCTAAGTTCTTAGACAAGTATTTTAACTAGTATGTCTGATCTTAGTTGGTTAGTTATCTGAACTTTTTTAAAAGATATGCTTAGGCTCAGAATATACTTCTTTACAGTGTTTGCACTGAGTGTGAACTGATGTATTTCCCTCTACTAAAAAAACAGAGATAAAAATCTGCATAAACATACAGTAATGAGCAGATTCATAAGGGCCCTTAATAGACAAATGCTGCACGGAGTACTTGCTAACAGCAAACAGAAGTTCCCTTACTCCTATATCACTCACAAGCATCATTGTCAGGGCCAGCAGGAAGTCTCATACGCTCTCAGAGACAGGTAACAAATTAGAAAACTGCACTGTAATGTGGAAATTGTAACTGCAGCAACCCATCTCTGCCTCCTAGCTTCCTGTCTCAGTGTAGTGTCACTTGGTGTGATAGTGCATTTTCCTTTTGCAAGCAATGAATTTTTAGCTCTGTAAGGCAAAAAGAATCAGCCAGAGCAGTGGAAAGACTTGAGCTGCCCAAGGACTGTTGTCTTCTCATCCATCACTTTGCCCAACCCATGCCTATAGGCTTGTTTATTATTTTTTGTTATGATTTTTCTTTTAGAAAATTTCTAGGATGCTTCTTTCCAAGCAAGAAAAGCCTCTTGTGTAACACTGAAGAGCCCCAAAGGGAAAGCCCTTACCACTCTGTGTGCCAGACCAGAGTCTCAGCCCAAAGGACTGGTTCACAATCTCCTCTCCCATGGCTTTTTGCATTCCTGGCAGGCCAAGAGATACAAAACCCAGAAAGAATGCTTTTTAAGTGCATTTGATTTAAAGTAAATGACCTAAGACGGGAAAGTTTTTGTTCATTAACAGACTTATTCAGACAACAAATCTCAGCAAAGTGATGCAAGACTTGCCATATTTTGCTGCATTTATGAAATCCTACCCAGCAAAATGCTGCCACCTGTCTGTGGCACAGCTCTTCTCGTCAAAACTACAATGAAAAGAAATTTAAACAGTCAAGAAGATCAGCCACAGATGCTATTAAAGCAAAGGTATAAAGGACAAGACTTTCAGCAAAGCAATACTGAGAGTGCTGCCTCAGAGGCAGAGCAGGTATACAAGCAAGGGATGGATTTATTGCAGCTTATAATATGTAAGACAGCAAAGAAAAAATAGAACGACTACCACACAGGCAAACCAGAAGTTACTGCTCTTGCAGCTTTTACACATGCACTCTTAAATTAAGTTTAGTTGTGTTCTTCTCCTTGTTAAAATATTCAAAACTTACACAGCACCATAAGAATCAGTATTATTTCAGTTGCTACTTATTAACAATAGGAAAAAGGAGCAAGTAGCAGCCAAAACATAAAAGGCAGCTCTTAATTTTAGTTCTCCTTTGTCAAATATAAATGTATGTGTAATGATCAGGTTTTTTCTGCAGAAGCATTTATTCACAAGGCCTATTTGAGTTTGGTTCACACCACAGAGTAATACCCCCAGAGAAGACAAATCCAGCATGCTTTATAAATTAGTACATAACATGCTTGCCTAGCAATTAATTTATATCCGCTGTGAGCTGTGCCAAGCCACACATACCACTGCAACCTCACCTGCTCATAGGAAGGAAAGAGAAATTTGTCCACAAGAGGGAGATAACAGACCAGCAGTAAAGTCTTCTCTGGTACGGTTGCACCCTAAGAGGCTGGTACAGTCCCAGGCTCAGAGAGGTCTTCCTCCCTTCCTTCCCCTAGAAAGCGCCCTACGGGATGTGGAAGGGGAAGGGCAGAAAGGGGTAAAGGGGAGGGAAAGAAGCAGTTTAGAGAGTAGTGAAGTAGCCTGTGGACTTGTGTGCTTTGAACTTCTAAAACTGGCTCTGAGCAGGCAGATAAAAAATTGGCTCAAAACAACTGGTGCTTTGTTAGAGTTTGGGTTTTTTGGGTTTTTTTGAGTATTTGGTCTAGCAAAAGCAAGTTTGATTGTACTGAGGGCAGGCAAAAAGGAGATGTTCAAGCTGTGACTGGTAAAATTCATTTGCAGCAATAGCCCAAAGAGGAGGCCTAATATTAGACCAGGGCTATTTATCAGTCAAGAGTGTTTGATATTATCCAAAATATACTAAAGCATTTATTTTTTAATATTTCCTTATTTACGTACCCCAATGAGCCATACCAGAGGTTTGAGAACAGAAACTGTCTGTGCTCCATAGGTTTTACTAGCATAGCTCGCTGTCTGACAGGAGTCACTTTGTCACAAGCAACATGTTTGATCTTGTTCTAGAAATAATAATGACATTTTAGTGGTCACCTGAGGACCTCAACACCCACTGGCAGCCAGCAGAACTCTGGGTCCCATGCCTCAGGGAGCACATGTGGCACATCTGCATGGTAGGCCTAAGGAGAAACAGTGCCAGGGGCTGCATCCTGATCATCCACTCAGGTGTGACAGCCCAAGGAGGAGCTTAGCTGCAGTGCTCCTTTCTGAGGACTAATCACACAGAGGAGCAGAAACCTTACCACAGCCTCACACAGAGGAGCAGAAACCTCACCACAGCCTCACCAGCCCGTTACCAAGTGTTGTCTTGAGTTTTTCCACATTGGCAGAGCATTCCTCAGCAGAAGAAGTGAGCTAGCAGCTTCTGCCCAGCTCTACCCCTGCACCCACACTTGCCCGTACAATGCATCTGAAATTCATCCCCAGCAGTAGCTGCAGACCTGTTGGTGCATCCCACATGAGATTCACCCCCCAGCCTCAGGACACAGCCAAGATCTTCTCCTTCTTCTGGTCCAAGCTGTGATCCTAAAGCAGAAGCCTTAAGCTAAACCTCAATTGAGTTTGTTACACACGCTAGAACATGTATGGAGAATCTGCAATAGCAGGACAAGAATACCCTGCACCAGGAGAAAAGAAAACATATATTTAAAGATCAGCCATATGACTTTGCACTTGGAAAATGTTTCTTGACGTCCAGGTATCACCAGTAAACAGAATATGTCATTCTTGCCTCCAAAATGGAGAGAGATAGGGCTAGGCACAGGCTACAAACATCAGGAAGGTCTTCATCCCTGACAAAAATATTTTGCAGCTGCCTGAAGCCCAACTGCAGAGACACATATGGACATTGACATAATTGGTGCTCCCAGGGAGGAAGATGGGATTTCAGGATGGGGAATCCTTATTTAGGGTTTGGTAAACTCCAGTTTTGTTACCTCCAGATCAGCTTTTCCTAGGATAGTATAATTTCCACAATAGTTGTCTTAACTTTTCCAACTGTAAGTACTTGCTAAGTGCCAACAGTGGCACCCTGAACCCTTCAGAAACTCACCACAAAAACCTCCAAAAAATCCAGAGCAACAAACAAACGCTCACCCCCAAAACAAAACACACACACAAAACCAACCAAACCAGAAGGAGCAAAGTGCTTCCAAACATTTTAGGGTGATGCAGTCTGCAGGAGGAGGTTCCTGCATGAGGTCTGTTCTCCAAATCCTGATTTAGGTCCAGATCACTTCCTTGTAGCAATGCACCAGAAAGCAAAATGGATGGTGTTGCAAGCAGAGACTGGGGGGTGAACCTGGCACCACACGCGTATATGCTTAAGGGGATTGTCTCACTGGCAGCAGCACACCATAACCCGTCCCAGAGGGACAGAGCAAAAGCCAAAGCAGAGCAAAATGTGTCTGTCGGAGCCTTTGAATTTTTCTTTAAAAACAAACAAAACAAAAAAATCACAAACAAACAAAAAAGCCAAAAAAACCACAATAAAACCCAACACATATAGTACACACAAGTAAGATATTCAAGTTTCAGGATGAAAATGCACATTTCAGTGATAAATTTCAATCCTTACATTAACTGGGATCACCACAATCAGAGCTGGAATAAAACTGAAGACTAGAAGCAACCATTTGATATCAAGCCTGTCAAAGCAAAATAGACCATACTGGCAGCCTTTCTGAGCAGGGACTTCATGCATGTCATCATCCAATCTTCACTATTGCAAATTCATTCAAGGAAAAAGAGAAAGGTTCACCCCACCCCTTGCCTATCTGCTGAAATCCACTTTCTGAAGCTCTCCTCAAAGTGCAGATGAAGGTTGCCTTATTTAATTATGAAACAGGAGAAATTCAACAAAGAAAGCCATTCCTTAAACTGACAAATTAGAAGGCTGAGGGTAATGCTGCCATTTATTCACTAGCAAAAAAAAGGCAAGTCAAAATCAAAATATAGCTTTGTTTGCTGTCACTGGTCAGTTTAAAAACACAAATTCAATGTTCTGACAGGCAATTTTTCAAGTGCAGTTTAATTGCTACCATTTTTCAGAAGTATTTGCAGAATTGCCTGGCATCCCCCAACAACAGTTCTGTGGTTTACAGAAGCAAATGCTTTCAAGATGAGCACCATTCCTCACCTACATAGAAAAATGTTTGTAAGTTAAAAAAAAGTACATAGAGGAGAGACTGCTGCATGTCCAGCTACCAGAGTTCATCTCTGTTTATTCATCCTGAAATGGAAGGTGTCACTAGCCTTATATTCAAGTTAGTGTCCAGTGGCTGGCTATTTTTAATGCACTGAAAAATAACCCTAGCTTATAGTATCATGAAAGTCTGTGACACTGTAGCAATCCTCTATGCAGGATGTAGAAGAGATCACTACACTCACTACAAATAATCCACTCAGAGATATTAAAAATTTTCCATAAATATAAAATGTCCAAAAGTTACAGGACTAGTTATCTCAAGATTTCTGAGTTCCACCTACATGTCTCACCCCAAGCCTGAATTGGCCTCCTCCCCTGCATAGATCCGCAGCTCCAGCCCTGCAAGCATTCTGGCAACAGCTGCACAGCAGCTCAAGCACCACCAAACAGTGACAGATTTTATGGCTGCCAAGGGCGTAAGAAAAGTGTGCATCCACCTGTGGCTACTTTGTGGGTTTTTTTGGTTTTTTTTGTTTGTTTGGGTTTTTTTTTTTGAGACTTTGCATGTGTCCACACCAAAGGAAGAGGAAAAAGCCATAAGTTTCCACAGGGATCAATGGCAAGACTGCATATCGTTTTGTAGAGATGCAAATTACTGCTGCTGAGAAAAGGGCAAATTTCTTTCCCCTCTTGCCCACCATAGTCAACATATAAGAAGCTAAGTAATGATGGAAATTTATATGAACCATCCAGTAAGAGTGAGACAACCAGAACACATAACTATCCTGGATTTACATGTATTACAACTACATCTCACACAGACCATATGCCTTCAGACATAAATTCAGGCAGAGAACACAGCATGGGACACCACTTCTAGTGTACTGGAACAAGAGTTTTCACGTGGAAAGTTGTCAAGAGTTATTACAGTTTCATAATTACCACCACAAATGTTGTATTAAGTTGAAGGATAGATCAAGAATTAAGTTTGACATATTTAGTGCACTGTCCAGAACTCAACAAGCCAAAACTTTTTGCAAAACAGTGCCAATGATTGTACAAGGTAACAAGCAACACCCACCTTGAATCTAAAATAGCATGAAATTCATGAAGTCAAGATGAAGCTAAGACAAGCTACCAGCCAATTTCAGCTTCTCTTAGAGGAACCTGCTCTGCTGGGGGGCATCAGGGTTTTCTCACACTGAGACAAGTGATTTTTGAAGGTTGACAGAGTCTCCAGTTTCTGGCTACAGCCAGTTCCCCTTCCTCAGGGATCCCTTTCCCACCCCAGGACCAGCAGGTCAAGCAGCTGCCAGCATCACCACTGCCTCCTTATCACCAGGAAAGGCAGAAGACTAAACATTTTTCCACCCCAGAGGCAAGAGAGGCCTGCAGCAAGGCTAATGGCTTTATCTCTGAAGGCAGACCATAGGCGTCTTAGCAGAAACAATCATTAGTTAAGTACAGTAATGATCACCAAGACCACATTGGGGCAAGCCTCCCCTCTAGACTCTGAACCACAGGACAGTCCCCAGGACCAAGCTGGAGACTCTTTTGTGCATCCCACCACCACAGTCAAGCAGCTACTCTATCCCAGGAGGACATAGTGAAAAAGACCTCATCAGGCCACAGCAGCTCATTGCTCCCAGCACCACCAGCCCCACAGCAAAACCTCAGCCCAGGAGACTCACAACTTACCTGCAAGTTCCAGGCTGACTGCTTCTTAAATAAAAGACTCACCACTACCCTGCACATCCCAAATATATCTTCAATTTCCTCTCTTCCCCACTGGTGGATCAACCTCCCACACAGTCAGCTGTGGCTGTCAGTTCCAAAATCCCCCCCTCTGCCAACCCAAACTAGCATCACCTGCCTGCTCCCCCTCAGAGCCCTCAGAGAACAGCGAGCCAGTGGTGAGGCGGGTCTGTGCCACCTGTGTGTCAGCTCCATGGGCTAAGGCAGTCCAGTTTCTGCAGGGCCACATGGCCTTTTGTAATGGACCATGAGCTATGCAGCCTGCACACCAGCCCCTGCATTAATAGCATGGGATCCTGGATCACAAGTATGGAAAAACAGGCAGATCTTGTTCATGAGCTGCCAAGTGTTCTGGTTTCCTTTCCATGTGTCCTGTCAGGCTTCTCCCCATTCAGCAAGTGAGTTTTTTCCAGATTGCCTGTGTAAACTGTGTAACTTTTCCCATACTGATTGACATAACTTGGGCCTTGGATGACACTCCAAAGAGAAGTCACTGGAGAATATCCAGAGAGCCCAAGTGATGCAAACCAGACATACTCGACCTTGCATTAGCCTCCACCAAGGGTGAGGATCAGTGCATCTGCAGCCCATGCATACAAAGAGAGGAGAGAGAGATGTGGGGTCGCTGTACCAATAGAGCATGATGCAAATGAAGGCTAATACAGGGTTTCTTTCCACAAGGATTCATTACCCTGCTTCTGTTCTCACTGAGGAGGGGGAGATATAATAAGGAGACAAAGGCAGAAAACCTAATGGAAGATAAGGCTTGGGAATAGTTACCTCTAAAATGCAAAGAGCACCTGAGCAGGTGAGTGTGCTCAAGCTCAGGGAATAAATACATCATTTTTCTTCCAGAATTTGGAGACTTGAAAGCATGACCCAGTAGGAAACACTTATGCCTCAGCTCAGGCCTGGTGTAGCACGTGGAGTAAATAGGAGATGTGGGAGGTGTGCTACAAGGCACAAGGGGGAGGGAAGCTGCTCAATCAAGACCAAGTCTCAAAGAGATGCAGTAGTACATGACAGGGCTTGGGTGGTTCATCTTCCAGAAAAAACAGATTCATTACAAAATTTGAAAGAAAGAGTAATGAAGGATAGGGGTGGAAATGAAAGCTGATACAGCTTGTGGGTTTACTGTTACCTGGCCTCAGTTGAAGAACTGAGATGTCACTACTTGTCTCCAAACCTCTGAACCTCCCATGCCACCATCAGGGCCAAGGACAATCTGCAAAGATTTAGAGGGGTAAGGTGGGGTGGGGCTGTGTTATAGAAATGCATCGCTGCCCCCAGTACCATTTCCTCCTGCTAGTTCTGACCCTCACAGGTGACTGCCAGGAAGGCAGCTCCTGTTCCCATGCACACAGGACTGAGAATATCCTCTAAAATCACAAAAGGAGATTAAAGATTACCAAGCTACTTGCAAGTCTATAGACTAGGTAAGGGCCTGGCTATTGGAGAAGGGCTGGGTTAGAAAAAGGCAGCCAGCAGAGGAGTTGGACCAGTCTTGCTTTAGCATTTTCATTAATGTCTTAGTCTAAAAGTGAAGAGATCATTGACGAGATCTGCTGGAGATGTGAGGTTGAAAGATGTCATTAATCCAGAGCAAAATGAAGATGTCTCACAGGACATGTGAGAAAAATGGGGAGCAATATAAGTGGTATAAAGCTGACTGGGACAAAGGCGTAAAGTCATAGTCAAGAGATTACTAATACTTTCTGACAAAAGATGGGAGTTCTTCAGCAAAAAATAGCTAAAGAAGAATGTGGATCACCATGGCCAGTCAATCACTGATGTAATTCTGCATAATGGAAATGTGTTTTTCAAAGTTATCAGAATGGCTAATTGCAGTGGAAATAGGGAAGCAGTTATAGCATTGCATAGGCTCTTCTGCAAACCCACGCTTTATAGCACGTGCACTCGATGTCCCAGTTTCATTGAGCCATGCAGGGACAGAGGGCCAGCAGGAGAGGGAAAGCAGCCCAAGAAGAAGAGAAGGTTTTTACAACCTATCAAAAGACAGGCTGAGAAATTACTTCCTAGCAATACATATCAGCTTAAATGCCACCAAGGGAGTACTATTTAAGATGGGAAGAGGTTTTGGCTCAAGATCAGATAGTCATAAGACTATTACAGATAAATTTCAGCTGGTAATTAAAAGATTTCTCCTAAGCAATGAGAAGCAAGAGGGCTGCAAGAGTCTTTCAACTGAAAAAAAAAAACCAACCCAGAAACTCACCAACTGGTTTTAAGACAAAACCTGGTGCCTTCCTAAAAGGTCTGGGTGAAGGAATTTTCTATAATTAAGGAACTAGATTCAGGAGACCCCTTCTGTATAAGTCTGGTAATTGCATATGACAGAAAAATTATTGGCATTGATGAACTTACTGAGGCAATTAATTCGTTTACTAGCATCCAGAAACAATAACCCACTTTTGTAGTGCAGCAAGACTGTGAGAGGAGAGGGGAAAGCAAGAAAAAGCTGCAAGCTACTTTCCCAGAAGGTGATCTATAGGAGTCTCCTGGTCACATGCCTATGGCACCACCTTGGGTGGTTTCTTGGGAGACAAGGCTCAGAGACATACCAGGAGTGCAGCATCAGAACTATAACTGTGCCATTCATTAAAAAAAAAAAAAAAATTAAAAAAAAATGGGTGGGGAGTGGGGAGGCCTTGATTGGCTTGAAATTTGAACTGCAGTGAGCTATGTGATCATGCAGGAAGTATGAAATATATGGAAGCTCTGATGGATCACTGTTTGCTCCACACTGACTCAAGGACTTAGCCAGCCAACATCCATCCCTGGGAAGCTACTGGGAATGGGCTTCAGTATCCACTCTGCTTGTATCAACCCTGTAGATAGACTTGAGATATAATAAACATGATAAAATAAACATAAGCCAGCACTTCAGCTAACAAAGACTCCATCTCTGTGTGGATACTTTGCTGTGGTTCCTGGGAATAAAACTAGCAGTGTCCACTTGGGAGACCAAGGGATGCAGATGAATACAAAAGAACAGAAGGGTAAATTTTGTGAATGGAAAAGGACTGGTGGCTCCAGAAGGAGATCCCTGAGCAGCTCTACGGCTTCTCTGTTTACAAAAGCCACTGCTGTAGGCAGTCATATAACACTAGGCCCACAATGTCCAGATTCTCAATATTACAGTGGGGTGTGCAGTGGGAAAACCTCGGTTTGGATTGTTATCTTCTCAAAGAATTTTTGACATTGTCAGAAACAAAGGCATCTGTAAGGTGCTATTAGACACTATGAGAAATACTTGGACTGAACCATGCACCACTCAGGCAGGCTCACTCATTTTCTTTATCTCAGTTTCCAAAGGCACAGAAATGCAGGAGCAACTAAAACCAGAATCTCTGAAGATGAATTTATTTTTTCCACAGATCTAAACCCCTGGAACGGGTCTCTGTATGATTTTAGAAACACACATTTCTGCTTCTAAGAATGTACATGTCTAAGAATATATTTGGGGGGTTTAATTCTAATTTTTATTACTTTATTTATATTTACATCAGTGATGCCATATCTTAATGTGTATTAACTCACAAATCTAATTGACATCTCTGGGGGAGAGTCAGGCTGGAGACATGTATGGAAATACCCAGTCTTCTTTTTATTCCTGCCTGGGACTGAGTATTCACATGTTTTTTGCAGGTAGAGCAAGACTTTTCTGCACAATTGTGCTGAGGGGTCTACAGGGATTTTTTTACAGCCAGCAATTATTTGTTACCCAAAGGAAGAAAGCATTAACATCCTGAAATGGCAAACAGTATAGGTTTCCTAAAAGTCCTGAGCATTTGCTGACAGCTTAGTCCCTGAACATTTGGACTTCTCCCAGCCTTACAATGATCTGTAGCCCCAGTGTGTGTCTGGTGTGCAGCATGGTGACAGGAGCAGTGAAGAGGCAGAATGGAGCTGGTGCAGGGAAAGAACAGAGCCACGCTCAGCAGTGGGCCATTTGAGGCAAGCTGTCTCATGCCAGTCGTCCCCAGCATTTAGAAGTGTCTGCTGCATTTGTGCCTCCACCAGCAGGCAGCTAGGGAAGGAGCACAGCACAGCTCTGCTGTCATAAGCCCACGGGTGAGAAAAGCCTCTCCAGATGAGTCAAGCAAAGTTCATCATTTTCATGCTTGCTTGAGCAATTGTAGAGTCATCTTGGTCTGATGGCTCAGCCCCTCCAGCAACTGCAACCCTGATAGTATTTGTGAGTCTGAGGTACCTTTGATGGCTTCTTCGCCACACAAACCCAGTAGGAGAAAAAGCACAGTTCAAGAAGATGGTGGCAGAACAGACGCAAATTGATACTGAAATGCTCAGTATGGGTTAATACAGCATACAAATTGCATTCAATAGCATGAAAGATTTTAATTTCTTTAATTTGAAAGGGGGAGGGGGAGAATCCCACACCAAAAATGGTCAATTAAGTAAGGTCCATGTGGTACCAGCATTGAATAAGACCAGGCTCTTCCACTTCACAGCCCAAAGGCCTGAGCTGCAGGCAGGTTAGTTCAACAAGCCACAGCTCATTCTTATAATTAACAGCCCCATTTCTTCGCTACAATCTGCAAGAACCTGAGAAACTGCTGAGCTCTGTGCTGGGCAGCAGCTGTGGGCTGTCCTCCACACAAGCCTCTTTGAGGCAAAGACAGCCCCTCAGTGGGCTGACTGCCAGGGGTCATGCAAAGGGACAACGTGCAGCCCTAGACCTAGTACCTCTCTCCCATTTATGAGTCCCTTTCGCTGTGCAGGGAAATGATGGAGCCACCATCCCTGGAAGCATTTAAAAGAAATGTAGATGCGGCACTTAGAAACGTGGTTGAGTGGTGGTCTTGACAGTGCTGGGTTAAGAGTTAGACTATGATCTTAAAAGTAATTTCCAGCTTAAATGATTCTGTGGCAGATTGATCACCTTCTTCCCCTGACTTGTCTGTTCTGAGGGCATAGCTCTGGGACAAGGATAAAGCTGGACTCCCCCAACACATCAGTTCTCAGAAGCAGCATTTGCATGCTCAGCTACATGCAGAGTCACTGCAGTGCTAGATCAGCCGATAACAAACTCCTTCAGTAGCTGAATGTACCAGGCAGCACTTCAGCATTTATTACTGAGGGCAAGGATTCAGAAACACACTTGAAAATCTGGCTGTCAAGGTAAAACACAGCAGCTGCCAGGTTTGCATCCAACTCCAGCATTTACCCTATGAACTGATCACTGTGGGAAAAGAGCTTTCACCCAACACCAGTTGCAGCAACTACCTCTGAACAGCAGTCAGTCAGGGATTTACCAAAAGCAGGCAGAAACCAAGATGGGGGAAAAAATAGGGAAGAAGGGGATGAGAACTCTTTGAACCTTCACCCACAGACAAAAGCCACTGTGCAGCAGGAACCATTTGTGAAACCATTCCATGGAAGGTCAACACACTGTAGGTTCAATGTGGCTGATGTGAAGTTGTTTCACCTTTCCCATCAATCCCACAAACTGAAAATTAAGCATTGGATTTTTTTAAGAATCTTTACTTGTTTTTAAAATTTTAAATTATACTTCCGAAATACAAGTATAAAACCTCATAATGAAATATGTTGCTAATAATCTACAAAATAGTCTAAATAATAATGCACTTACATCATTTACACAATTTACCTTCACAATAAAATAGG
Source organism: Anabacerthia variegaticeps (assembly GCA_035583185.1). Classification (NCBI taxonomy): domain Eukaryota; kingdom Metazoa; phylum Chordata; class Aves; order Passeriformes; family Furnariidae; genus Anabacerthia; species Anabacerthia variegaticeps. Next base: position 30,029,455 of record JAWWEW010000112.1, on the reverse strand, counting down.
AGCACTTAGATCAATATTTACATATTGACAGAGGATGCGGCCGTGCAGCCATCCACTTCTGGTGTGGTCTCCTGCTAGAGTACCACCTCCAGGAGACTGCAGCCTGCAACAGATTGTTCTGCAGGGAGAAAGCCCTGCCAGGGACCTGCCCATAGGGTGCCAAAGAAACCGAAACGGTGGCAAATACTTACTTTTTCATGTTAAAGTTGCCACTGTAGCACATGAGCACACATCAATGAGTTGTTTAAGGAATTTCCTGATACAGAATTTTGCTTCACTGTATTAGGCACTTCATTTTAAGAGTTACTTATTATGGCTTATCCAAAAGAACTCACTTTCCCCAGGATATATATTTGTCAGTGGGAGAAAGAGACATGTCTAAGGGCACGCTTTAAGCCAATGTTTTGGGTTAGCCTGCAGTAGAGATTTGGATCACATTACTTAATATCAGTCATGAAGGAGGTATTTTATCAAGACTTGTTCTTTCCAGAAAGTCGAGCAGTCAGTGTATTTTAAATCTTCATATACCTGCACTTTCCCCAAAATTTTTAGTAATTACAGATTTCCCTCTTACAATAAATTAACTACTTATGTTCATGTTGTTCATTGTGCCATTGGCTGAAATATCCCACATATGATTGTCTTAAAAGTACACTGTAAATTGAGGGATTATATATATATCTTAACATGTAGAAAATACAGTCGTAACTCACCAAATAATAAATATAGATCAGAGTAGAAGACTGAAATAAAATAAATTAGAATGATTCTCCAGGTGTTAACTCCCTCCCTTAAGGCCTGAGTCAAAGATTATATATTAAAAAAAAAAAAAACCACCAAAAAAAACACCAGTGATGTATTTTCAGTGTCTCGACAGGTTTTGGATAGGGCTCCTAATAAGACACCAGCTGTTTGAAATGAGATGTTTAGCTAAGCTGATGGGTATTTGAAATCTATATGATCAAGCAGCAGAACTCACCGCTAAAGGGAGTCTTTTGGGTGAAACTTTTTAGACCAAACACTAATACTGTTTTTCTTTGGAAGATTGCAGTTCTTGCAGATTGTCTCAACATTAATTCAGCAGCAAGGATAAGCATACTGTTAAGAACACAACGTATTTGTGAGGCAAATACGTGTTAGTGCACATGATTTTCCAAAAACTTCACTCCTCAGCTACATTTTTGCATATTTCAGAATGTTTCTATCTAGACGGTTCATAAAACTCTTCTCATGACTATAGCTAAGTTTGACATTTAAAAAAATTAACTGAAAAACAGTTAGGAGTAACTTACACAAGAACGACGCCAAACTTCAGGTGCAAATATATCAGAACACTGAGAAATTTGGAATCTAAGTAAAAATCTTAAAACTTAGGTCTATCAAACTTTAAAAAAGAAAGAAGATTAAAAGCAGTGAATCTGCTCTCAGAATTGCACGCTCACCAGATCTGTAAACTCTACATGAAGTCAATGATACACACTGTTCACTAAAAGAGGTATAGCATAGATGCTCTATGCAAAACAGTGCAGATGCTTTGTTGGCAGTTTCCTTCATGTCTCCTTTTTCTCTTCCTTGAGGATTAAGCATTTAAAGTAATTCAGTAGCTAAAACGTCTGTCTTAGAGGAAAAGGTCAGGGTTTACATGGAAGGGGGTGTGACAGGCGTCCACGTGGATGCTAGCCTGGCATGTGTGGAGGCATCGTACTGGCTGTCAGGCAGGTCTGTGGGTGCCCCGCCGTCGTACAGGGGGGAGGCAGAGGAGGTGGCCGTGACCGGGTGTGGAAGAGCAGAGTAGTGTGCTGGAGAGCCACGCAAAAACTGGGAGCTCAAGCCGTTGGACATCCCGCTTGACTGAGACACCGGTGTGATGGTGCTGTTGCTCACAGACCATAAGTTGGGGTACTGACTGAAAGAGGGAAAGTGATAAATAGAACAAGTTATTAGTGACTTTAGGGGCTGCTGGCAGTTTCTCAGGTCACAACACAGAACCCAAGCTGGGTACATTTGCTGGAGATGGTGAAATTCTCTAGGCAGTTCCTGGCCACTGTGAGGTAGGAAGGACCCCCAGCCAGGATTCATGTTCATGGCACCCCCACAAAAAAATCTAACCTCCCTGTTTTCCCAAGAGCAGGTTCCAGCACTAGATACACTAGCCAATTTCAAGCTACACTGAGGCACGAAGAGGCTGGCTGACAAATGCAGAGGTTTGAGAGCTGATTCCTGAGCCATGATGGCATTAGGGAGGTGGCCGCACACAGCAGCTGTTGGAGGCAGGCAGGTTTGAATCCACTGCCAGGAGTCTGCTGGAGTCTCAACCCTTGGGCGTCTCTGTAGTCAGAGAGGGATGGATGCCTCCATACAGCAGCTCAGCCCTTCTTGTTCATCGGCTCATGTTAGAAGGGGCAGCACCAGACTGCAGATGCTGCAGATCTCACAGATACTACAAAAAGGGCTACTTGCAAGGGGGAAAAAAAAGCCTCATCATGTCAGACACTAGAGCCTCTGCACCCTCTCTCCTCTGAGTATCTACAAACATAAACACACATATGTATAAGCAGACTTATGAATTAAAAGAAACAGGGTGATTGAAGAGAAATATCAGTAAAATCAAGTCCTGATGTATAATACTACACAGCACTTTCTACCTATTGATCCCAAGCAGTTTAGTAAGAAAGAGAAATATTATTCTTACTTTACAGATAGGGGTTTAGACAAAAGGAGTGGCAGAAATGCCTTCCTTGAGGTCCCACAGTTCCAGTTCTACTGGTTTTATCTACTGGACAGCTCAGTGCAGCAACTGAAACTCAGTGGACTCTGCAGCTTTCTAAAATATATATCCTGGGGGTCAGACATAGAAAGAAGTGTTAGGAGGACCTGTTTACTCAATCTGTGTTCAGGACTAAAACTTACGTTCAGTAATACAGGTAACTCATACTGGGTAGTAGTACATAGTCTGATTAACAGCTGGGTGTCCATGTGCATGGTTCAAATAAAAATGCTTTCCACAAATAGAATAGTAGGTCTGAATTGCTGAGAAAGATGTCCAAACCCTGTCCCTCTGTAGTTAATAGCAAATATTTTACGACCCTCTGTGTATCTCTTTGAATTTTCAAGTTTAGCTCCAAGGAACTAACTGTAAGCTAAATCTTTGCTAAAAGATCCAAAAGTTTAATTAAGATAATAAGTAGAAAGAGGAAAAAGATTTTTACAATCACAAAATAGCAACGACTTTCACCACATATATAATCCCATGGTATGCTGGTTAGTGTGGTAATGCTTAAGTAAAGAATTACTGCCCCACCCATGTGCTCCTTCTCCACAATACAGTTTACTCCCCCCACATTTGTAGCAGAACAAGGGTTGATGGAGATAGCTGGGAAAGCAGTAACTGGGCAAAATGAAAGAAATAAACAAATAAACTTTTTAACACCATTATGCTTAAAGGAGATGAAACTTAGGAAAGCATCCTGACATTCAACATATGTTTGTCTAAGTGATTTTCAGTCCTTAATCTATCAAACATTGTAGCTACTTGTGACAGCATTTCCAAAACCAAAACATTAATAACATATTCTGTTTTTTCAATTCTGTTTTCCTTGGGATAGTCCTTCTCAGTGCCACACAGAGTTAATGATTCATGCATAAGGATTTTTAATTTGCTGGTGACTCTTTTTCTCCTTTTTCAGCCTTCTCTTCCTAGAATGTACCAAGACACCGACTTGAGGGCTGCTGAGGGATGGAATCCTACCTGGAACTAGTAGCTGTGCCAGTGCTGTGACTCATGGGCAGCATTGTTGTATGTGTAGTAACTCCTAGGGAAGACCAGTTGTCATGGGACTGCAGCATGGATAGGCAGGCAGAGGAGTTATCAGCATAAGCTGCTGAGAAAAAATATAATCACTTAAACACACTAGAATCAGGGCAAATAATCTTGTATTTAAACGCAAGCTATAGTTTTCAACCACTACCCTGGAGAAAAAAAAGACAAAGTTACACACACAGAGAAAAAGAAAATTAAGCCAGCAGCCAGTTGTATCAAGCTCACGCTTTCACTGGCATTTCCCTGATGTGCTGTTTTGCTCAACTCACAACTGCCAAGTGTTGTTTCTGTGAAGCAGCTATAGCCAAAAAGCTGTCTGCAAACCAGCTGCTAATTTAGTCCATACTTCTTTATTCAGACGGTGGGAAGAGGTGGGCTCTTTATTTACACTATCCTAGTCACTTGGTGACCTTCCAGAGAACCCTCCTTACCTCCATCACCTACACTGGCAGTAACAGTCTGGCAGACTCGGATAACAAGTGTATCACTGAATCACACATCCCAGTTTCGAGCTGAGCATGCTGCCATGAGCTTTGAAGCCCACCTTGGGCACCACCAGGAATGACTGGACTGTAGCTTAGACTACTCAGTTTGTGACCAAAACTAGCTGGTCAACACAGCAGAGGCACTAGGAAGCTATAAAGGCAATCCCATGTAGCCATCCATAGCAAAAAAGAAGTTGCTGTGGCAGCTGGCTAAGTGAGGGAGAAGAGGTTCCTTGTTGAGAACCAGGGAACGAGAAGGGACACCAGAGGTGTTTTCTTTTATTTCTTTTTAAGTCACAAAACTTGCATAAGATTTCCAAGATGCAAGAAAAGTTCACAGAAGGCTAGTTTTTTTGCTTCAAAATTAACTACAAACTACATACAAGCCTAAGTGTTACTTCAAAATATTAAATATTTATTTTTAAATGGAAAGCTTTGATATCCACAGAGCCTGAAAAGCAAAAAATGCTAATCATTCTTCTTTGTGAGAAGAAAATATATTTTAAATTTTAAAAAAAAAAAAAAATCACTGTTAAAAAGGCTTTTTTTTTTCCTCCCTTAAGTACCTAGTGCTTGAGACATTAAACCTTAAGATATTTGGATAGTTCTGAGCACAACTTTTAATAGCTCTGCAATTTACTCAGCTCCATATTATTTCTGTCTATCCAGTTGTGATGCATTCATAGACAACAGCATGGACATTAGCTACACCCATGGGCAACTGAAACTAATATAACCAGGCCCTCAATTATTACCTGTTAATAATAACTGACACTAACAGAACCAGACATACATCTTTGTTTCACTGTATTGCCTATAACTAATAATTAAAATCCTTACTTTCAAACTTAACTTATAAAAAAATATCAAAGTAAGTTTAAGCTCAATGGTTTCAAGAACTCAAGTGCACAGGACAAAGCCAGCACAACATAATCCAATCAATTACCCAGATACAGTTGCACTCACCCTCAATTTTTCCATCATAAAGGGACTGGGGACATATATGCATCACCCCCTTTTCTTCTGCAATGCTGACCCAAGCCTTCTGCACAAACTGAGCTAGTTTAGTGACCTTAATTTCTGGGGCATCGCACGTGATGCCACTGCTCAGAGCTGATGCCACTGCTCAGAGCTCATGCCCCATCTTTTTACAGAGCTGCAACATCAGACTTACTTGGCGAGTTGTTTCTATGGGTGTAGGGGTTGGCGTAGGGGGCAGGACGGTGGTTCCTCAGCGATGAGTACCTTTCACAGCTGTGAGCAGGGGAGAGTGACAGGGGGGCTCCAAACTGCGGGTGAGGATTGGCAGGTGGGCACAGAGTCCCAGTCCCAGGAATAAGCCAGCTACCTACTGTGAGGAAGCAAGAGGTCTGTAAGAGGGGTACGTAATGCAGCCAGGCAGGGAAATAAACCACAGCATAAAAAAAAGCCCTGTGTCAAGCCAACATTGTAATTAAATGGCAATTTAAAAAATAATCACAGTAAAGAAACACTGAAATTGTTAAACCTTCCCATACGTAGGTGTGCCCATATTACTGTGTGCTCAGTAATTGTTAGCAGGTTATTCAGTTTTGAATTGCTCTTTGAGGGTCTCAACCTATAGGTAAGCTCTGAAGTTTCTCAGGCTGCTCTTAAGTGTTTGCTCTTAAAAATTAAGTGCTTTCTCTAAAACAAAATAATTCCTACTCCAAATCGACTCCACCCCTTTATAGGCTGCAAGCGTTTTTTTGTAAACCATCTATTAAAATGGAAATCACTAAAACATGAATGCTTTTTAATCATCTAAAAAAAAAAATTAAGCAAACGCCCGTATTTGTCTCAGAGTACTTAGAACATAACTATTGTTTCAATAGCTTTAAGAAATAAACTTTTGTCTCCATATCCATGTGAACATTGCTGTCCTTGTATACAAAGGCAGTTGTCCTTTCGGACATGGACACCACTGAAGGATTGGTAATGTTACTCTCCCTAAGAACTAAGAAGCCAGCCAGCAAACAGTGGTCTCGAAGTTTTGCTTAACTTCACAGATGAGATGGAAGAAATCAAAGTTATGTACATGATGCATAATGAAAGGAAACATACACTGTGAATACCCAGACTGCTGATTGTCTCCCACTTCCTCCATCATATCTTTGTGATCACTTCTATAAAAGAAACAGTATTGTATTAGTTGAGAATATGCTTCTAAAAATTTATGTTAAAAATTCACACTTTAGAATTAAGTTAAGAGCTCTCACCTTTCTTTTGCATCAAGAAATGCCTTTGCAAACGGATTGTATTTAATTTTTAAAGCTGTGATCTAAAAACAACAACAAATATCTTTATTCACAAGTATCACCATTCATAATCAGACTGATATCAGATTTTGAATTAGGACTATCCACTGAAATTGGTAAAAATCACAGATTTTAAGAAATAAAAGCAGGCCCATAAGAGCAACCTACAGACATAAATTAAACAGCTCCTTACGGTCTGAAGCATTATCAAAGGGCTCTGACAAATTCTAAGAGGCTGAATTGCCTGGGTTTATTGATCATCCAAGGAAATACCTAAGAAAGGTAGTACACTAAAGAGCTATAAAAGACTTCACATTTCAAGCCAGAGCAGAACGGACATCAAGGAAATCTCAGAAAGATTGGTAATTCATCATTCAACACAGAAGTGCACTTAGGCTAACAGAAAAAGGGCCATTCCAAAACTGGCACATCCAATTACTTCACTGTGTAGCTGAAAATGACAACTGTATGTTTTACCATAGTTGCTTGCCCCACAGAATATTTGAAGAATTACTCCCCTCTAATGAATTTGCAGTACATATTAAGACAAGCAGCAATCAGAACTTTGTGCTAGAACACATTAATTCCATTTTCTATATTTAGCTTCCAAAAAGCACAGAAGAATTGAAAAACGTGAAACGAGATCTGTTATTGTGCCCTGTAACATGCACTTTGCTACTTGAAACCTCCGGTAGTGGCATCCTTTCTTCCCTGCTGTGCATACCTCCTCGTTCTGGTAGGCCGTCACGGCTATAAACTGGGTCTCTGGGAAGGAATGGCTGGTGATCATCCGTTGTGGGCCACCCACTCGCACTATATGAATCCTTGGCTCATACTTGTGCAGGGAGTTCAACATGATCTGTGAGCAAATGGACAGAGCAGGAGATCAGGGACAGGGTAGCGGCAGATGCTAGCAGGTAGAGAGAGCACATGGGTTTTAAAGTATCTAAAAGAAAGAGGCAACAGGTATGAGTAAACCCTAAAACTGAAGCTGCTAGAGGGGAAAAAATGCACACTGGGGACAGACGCCACAACTTTCTGCGTAGTTATCCCTGTTACTTGACAAGGTGCTTGCAGAGTCACAAACGCACGTGATAAGCTAGCCAGAAAGGTTCATCTACTGCATCGCTGGCATTATTCAGACCAGAATGAGACTTTTAAAACCCAAAGTCCTAAAACAACAAGGCACCCATATCCTCGGTGGAAAGAACAGCCCTCCTCAAGGAACGAGGCTGGGGAAGAGAGCAGATTGCGGGACAGGCGGAGGGGAAAGCGCGACCCACTGCCAGGAGCAGTATGAGGATGAGAATTGGGGAGGGGGTCAGCGAGGGGGGTACCCGCCCGGCAGGACCTGCCGCGCTGCAGGGACGGGACGG
>JAWWEW010000112.1:29982986-30016423 GCA_035583185.1 Anabacerthia variegaticeps | reverse complement strand
GGCACTCACTGCGCCCAGGGATGAAACCCGCCTTCCAAAGGTCAAAACTTCCCACCCCTGAAGAATAAACACCTGCTTTCCCACTGCTTAGATTTTTTCTCCCCACACCCCATTAATAAAAATGAATACATTTATTGTTATATTATTATATATATGTAATAGAGATGTACAACTCTACTTGTCAGCCGCTTTTTCTGGACACTGGGAAGGAATCTCCTACTGCTACTACTATTGAGGCATTAATGTGGATGTAAATGCCATTTTCTTAGGAAGCTTCTGGCTTTTGCTTAATCTGGCATGTCATTTTTCCTTACATAAAAGGCTTAAACAAGAAAAAGTCTAAAGATCATGCTGCAAGAGCTCTATATATGAACTCACCATTTTGTAACCCCAACGTGCTAACATATACCCCCATAAGACATGATAACCTGTGCAAAAACACAGTGGTTTTATCCGTTTTAAGTTCGTACATTGTGAGCATTAAGCCTCTGTAATAAATATGCTTCAGGTTCCCTGCTTTTAGTATTTAATAGGACTAATTTTCTCTACAGGTTTTAATGCATACACATCTTTGAAACACATTTCCTTTTCAAGTAGTCTGAGCAGAGCACATGTTGATTTTGATTTGTTTTGCTTTCCTCCTTTAGCATTTGGGAGGGCAAGGCAAAGGCAGAGTGCCATCCTGCATTTTTGGAAGGTGGCAAAACTCTCGTTGACTTAGTCGGATCTTTGCTTGAGTACTGCTAAGCACCCTCTCCAGCTCAAATGCTCAGATCCTGAGGTTTCCCTCATGAAAGTCAATGATGGACCTTCCAATGACTTCAGTGCCTGTTACCCTAGATGGCACCAACTGGGGAAAAACAACAAAACAAGCTGAAGCTCCCATGGAAGTCCGTAAGGCTGAGTCTGGATCAAAGACAGATGAAATCATCAAACTTGAGAGCAGAGTACGTTTGATCCAAAATCAAAATTTTGGGCTAGAATATCTTTTTCAATATCTTAACAATGCGACTTAGATGACTAGCATTATTAAACCAAGTTATACAGAGTGAATTAGGGGGAGCAAGTAGATGACACAAATAAGAGCCACCCACCACTCTTAGCAGTCCATGTAATTAAAAACTGCAAGGAGGGACAGACACAACAGGGACAACAAGGGATGCAAAAAGAAATAGTAGAATAATAGATACTGTTTAGTGCATTATCCAGGCCTAAAGGATAGCCTTAAAAAAAAAACCAAACCAGCCAAATGAAATGAAAATAACAACACCCATCCCAACCCCCCCCCCAAAAAAAAAAATAAACCAAAACAAAAAAACCCTCACCACAACCAAACAAAAACCACCAAAAACCCAAACAAACTCCACACTGAAGATGTATTCTGCTTCAAAGAGGGACCATAGAAATCTGATGACAGAAAGTACTAGCATTGTCATAAATGACCTAGCAGGAGTCCTATTGGGAGACTACCATAAACAATACCTTTTCTTATACTTTAATCCATGTAGTTCCCAAAGGGCAATAATGTAAACTCAACTTTTCTTGTTGAGATATGTTGGAAGAAGTTAAAAAGGTCATTAACACTCAGGTCTCAAGTACAAAAGTCCTCAGATTTTCTGACATTAATAACTAAACCAACAGGCTTTTACTGGGAATATTCATCTTTGCCCTAAGCATTATCTGTCTTTATAAAAGTATGCAGTGCTAAGAATCAAACTTTTCAAGTTCTTTTAACATCAATGAAATATTTAAGGCAATAAAAAGTCCATAATTTTTCCTTTCTCTTTCCTTTGAACATTTCATGGAAATTACTGTAAGGCATACAACAAACTGGGTGCTTCACATATAGACAATGTTAACACCTCTAGAAAAAGAGATGCAAGTCCTAATTTGTAACTACAGAATTTTTAAAATCAAATCAAGTTTTTTCTATTGTTTAGTAGGGTGTTTTTTCCCCTCCTTTACTGTTTTAGTGTTTTTCTTCCTCCTCCTCCCTGGTCCACAGAAAAGGCAAATATACTGTGTTAATGAGCACTATTTTATATTTTATAAATAAGGATAACATTTTTAGTATTCACCTCGAAACTTGTGTCTAAATCTAGTATTTGCCTTAAATGTGACTTCAAAGCTTACAGCCCCTTATGAATCCTTTAGAGCCAAGATTATTTCCTGATTTCTTGCTCTAGGGAACTCCCTTATACAGATGAAATAAAAGTACTTGGTCACCTTTAGCAATGAGGGGTTACAGAAAGCAAATTCTCTGCTTCTCATCAGCAAGGAAGCTCCCGGATTAAAAAGTGTTTTCTTCTTTATGTCATCTGAATTAACCTCCAGTGTCTGACACAGACAGTTTGGCGTAACTCTGATGCTGTTTTGATCCCCTTGGTGCCGCAGGCTCAGAGGAAAGGACGGAAACTTAACTCAGTCTAGAGATGATTTGAACTCATGTGGACCATACTTTTACACCAACTGAGCCACTTTTTAGGCCCCTCCACTATCTGCTCTATTACACTGGTCTGAATGCAATTAAATTCTTTTTTCCAAGCTGTATGTAACCTACCTCTACTCTCTATACCCAACTCTTCATCTTACCCACATTTTTTTGATGAACAAGATCTTCACCACATCTGATATAAATATTTTCATATTATTAGTTTTAAGAAAGTGAAAAGCTCACAAACCAATCAAGTCAGTTTTCTTGTAAACCTTTTCTCCATTATGTATACAGCATTTATGTTGCACACCATCATGGATGGATCTATTCAGAGGAAAGTACATGGAATAAGGACCACACAGAGCAGAAGAACAGGACCTTGACACCAACAACTTTAGACCTGGACAAGGAATAAATAGACATTGGAAAGTGGCAATTGCACAGAAATGAGAAACTGCTGACACAACAGCTCCTTAAAGAAGCACCTGTTGGTCTTCTCAGGGAGACATTGGACTAAACTACTGTCAGCTTCTGTCTGTCAAACAGGCCTCAGACCTTGAGAGCATCTTCTGGGACATACAGACATGCTCGTGCTTCTCTGCTTGTGATTTCATGACCAGGAGTGTATAATGTTTTGCAAACTTCATCCTTTCTGTGTTAAATGTACCCATCAAGTTACGGCAAACACAAATGTTTCCTTCAGTTTCCTATTTTGAGTTCAGCAGAAGTTATTTGAGTCTTGACCACATTTTTTGGCCTTATGCCACCTAACAAATTTAGCTATGGAAAGATAGTTGCTGTAACGTACAGCAACTATAGTCTGAATGCCAGGAGAGCTAATTCTGGGCTCTACTGACTCACTGTTTCAACTTTGGGCAAGTCTTCAGGAACTTCATTTTGGTAACCTTGGGAGTGAAAATATTATGCAGAAATTTTCATTGCTAATATCCCATCTTTATTTTCTCTAGAACCATTTGTAATGCAAGTAAATATCCAATAAGCTAATAAGGCATAATAAAAATTAATTACATGTCAAAACAAAAATTCACAACCTTTGATCTCTAATAATGCAAATTCAGCCTGATTTTCTAATAAGGGTGCATTTTTCCTGCTGGATGCTTCTGGAACACTTGCATTTTTATCAAACTGCTCATTTTAGCACACTTAGTTTGAGCAGACATTGGTTCATTTTGCATTTCCTATTAGTTAAAAAAAAAAAAAAAACAACAAAAACAACAAACTCCCAAAACCATAACCAAACCAGTCCACAGAGTAAAAAGGAACAGTTTAAGACTGACCTTTTTATCTAACAACCCATCCATACTGTCAAGCATCACATGCAGATACAACAGATATGACGAATGTGTGGGGACCACATCATTTAATAACCACCACTGCCCATGCCATGGGAGGCACTGCCAGGAATGCCTAAGGGACACTGCAGAAACCCAAGAGACTCTCTGAAACCTCTGCATGCCAAGTACCTTCCCAGGGCCAGAAAATATTTCTTGCTTTTGCTAAGAAAAATGTTATCTGTGACCTAGTACCAGTAGCCTGTGTAGTCTTATACCCTGTCTCACAGAGGTTGGTCATTAGGTAGAAAGACGTGATCCTTCACCCCTCATTTTAAAAGTTAATGATAGAAGGACAGGCTAAGTCATCCAGATTTCTATAAAACAGAATATGAAACAGCTCTATTAGTGGTAGGAATTCAGTTGTATAAAATCTTTCAGCAATAACATTTTTATCCCCTCCTAAGTACATATAATGTTACAATTTGGGATGGTTGTCTTATCAGTGTTGTGCTACATAGTTACACCACGGTAACTCTCCACCGTGCTCACATCAGTATTGTTGTTTTACGCAACATTAAACCTTCAGGTCTAGTCCTGTCTTTTTCTCTACAAATCTGTGTGCCTTACTCCTCTGTGGGAAGACAAAAAGAGATCGATCCCAGTCATGCCTATCTGCATTAGTACTTTTGATAGCTTCTAACTGAAAAGGTATTTTGTAATCGTTTCCTTAATGTTATTCCACATCATACCATGGGAATTTTTCCCCACTATGCACTGGAAAATTTTACCCAATTGCAGTGATATTCCAGAGTATTACATTCAGTATCCCAGATACATGAGTGAAAAAAATATGGCCATCATATAAGAGGTAACAATAATTTTAAATCTGAATTACACTTCTGTTCTTTCAGAAGTACTTTGGGGACTTCTCAAAACTGAAATTTAAGGATGCTGCCAAGTTGCTCATTTAAGCTGGCAGGTTCTTTCAATCATGAACTTTCCACTTACATCCTCGTTGATGTAATACATTAATAACCTTGCAGGCACATTGCAAACATTTATTTGCCTTCTTCAGCTATTTTTAAAACAAGCTGAATTAAACCAGTTGACTTAAAACTAATCACAATCCTGTTATATTCATTGATGTATTACACTAGTAAAAACCCCATAAACACCACTAATTGAAGCCTTCTCCAATTTTATCCCTTTGACAACTTGTTATTTATGTTTAACGCTGGCTTTGCAAAGATTTTTTTAAAGAAAAGAGAGGGAAGATTTCAATATTGTCCAAATCAGTAATTTAAGGATGCATTTCACTTCAAGAATCTTGTGGCAGATGCCATGTAGACCTAGGAATTAATTTCCTGCTTGTCTGTCCAGATGTTGGGGAGAGGGTCAATCTGAGCCACAGGAAAAGAACTTCAAGGCACCATCCCTTAGGAAGAAAACCCTTTACTTCAGGGCTCAACATATCAACAACTTTGATGAAAATAGGGTTTAATTCAAGACTTTACCTTTGGCAGATGTCTTCTGTTACACATCAAGTTGTGTACACATACAGTAAATATATTTCTATTCAAAAAGCAGCTACTGTGATGCACTGAAAAGTTTTCACCCTATTTTACATCTATAAAATACAAGATTACAGTGTGTAACACTGAAAAAATATTAGGTTAATAAGTCAGGTATATAATTCTGACAAAGAAAATAGAAAATCCACAATATCACTTTATTAATAAACACACTAAAAAAGTTCTTAATCATCACCTAGTTTCTATAGCTTTTTACCTCAGAAATATTTCTGCTCAAAGCACAGGAAGTTTTTCCATGAGCGATCCATACAAGAAAGCTGAATGAAGCATTAATATCTCCCCAGTTCTTACAATTTTTGTTCTCAGCACAACAACTGACAGCTGAAAACTTGGCTAGGTAATGACTTGCAACCTTATTTTTTTATTTTTTTTCTGTCATGGTTTAAATTTTATTGTGGATTTGAACTCTGAGTAACAGTGAAAAAGAGGTGCAACTTGACTGAGTGTACAGATTACAAGTCTTCCTTTGAGAAAATAAAGGATTGGTCTACGAAATTTTTGCTTTGTTCCTGAGTATTTTTTAAAACTCTTGCTTTGCCACAAGGAGGTTTTGGCAAAACATTTCTTTTGGGAAGGGGGGAGGAGATAGAAAACCAGGGGGAGGAACCTAAAAATCTCCACCTTTTGGCCGTCTCAAGTACTTGTCTGCCTGGAAGCTCAATATGATGCAATTAATGAAAAGCAATCCTCCACCTTCAGTGCTTCCTTCCCTTTCTCGAGACAGATGTGCTGACAGCATGGCACCTTCTTTAAAGGAACTGTTTTATGGAAGCTGATCTCTAAGCAAGGTACAAGTTGCTACAAGCTTTTGGTTGCCCCATGTATTTTCAAGCAAAATCACTGTGTTCCATGCCAAATATCCCAAGACAATATCAGAGATGAAGACTATTTCTAACCAGAGTCCAGTAAATGCCTCTCCTTTTTTATCCAGATTCCTTTCAAGTGTCCATGCATGCTAAGATTTCCTTTGCTTGTCTGAGAAAACACTTTTACAGACAAATGTATCTTTCCTGCAAGCTATCTTTTTCCTCATATGGTGCACACATTTTACTCTGCTTAACTTTCATCTCATTCCTTCTAGACATATGCTGATTTGCAACTTCAAACCCGTTCTCTCCCTCCATTCTTTTACATCTTAAAAGATTTCAATGCCACCCTTTCCTCACCTATATCCAAACTGAAGAAAGAAAAACAATTCAAAACTCAACCTATCTGGGTGCCTAGAATTAAACACCTAAATAAGTTATCTGTTAATTGGTGGTGCTAAACACTTACAACTCCTACCAAAGTCAAGAACTGTAGAAAACCAGGATAATTCATCCCCCACAACCTCCATTTCCCACCTGCCCTCAGACACAGAGGTATGCATGTTCTCAGCTTTGCTCACCAAACTAATTGTGTTAGGCTCAGTGACACTAGATGAAGCCATTGCAGAAATTGTTATTGAATTGGATTCTCATGTCTAAAATTAGCCAGAGAAGTTTGATACATTTTTTAGCTTAAACATCGCAGGAAAAGAAAACAAGAATATAGAAGAAGACAACTAGATAGATACACAGAATTCCAGGTTTTCTTCCAAGAGGAAGCACAGCTCGAAGAGGAAGCCTTATGGATATCAACAAGCTGTCATGAGAGACCAAGGTATAGCATAAGTGCCTGCTCCAGGCTTCATGCTTCACAGTGCTTTGCAAAAGCCACCTGGAGCATGTATACAAAACAAAAGTTTACCCTTAAGTCTTTCCCAAACACTTCAGCAAAACTTAGTTTTCTTAATATTGTCAATGTTCTGACTCAGAGAAACATCAGAGGAAAATAGTGATCTGCAATGTATTTGAAGTATTTGTGGAGATAACCTTTGTCTGCCTCTGAAAAATTTGTTTTAAGCTTCAATGATGATTCAAAACAGGAACCACAGTTTAAAAATATTTTTCATAAAAGACAAAATTTTCTATATACTACCTCAGATTTAACAAAGGAATATAAACTTCTACAGAAAACTAGTCATATATAAAAGCTGTTACGAAGTATTAGAAGTGGTTTCCACACCTTTAGACCAACTAAGCACATCATTTGAACAAAATACTGAACAGCAACTGAACAGTTGCAGGAAGAGGTAGGAGACTGTTTTCAGTAGATATATTTGAGATGCCTCAGTTAACAAAGTTTGACATTCAATTTCAAATGTTTCTAATTATTTTTACTTCAGTGTTTTTTACTAGGCTTCCAAGTAGAAATCCTAAAGTGGCCACAAAAGCACTATCTTCTCTTCCCCTTGTAGCTGAAGAGCTTTGTGCATAGCACCAGAGAAAGTCCTTCTGTTGCTGCAAGTCCTGATGAGAATCTCCTTCAAGAGGACAAACCCATGGAAACTTCATGAAGGGAAAGGCAACTGTTTATTTCATATCTGTTTTGAAATTACATTCTTCATTTTACATAAATTAATAGCTCTGGAAGACTTTCTCTTTACAGATTGCTTGAAGCTGAACTTTTCATGGAGAACTGGCTGAAGATCTTGTGTAAAAAGGCTGTCAGCAGAAATACACTACTCTGGAAAGTGATGCCGATTTAGCAATATGCTTTAAAATAAACTAATTATACTTAACATTTCTCTTGCCTTTTGCCAACAACTGGTCATAAAGAGAGAAGAAAAATAAATTTGAGAATGCTTTCACCCTAAAGGAATACCGGAATGCATGGCTTAAGAGTCTTGCCTAAAGAACAGCTACTGTCATTTAAAAGTATTTATCTTGCTAAAAGCGTCCAGATTAAAGACTAAAACCAAATCTTTTTTTAGCAGTTTCCAGTTATTCAAGGCTCTCATAAGAAGGACACTAAGATTCAAATATTCAAGGTTTGAAAACAGCAGTGGTAATGGCTAAGTAGGGATTGATTTGAGAGAGAATAAATGCAACCTATGAGAGTCATAAGAATTACAATAATTCAAAAATCACTCACAAGTATGTGGAGTTTGTTTTCTTTATGCTGTTTAACAGAAGTTGGCATTCCCATGGTTTTTGTTTTGAAACTCTGATTTGGGTTTGGCACTTACTGATAAACAAGCAATTAACAAGTTATTAGAAACCTCATAATCTTTTGAAGAGCAGATTGGTCCTTGGGGTATTTTCTTGGCCTTTATGCTACCTGCTTATATCCCACATTTTAAATTACCTTCATTTATATGCAGATAATAAAAATACACCTTTATTTGACTCTATTTAAGCTACCACAACAAAGTCCAACAAAATATTTTTATATTTGAGCAATTGTTCAGCAGAAAATCAGCCCAGCAGTGACATAAAAGAAAAAGATCTAATCCTTTCTTTAGGCCTTCTTTGCTTTGGGAAATTAAAGTCCCTCAGCTCTTTCCCAAGTTCCTGAATAGGTATTCCTTTTCTTATACACTAAAGCAACAGCTAAACTAGGGGTAACGTAGGGCCTCACAGAGAAAACACATCCAACAATTTAATTTCTGTCTTACATGCAGGAAGGAAGTCCATTTTGTGGAGCAGCCCAAACTACAGTTCAGCTAGAGTGATTTTAGGTTGCCCACATAGTAAAAACTTTTAAGCTGCTATTGCAGCCTCATGGGGCTGCTGGTGTGCATTCACACAGTCCTACTGAAATGCCCTCCTCATTACTTGGATTATTCAGAAGCCAACATCTGCACTGACTTCAGTTTCTAATAACTTTAGATTCAATGTCAGGGTCGAAATGTAGCTCCCAAGTGGCTTGAGCATGACAGAGTAATTGGTGATCACCAGGATTTGTGTAATAGTGCAATGACAGGAGAAAAAGCTGATGAAGATCTGGGTACCTAGTCAGGTTTCTTTGCAATGCAAGGTCTCCTTCTTTTACACTAGTGTACTGTAAATTGCTAGGGAATTGCCGGCAAGGATAACAGCATTTTGTTACAGTTGTGATTAAGAGACTGCATCTTTAGGGCCCCTTTAAATTGCCTCTCCTGTTGTCCTAATTCAAGTAGAATTTCATTGTTTTCAATGCCTGGGAGGAGATTCAGGGGGAAATACTAGCAAATTTCACTTCTGTCCCAGAGAGGTATGCAAACAAACAGCAGAAGTGAACTTCTAGAGAAATTATTTTACTGCCTATTAGTGTCTGCCAGTTTTCATAGGTCCATCAGGAGGCATGAGAATTCCCTTATAAAGTAATTTATGTGCTGTGCTGCAGACCAAGACTTCATTCTTTTGATCTTTGATATTAGGGATAATGAATTTGTAGGTACCTTCATCTTCCTCAGCACTGCCATGCAGTCTAAGCTGGACTGGTCTGCCTGCTGCTTGTTCTGTTAACTCACTTTTAAGTAACACATTGTGATTATCTCAGCAGAGTGTGGAAGCAGGCAGGACTTTAAAAACTGTTTGAAGGCCCTCATTAGAAAGCAAAGGTTCTTCATTTCCAATAATTCCTTTCTTTATGTCTTCCATTCAGCTAGGATGGTATTAATTTTTAAACAGGTAAGAGAGACACTTCACTTTGTAAACATCTGTTCTTTGTTGCTTAAACATGTTTTGGAAGTTATTTTCTCAATCATAATATGGTGGTGGTGAAAGTTGTTTTTTATGGTTTTAATGAAAAACTCATCATACACCTTTCCAAAGCTGGGAAAATAATAGCTATGCTTTTTCTTCTTCTTTATAGAGACTGTAATTCTTTTACTCAGACCACCATTACACTAGCAGATTAGTACTATGCACCTGAGGCCTTTCTGTACCCTATGACAGAATGCCAGTTCCTTGCTAAACATACTTATATGGATTTGAAAATATAATCATTATTTCTGTATGTATAAGCTTTCTGAAAACCATATGAGGCAACTTCACCCTAAATGGACTGCTTAGCTTAGTCTCTCTTCACTTCCCTTCATAAGTATAAAGGTGCTTCTTAAAATGTTGCTAAATTTGTTGTGAAGGAAAGTCCTTAATACTGTACAAATTACTTAAACAGCAGTCTGTCAAAATTGCATACAAGTTGCACACAGACCTTTTTGGTACTTGTGTATCTTCTAAAGGAAAACATGGTTGTGCTTTATGATAGCATTTTCTTAAAGCATATGAATGGTTCCTTCTTTTTTCTGCTATCTTCTAGTCTGTTGTTAATGGGGCTTCAAATGTTCCACGGTTTTCCCCCTGAGAAAAAGAAAATTAGAAGGAGAGAGAGCTGAACTCTTGTTGCACATCTGCAGAGCCCTGTTGGAACAAAGAGCCAGGAGCGATGGGTGGGAGGATGGAAAACCAGTGGGAACAGGCAGGAGACAGGCAAGGCGGTGGGGGAAGGGACCATGGGGCAGTGGGGGGAATGGGAGCAGAAAGGAGCCAGCTCTGGTAAGCTGAGGAGAAGCCCGGTAGGAGAAACTTCTTTGTTTGGAGGAGAGAACAAAGGGGAAGGGGAGATGATGGAAGAAGCATAGCTGTTGTTGTTCACTGTTCCTACCCGCTCTCATTCTGCACCCACGAAGGGGAAAACTAAAACACAAGAGGAAACTGATAAGCATGTGCAAACAAACATGGTTCTTTAGCCCTGTTTGCGACGATTAACTCTCTCTTTTTCCTTTTTTCTCTCTTCATTTGGCACTTCGGACAGAAGCAATTAGCTATGAAAATGTAAAGCAGAAAATCTAATATGGCAAGGTTATAGAAGATCTTGACTTTATTGATCATGACACATTGATCTAAATTAGTTTTATTAGCAGCTCAGAAGTATTGGTTTCTCTAAGACAGGGCTGACTTCTGCAAAGAAACTTATCTGACCTACACTGATATGATTTCTCTCTAAATCTAAACCTTAAATTTGTTGTGTATCCTGAGAGATCTAGCAGGAAGGGGTTGGTGTTAATGTCACAGCTTATGTATTTGTATATATAACTGCTTTGTCTTATTATAAAAACTCCTAGTGTAAACCATTTATTTGTGGAAAGAAGAAGCACCAAATCATCACGGGAAATTAATATGTATCTTCAGTTATCAAGCAGACCATCTAAAATATCAAAACCAGAGCAATGCTTACCTTTTTTAAGCTAACTAATATCAGTTCTTTGCTGTAGGACTGAATGTTTTCCTCCTAGCAATATTGCAGCAGAGTAGTCAGCATTTCAATGTAATCTGCACTACAATGCCCTATGTAAATGCAGACAGATACTTCAAAAACAGAACAACATGTTAATGGTCCCTCTCATATAACTCTTGGGCCTAACAATTAGTAGCCACTTTTATTAGCAGTTAAGTGCAGAAATATACCATTTAAAAATCTTACAACCTTTGTTCTGGATTTTAGGTGCCTTCAACAAAATGTGTCTTCACTAATTTCTTTTGTAAGCTTGTGTGTCTGTTGTAAATAGCATTTTTATGCCCTGGCTTATTGCCTGAAGAATAAGGCAAAAGAAACAGGACACTTTATTTTGCTAAAACTTTTGGTTTCTTTTTAATTTTATTTTAAGAGTTTAGTAAAGATTGGAAAACTTTCTTCACTGGTCATGGATGAATTTTTTTTCCAGTTCTTTATCTGCTGTACTTGGAACTCTGGTAGTTGGAAATGAAACTATCTTGGTGTGTGAATTTTCAATTACAAAATTGGATTAAACATCAATTTATTGATCAAACTGGGGGGCGGGGGGATGACTCAAAAGAGAGCGGGATCAAATTCAGGAAGATTCTTCCTGTAAAAGTGAATTGTTTATTGGAATAGCCATGTTCTTGCAAAGCAGGCTGGTCAGTCCCATTTTTGTTCTTGTGAAATCTCATCACTGGCTTCACTTTTCACATATTTACCATTTCAGTTCCTCTGTTTTAAGACATGTTGTGTTCTGTGCAAGATAAGCAAAACCAGCAGCTGTTTCTGGAAGTAAGAAATTAACTTGTTCTCTAGATTCTTTTTTCTGCAATTAAGTTACACTTGCCTTACATATTCATCCCTGTCCCTACTAGTAATTGGTGTGTTCAAGTGTTAAAACCAATCTCTTCTGCATGGTCACAGTGTGACAAATACCCTCCAAAGCCTTGCTTACTTAGCAGTGGCCACTAATATGTGGTCTTGGAATAACTGTTGTAGGGCATTTCTTCCAACAGTTGTGGAGGAATTGCTGCACTTTGTCTTCATCTATGTTTAAACAGTTGGCCAGTCAGTTCTCAGGGACCAGGAAGGCAGTTTACCTGGATAAATTTGCCTTGCAATTTCCGGTTGTGAGAGGAACATTTTGCCTGTCCCTTTCATGTTCTAAAGAGTGAGGAAATCAATTTTTATGTATATAAAATTTGGGTGTTTTATCTCACACGACTTCCTGGTGTTTACATATTTTTCTCCCTCATGAATGACTACAGTTCTCATTTTGTTGAAACTCCCGTCTTTCAGCAAATATTCCTAGTTTAAAATAAATTTGTGTTGTCTTTAGATCTATGAGCAGTAACCGAGAGTGTAAGATAGCCCAGTCATATGTGAGGTATGAAGACTTCCATAAAATGAAACTGAAAACCATGTTCTTCAGCATACCAAGAATATGGACAGACTTCTGAATACACTTATGGTACTGTTTCCTGGGAAGCTGAATTCATTGATTCATATTCAGTTTTGTTACTTGTGCATACTGGTCTTACAAAGGGAAACATTTTCGTCCAACTCAGTTGTAGTACAAAACAAAGTTTGGTTGTGGTTTTCAGTACTGTAAGTTTAGAAGTGCAAATGGAGAAATTCAGGTTTCATTATACTAGTTTAAGCTTTGGGTTGCAGTAATACCAACCATTCTGAAAAATTACTTTATGGATTTGTTACAGAAGAGGAAAATAAAAGAACACCAAAAATTCTCACCTTTGTACAGGGCCAGGATAATGGTTAAACTTCCAAGTATTTATAGATAACTTTTATCTATGTAGTTTTTTGAGAAATTATACAGAGGTGATTTTTTGCTTCTACATTTTAGTAATTCCAGTTTAGGACATTTTTTCTTTATCTCCATAATTAGTCAGATAAGTAAGTTTTTATTTTGCTACTTAAAGTTAAAAAACCAAACAAAATTTCACCATTACATAGCAGAATTAAGCCATGTAAATTAATAGTATCAGTACTTAACAAGAGATATATCATCATTGTAGTTATATCAACTTCTTTAAAAATACTTTAGTACTTTGATACTTAAGGAGGGAGAAAAATGCAGTATTAGCAGAAGTAAGTATTTTCACCTAACACGTATAATTTGAACTGGAAAAATCAAAACAAAAAATAATATGGTTTTAAGTCAAATCTGAGTCCCAATGCTAATGTTTGTTAAACCAATCTAAATGTTTGGAGCCAAGTACAACACCTGGCTGCCTTTGAGCCAGATCTCACTGAAGGATGGTGGCTTATTTCTAATGGGGCTCCCTTGCCTGGACTGCACATCCTATATTTACATATGATGCAAGTAGGTCTCCCCTCTGGTAACTGGAGAATTCGTGAGTGAGTGTAGCTCAGGAGGCTGGGCTGATGTGGGAGCCTGACAGAGGTAGTCCATGCTTTTCTATGTGAGTTACAGCCCCCCTGTGTCAGAAGAATACAGATTAACACTAAGCTGACCCAGAGCACTTGATGTCATTACAACAAATGAAAATAACACAGTCTGAGCCAAGAATATCAGTATTTTAGTTGAGGGACTTTTTTTTTTTACTTTTCAAGTCAAAATGCAGCTTTTCTACTGCTAGAAATCTTGATATTTCTTTTTTGGGTGGTACCAAAATATTTTACTTTTTTTTTGTTCAAGAAGGAGAACATGTTTCAAAATTCATGCATTCTTATTTTTCATTAGATCTACTCTTAATCAGATCCATAAAACCTGTACTTTTAAAGTTCCTAACACTATATTTTAGGGAAAAAGAATTAATATCAACTCTACTGCTCTATTAGAGCAGTAGAGTTGAAGTCTCTCTGTGTTGCTGCATTCAGACTTGAGTGCAAAATCAAATCCAAATCTCTCTTCAAATTAGACAAAGCCTCCAAAGTTAGTGCAACCGACTTACAGAACCGAACATGATGGTGTAGAATAAATGAGGAGCAATGTACCAGCACTGGATGCTTCAGAGCCATGTCTTGAAGAGTCAGAGGCAGAGGGTATATTTCTCGTGGAACTACAGCACTGGTACTGGATTTCTGATGCCCTGGACTGCAAGATACATGAAAAACTCCTCTGAAAAGACTGACTATAAACAATTCACTTCATAGGCCTAATTTAAATGTTTACAGCATAGTGCTATGTTTACAAAATAATTATGTTAGATATCCATTTTCTATAGTAATAAATTAACAAATTAATTTATGTCTCTTCATTTATTTAGAACATCTCTTCTCTGGAAGGTCGATATCAAACCCTGCCTCAACTGAAAAGAAACTATTAGTAAGATGTTACTCAGAACACCTAAACAAATTTATCTAAAAATGAGCTGTGAAAATTTTATTTGCATGTACGTTTGCATTCAAGGAAACCCAAAATCAGTATCTTTTAAGGGTACCAAGGCTGGCACAAATGGCACAAATACCTGGAAGGTAAATATGTGCCTTGCTCTGTTTGAAGAAATCTGGCTTCAAAATAACAAAGTTATAGACTTTGGAAAACATGCATCCTGGTTGGCACAGCAGGTTTTTAACATCAGAAGCAAACACCAGGATGTGATGTTCTGAATATTCAATTTCAGTATATTTGAAAGCTCACACCTACTTGTATTTGAATGTGTGATTACTTTCAGAACTGCATTGTTCTGAATCACAGTTACAAAAAAGAAAAAGGCGTTGGAGACCTTATTGTTTATTATAAATCAGGTTTCTACTTTCAGTCAGAGAATGAAAGATTATAGGCATTTTACTCACAGGAACTACTAATGCTCTTGTAGAAATAAACTTAAACAAAGCTTCCTACAAGAGTGGCTGTAATCTAGGAAATATGAAGATTCAAATCATTATACAGAGAAAATATACTCACATTTATGTGACATGTTGTCTTAATTACTCAATTCATAGAAAACTTTGCATGCTTTGAAAGATCTATTGCAGTGCTGTCCCTGCTGCTTCTTTCTGTCCAAGACTGGAAATGTGTATTCCTCCATCACTTTCTCAGTGACATCTAGTGATTCTCTTGGAAGTAAATAATCCACCTTGGGATAAAAGAAACACAAAATTGTTTTGAGTAACAAAAAACCCCAAACAAACAAAAAACCCACCCTCATAGCAGAACACTGAATACAGCTAAAAGGCATCAAATATGGCAACAATCCTTAACATGCTCAGAAATGAATGCATCTTTCAAGCTTTGGATCACTTGTGTTAGTTATTAGAACTATTTACCACCTTTGAGCCTCGACAATAGTTTTAGACTGAATTTTGGAAAGAATAGGAAAGTGTATTTCTGCTAGTTAGTGTGGGGAGTGAGGTTCATGGCTAACTCAAATTTGGTGAAACCCTGATTCCTCATGAGTGACAGAGGATAGCTGAGATAGGGAGAAGGTTAGATGTTTAAAGTAGGTGCTTAAAAATAAGTCAGAATTAACTAGTATTTTGTGTGGGTTTCCTTTACCAGAGTAACACACTGCTTGTTAATTACACAGTACAAAGAAGTAATTAGAGGAGTCATGCAAAAGAAGCCTGCAAAAGAATAGTATTTAAAAGTTTTATTTCTTAAGAAGAACCACACACCTCTAAATGGAGAAAGAATGTCCCACAATCTGAGAGTATTATAACCCATTCCTGGGTTTTGCTGGTTTTGATACTTTTAATACTAGCTAAATGAGGAAAATATTTCTTTATTACTTGATTATATTTCTTGAAATAATGGTTCTTATTTTAGTGAAATGTCTGTCATTTGTATTTCAAAAAAGGAGTCTTTACTCTCAGATTTTCACTTTGCCTTTCATGTGTCTTGTTAGTAGTAAATATTCAGTATTCCCTTTTATGGTGTACTATAAAAATAAAAGCTTACTCTTGGTCTTACTACAGTTCTGGAATTATACCTGCAAACAAGTATTCTGTAAAGATCCTGATACCATTTCCTTGAAAGGCTTATCTGTAGATATTAGATATACATGGATATTAAATTCTATTTTTAAAGGCTAAAAGATCTAGAGGAAAAAATTAGTCTTTTCATATTTAATACTTGAGAACAACCATTTATAACCTGGAGGGTAAAAAGAAAACATTAAACATACATCCAAGAACTCTTACAGCCAGTTTCTTTTAATTCATTTTATTTAAATAAAACCACATGCAGAACAGGGAGAGGTTGAAAACAGAAGATGTGAACTTTTTCCCATCCAGTCTTCTGGGCAGATTTACCATTTATCTACCAGAGGCACAGTTTTTCAAAAGAAATCTTTAAAATAAAAATTTTGGTTAGTTTTAGCTCTCATGAGAACAAGAAGTTACAAATGCTAGAGAACATTCAGCCTACAGTTTGTGTCTGCCCACAAACTAGCACTCAAGATTACCAGATTTCCGCTACCTCAATCATGAACACGACTTTACGCTGGTTATACCAAACTGCATCGTGGTTTCAAAGGTTCCCATGTGTGAGCTCCCTGCCTCTGGTACCTACCACTCATCTGCCTGCTACAAGCTTTCACTGCAACATTAATTTTACTTTACTCCTCCCCCATACCAATATTTAAGATCCTATGTAGGATGCAAATAAAGAAAGTGCTTTTCATGTTGGAAATATTTCTTCCTCTTTTTAGAGGTTATATATTGTAAGTAAAAACAATAAATTAGACCCTGTAATTATTATAAGCTGTGATTATTATAAACTGAGATTACTTAAAGGAATTCTCATATTTGAATCAACTAGGAGGTAAACATTGTCTGTATAATACTGTATAATGTTTGACATTTAATGACTTCCTGAAATTCCTATTCCCATAACGCATTTGATGAAGCCTTGCATTAGACTCAGAAATGCTATAACCAAAAAAACCAAACCAAATCCTCAAAAAAACCCAAAACAAAAAACCCAAGGAAAAAAAAATGACAGCAAAACCAAACAACCAAAAAACCCAAACCACAACATAAACCCCAAAGTACAAAACTCTTGGTTTAATTATCGTTTTCTACCATATTGGAATAGCTGTAGAGAGATGTAATATTCTTTATAAAATACAATTTTTATATTATTTATATGACTTGTCATTGTTTTTCATTATTTTACTGTGTGACCATATCCCTCATATATGGAATGTATATTTACATGTAACTTGCAGTGAATAGATAAATTGTCATTAATGAGTTTGAGTAGCAATTTTTAATCCCAGCAATCTTAAATTTTTATATGTGCATGATGGCAAATTCACTGAATTCTTTGTTTTTCTGTACGAATTCAGTGGCTTTTTTGCCTCACAAAGGAAGCAAATCTAGCAAAAAAAGAAACAAAGTTATTAAATCTTTAATGGGAGTTATTTGATCTCTAAAAGTGACTTGAGGACCAACTGTAAGGTAAGGCTGTGATGCTGGGCTTCAAAAGACTTCAGGAATCATTCTTATTGCAGGGTCTACATTCAATTTATAAAATTGTGGGTGACTCATTATACAACACCCTCAGCATTCTGTGTTCCACAGAGTGAGGCTAAAGCAACTGGGAAGACTGTACAGAAACAACAGCAGGGCCATATGCTTGGTGGGCTGCTCAGCTACCCACCCAAGGCAACTGATTACAGCACTGTGGGGGCTGTCTTTTCTGTCCCATATGTAACACCAGGCAAGAAGTTATAGTGAAAAAACTCCTCCTGAAACAGCAAATGAAATCAGACAGAATAGTGTATCTTGGCAACATCTTTGGAAACAATCTGCAAAAACAGCAGTCTGGTATATGTAAAATAATATTTAAGAAAAACAGATGTGGCCCCTACCCTCCAATATGCCTGCACCTACATGTAGTTTTTGGGACTCCAGTGACCTGTTTACGTGGAGCTCCTTGCAGAGCCTGGTAAAAATAAATCCCTGCTTTGGAGAACAACAAAGAGGGAAAGCGCAGCTTAACTTTCATCTGGAACTTCTGTCCTCAGGACTTTTGAAGTTGTATTTGTTAAGTGGCATGTCATATCCGCTTGTAGCACCTACAGATTTAAATACATACAGCATGAGTACCAGTGTCAGTAATTGTGAGTCTACTCATGTGCACTCTCTCTTTGGCTGACTGGGATTTAAAGAGCAAGTGCTCTCATATCTGCTTAACTGGAATATTTGTCCCATTGAATCTAAATTAATGTTTGGGGTTTTTTTTCCCAAGGGTCACCAAAAGCCTCCCACGCGTGTCTAAATGATTTTGTCTTCTGCAGTTACAGAGCATGCCCACAGTTACTAGAAACTCCTCTGCTTTTTCATAATTTAGTCCTTCAAGCATCTGAAAAAAAGCACTAAGGTGGGGAGGACCAGAGCTCCTGGGAAACACGGAGTTAACATAACCCAGTTTTGTTCCCAAGAGTAGGAAATAGCTCACCCCTGCAGTCAATTTGCCTAATTGATTGGAAGCCTGATTGCACCCGTGAAAGGGATATGCATGCACAGGGGCGGGGGGATTGCACGGCAGCTTCAGAGAAATGGGCTCTCCACTGGTGCTGGGGCCAGCGCTGAGAAATCATTTTCCACGCACTGCTCCTGGACCAGCACCCACGCCCATCTCCAGCACGCTCCCAAGCACAACATCGGGTTGTAGACTTGGGGAAAAAGAGGGCCAGGAAGGGAAACCTGAGTGCTCCCTCCTACATGCTGCTGGCCGCCCAGCTGGCCCAGAAGGCATCCAGGCTGTGAGGACACTCAGCCCCCTGCGGCGAGGCTCTCCAGCAGGAGAAATGTTGTTTTCCCCACCCAAACGCTCCCCACCTGCAAGCAGTAAGCGGTTTGCTTCTTTAGTCTTGCCCGCTCCATCACCACTCAGGGTGAGAACCAGAAATGCCCCAGTGACAGAATCCCCGGGCTCGGTAACCAGGGCGGCTCCGTGGTTCCCTAATCCGCTCCGGGATGCTGCCCTAGGAAGCCCAGCGGCGGGAACCAGTTCATAGTACAGTAACTCAGCCCCCTGTCTGGAGTTTTTCAGCTTGGCTTCATTACTATTACCATGATAAAGACAAGCTTTTTTTTTTTTTTTCCCCGACTTCCCTTTTGCCCCTTCAAGTCTCTACTTGCTCTTGACTTTTCTGAATTTCCCTTTGAAACCTTGACACTTTGGTTGTTCTCCCAGACAGATCTAATTACAAGAGTTCAAATAAGCCCTTTTTTTTTTTTTCTGTTGGGCTGGGAGGTGAGGGAGCAAGGAGAAAGCATGGATAACAGAGATGCTGGGAAGATTTGCTGGCAGAACTCATCTCCTTCCAAGGCTCTTTAGGTCTTCTCTGCAAATCAGAGGGCCCAGAAAGCTTCAGCTGTGGGACATAATCCAACACCCAGGTCTACCATTGAACAGAAATAGCAAAATGTGAGCCTTGTAGGACAAACAGGAATTGCAGGCCGTCAACTGTTTCAATATGCAATACTACACTTTCTTCCAATGAGACCTCACCATTTTTACCTTGAGAAAAAATTTGGTAACAGTTTAAGTTCTAAAAAGAAGAATCAGTGTGAAGTCTCATTCAAAAGCATCACACTGTGAAACATCTTGATGGCTTACAGTCTGCTAAGCACCCTTTCAATGCTGATGTGAAGTTTTAACTTCTTTCTCCCCATATCTCCACGACTCACTGGAATTCTGGGACAGTCCCCAAACCAACCTGCTCTCCTTAACTTGAAGGACTTAATGACCCCCGTGTTGCTTGGGCTGCAAGGTACCAAAAGAATAATAAATGTATTTCTAGGGCCCTTTATGAAAAATAATCTCTCTGATCCAGTCATCACAGAACTTAGGTCTAGTATCCTGAGAGGAGAAAATGACTCACAACTTCAGTCATGGTTCACCTGGGGGTGGCTTACAGAGGTTCTCTTTTATCTCAGTACCAAAAAAAAAGCAATCAGCTGTTAAGGACAACACAGTAATCATCCAGTCTCTAACAAAGTGTAAAGAGGAGAACTATGGCAGGGGTTAGACTTTTACTCTGCTGACATTCATAAATCACCTGACACAAAGACACATGGGAAAACTGAGCTTAGCCTCATCAGAAGAATTATTTCTGTTATCTCCAATTCAACGTTTAGTTCTGTCACTAGCCATGCTACTACATTATTAGGAAGTGGGACTATATTTCTATCAGGAAGATAGACCTTGTTGCTTTTGATCCTGTTACTTCTCAACTCCTTTTCTTTTCCAGACCATAAGTCCTTGTACATCCATACACTTCGTCACTAGGGCTTCTGATTTAGTATTCCAAGGACCACTATTAGAACCACTAGACACAGCTTTAATCCTTTTGAAAAACTCTATTTATATACCTCCTGTATTAATCTTAGAGTCCATAATACATCATGCCGTGACAGAGTAGTGGATGATTTTATTAAACCTGTGGGTGACACCAAGTGGGAAGAGACTACCAGGAAGCTGGGTTTAGAATACAAAGTGATTTGCACAAATTGAAAGCATAGTCTGAAGCAGCGGCAGGCTATCCAGCCTAAATTCAAGACAGTGCACTCAGGCACCGCAAGAGGTACTAGAAGTGTAACACCAGGCTGGAAATTACAAGACATAATAATTTAATTATATGCTATGTTATATCTTCAAGGGAGTACTGCAACCAGTTGCGTGTGAGATGCTTCAAGAGGGACACAGAACAGCTGAAGAGAAGGAAGGTGAACAGAGCTTTAGAAAATACATTTAAGTCAAATGGTGCTATCTTAAAAAGAGAAG
This sequence comes from Anabacerthia variegaticeps, assembly GCA_035583185.1. Classification (NCBI taxonomy): domain Eukaryota; kingdom Metazoa; phylum Chordata; class Aves; order Passeriformes; family Furnariidae; genus Anabacerthia; species Anabacerthia variegaticeps. Next base: position 29,995,312 of record JAWWEW010000112.1, on the reverse strand, counting down.
ATCGAAAACACTATGATCTGCAAACCTGTGGAAAGAAATTGATAGGCTTTTTTCTATTTATTTAGTTATTGAGGGGAAAAAAAAAAAAAAGAATGGACTTCAGTTGCAGGAGAAAGGTTGAGAAATACATTTTTATCATAAGGTGAGGGGAGGCTCTGGATCAAGTTTGATGGGGAGAGTGGGTCCCTGAGAAAAAGTTGGATAAATATTTATCAAAGATAGAGTGGATATTATCTGAGGCTGCGCTGGGCTGGCAAGTGGATTAGATTGCCTATTCTTTAAAAGAGAAGAACTTTCCAATTTTTTTAGTTTCAATAACCAAATAAGTCTAAAACTTTTGCAGTTAATAGCATTTTCCAAGATCAAATCCCTTAAAAAAATATGCAGGTTTTGACAAGATTTTCATAAAAATAAAACAAAAAGCTTATGACCTATGCTGTCAATTCACCTATATTCTACCATCCTCTATAAAAAGCTGTTACGTGTTCATAATATCATATTATAATATGGTATTGAGAAAAAAAATTGTCTTATGCTTAACTAAGTAAAGAATACAACAAGCCACAAAGACTAGACAGACTTTTTTAAAGCCATTAGTCTATAAAAACTACTTTTGAAAACACCATGAAGTCTATCTACAGTCTGATCTTAAAAAAAAAAATAAAATCAACACTCCTATAGTGGGAGGCATTTCAGCTATAGGGAACCACCTGTCTGCATGCTCTCTAATATGCTTTTCTGTTAGTTCTTATGGCCAAAGACTAATTTAAATAAACATTATGATATATAAAATTATATATTTCAACTACAGCTTATCAACCGGAGTCTAAACATTCTTTTCATTTTTCTGCTTAAAACCATTGTATGAAAAACATCACAATCTTCTTGGAGAATAATTACTCCAAGAAGTTTTTTTAATTTATTCAAATCACCTGTGTCTAACATACTACACAGTTTGGTGACCCCTTTTGCCTTTTATTCGAAGCTTTTAAAAAAAACACACTGGCACACTGGACCAGATTCAACTCCTGTATAAAGCTAAACATCTTCCTGAATTTGGTGGATTTATAGTAATATCCAATGTTACTTTTTCATTCCTTTTTTTCCTTTTTTCTCTTTCAAGCAGAGAACAGACTTAGGCCTCTTACAGTTACAAATCACAATGAAGATTCACATAATTGATATTGCACCCTGGGACTTTACTGTGAGATCACTCTGCACTTTACAGCAAGACAGCAGAAAATTACATCGATTTTCCCCCCCTCCCCACCGTTCAGTCTGATGGATTTTTTATATCTCAAATAAATTCCAAAATTAATTTTTGAGGCAGCCTTCCATTTGGAGAATGCTTTTGCCAAATTTGCAGCAGGAGAAATGGAAAATCTTTTGAGTATTTAAGTCTCGCAATGCCTACTGTGAAGTATCACTATCATTGCATAGGCGAGAACATGCAAATAATTTGAATCCCCTGTAGAAGAAACACTTGTTTTATTATCAACAATTATACATCGCTCTGCAGGCACAAACAGATTTCCTTATCCTTAAAGGATTTTTAAGGGTAAGCCTTTTCAGTCACAAAAGTACATCTTAGGAAAAACATTCCCACCTGTAAGGATCTGACCCTAACATAGATTGTCAACATCATAATACTTACTCTTAGTTTACAGTCTTGATAATTAGATGTGTATAGTTCCTACACGGATGATGACAGTTTGCTTTTTTTCCCTGGATGTACTTTAATATGCATAGACAGGAGCAGGGACGTACTCGTTCAAAGTGAACTTTTGGCCTATTGTGGGCACAAGAAAGTTTGGTTCCTGCAGCAATTCCTGTATAATCCCTCCAATTCACCTTTCAATTACAATAAAACAAATCAAAAGAAACCTCCTGGTGCTAGCATGGATTTTGACCAAAAGTTAACACTATATACATATATAAAGAAAATTCAATTTGTATGTCCCAGAGGTGTGTCCTGGTTGCTATGGCAGTGGTAATCATCAATTTCCTGGATAGAATGGCATCAAAATTTTACCTTTCAACATAACTTTAATGTGGTTTTTCACACTCGCAAGATATAGATTTTAGCTGTAGTTCAGGTGCTCCTAAACAGAATAATCTCTTATCCCTGGCATTGTGCTAGGATGTCAAAATTAATAAAAAAAAAAAAAAAAAACCAAAAAAAAAAAAAAAAAAAAAAAAGCCAACAACCAAAAAAACCCTTCAAACAACCCCAAACAAACAACAACAAAAGGGAAAAAAAAGGTTAAAAAAATATAGTTACAATGAGATGAAACCCTTACAGTATTACCTTCCAACAAACTCCCACCAGTCTCCACTCAGACTGGTAGCTCAATGTACCTGAGACAGCTAATTAAAAAAGGAAGTGGTCAAAGTCATGCCTTTTTTTTTTTTTTTGCCTTTTTTTTTTTTTTTTTTTTTTTGTAAACTTCAAAGGTGATCCCTCTCCTTCCTCCTCTTTACATTTTACTGTCTGGCTTTCTGCCCATCCTGCAGCTGTTAGCTGAGCCTGTCTTTCATGGCGTCAAACCTGCCTCCTCACGGTCCATAAAGTTACAGCAGAGATCGTGATACGCAGGTGTGGAAAAGCCAGAAGTGCAAGATGGGCCCATTAATGATTTTTCTGGCACCCCATGCTGAGCTGCTGAAAAAAGAGAGCAGCTCACTGAAGGCAAAAGACTCTTTGTTTGCAGAGGTATTTGAGATCGTATTACTTCTCCCACAGCAAAGGTGTTGGGTTTTCACTTTAAGGGCTGTTTACAGAAATGATTCACCTTTTATACAGCTTTTAAAAAATGCTTTGAGGCTTTAATTGGATGCAGGATTTACATCACACCAGTATGAAAACTCTTACTTTTTATTTAACCCCCCATTAAATCATTCAGTGATCTTACTCAGTGATAAGAAGCCAGGTCTCATTATGTAGATTTCACAGAGGAAAACAAAAATTAATCATTGGGATTCATTTATGTCATAGACTTTCAATCTGGAAATTTCTGCACCCATTTACATTTGGGCAATGAAGGAAGAGGGGACCAACTGCTGGGAAAAACAAAACAAAAAAAACCAAACAAAACCAAACCAACCAAATAAACAAAAAAGCAAACCAACAAAACAAAAAAAACCTCCAAACCCCTCCCCCCCCCCAAACAGGAAAAATCACAAGAATGTGCTGTTGTTCTTGAAACAACAGAATAATGTAATAGATAATATCTAAAACTTAGCTTATAAAAGACACTTAAAAGTCCGCTTTATTTTAAACATTGTTCAAACTGTGATCTGAACTATGCCTAAAGAACAATTTTAAACAACTCCAGGTCAATATTTTTAGAAACGGGTGCCTGAAAATAATAGCCTACACACACAAGTGACATATCATGTTGTCCATCACTCAGAATCAATGGGACTTCAATTTTCATATCATCCAAACACCAAGGCATGACCCAGATTTCACAAAATATTTATTGCCCAACTTCAGCTAGCATCCTTATCTCCCAGTAGGAGAGCCTGAACAGTTGCATTTGGGCTTTAAATCTGTCCCTGAGCCCCTAATCAGGTGTGGGACTCTAACACTTCTGCAACCTCTATGTCCTAGATCCCCTAGCGCTGCAATCTTTAGGCATCTATATATTAACCTTGGCCCTTCAGTGTTTTAAAGCTGGGCAGTATTTTGGTACTAAAAAAGAGTTAGCAAATAAGGACTGAGAAAAGCAGCTAGTGAGAAACATATTGTGAGGGGATAGGAGACCTAAAAGGAGTTATAAGTCAGAAAGGTATCAGCTGCACTGTCATCTCTGCTGTTTGCCCCTACACAAACATTTTAGCAAAGTAGGGATTTGTCTACACACAGTTATGTACGAGAATTACATTTTCTATTGTTCCAACTCCTAAGGATGCAGAGCTTCTGGACACTGGCACTGCAAGTTCAAAGGTGCAATCTCAAAGGTGCAAATTCAGTTTTGGACCCACATGGTATCTATGCCCCCTCTAGCAAGCAGTGGTAGATGAATTTCAAACTCCTGACCTGCTCACATACTTTTTGCCCAATACTTTTATTTCCTTAACAACCATTTCTGATACAGTTATTCCTAGAAACTCAAACCAGGACTGGGAGCAATCAAAAACCTGAAGACAGGCAGTACCAACTGTAAATGAGCTGGATCCAGGCGCATCATGCATCTGCTACTGCTTCAGAACTTGAGTGTGCTACTGAGTGGCTTACGGAGTTGTGAGATAGCTGGACAACTCTTTAAGAAAGATCATTGGGAACCAAAATGGACCTTATTGCCTGCAACAGTGAAAAATACAGTGTGGTTTTCTCCATGCCTGCAGTTACAACTTGCTCAGAGCTGGCATGGTATGGCTTTGCTGACAAGTGGATCAGGTGCCATTTCTAAAGACATCAGGCAACAGTATGCATGTATTTCTTGCTGCACGTGTTCTGATAACAGAATTCCAAGGGAGCTAGGACATAAGACCCTGTCTCTCCTATTTTCCAGTAACTGCTGTGTAAACTGTGCCAGTATCTTCAGCAAGGAAATATAACACAAACTGCTCATCCCAGAACTCCACAAAGATGGTCTGTAACCTAAAAAAGCAACCAAAGCTCAAAAACCTAACTCAGGAACAGAACTGTCAGAGTATCCATGTACAGTAAGGAAATAGGGAAAGAGATATAGAGAAGGTAACAACTCTATATTTTTTACTTGAAACTTATTTCCCAGCTGTCAGAAGGAAGAACAAGGTGAGCTCATGAATAATTGCTTTTGCTGGTTCCCTTGACCGCCAGACTAATCTTTAGCTATCCATCCTGCTGCAGTTGTAATAACCTCCAGATTCTGTCAGCAGATAGCAAAGCACAACAAAATTTTCTTTAAACTCCACAAATCTCAACAGCTTTTGTGGTGCCCCCACAAGTCAACCCATGACATGAACTGGCCTTTCTCATTATGTTTGCAATGCCCCAAAATGTCTTCCCAACCATACATTACATAGTCCATGAAAACTACCCTGCTATTAGCTTTTCAAGAAAGAAGCTCTGACCTTGCAGCTCTGTAGGGTCATGAGCCAGTCCTCTGTGCTTCCACAAGAAAATAAATTTTTAAAAAAGAATGTTAAAAACTGAAAAGCTGAAGGGAGAATAGGCATGGTGGGGGCTGTTGCAGAGCACTGTGGTAAGTTATCTGCTCTGCCAAAGGACTCTTCAATGTCCTATACACTCTTCTCACACCACAACTCCTTTCTCTGGTGATGATGGCAGCATATCCCTCATCTCACAATGAGAGGTTGTAAAGAAGTGTGTAAACAACCAGCCTTAAGGGCTGTGAGGTGTTGAAACATAAAAATAATTGAGTTGACATTTATCTCCCACTGATTTTTCGGTTCTGCCTTTCTCTAGACTTCTGCCGGGAGATTCTTTTTTATGGATACAGCAAATCTGAGTGCCACATGCAGCATCCTGATTTTTACTGCTTTACAAGTCTCCTTTGAAATGCCTCAACCACATTTTGGTAAAGCCATCTATAAGGTTCAAGGAATAAACATCTTAACTCCAGGCATGCTCACCTGTTCTTCATGTACAATTAAGGATGCTGGCTTGGTTCTGCTGCTGAGCATCCTACTGTGACTGTTCTGTGGGATTTTCTCTGCCAGCCTGAGCCCTGACTCCTCAGCGCAGCTGGGGCAGTGGCAACTGCAGCTCCAAGCCACATGCTACACTGACATGACTTGTCTGCCACAAGTGATGTGTACCTGACCAGGGCATCCCCTGCTTTACTAAATCTTACAGGTTACTTAAAAGACATAACAGTTATCATTGTTACACACTGGCAAAAGAGTTTTTGCAGACCACTGTTGCCGTCTCTGCTCTGTATCAGTGTAGCTGTGGAATATATTATGATTTAAACAAGTACATTTGTGATTTCAAACACTGATTTCTACCAGCTTATTTGTCCCACATTTAATGTTACATTATTTGTTACTATGATACGCTCCTTCTTAGTTTGAAATAAAAGGCTTTGAACCCTAAGGCTGAACGAGGCACAGTGGTGCAAGGTTAAATCTCCTATTCGAACATGGATGGAGCACCAGGCTGGCAGGGCTATCCTGCTTCTCATAACCCTTCTAGTTTACTCAGACAATAAGAGGTTCCTAGTACACCTAGAGTTTCTCCAACTTCTTTGCAAGCTTTCTCAATTAAAAATATTTGGGGTTTGCAATTTTTCCTGAATTCTGATTGGCCAGTTTTATAGCAACTGAAACAAGTATAAGTTCTAGTCGAGTCTATGTGCTTTTGTTTTTAAATTTAAATACTGTTTTTAAACTGTAGGAATTTCAAAACTACCACAATGCTGAAAGTGTGTGAAATTTAAACCAAATAAAACACATTATGAAAATCAGTGGAGTTCAAACATAAATATTCCCCATTTCTTCATTTCTCCCTTTTCCCATTCAATTCTAATAGAAGAATCAGAGAATTATAGAACAGGTAAGTTTGGAAGGCACCATAGTGGGTCATCTGGTCCAACCTCACTGCTTAAATAGGGTCATCTTAGAGCACATTGCTCAGGATTAGGTCCAGATGGTTCTTTAGTATCTCCAGTGCAGGAAACGCCGCAACCTCTCTGGGCAATCTGTTCCAGTGCATGGTCACTCACACAGTGAAGTTCTTTCTCATAGTCAGGTGGAACTTCCTTTGCATCAGTTTCTGCCCCTTGCCTCTTGTCCTATTGGTTGGTACCACCGAGAAGGGCCTAGCTACATACTCTTGACACTCTCCCTTCAGACAGACACTGATGGGGTCCCCTACCAGTTGTCCCTTCTTGAGACTGAACCCTCAGCCCGTCCTTGTAAGAGAGACCCTTAACCATCTCTATATAGCCCTCTGCTGGGCCTGCTCCAGGACCTTTATGTCTCTCTTGTACTGAGGAGCTGAGAACTGAGCACAAGTCTCCAGATGTGCCATCAATAGGGCTGGGTAGAGGGGCTGGGTCACCTCCCTTGACCTGCTGTCAACACTCTTCCTAATGCCCTCCAGGATATCACTGGCCTTGGCTGCAAGGGCACACTGCTGGTTCACGGACAGATTGTTGTCCACCAGGATCCCCAGATCTTTCTCTGCAGAGCTTCTTTCCAGCAGGTCAGCCCCTAGCCTGTATTGGTGCATGGGGTTATTCTTCCCCAGGTGAAGGACTCTGCATTTGCCTTTGTTGAATTTTAGACAGTTCCTCTCTGCCCACCTCTCCAACCTGTCAATGTCCTTCTGAAGGGCCGCACAGCCCTCTGGGGTATCGGCCACTCCCCTCAGCTTTGTGTAACCAGGAAACTTGCTGAGGGGGCATCTGCCCCTTCATCCATGTCATTGATGGATGGGTTAAACAATACTGGGCCCAATATTGTACTTGAGGGACACCACTAGTGACAGGCCTTCAGTTAGAGCCTGTGCCACTGTCTACAACCCTCTGAGATCTGCTGCTCAATTCTCAATTCACCTCACTGTCCACTTATCCGTTCTAAGTTACTAATGGGGTCCTCTCTGTTCTGCAATTCCCCTGACGCTGTTCAGAAGAGTTGATTTTCAGCTGTTACATTAGCCCAATATAGATAAATTCATTAACTTTCTTAAAATTGCCTTGTTATCTCAAATAATGCCCCAAAATCTCACTATGTACTGTGTTCAAAACTAACACCAGGTACGACCATATTTCCAGGACTATCCACACAAGTCCAAAGGGTTAATGAGCCAATTTTGAAGAATACTTCGTTTAAGAATTTTGAAAGGTACAGCAGCATGTTAATAAGAAACAAATGAGCCTGAGGTTTTCTTTTTGTTGTTGCCAACAACAGCCTCTATATATCAAGCAAACAACTTTCAGACTTACAAGTTCATTTTGTTTTAAAGCAATAATTAATGTTCATTTTTTCTCTTAGATAAAAAGTTAACATTTCTCATTTGCAATGGCAAGAGGTCGTTTGAGGCATTTTATACTTGAAGCATAAAGATCCTTCAGGTATGGTGAGATATCAAAGCAATGGAAGGGAAGGGAAACCATGCAAATTAAAAAAAAACCCAAAACCAAAAAAAAACAAACACCACCACCCCCCCCCCCCAACACACACACTGAAAAAAGGAAACCAAACAAAAACAACAGAAAAACAACAGATCAGTCTGCACCTTAATTCTGAAGTGCTGATATGGACCATTTTTTCAAACTGCGCACCTCAGTGCTGCCCCATAACACTCATTCATATAATCCTTTGCTGCTGCTGAATGGCGTAGAGACAAAATTTCTGAGCATATACAATATTTCAGGTGATAGAACAAGATCGCTGGTGTGAAAGAGGGGAAGTAGTGTTGTTTAGAAAAGAATTAGAAGGCATCTTGGAAGACTTCATATCTACCAGCTGAAGCTGAAATTTAAAATACTGTCTTAAGATTCTATTTTCTTTTCTGCTCCTGACTAAAGTTAGATGCTTATTTCTATAAGTATGACCTATGGGTTTTGTGTAGCAATTTCTATGCAGCAATAATTGTTTTTAATATTAAAGAAGCAGCTGTAGCTCTCGAGCTGGTCAAGATATGGACACAGGAAAAAAGTCAGGGACAGGAAGGAAAGAACTTATACAAGGCTTTGACATCTGCTCCAGTCAGGGGATCACAACTCAAGCAATAGGCCAAGAAATTACTTTTAGCTGCTATGCTCTGAAAAATAGACATATCAGTCCTGGAAGAGGGGAGGGCTAAACATCATTGTATTTTCAAGGTGGGACTAACTTCAGGCCTGAGCAATGGTCCTGTACAACAAAGAGATGACATTCAGACAAAGTTCTTACAATATCTACTAACTAGATGGAAAATACCAATTTATAAATATACTGTTTAATCCTCAGCTGCAAGGAAGGACAGCTATGCTTGTTTAAGGCCAGCATATTCATAACATTTAGAAATAGTGACATATAGTATGTCTTTCATCAAGAGCATTAGAATGGAGAGTTTCATTGGAAAGCCTTGAGGAGAGGAGCAGCATAGTCACTGCTAGAAATCCCTCCCTGTGTGCAAACCACAGGCAAGGCTATCACAACTCAAGTGATACATTAGCATCATGCTGTACAAGGCTGCACTAGTTCTCTCGCACCATATGAACATACAAATAAAGTATGATTAAAGCAAAAAATACTCCTTGAATGACTTGGAAAGATTATTTTTCACTATTAATTTTAAAAGACACATCAGAGAGGTATTAGAATTAGAATTATAAAAAGAATGGTTATAACATAACTGCCTCTTCAACAGGTGGGAATCGACAAGTTGCAAGTATTTTCGGTTTTAGTTCAGATAGCTTTTAACAGCAATGAGGGGTTGAAGCCTGACATAACCAAACCACACACTGACTTAAGATTAACTCTAGAAGTGCCTACCAAGGGCAACTCTGGGCAGGCCAGTGGAAAACACTGCTGACAAACACAGCCTTTATTTCATACACTCAGCTTAGTAATTATAGAGCAAAATTCAGCTGAAAGGAGCCAGCAAGGGCTGGGATTTTCACACTTAGCTTTGGAAATATTTGCTTAGTCTCTTTTGGGGCTTTGTGTATTTATGAGAACGAGGCAGCCATTGGCAGCGTACTGATCCCTGCAGTCTGGCTCAGTGCTGTGGGCAGAAGAAAGAAAACAAAAATCAGAAGGATGCATTTTCTAAATGCAATATTCAACTCAGGATAGTGTATTTGCCCTTTGATGTGCCATCCTAGAGTGCATATCATTTCTTTGAAAGAAAAAAAAGACTTCTGAAGATGATCACATTCTGGTTTTTCCATACTTCACCCTCTTTTCAGCTATATATTTTCTTTCCATTGCGTTGTTTTCTGCTCTAGTTTACCTTCAACGGAAATAGAGTAAATAATTTAGTGTCAGCAAAACTAGTCCAGTTTTACAAGGGTATGGCTGAAGTAGCCTTTCCACGTTCCTTCTCAGGCAAGTGGAAGCTACCAGCTAAAGGAGGTCCTGTCCATTCCTCCTAGTATTTGTACAGCTACATAGTAAGTCATGTCAAGAAAGCATCTCAGAACTAACCTGGATAAAAATTAGGGAGTGGGAAGATGATTTCCCTCCAGGTCAGCACTGAGATCTGCATCCCAGCACAGGTGGCGTGAGATCCAGTGGGAGCACAAGGAGGGAAGAGCTGGAGTCAACAACTTCATTTTACACAGCACACTTACATCAATCCAAAATTATTGTGAAACTGAAGTCCTGACCAGTTCACAACTAAGGGAACCAAATTAGTTGAAAGAAAAAAAAATAATTCTTTTTTGAGCTTTGGGAACTGGCTCACTCTGGTGTCAGAGAAGCAGTATCAGGAGACCAAGGACAGGAAGGGGAGGGGAGCAGACTTAGCAGCAGTAGCTATTACGTCAGCATGGCTGTGGCAGCAACCCATTACTTAGAGTATCTGTGGCAAGCTGATCATTAGCAACAGTGAAACTTAAAAAGCCTTGAAATTATTTTCTTTTTCCTTGCTGGATAGAAAATTACAGTGGTTCTTTCTGAGATCTGTCATAAAAGGCAGTTAGACATGAAGACTCAAAATCTGTCTCAGAGACCAAAAACTGAAACAGAGATTTAAAGCCTTGTTTGTCTTTCAGTAGAAAAAGGTTGGTATGGGAGAGGATCGTACTAAGTTTTGCACTAAGGTTGTTCTGATGAAACCTTAAACACAGTGATTTTACTTCAAGTGGTTATTACACTTCCATGAGACCTAGAGAAGTGCAATTACCTTGGCTCAGTGTTTGCTCCCACAGCTTCCTCCATCTGCCTCAAATCACTGTTGATCAAGCAGCTGCTACCTGCAGCTCTAAGAAGTGGCATACAAGCAGCACTGCACTAGTGTTTTAAAAAAACCTGGATCTGGCTCTGCTGGAAGCAGTATAAGTGTAAGATATTTACACATTTTCATTTCTAGGCACGAGTCAGAGGTGCAAAGGTTCACAACTGAGGCAGCAAAGGAGACCTGATCCATGAGGTAGGCTTGATTTGGATCTGTTGATGGCAAGTTTCACACAGAAGCATGTGTCAATGCCCCAAGCAATTCAGAGACTCTTGGATGAAAGAGTTCATGGCAATAATTTAGAGAAGAGTTTATTTACTGAAAAAGTTTGTTTACTGAATAAAAACATAATGAGCGCAGTCATCAGCTTTTCATTATTTGACAGGTTAGGTTGGCAATAACAACTGCGTGGATGCAACACACTTGGATTTTTTTAATTTATCTGATTTAAAATTTCCCCTTGAAATTTTGTACTTGGCAGCACAGGCAGATTCAGAATGAGCATACTGAGATAGGCCAAGTTCCTTGAAAGATCCCAAGCAATGTGATCTACATTTGAAGCTGAAGCAGAAATCTAGAGATCCCTTGCAACCACACTTTTCAATGCTTTTAAGGGATTAGAGCAGTAGCTTTGATCCAATAACATTAATAGAGGCATTCTGCTTCACTTGAAGCCTTAACCAAGAGCACTTACAAATAGTAACAGCCAAGGTCATTATCAAAACTGAACACCTCTCTGGACTACCTGCTTTGGCCAAATACCAGTCACTGTCCTGTCCATATGACAGCTGAACAGGAGACAGGGTAAATAACCAATTAGGCCCTCCTGGCCTTAAGATGTAATGAATAAATACAGGGTTAGATGAAGCGATGTCAGAGAGAAAATACCCTTTGAAGCTCAGTTAACATTCTTCAAACTACAAGATTACAAGTCAGTCTGGAGAACAGCTCTACCTCAAAAATCATCCCCTCTTTTCAGCTCGTCTAATTAAAGAAACCTACAAACAATCTAGTCTGTGTCTTTCTGACCACACAATTCAACAGAAGCTGCTACTGAGAGGGAAAGTAACTACAAACATCCCAGTTACAGCAGGCAGATTAGGCAGGAGGCCAGCTGAGCAAAGAGAGAAAGCAGCAGAGCAGCCTCCTGGACCTGCTGCCAGAGGTTAGCTATATATTGTACTTTGTAAGCAACAAATTCCTTGTAATTCTCTTCCTGCAGAAAACCTGTGCAGCCTGAAAATAAGTTAAAGCAAGGAAGGGGAGTTATTTCCAGCAACCTCCAAAAGTGTGCATCCTGTAGTTCTTTATCAGCTGCACATTCATTTTAACTTAATAAAAGTTAAGGAAGGATCAGTCTCAGAGGAAAGATATTCATTATAACTCTTCTAGTCTTTGTTAATATATTAAACATAGGAGCACTGATTTAATTTCTGCCCGGGGGGGGGGGGGGGGCGGGGAAGGAAAAAATTGCCACCATGCACAA